>CP126892.1:6650000-7250000 GCA_030440675.1 Furcifer pardalis
TAGTACTTCTGGAAGAAACATTTAAAAGCAACAGCGGACCTGTATTTATCTATTTTTGCAGGCTTCAATCCCAGTTTCAGACCATAGAATGGTTATTGAGAAGCATCATTGGAACTGAATGATAACTGAAGTCAATGTATTCAAAGAATCTATCTGACCAAATGCACATCAGAAGCATTCATTTTCATTACAGTTCCTTTGTCTTGTGTATTCCCAGAGTCCTAAGGTTTTGCTGGAACATTCAGAGTGAGTTTATTCTCTCTAGAATAAGATTTTTCTCTTATTTATCAGCAAGGTTTTATTTTTATAGAGTTTCTGATTAGTATTTTTGTGATCAGAATTCAAGTTATTTAATAGAGAAGAAGTTCCTAAAGGTTTGTCATTTTATGAAGAAAGCCCATGTTGCTTTATACTAGGTTCATTAAACAAGTTTGTCCATTGTTTTTAAAGAAATGCATTCCTAATATGCCAAGCCTTGTGACATTATGATTATCTCTTTTCTAAAACACATACCAGTGGAACCTCGTATGATTCATTATACAATTTCCCCCCTATACTAAGGAAAATCCCTATGGGGAAAAAATCATACAACAAAAATCTCTATGGGAAAAATCATACAATAAATTTTTTTTCACTAAGCGATTTTCCCATAGAGGTTTTCATTGTATGCTTTTTCCCATATGGATGCTGTATTGCAGAGTGAAAATTTTCATTGTAGGGGGTACCATGTTTTTTGTTTTTTCTTTCGTTATGCAATTTTTTTTTCTCTAGGGGACCATTGTTAAATTGGGTTCCACTGTACCTACAATGGTACCTACACTGTACCTATATTCAAGATCACATCATGGTAGCCATGTATAATCTTAAGGAGCCTTAAGTTTTATCTTATAGCTCCTGTTGCCATCACACAAGCCATTTGTGTACAGAGCACCTTGCACTGTTTGGCTATTTTTCCTACCCAGATCTACCACAAAGCAGAGGGCAGCCTCAGGAAGCAGAAACTAAGGGTCAGGCAAAGAAAGATTGATGTGGTCCATGCCAGGGAGCAAAAATACGTCCTCTGTTGCAGAAGGTTGCTACCTTCAAGGAGCCCTGGTGGTTAAACTTCTGTACTGCAGCCACAAGGTTGTGAGTTTGATCCTGGCCAGGCCTTAAAGTTGACTCAGCTTTTCATCCTTCCGAGGTGAGTAAAATGAGTTTAGGGCAAAATGCTAATTAACTTGTGAAACCCCCAGAGAGTGCACTAAGTGCTATGGGGAGGTATATAAGTGTGCTTGCTTTGCTTTGCTTTGCTTTAGATCCTGGTGGCTGCATTTGGCAGATTAATGCTGGGTTTATTGACTTGAATCATCAGGATTTTTATTTTTACCCGCTAAGGTAATATTTTGCTTTCTTTCCACCCATTCTCAGGCACTGGGCTTCGTAAGCCTTGGTTTTAAACAAGAAGGTAAAGCAGCATGGGAAGGGGAGAAAAGAGGAATGGAGAAGGAGGAGATATTTAGCTTTTCAGATATTGCTATGGGCTACCTCTTCAGAATTTTGTACTTCCAGCCCTCCTAACCCTATGGAATCATCCATGCCTGGCATGGCTGAACCAACTCCACCATTACTAATCTGGGCACAGACAAGGATATGCAAACCCCAAGGCTTCCCTTATGCCCTGGTGTAGCCTACTGGCTCTCAGTGCTATGAAGGAATGTACTCCGGTCACCAGGACTGAAGATTCAATTGTCAGTGTGACTAGCTTTAAGTGAGAGTACGTGTCATCTTATTCTTCAGGCAAGCCGAGTTCTCTTGGCCCAGCCCTGTTTATGTCCGTATGTCCCTACAAACCTATATCTCTGTCTATGTACCTTTTCTTTGTCCTTCAGGTACAGCAGGTGCCTTTAGAATCTTTCCTGAGGTGTGACTGGCAAAGTTTATTTGTGATAGTATTACTGTATATGTTTTCAAGTCTCTAAACCTGCTGTGTAAAGAGCCATGAAATGTCAGAATGTGTTGTACCTCTAGTGGTTTGAAAGACTCGTAGCAAATGAAAACCACTGCTACTGTGAGCTATACATTTTAGGTAGCCAGTTCATATCAGTCATTGTCCCCCAAACTAGCGCTTTTGAAAATATATTGCTGCAGAAAAGGTCTGCCTTGCCTTGATTGTCCATTGTGACTCAAATGGAGTCTATATTGACTGTTATTATCACCTAGCCAAGAGATCTTAGTTGAAGTAATAGAGAAAACAACTACCTAGTTTGCAGAACAAATATAGTACTGTGTTAGCAAATAAAGTTAGCATACTCAATAGTATTAGCCTAATGCTGCATAATTGACACTAGCAATTGGATTTAGGCCATTGAGTTTAGAATTAATGACAAAAGGTGAGTGACTCTAGAGGTTGCAGAATAATACAGTTATTGGACTTCTACACATACCAGATTAGCTTTGCAGATCTTCTAGTCTCCTTTTATCCTTTGAGGTTTGTAGATGCAATGCAGCTTCATCCAATTTGAGGCTCTCTAGTACATTGCAATACTATTCTCATCACGCAGTTCAACACAACTGGAGGGTAAAGGTTCCAGGAAGGCAGATTTATAGTTTTACATGAACAATTCTAAGGGGCCACAGTGGCTCAGTGGTTAAGAAGCTCACCTTGTTAGCTGGAAGGCCAGCAAGTTGGCAGTTCGAGACCTGGGTACTGCATGATGGATTGAATGCCTATCTCTGTCCCAGCTGTGGGGTCATGAAAGGAGCCTCATTCGGGCATCTCCTGAGCAGATTTTCTCCAGCAAAAATCCTTTCAACCCAGAATAATTTCTGACACAAAATTATTATTATTATCAACAATTCTTAAAAGGCTTAGGAAAAGCAAATTTTTTGCTTGGCGAGGAAATTCCAAAGTTGAAGAGCAACCACTGAAAAGCTTCTAAAAAGACAAGATGGGCATCCATTTGAATGAGCTTTGCTTTGTATCTGAAGTCCTTTCAAATGTTCAGAGATGCTACAGGTATACATCAGTTCTTAAACTTTAATTGACAACTGAACACCCACCTTCCATTTCTGGAAAAAAGTCATTTAAAAGATTATAATAAACTTTTTGAAGTGACCCCTAAAGAGCCATCCTTTCTCGTTATGGAAAGGGTGGTTATATTGCCTATTTAACCAGAGCTTGGGAAAATGATCTTTTGTTATTATGGTGCCCTCAACCTCCATTGCCATATGTATGCATTTTCTCAATTTTATTGTTGTGTTTCAGAGGTATTCTAAGCTTGATAGGATTCCTGAAGTATGTGAGAAGTTCAAAAAACATTTTACCATTGCCATTCCCTGCTGAGTGTTTGTGGCTAACAAGGGATTTGAACTCAGGTCCCCAGGAACACAACCCAACACTCTTTCTATGCACTGGCTCTCTGCCACTGATTGCAGTAACCCATTAGGCCTCTGTTTCTTATTTAACAGCAATAGGAAGTTAGGAAGGGATTGAGATAAAGGACATCAGAATGGACACAATACCTTTTAGATTTTGTCACACACAGCTTAATCTTATTTTTCTAGTTCTGATTGTTTGCTTCCTTTTCTGACCCACTGAAGTTGCAATTCTTTATCAAGAACTTGCTCCTAATAATTAGATCAAAATATTTCCTTCCGCTCCAGATTTTGAAAAGGAAGAGATACCCTGAACATGAGGAGGAACTTGATCGGAGAGGACAGAGATGTACAAGAAGAAAAATCTCTTGCTCACTCTCTGTAATTAATGCCATCACTTCTACCTCACTTACTGAACTATCGTGGAGAATGTACCTGTTGTGTGGAATGGTTTGATGACCTGATTTCCTTTCCCCTTAAACTCTGTCAACAAAATGTAATTGTGTCCCAGACTCCCGGTATAAAAAGAGACAAGGAACAATCACTATGAAAGTAAATAAGCTAATACGTTGTGATTTGATCAGCTGACCTAGCACTAGCATTCAGTAACATCACAAATAACATTTCTCCATGGAAAGAACTCTGTAACTGGGGAGAGGGGCACAGACAGTATGTGCTATAATGTAGAAGACTGACTATCATGGCGACAAATTCTTATCCTAAGTTGACTTTTTACATTTGGTGTGAAATATGTATGAGTAGGTGAAGGCCCTGGGCAAGAGAACAGGAAAAGGATTTTCTCCCTCCCCCACCCCCAAGGAGATATGTTATATTCTTCAAGCTGAAAAATGGGAACTTTGGAGAAATATAAAAAAATTACTTCAATGAAATATTATCTGTTTCAGAAACAATCAATTCTTTAAGAAAGACCTCTAGTTTGTGAATGTGGGATATTGTGCTTCTGTGTCCACAATGTAAAACAGTAGGAAATTACCTAATATTGCTGCAAAATATTGTGCCCATGTTCCGAGCAGGACAAAGGATGTTAAACTTTACATAGCAAATGACAGCCTGAAAGTTGATGAAACCTATGTCAGCAGTCAAGATCGTCTATAACAGTGATGGTGAACCTTGGCACTCCAGGTGTTCTTGGACTTCAATTACCAGAAGCCCAAGTCAGCACTGCCGATCAGGGCTTCTGGGAATTGAAGTTCAAGAACATCTGGAGTGCCAAGTTTCAACAACACTGGTCTATACGAGACTCTCTTGTGTGACTGTCATTCAAAAAGAGACATCAAGTGGAAGAAAATTCTATGACTACTTGGCGGTGGCGGGGGTGGCGGCGGCAGTGGCTGCAGTGGCTGCAGTGGCGGTAGTGGCTGCAACTCGTATTCAAGAATGCATTTTTTCCTGAAGCAGGAAAAATGCCATTGGTGTGAATTTGTTTGAGGTAGATCCCAGATTCCCATGAAGTGACCCACACATTATGATCACGGAGCCATCTTCTGCACCACATATGAAATGAGACAAGCAGGATTTGACACTGGGACTGCCACAGCCTTGAGGATATGGACAAGGGGAACCTTCACAGCCAGTCCAACTGGCATGGCCACTTCCACCTCTATGACCGTCGGGCGGCTCACAACATTAAAATCAACACCACAATCTAAAACTTAAAACCCATTAAAAATCAATTAAAAATACTACAATATTTATGCCAAACAGCTAAAAGAACGAGGGAGCAATATTGCTATATTAGCCAGCAGGTGGAGGCCACCGCATCACCGGTGCCCCACACCTGCTTTGCCAGCCAGGTTTTTAGTTCTTTCCTGAAGGGCAGCAACTCTGTCTGGAGTCATAACTCAATTGGCAGGAGGTTCCATAAGGCTGGAGCAGACACAGAGAAGGCCCTCCTTATGATGCTAGAGAGGCAAGCCTCTCTGACAGATGGCACAATAAGAGAGCCTCTCTGGTCTGCTCTGGTGGGATGGGCAGGTGTTCTTGAGGTGACACGGTCTCTTAAGTATCCTGGCCCACTACCATGTAGGGTTTTAAAGGTAATTACCACCACCTTGAATTGCACCCGAAGGCACACTGGCAACCAGTGCAGCTTCCAAAGCAGTGGTGAGGCACAGGCATACCACCTGCACCCCATCACAACCTGGGCAGCTGCATTCTGGACCAGCTGCAGCCTCCTAATGATCATCAAGGGCAGCCCCATGTAGAGCGCATTACAATAGTCCAGTCTGGAGATGACCAGAGTATGCGTGACCATGAGCAAGGCATAACTGGCGAATCACACGAAGTTGTGCAAAAGCTCTCCTGGCCACAATTGCCACCTGCTCATTGAGCAGGAGTCACGAGTCCAGGAGGACCCCCAGATTATGCGCCTGATCTGTTTTGGGCAAAATAGTCCCATCCAGATCCAAACATGGTAGCTCATGAGATAACATGGGCCCTCTGACCCATAGCCACTTAGTCTTGCTGGGATTCAATTGTAGCCGTTGTCCCCTATCCAGACCCTAACAGCTTCCAGACACCAGGACAACATTGCTTGGATCACCACGGTATGAGATGTATACTTATGATACCTCATCCCATGGGAACAGATTATCTCCCCCAATGGCTTCATGTAGATGTTAAATAGGAGGGGCTGGACCACACCAACTGGGTCCAGCCCCTCAGAAATGAGTGCATCTACCCTATGCAACCTGGTGCACAACACTCCCAGTCATTTGTATTGAGAAAGAAGTCTTAGCCATGTTTCTTCTGGACCAATGTGTCTTTATGTTAATGAGTATAACATATCTACTTTTTGAGAAAAGGCTAAAAGAAAAGAATGGATACTTGTTGCAAAGTACCTCATTTTAAGTGATTCAGGATTGTGCAGTGTAGGTCCTTCTTTGCAAAATGATGCATACTGGGGATTTTCTTGAATCTTTGGAAGGGAAATAAACTGGATTAAATTATCAGAGAGCAAACAAAACAAAGCAAATTAGAACATCTGATTGGCCTTTTTTAAAATTGAAAACCTTATGTTAGATCAGGGGTTCTCAATGTTTTTCAGTTGTGGGCCAGACCATGCCCCCTCAGACAGCTGAGCTGGCCGTACTGGTGCTGTAAAACGCATCCACAGCCACAGTAAACATGTTTGTGATGGCTGTGGACTCATTTATGGCTGTTGTAAATGCATTTATGATGAACACAAACTCATTTACAGCTGTCGTAAGCGAGTCCATAGCTGATTCCAGCAGGGCAGAGGCGGCTGGAGCAAGGTCAGGGGCTGGATTATTTGGTGCCATGGGCTGGAGTTTGTGAACCCCTGTATTAGAACAATTTTGGCACTCACGCATGTGCGTGCACGTGTACACGCACACGCACACATACACGTCTGTATTTGCTGAGTTGGTGCTCTACAACAAGATGAATGGAGCAGCAAGTATTAATTGTTCTCTCAGCATCCTTCTTAATAGTTGAGTTTATAAATTATCTCACTGTGTGTGATACATGAGCAGCGATTTCCTAATGCAGAAAACAAAAGTAATGCATTCCCTGAATCTGTATAATGCAAGATCTGAAATGCCAATGCCACCTCTTCATACACATCTACAATCAGGGGCCAGTTCAAGGGCCAATTCACTCATGGATGTGACTGCTCATTTGGATGTATAAACCCCTGTCAATCTCACCAGCAGCAGCTCAGGTTTCATCACCACTGCACTTGATGATCATCCATTTTTCAGAGTGGTAGATAACTAGAAAACTTGTTGAAAAACAGCCTTGACCATTTCTTTGTATTTGAGTGAGGAATGGTTAACTGATTTGGGGGTGGGGGTGGGGGTGGGTGAGTCTGGTTCTGGCATTCTCCTTTGCTTGGTGTTTTTCTGTGAATGGCAGTGAACACAAGAGGGTATCCTGTTGACCATCTTCACTACTGTCACTGATGTCATCAAAATTCATACAGCCTTTTGCTATGTAAAATTTGGCATTCTTTTTCTACTGGCAACACAGGCACAGTATTGTGTAGCAATATCAAGTAAAGCCTGAACTTGCACTAGAGCAAAAAAAAATGAGAAACTGAGGCGATCCTGCCTTCCGCATACGATGACCATACAAAACTGATCAGAAAAGATCATATTGCAGGGGAAAGTGGAGATGATAGGAGCAAGCGGAAGAAAGGAAGACTGAACATGAGATAGATTGTCTCAATAAGAGAAACCACAGCTGTTAGTTTGTGAGATCTGAGCAGACCAGTTAAGATGAACAGTATAAATTGGGGGTGCCCAAACTTATTGGGCCATGGACTGTTCACATGGTTCATCCCACCAGAAGTGGAAGTAAAACATGCCCACGGATGTGCAAAACCCTGCTGTAAATGCACTCGTGGCTATTGTAAACACATTTACAACAGCCACAAGTGCTTTATGGTACCATTTTGCACATGCATGTGTGTATTTTACTTCCACTTCTGCAATGGGTAAGGGTGACATGGGCCAGATTATTAGGTGGCACAGGCTGGATCCAGCCTGCAGGCCATAGTTTGGTCACCCCTGGTATAAATCATAGCAGCAAATTACCACTAGTTAAAACAAGACTTACGTTCTCTGTTATATGAGGAGTAATTCATATAGTGAGCAATGAAGAATACAAGCCTTACCTCCTTTTTTAAAAAAGGTCACCCTTGCCAGTCATATCTGACTCTAGGGTTCAGTGTTCATCTCTGTTTCATAGCTGAAGAGCCAGCACTGTCTACTTCTGCAATCGTTTCAGTGGTCATGGCATGACTAGACACTGGAGCGCACAGAACTCTGTTTATCTTTCCACCGAAGTGGTCCCTATTTATCTACTTGCAATTTCTTGCTTTCAAACCGCGAGGATCATTGCCATGATTTATATCATTTACCAGCACACATAAATAATAGGATTGTGAGTGACAAATCTCACAACATATTTAAAAAACAATACAGTGGCACCTCGCTTAAAGAGCATAATGCGTTCCCCTGGATTGCTCTTTAAGCGAGTTTGCTCTTTAAGCAAAACACGATTGTAAGTGACCAATTGTGACTTCTGGCAGGGTGGGGATTGTGAACCCCGATTTAGTTGTTAAGCGAGTTTTTGGTTCATTTTAGTTGTTAAGCGTGGTGACCGTTCAGAGAAAATGCTGCTCTTTAATTGAGTTAGTATCTAAATGAGGCGCTCTTGCTGCCTCAAATTCCTCAAATATCTCTTTTCCCTTGAAAGCTCTATTAGGGTCTTTATAAATTGGTTCTGACGACAACACATAACAACACATGTTTGTTTTATTTATATCCTGCCCTTCATCTAGAGAAGGAGCTCAAAGCAACAGTTAAAATAGATAAATGACAGAAATTATGATATTAGAAAACCACTTGAGTTAAAGATATGAACTCCCATATTTACCACAAACAGATGGTCCAAGATAACCAAGAACAAAGGATAATGAGAATGGGCTCTTCAGATGTGTTTACTAACCACTGAACACACGCTGACTGAATTAACATCAGTGGTGATGTGCGGAAATTCAGGGAAGGAGTAAAGTGACTTGGAGGGGGGCATATGGTAGCTTGGCCACTCTCCTGAGAACTATGGGGCTACATTGCAAATGGGCAACCATGGTCTTCCAGTCCAGTCCTGGCAAGCACAAAGCTTTCCTCTGTAGCCTGGCTGCACATAAATTTGTATCAGGAAGGGTAGCTGACTTGGGACAAAATATAAGCTGACAGGCAGGCACTGAAATGTTTCTTAACATCTCTTTATGGGTCAAGACACAGCAGAGTATGAAGCAGCCAGAATGCAGTTTTTTTGACACCTTTTCTTTGCAGTTCCTAGACCTTGTAAATCACTCCCAAAATATCCTCCTTTCTATGCATGAGAGAGAGAAAACATTTTACTTGTCAGAGGAGGTCAAGGATGCTTTTCACTTTCATCTACAATTCTGGCAGCTCAGGGAAATTCAGATTAGTGAAAAAGGAAAATGTTTCTTATGGTCAATTAAACCACTGCTTCAAATTCCCATCAGAATGATAGCTTTGATCCCCAGGTGCTTTACACCCTCTCTCTCTTTTTTTTTATCTGTCACTGGAAAACTCATTAAGACCAGAAAGCCACTAACACATATGTTAATCTTTCAGCCAGAGGGAAAAATTAACCATTAGGACAATTAAAGATGCATCCTAAATAACATCAGTAGATATTAGTTCAAAAGGCCTTAGAGCAGTCTGTGTCTAAAAATATGTAGGTGCAACAGCACAGAAAATGTGCATCAAAGGGACAGAACTAATCTGTGACTATGGTCTCAGTCAATTCCTAGGCTGCATCTTAAACAATTTTTGTTTTAGTTTTTTATATCATTTTTATTAAATTTTCAAACAAAATACAATACAAAGAAAAATGTACTTTACAACAAATACAACATATCAAAGGGAAAAAAAGGAAATAAAGAATAAAAATAAAATAACACTTATTGCAAGTATTTTTCACATTAAAATTCAACACATAGCATTTCTATATTCTCTTTGTATTTCTACAAATTTTTAATATCCTCATTCTATTACAAATCACCACTGTGCTATAATACACTGTCCAGGAGGTTATAACAAGTCACATAAATTTTCATACCTTCCAAAAACTCTTTTGATTGGATACAGGAATAATATCTTTATTTCTAACAATTGAATGTTCTACAAATTGCTGCCAGATTTCCCAAAATCTATTTTCATGGACTATGCCTTTTCTAACATTCAACTCCCATGTTAATTTATCATTTAGCGCCAAATTCCACATTTCCTTATACCAATCCTCCGTTTTTAAAATCACATCATTTTCCCAATTTTTTGCTATACAGTGTCTGGCTGATGTTAACATTACAGACATTAATTCTTTTTTTATCACTATCCACGTTAAATTTGTCAACATCAGTCAGTAAGACCATGGCAGACCCCAGTTCTAGTCACATCTCTAAAATAATTGAGACTTCCTTTTCTATTTCCCCCCAAAAATCTTTTAACACATTACAACTCCACCACATATGTACATAGGTTCCCATTGATTGTTGACATCTCCAACATATATTGCTTATTTTTTATCTATCTGATGCAACCTAACTGGAGTCAAATACCATCACCATAACAATTTAAAATTTTGTTCTTTAACCCTTACCGACATAGTTCTCATAATTCTTCGTTTCCATTTTTTCTTCCATTCTGTTTCAGAAATTGTAATATTCAAATCTTCTTTCCATATATTTTTTCAAAATTTCCTGTGCTTTGTTTCCTTTATTTAAAATCTTATATATTTTACTTACAATCCCTTTAATTCCCATCTCTCCTTTTCTTAATTTTAATAACATTTCTTCAAATACTGTTTTCTCTCTTTCTAAACTCCTTTCATATAAATAATTATTATTCCATTTATTCAACAAAATAATTTGAAATCAATTCAATTTCATTTGCACAAACAAATCCATCTTTTTAGTTTTATCTTTACATATTTTTATCCAGTCCTTCAACATTAGCACTCTGTTCTTGATAAAAACCTTCTTAATCTGACTATCTATTTTTATTGGAAAAGTATTAATATCTTCTAGTTCCATAATTGGTGATATGTCTGGTACCAACTCCTTCCTTGTTTTATTCTATTCTTTCATAGTTGTTTTTATCATTTTATTTTTAATATTGTTTATTCTTTTCTCTTTATCTAAAAAAAGGACTTACCTATTTGTTCAATTCCCCTCATCTCTATTTTTATTTATTTATTTATTTATTTATTTATTTTATTATTTATTAGTTCAAATTTATATTGCCGCCCACTCGCCGTGGTGACTCAGGGCGGCTTACAGACAATACATTACATTACATTACAATATGTTGGGGTGGGCACAGGGGGAGGGGGGGCAAGGTCCCCAAATTGTTTCTTCTTTCATTAATATTTTCACAACATTCCTTGTTTGAAAAGCTCTATAATAGTACGCAACATTTGGGATCCCTAAACCACATTCTTTTTGAGATAAATACCACAGATTTTTTGAAATTCTTGCTCTTCTTTTTCCATTACAGAAATTGTTTATCACATTTTGATATTCTTTCAACTCACTAACTTTGAGCCTAATTGGCAAGACTTCAAATAAAAAATAATAATTTTGACAATAACGTCATCTTACATAAAGCAATTCGTCCAAACCAAGATAAATTCAATTTTTGAATTTATCTTCTATTTCCTTCTTCTGCTTATCATAATTTAATTTTTTAAGATCATCCATTTTTTTGTGAAATCAATACTCCCAAATATCTCAAATTATTCTTAATCTGTATTTTATACTCCTCCTTTATTTCCCCCCATTCTTTTTTTTTTTGAAACATTACACAGTATCATTTCCAATTTGTCCCAATTCACTCTTAGACCTGTAGTCTCCTCAAAAAGCTTTAGATGAGAATATATTCTTGCCATTGCTCTTGCGGATTGCTTCATTATTACCAATGTATCATCTGTGTATAAATTTATTTTGTTGTTTTCTAATCCAATTATTTCCTTATCTTCTCTTATGGCATTAGCTAGAAATTCCATAGCCAATACAAATAAAATTGGTGATAAAAAAAACTAAGCAATTAGCATTCTGCAAATGTTAGAATTTTAATTTTTGAAGAAATACCATGCCTAGTTGATTCTTTGTGCAACTCCGTTTGCGTTTGCACAAACAACAGGAGCTGGTCACCAGATTAATCAGTTCCTGCTGGAGGTAGGGCTGTGCTTAATGCCTGAATTCTCAGATTGTTTCACTTGCTATAATGCTAGCACAACTACCAAGAAAAAAACAATGGAATAGAAGACCAACGAATGTTGTCTGGAGAGGGGGGGGGAGCATGGCTAGGTAAACATTTTTTAGTTTCAAAACCTAAATTCCAATTTTGGAGGTTTTCAGGGAACTGTTATCCGACAGTGGACAAGGATGCTGCAAAGCAGTGGTGGGCAACAAAAAAATTATCTACCATACTCTGGGCAGAGCCTATGTCATGAGCGTAGCCTACTTCATGGGCGATCAAGTCATGCCTGCCATATGGCCATGTATACATCTGCAAACACAGGCAGCACTGGCTCTTTGGCTGTAAATGGAGATGAGCACTGCACCCTACAGTCGGATATGACTGGCTTTTGAGCAAGGGAGACCTTGAACCACTTGCAGGGACAAAACCTGATGGGGCAGGACAAGGAGGTGGGCATGGCCACCCAATTTCGCTATCTCCCTGACCAGAGGCCACCCAATTTTGCTACCCCCTCTCCCAGGTGTGTGTTGTGAACCTGTTGCTGCCCACCACTACTGCCAAGGATGGAATAGAAGGGGCCAAAGAAAGCTGGACTAGAATATAAGAACTATCTAGACCAGTGGCTCCCAATCATGCCCTACCTAAACATCTCTAAAATCCTGATGCCACCCACCCACCAGTGACATATAACTTTTATTATCCAAAATGTGAACTCCAGTTCATCTGGAGATAGCCTAAAACGCCATTAACATGGTCTAAACAAGTCTGCCCAGGTTATCCTGCTATGGTAATAGAGTAGACCATACTGCTAGTGACTCAATGCCAAGCATCAGGCGGCAGTTAACTAACTTGACAACCCTGAGGACTACCAGCTTTGGCAAAGTCCAAAGAGAAGGGTGATGGTCCCCAAGTGGATTAAATCCCACTTGAATCCATCTTGATGGAGGGCAGCAACTTCATCAATACTGGCCTGGAGCTGAGCAGGACTTTGTGTGCCAAAAGGGCTCAGGACCAGAAAGCGACTCATGAAGCTGGATCAGTGGTACAGGTGTCACACTGCAATGCAGAAGGCAGACAAAAGGCCACAGCATTATATTTGCAGGACAGTCTTCATGGCTGATCACTATGGTGATCACCAACATTCAGAATTGGATACAGCACAACAACAAGAACAACAAAACAAAGTTCCTATTGCTGCTCTTAAAAATCAAATTACCCCCCTGTGGGAGGTGCACCCCACTGGGAACCATGGATCTAGACATTTCCCAAAAGAACATGCACAGCAAAGTTCAATTCCATGCACGCCTATCCAGTTATAACCATTGTCTTGAGCAAAGCCTTTCCTTTTTGAAAAATAATATTTAGCAGGTAGTTTTCTTACTGCAAAACATAGCTTTGCCCCATGAAATCCGGCTCATTACCTAGTCTGCCGATTACCATCGGAAACATGTACCAATGAGGATTTGATTTTGGCCAGCAACAAAGCCAAGAAAGTGGCTTGGTTTTGGAAGTTCAAAGTTTGATCTGGACACAAGGAAGAAACTCATAAAACAAGTTGCATGCAATAGCATCACAGAAGAAAAGTCAATATAATTTCTCTATAGATACAAATCTATTTTTGAATTATAGCCAAAAATTGTGTAGCATGTAATTTTCTTACCATCCACCAAACATCTTTGGCAAACATTTCCCTCACCTTTTTAACTGCTGCCAAACATCTAATTACTGCGCCTAGCATCCTCTTGTCTAAACAAAGCATCAAAGAGAAACTGCATAAGTTTTTCCTCATCAATTCCTGCAAGCTTCCTGTCACATATCCATTCTCACAACTGGTCAGACAAATGGTCATGCCACAAAACCTTGTCAAATGAGGTATCTTGTTATGAAATTTTCCTTCAAATTCGCATTTAGGCAACAGGATACTACCTGCAATTTATAAAAATATTATCTTGCTTATTCAATTAAAAATGTGATTTTTAACTCCTTCATTAGCACTGGACATATTCATATCAGATTCAAATTAATTTATCTTCAGATTCAAATTAACTTCTTTTCAGAGTACTGTATAAAGAACAAATAAAGCAAATTACCCAAACCTGCTGTTAAATGAGTGTGAGAAATTCTCAAATGTCATTCTCTGGGCATCTTGAGAGACCTGAATTGAACTTTAAACAACAAGAAGGTCTTAAGCTTGCAAATACTTTAATTTTTAGAACTGTGTGATATTTTAAAAAGTGTAAATGTCGTTTGCATTAAATCTTGTTGAGAATAATCCAAGAGTTCTCAACCTTTTTAAACCGGGGGTTGGGTGACACTCCCTCAGACAGCTTTGGGGGGCAGATGGCCATTTTGCCCTTCCTCCACCACATGGCACTTTCGGGTATGGTGGAGGCGGTGGGGGGGACATGAAATGGCACTGCAGGCCAGATCCGGCTCATGGTCCGCAGGTTGAGAATCCCTGGAAAAAACCATACAGTTTATCTGAATTTTATTCCTTTAGCAGATTAATATAAATTCATTGGAAAGATTTTGATGGCCTCTAGCAACTTGGTTGGGCAAACCAGAAGACCTTCTGGAAAACCTTTCTCTTGCTTCCACCTCCTTCCTAGGTTTGTTTCCTGAGGCCATGAAAGAAGGCCTTCCCATCTCAGTGGCTGCTCTTTGGCTTTGGAAGGCACTGCCCAGAGAAGGTAGTCATCTCCCTTTTGTCTTTAAATAGTCAGGCATTCCTTTTCAGGTATGGGTTTAAGCAATAGCTGGACAGATGTTGAAACAATATAATACAAACACAAACAATACAGTACAACTAATACAAATAATACACTTATGCTATACAATGGAATTTGTAAATAGTTCAGGTAATCCTCCTTACAATTAATTTCTCCAAAATTTCCGCATTTCAGGATCTGGTTTATGACCATGTTCGCTAGCAAGGTGAAATCAACAAATACACCCCAACTCTTTTTCTTTATATGACCTTTCCTTGTGTGTAATTCTGAGGTTAACTCGTTTAATGCTAACTACCATACCTCCTTATACCAACTAGCTTTGCTAATGATCATCACTTCCTTCCAATGTTTAGCTATCAATTGTCTAGTTATCGTCAATAAGGTAAGTAACAATTCTCTTCTGCTGCTAACAACATTAAGATCATCTAATTCTTCTAAAAGATCTATTTTTGGTGTCAATTTAATTGCTATATTTAAAAATTTCCTTACCTCCTTTTCTAGAGTCGGGTTCGCCCGATTAAGGAGGGATAATAAATTTGAATAAATAAATAAATAAAATAAATAAAAATTATATCGCATAGCTTTCTTGTGTAGCTGCATCCCCACCACATATGTAAATATGAACCTCTTTCTAGTTTACACCTCCCACATTGATCTGGTAAGTTGTTATTCATTTGATGCAACTTTACCAGAGTTAGATACCATCTCCATAAAAGTTTGCTATTATGTTCTTTTTCTTTTATAGACAATACTCTCATAATCCTTTGATTCCATTTTTTCCCAATCTTTTTCTTTAAAAATTATTTTAAAATTGGTTTTAATCTTAATTGTGGTTAATATTCATTGGTTTTAATATAGTTTTTGTATAATTTTTAATTGTTGTGAGCCACTTTGGGTCCCCTATGGGGAGAAAGTGTTGTAGTTTTATAACAACCGTGCATACTGTTGTAGTTAGGGTGACTGGGAGGGACCTTTCCTACAAATGTCTCAAAATGAGTTATTGAAACTGTGAGTTTCAGTTAATGAGAAAGGGGTGGACTCTTGGAGACTAGTTGCTATTCTCCTCTGTGGGTCTCTGCACTTCTACTGTGCAGCTAAAGGGAATTTTATTGGTTATGCTTTGTCCCAAATGTGGGGCAAAACTCTTCTGTAGTGCAGTCTCTGGGAATAGGGTTGCATCTCTTCTAGTCAACTAGGCAATAGCACTTCATTCTCTGAGATTCAGGGTGAAAAATCTGAAACCAGGTGTCAGAAGAGTAGGATGGGCAGGGGAAGGAAGGTGGAATAACTTCTCTATAATAATGGTCCCTACAATTTGGTGCTCCCTGCCTTGCTCCAAACAACTCTGGTAAAAGCACCCACCTCAGTACCAAACCATTTGCAAATTAGAATGTATTTTTATTTTATTAACAAATGTGTGCTTCTTTTAAGATTTAGTGAGAGATGAAGACTTGTCATTTTCTTCTCAGTGTTGGTGCTACTCAATACAACTGCTTGAAAAATGATGACACCTACTTGAATATATAATGTGAAGTGTCAGTTTCCATATTCAGCTAATTCCCTTTTGCCCACATAAGCCACCTTTTAATAGGAAATCAGCCAAGTTAACTGATACTCAAGCTGGATCCTCCATTATTTAGGATTCATATAGCAATCTCTTTTTCAGAGGAATTCTTGTGATAATTTCAGAGATGGTGGAATGGGGAAATATTTTTTCCAAGGCAAGAAGTCCTTTCTAGTGTGACAACTTGCATATTACCAAAAAAGGGGAAATATATAACCTCAAAAGCAGAATAAAGAAGATGATGATTTATATAAAATGTGTCTATGTTAACTCAAATTAGTAGTTGTGTATTTTGAAACATTACGGTAATTTCAAAGGACATACAATCCACCTCTTGTCATAGCAAGAAGATTATGACCCAGTGAGCAGGCTTAGTCAGTTATCATCCTTAGCTCCACGGCCCCTACTATTATCCCTTCTTTAGTTCAACTTTCAACTGAGTTTGGCTCGCACGACCCTTCTACAACAGTGTTTCTCAACCTTTGGTTTTTGGACTTCAATTCCCAGAAGCCTAAGTCAATTCCCCAAAGCACTGATCAGCCGCTGTACTAAGAATTGAAGTACCCCTGTGGGGACTGGACCCCACATTGGTAACCACTGTTCTAGAAGAAGATGGCTCCAAACATATACCTGTTCTGTGTAACCACCCTATTGTATAGCACTTTTCTGTTTTCAAATAACTATTATTCCAAAGTCTGCTTCAGATGTAATGGTGACCCCCCATCAAAGGACATATGCTAGTGCAATGGCAGGAATCATTCATACTGAATGACAAAAACTGATTCCTTTATGTTCGGGCTGTTGATGCAGTGTCTGAAATGTTTTTGACTGGAGTAACTTTAAAAAAAAAAGGCCCAACTGTGAAAATTGTGTGCCCTGACATGACATTCCTGTAACTTTGCTTTAATGCTACAAGGTCAAAAAGCCACAAATGCTTTCAAAATAATGTTCCTCTTCTTTCTCCTCCTTTCCTTCTCCTTTTTGTTGTGTTTATAAAATACATGTTTAAAATTGTGCAAATATCATTCTTGTTTTAATTTAATTCTTTAGTCATTTCAGTTTATTATAATTTTTTGTGTGCATTTCTTAAAGCCAGTATTTTTCTTAAATAATATTGCTGCAAACCACTTTATAGGGAAAGGTGGGATATAAACTATGATTTTTGTTAAATGGAGACCCATTACCTCTCAACAGTGGTAGGTTGTTACCAGTTCAGCCCAGTTCAGCAGAACCAGTAACAACATTATGGAGGGGGGCGCCGGGGGTGGTGGAAAACCCCCGGGTGACCTGGTTCTGTTGCCTCTCTGGGTCCCCTCCGGAAGTGATTCTGGGCAGCCAAAATGGCTGCCTAGAACTGTGCATGTGTCAAACCTCTATTTGACACATGTGCAGTAAAAAATAGAACTGTGTATGCATCAAATAGAGGCTTGACACATGCGCAGTTCTGGGCAGCCACAATGGCTGCCTGGAAAGGAACTGCGGTGCATCCAAAAGCAGCAGCGGTAGCCTTTCTGTGCTGTGCCGCCGCGTTTCCTGCCTGCCTGCTTCTGGTAAGTTTTCCTGGGTTTTTTGTTTGGGGTGGGTGGATTGAGGGGTGTGTGTGTGTGTTTATTTTATTTAATTTATTTTATTATTATTATTTTTCTTTGGCTCCACCCACAACATCATGACATCATGACATTGGCTCCACCCGTGACATCATGACGTCATGACGTCATGACGTTGACATCACGGTGGGGTAGTAATTTTTTTTCCACATCCCACCACTGGCTCTGAATTAGACCTATGAAAGGAGGGCAAATCCTATACCAACAAAGTTCTGTGATACTAAGGTAACCTTACTTCTAAGCATCAGGAGCTTGCATGTTCTAAAAAGCACAAAGAAACACAGCTTGGTCCTTGGCCATGATTCATATGAATCAGACTACAGCTGTGACTAAACCCCTCAAGTTATCAGTGCTTCGTAGCTCTGGTATCAGGCATGCTGACAGTATCCTGCTCTTCAACCTCCTGCTGAGAATGCTGGGTCAGTGAGTATATCTTAACCACCCCAGTATGGTGGCATGTTTTGGTCTTTAACAACGCAGCTGAAGGCCTGTTATCAATTTTCAGTTTGCATTACTATCATGCCTGCCCTGCAGCTTAATAGCTTGTTGGGAAGTCCTCCATGAAGCTAAAGGCTCGCCTCTCCCTTGCACGCAACTGGCCTGACATTAGCACACTTTCGCAGTGTTCTCCGGCATCCTGCTGTGATCGCTGAAGCAGACGTCTTACCCCCAACCATTCTCAGAATAGTATATGAAGGTCTCTGTTTCTCAGTATTTTTCACCAAAACAAACAAACAAACAAACAAACAAGAAACATTTTATAGTTGAGATCATTGTCAAGAATACTGAGCCTCAAATATTATTCTAATTTTTCAGGCTATTTGCTGATGAGCTACTAAAGCTTACAATTACACATACATCGGATAACACTAAAAATCGGATAACACCAAGACTTGTGGAACCAAGTCTTAGCCTTATCCGAGGTATTACTGTATAAATCTTAGTCATTTGTGGATTGGTCCCTAGATAGCAACAATGGCACATGTCTTTCATGCACCTTACCTTAGCTATATGAAGTGGCTGTCGTAGCTAAGGCTGTACATAGCATGCAGTGACCCCAGTGGCTGGAATATCCAGAGTAGTTCTTGGGCTTTGTTGTGGGGTTCAGTTGTCACCCAACTTTTCTTTGGTGCCAGCATCTCAGTCTTTTCACCTTCCATTTCATCACATCAAATCATTGAGCAACTTTGATTAAAAACTTTGTAAACTCATGAATGTTTGATGGTGCACAAATGGCCTGTGGGGATGTTGCTCCACCCCATAGCTTTTTACTGTGCTCGATAACACTGCATCATGAAAAAAAATATTGTCTGCTACTTGGTCTAATCCATGTGTCCTACTTGGTCTAATCCATGTGTCCTATACTAAATCAAGTATGCTGAATCCAAATCTGAAGTCTGATTCTGCCTAGGACATCAGGATCTTAAGTTAATTACATGTATAGATATGATTAGCTACATTCTCCAGTTTATTAACACAGCTGCACCTTCTCATCTTTAGCTCAAAACAGACTCACTATGGCCTAGTTGTACTGTCCAATAAGATGGTTTTGCACTAGAGACAAGCCCTTGGTCCAGCTTGCCTTATATACCTATTTCTGACATCAGCTCACCGACTTGCCCAGACATGCCCAGCTGCTGCTGGAACATGCATGCCACCAGGGTGTGTGATTTAGCTGAGGCAACAGCAAGCATAGTGGCAGCTGCAATTGTTATAATATTTCTGTTTAAAAATACATTACCCAATACTATTTGAACAGCTATAGCATGCCTATAATTTAAAATCTGTACTTGAAAGACAAATTCTGAGTTCAGATTTGGAATCAGTACACTCGATATCATTTAAATTGCCTGTGTTATTCCCAGTAGCAAAACCATTGTTGTGCAGTGCAATCATCCTGGAACATTCCTGATTCACGCAAATAACCCTGACTCAGTCCCTGTTTGACCTTTTATCCGAAGATAGTACGGATTCCCTATTCTGTTCACACCTTGGTTATTAATTTGCAAGCATTACCAGCGTGTCTAATCTAGGAAGAAAAGGAACAGTAACCACAAGGGGAAAAAACATAGCAGCAAATCAGCAGTGGCTGCAGTTGGGGGAAAACATTGAATAGGATACAAAAAAAGGATACATTGAAAGCAAATACAGTGGTGCCTAATGCGTTCCACGGGATTGCTCTTTAAGCGAGTTTGCTCTTTAAGCGAAACACCATTGTAAGTGACCAATTGTGGGGGGGAGGGATTGCGAACCCCGATTTTCTTGTTAAGCGAGTTTTTGGTTGGTTTTATTTGTTAAGCAAAGTGAACATTCAGAGAAAATTCTGCTTTTTAAGTGAATTACTCTTTAAGCGAAGCTCTCTTTATGCGAGGTTTGACTGTACTGTACAGTATATTTACTACCATTGGTGGTTATGGAAAAAATTCACCACACAATTTAGCTACCATTTTAATCCCAATTTTGTTTTTGTTTTTTTGTGTTTTTTTTTAAAGGAAGATTTGGTACACAAATTGCTGCTAGAGTCTCAGATGTGAATTTTGAATGTCAATTGGAGTAGCAAAATACCACCATTGATGGACTTGATCCACGAAAGCTCACAGGAAAAAAAATAGCAGTTAGTTTTTAAAGTGCTGCAGTGTTTTTATTTTGTTTTTATTTTTTGTTCTTGTTTTTTTTTATATGCCTGAACCACAGACTAACACAGGTACTATTCCAAAAAATAAAAATAAAAAAATACCACCATTTATTATCTCTTTTAAAAAACAACACCTTGCCTATTGCATAGCAGTTCATTACTTGGTTCTGAATGTGGCCAGACTCAAATTAGGGATACAATCCTTGCTTGCTAAATTTTTTGTTCTTAGATATGAGGTGCCTCGAAATAAAACACTTCAACAAAGAGTTTTCCAATCTTGAGATATTTTTCCTCTCTAAGAGCGAGAAAGGCAAGGAGTGCTATTTTTCTTCTTCTCAAAGACTCCATCATTTGTCTAAAACATCTTATAAAAATTGAAGGCCTTATTTTCCTTTTCTAAAGCAAAACACAAATGGCAAGAGCAGGATGACTGGTTGATTGTTTTCGAAAGAGACAAACGTTTCATTTCTTTCAATTTTTAAAAATCCAGACTGTAGGGTCCAGAGTGAACTCAAAACGGAGACACCTTGGTTCTAAAAGTCAATGGAGCGGCCCTGGGTTTCATCAAGCCTTCGCAAGGGAGAAAGCATATTTTCCCTGGAAAATGTCCCTGCAAGCTCTGGAAAGTCATACCATATTCTGCACCAGTTCCCCATAACACGGCTAGGCTGGAGACATTCCCTATAACAATCTGGGTTTTCATTGTGACTTGGGAAGAGGGATAGCATAATGTTCCTGTGAGGAGAGGCCCCAAGTGTTATCAAGCTGGTACCATTCCCCATAGCAAGCTATTGCCTTTGTACTCCTACTGCATTCCTGAGGGGGGGAGTGCATTCTTGGAGCATGAGAACAGAGGGCATGTAGAACATCATGGAAGGAGGTTCACTAATTTCCATACTGTGCACCTGATTGGTTTCAATCAATGATGGATGGGTGGTCCAGCATCACAGGTTCTCAGGTGAGGTAGAGGTGGATAAATTGCTGCCACATGTCTTGCTAGAGTGTTCTGGAGTTTGCTGCAGAATCTGTAATCATGTAGTATCCCAATCTAGGTAAAGCCCTTTATTCAGTGGTGGGCAGCAAAAAAATTCACTACCACACCGTGGGCGGAGCCAATGATGTGGGTGGAGCCTACATTGAGGGCAGAGTCTACATCAAGGGTGGAGCCCACGTCGTGGGTGATCTACTCATGTCTGCCATATGGCTATATATACATCTGCAAACACAGGCAGCACTGGCTCTTTGGCTGTAAATGGAGATGAGCACTTCACCCTAGAGTCAGATATGACTGACTTTCGAGCAAGGGAGACATTGAACCGCTTGCAGGGACAAAACCTGATGAGGCAGAGCAGGGAGGGGGGCATGGCAACCCAATTTTGCTACTCCCCCACCCGAAGACAACCCAATTTCACCACCCTGCTGCCCAGAGGCCACCCAATTTTGCTCCCCCCCTCCCAGTGTGTGTGTGCGAACCTGTTGCTGCCCACCACTGCCTTTATTGCTTCCAAACCTTTGTTGTTGTTGTTCAATCGCACAGTCAATTCCGACCCTCTGCGACCCCATGGACCATTGTCCGCCAGGCACTCCTGTCCTCCACCATCCCCCTCAACTCGCTCAGCTCTGTTGCCCATTGTCTCTACAATACCATCTAGTCATCTCATATTGGGCCGTCCCCTTCTTCTTTTGCCCTCAACCCTTCCAAGCATCAAGGCTTTCTCAAGTGAATCTTCTCTTCTCATTTGATGTCCAAAGTACTTTAGCTTCATCTTTACTATTTGACCTTCTAAGAAGCAGTCAGGGTTGATTTCATCTAAGATTGACCTATTTGTTCTCCTCGCTGTCCAGGGGACTCTCAAAACTCTCCTCCAGCACCACATCTCAAAGGCATTTATTCTTCTGCGCTCAGCTTTTCTAATCATCCAGCTCTCACAACAATACATTGCCACCGGGAATACCATTGCTTTGACTATGCGAATTTTTGTTTGCAATGTGATGTCTCTACTTTTCACTATGTTCCCCAGGTTTCTCATAGTTTGTCTTCCAAGAATCAGTCGCCTTTTTATTTCATGGCTGCAATCACCATCTGCAGTGAGCTTTGATCCTAGGAAAGTAAAATCTGTCACTGCTTCTACTTCTTCCCCATCTATTTTCCAGGGACTGATAGGGCCGGTTGCCATTATCTTGGTTTTCTTGATATTGAGTCTCAAGCCAGCTTTTGCACTTTCTTCTTTCAACCTAAGCAGGAGCTTCTTTAAGTCCTCCTCACTTTCTGCCATTAGGGTGGTATCATCTGCATTTCTCAAATTGTTGATTTTTCTTCCAGCAATTTTGATCCCAAACTGTGATTCCTCCATCCCTGCATTGTGCATTATGTGTTCTGTGTATAAGTTGAACAAGCAGGGTGACAAAATGCAGCCTTGTCTTACTCCTTTTCCTATTCCAAACCACTCTGACATTCCGTATTCTGTCCTAACTGTTGCCTCTTGATTCATGTACGGATTTCTCATGAGGCCTATAAGGTGTTCTGGTATTCCCATTTCTTTAATTACTTGCCACATTTTGTTGTAGTTGACACAGTCAAAAGCCTTAGTGTAATCAATGAAATAGAAGTAGACTTGTTTCTGGTATTCCTTTGTTTTTTCCATGATCCATCTTATGTTGGCGATGTGGTCTCTAGTCCCCCTGCCTCTTCTGAAACCTGCCTGCACTTCTGGTAATTCTCTCTCCACATGCTGTTGCAATCTATCCTGTATTATCTTGAGCATCACCTTGCTAGGGTTTATTTTTTTTAATGTGTTTTTTAAACTGAAGATGTTTCATTTACTTTTGTTTTCTGTAACTTATAATTGTAACCATTTTTCTACAATACATTTTTAAAGGCACGAAGTGACTGGAGTTGTTTAATTTCATTTCCTCTACCTTTCTAACCATCAGACTTAGGTCTGGTCTGTGGGAAGGCAAGCTAAAACCCTGGAAGGGTCAGCTAAGGTGCCCTTCCAGGTGGGTTCCCGTCTCACCTTTGGGCCAAGAGGCCACTGGGAGGCAAAGGGAAACCTAACACAGACAATAAAACAAGAACTATTTTCATTTGGCACAGTGATTTATATATGCAATGTACAAATATTTTTAAATTATGTAAAATCCAATCTCTGCTGCGGTACATTGCTGGGAATTTGTATATTCCCTTTTAGGTTGCAGAGCAGTAGCATCATGGTGGTGTTGGGACTTGCCCCGGGTGGCACTTTTTGGGTGTATGGGAGGTCTTAGACTACAATTCTCAGAAGCCCTAGTGGGACAGGCACCAGTGTCCACCAGGGGGTGGCAAATTTGGCTTAAGCCAGAGGCGGCTGAAATCTATGCAATGCTACTGTTGTAGAGTATAGGCACTAAACATCACTTCACAGAGAAAAGCATAAGAGTAGCACAAATGCTCAATTCTACCCTGTTCACATTCACAATTATTAGTAATCATGGAGATTACCAATGCATGGACCCAGATGGTCAGGGATCTCCCATCTAGGTATGAGCAGAGCTGAGAAATCTGCTGCAGTTGGTTGAAAGCAGCCCTAATCACAACTGATCTAGATTTAATATCTGGAAAATATATTTCATTATTTTTCTCTCCATTCTCCATTCACAACATGTATTGATAAACATTTATCATCTTGGGCTGCAGGGACTGTGCTGGCTCAGTGGTTAAGAAGCTCACCTTGTTAGCTGGAGGATCAGCAAGTTGGCAGGTCAAGATCCAAGTACTGTATGACAGAATGAGTACCTGTCTCTGTCCTAGCTCCTGCCAACCTAGCAACCCTCTTCCCACTGATTCCCAGTGTTATTATTGTATTAATGCAAGGTTGTTGTTTTCCCAGCATTCTTTTCCTCTTTCTTAGATTGCTCATGGGGCAGGGTAAGTAGGTATGGGAAGTTTTTCTTTCTTCTAGTATTTAAAGGAAGAGCAAGAATATATATATTTTTCCCTGCACTGGATTTTGCTGCTGTGTCCAGTGTGAATGAGGAAACATGTCAGTTTGTCAACAGCCTTGCAAGGACTGGATGGAAACTCCAGTTGTATGAGTTGATTTCCTCGTAAGACATCTCAATAAAATCATTTGATCTGTGTCATCACAACAATGTAAAATCTAGTGTGATTTAGTAGTTAGAGTTCTAGATTGAAATGTAGGTGATCCAGATTCAAGTCTCCACTGAGCTGCAAAAGTAGATGTGAAATCATTACTCTCTGTCTCTCAACATACTCTCTGTCTCTCAACCACTGGGTGGTTGTGAGACTAAAGTGAGGAAGAATACTGCCTTGGACATCACCTTGAAAAGTGTGTATCCTCATTGATGAGTCATAACGTCTTAGCTGATAATACTAAATATGAAAAAGGCTGGCACAAAACTGCAGTAGCTTTGTCCACTGGGCCCTATATACGGAGATGACGTGTCATATTACTGGCACCTTCATCAGATCTTTGCATGAGTCACAAGTGCATCAGGAGACCACATAATCCTACTGCTGACTGCAAGAGGGTAGAGTCATGCTGAGTCTGAGCTGGATCTGATTTGTTGCACAAATACCTTAACATGTGGCTCTTTGTTCCATGTTTTCTTGTATCATAACATCACCTGCTCTACTTGTTTTTAACTTGGTTATAACTTGTTGGGGCAGGCCCATGTGGTCAAGTGGCTTTCTGCTTGCACTGAAATGTAGAACATCTAGTTTAAAGTCCATGCTTTAGATTTAGCACAGCATCTCATTACAAGTTCCAAAGGGACAGTTTTATATATACAATAATGAAGGTCTACAATAATGGCAGGAATTATTTAGAAAACATTCTGCCTGTTTTAAAGTCCATTGATGACAGTAAAGTGGCACTGTTGCAGGCTGTCTATTTTATCAGAAATGGAAGGTCGCCTCTGAATTATTTATGTTAAGTTTATCTGATTTCTCCTTTAAATGTGGCATTTTATAGCAAGGGAGCGTCTGCACTGAAGCAGCTATTAAAGAAAGCACCTGCGGTACCCTGAGACGACATTCACCTACCATATTGTCAATCGACTCAAATCTAGTCCATTTTTGTACTTCTGTGTCCGGAAATGTGGCAGCCAGACATTTTGTTAGCCTTCTGAAAAGAAGCTAAATATCTCATCATGTGCTTTCCACATTCCCATTTTATAACCCTCTTTGTTTTTACTGATGTCTTCTTTTCGTTATTCAAACATTGTACTTTGAAATAATTGTGTGTGTGTATGTGCGTGTGTGTGCGTGCGCACGCGCACATGCACACATGTGTGTGTCCAGCACACACACACATATGCATGTGTGTGTGTGCATGCACACTTGTATGTCTGGACAAATAGCCTGCTACAGCTCCTCCGGTGGCTTATTGGTTAAAACTCTGAGCTTGGAGACTGGAAAGTTGGGTTTCGATACCCAAGGGCTTCATGGGGACCTGAAGGAGCCTCATTCAGGCATACTCTAAGCAGAGTTTCTTCAGCAAAATCTTTTCAACCCAGAGTAATCTCTGACACAAAATTATTATCAATTGATCAATAAATACTATAGATATTGTGAGTGTGTATGTGTATGGGTGCTTTGAGTGTACATTGTTAAATAGCAGACAGAGAGGGGTGGGGAAAACAAGATTTACAATGAAATGGAAGATGAAAAACACGTGATAAGGTTTTTAATCTTCTTGTGAGCTTCTGTTGGTAAGGTTAAAAAAGGTTAGAAAAGGCCTAGCTTTCCATACTTCTTAGATATATGTTACGCAGTTTCATCATTATGTATCTGGATATATACATTACAGACAATGAAGCTAATTATACAAGCATCCCATCATATGCTGACTCAAGGCAGCTTGCATTTTAATCAGAGGAGTAAAGAGCAGCTTTTAAGTCTGCCAGAATTGGACAAGCATCAATGTTGCCTTTTAATTAAAAGTTCAGATTTCTGAGAGAATCGCTGGAAAAGAATGTACCGTAATCTTACACAAGGGTCAGGCTTACAAAACATTGGAGTCACATGGCCTTGTTTCCTGTCACACACTGTTAGCATCAATGACTTTGCCTCTGTAAAGTTCACTTGATCTAGGCATAAAAGAGACGGTTGCTTTTTAAGAGGAATTTGCCCAGCAGTGCCTCAAAATTCCTTCACTTGCTCTCGCTGTCTCTCATAACTGGTATGAATGTGAGCTGAAAAACAGAAGGGTGTGTGTGTGAACCTTAAACCAGAATGTTTAAGAGCTGGTGTGTATTTTAAAATTACTGGCTTTCCCCCTTTATTTTTTAAAGGCAAAACAAGTGAATTGTTTTATTTGGTTTCCTGACAGGTTCTTCCCTCTAAGCAAGTTTAACCCAAAGAAAAGTAACAGAAACCCTAAGAGAGAATTTCCGTGGGGAAACTGTAAAGAGGGGACAAAAGGATTTCATCCACTCAATTGCAGCTAGTTAAAGGAGGAAAAGATGCACCTTAATTGCTTTCATACAGTTTATGTTATGTTTAGTAAGGTTATGCCACCATGGGAACAGACATGTTTCTCTATGTCTGGAATAATAGAAGAAATGGTGTGCTCAGAGGCAGCAGGAATGCCCTCTGAGAGAACATCCATTCTGAGTGTGACCCATGTAGAAATTGAGGTAATACAATCATGGATTGACTGTGCCGTTAGTTGGAGTGAGGTTGTTGCCTTGGGTAGCCAATTTTGGGTGTCATAAAGAGGCAACAAATTGTTCAAATGTTTTCATTCTTTTTCTCCTCCCAGAGAGGGAGAGGGAGAGATGTGGAAGATTTTTTTTTCTTGCCTCAGATTCCAGAACAGTAGTTGACTTACATACTATGAATGTAAGTCAATTAAGTCAACTTACATACCAGGATACTTAAGAGACCGCCTCACCCCAAGAAGAGTCAACTTACATACCAGGATATTTAAGAGACCGCCTCAACCCAAGAACATCTGTCCGTCCTACCAGAGTGGACCGGAGAGGCTCTCTAGTTGTTCCATCGGCCAGAGACACATCTCTCTGGTACTAGAAGGAGGGCCTTCTCTGTGTCCGTTCTGGCCCTATGGAACCTCCTACCAACTGAGCTGCATCTACAAATGGACTTGCTTTCTTTTAGGAAGAACTTAAAAACATGGCTGGCGGGACGGGTAGGGGGTCCTGGCGGTACCAGGACCCCAGCTTGCTGGTTAGTTTGAGCTCCGTCTCTCCCCTGGTCTTTTAATCTTTTAATCTTTTATTCCTGTGATTTAGTTTTTAATCTTTTAATTATGATGGGAATCAGCTGATTTTTTTAAAAAATAAAATCTTGAAAAATTTAAATTTTTATAGTTGGGAGTTTGAAGTTCTGGGATGATGGGTTTGGGTTGTATTGTGTAGCTTTTTTGTAATATGCAAACCGCCCTGGGTTGCCCTGGTGAGGAGGGCGGTATAGAAATATGAAAAATAAATAAATAAATAAAAATAAACAAGGATGCCCCAGGTAAGGTTGCCGTTTGATGCTCTTCCTTGGACAACAAAATAACACTAAAAATCGGATAACACCAAGACTTGTGGACCCAAGTCTTAGCGTTATCCGAGGTATTACTGTACATTGTAACCAGCACAGACTTTAGCAAACGTTATCCAGGTCATACCATGGGATTTTAACATTATGCAATGCAATATTTTGCCCAGATTGCTTAACATTATGCGATTTTAGCGTTATCTGATACAAACGTTATCCAAGGTATTACTGTATATTAAATCAAAAGAGCCAAAACCCAAAGTAAGATATTGTGGCATCTTCAGGTCTAAGAGTTATTCCAGTGTGAACTTTTGTGGATAATGATCCATTTCTTTAGATACCTGGATTTAGATCTGGTGTCGGAGTTATATTAATAACAGTAGCAGTAGCAGGGTGCCATCAAGTCATTTCTAACTTATGGCAATCCTTTACAGGGATCTCTAGGTATAAAATCTTTATATGGAATCTGCTATTTTTTTAATTTTTAAAAATCTTTTTAACTTTTTAACCTTTTAATTGTAATCAATGTTTTAATTGTGCTTTTAGCCTTGTAAGTTGCCCTGAGTCTTTTGATGAGGGCGGGATAGAAATGTTGTTGTCGTTGCTGTCGTCGCTGTTGTCGCCGTCGCTGTCGTCAGTGCTGTCGCTGTCGCCATCGTTGTCAGCGTCACTGTCGCTGTCGCCGTCACCACCACGACGATGACGACGCGACGACGACGACGACGACGACGACGACGACGACGACGACGACGACCACCACCACCACCACCACCACCACCACCACCACCACCACCAACAACAACAACAACAACAACAACAACAACAACAACAACAACAACAACAATAATAATAATAATAATAATAATAATAATAATAATAATAATAATAATAATAATAATAATAATAATAATAATAATAATAATAATAATAATAATAATAATAATAGAATACTCAGAAATGGTTTATTACTCCTTTCTTCTGAGGGCACCCTGAGATTATGTAGTTTAGTTCTCAGGCCGGCTCTTCTTCCTAAAGGGCACAGTGGGGAATCAAACTCCCATCCTCTGACTCTGCAGTCGGCTACCTAAACCATAAGCTATCCAGTCACCTGGTGCCTTCGTAAGTAGGTGGCATCTCACAAAAACTAAAATAAATTTATTAATCTCAAAGTTGTCACAATATTTTTGCTTTGTTGTTGTTGTTATGTACAAATAAAGATTGTATGGTTGATTTCTCCATATCAAAACAAAACAAAACGGCTGCTTTCCTGCCATGATGAGCTAGAAGACTGTGCTAAGCCTTCCTCTCTAAACTTCTAGAACATGTTATGCAGGAATTGGAGTCATGTGAAAGAGCTGCCCAAGATACAGTCTCTCACTGTATTCTCAAGCATACCATCAACTTATACTTCAAAAGCTGATGCTTTATTCTAAAATTGAAAAAGACTTTTTGTTTGTTTGCTACAGTTATGTTCTATTTTTTCACCAGGGTGGCATACCTAGCTTAATAATTTGTAATTGTAATTGTCTGCCCGGAGGGAAGTGATTGTTTGTAATTGTTTCCATGATATACACTGATAATATTGATGTATTTATTGTTATTTTTCTGTTTTGTTGTATTGTATCATTCTATTTTCTATTGTATTTAATTTCAAATGTATTTTATTTTTATTTATTTTATTTTTTTCATATTTCTCCACTGCCCTTCTCACCGAAGTGACTCAGGGTGGTTTACAAGTAATAAAAAACATGACAATAAAACACAAAAACTACCTAAAAACCTCAAATACAAAACTGTTAAAATTAAAATTTACAATTAAAATCTAAAAAAAGATTAAAAGCACACCAAATGCTACATCTTACTAAACTTACTAATTAAAAAGTAGAGGAGAGAGGGGCTCAGATCATTCAGCAATGTACAATATATGTACGGTGATATATTGTGATTATGTAGCATATTGTTGATTATAGGTTTGAATGTTATATTTGTGGGTTTTGTGAGCTGCCTTGAGTCAGTTGCACCGAGTAGGGTGCCATATAAATCAAATAAATAAATAAATAACTCTTCCTTCCAGACATTATTTTACCCTCACAATGATTCAGATTGAAAAATAATGAGGGGCTCAAGATCCCTCAGCATGTTATCATTAGCTGCCAATGATCAACAGGCGACAGGCTTTCCTAGACACATCTGTCCTCTGAGAGGGTATCTACTCTTTTTACATGGTTGCTATCCATGAGTAGATATTAAACACAGAAGGAAGATTGGCCACAGAATGACTAAATGGAGTTTTAAGGACTGGCAAAATTTTGGGGGGCCCACAGTGGCTTAGAAGTTAAAACACTGAGTTGGACAACTGGAAGGTCGGCAGGTCACAGTTTGAGACCTGAGTACTGCACGAAGGAGTGAGTACCTGCCATCTCTCCCAGCTCCTGCCAACCTAGCAATTTGAAAGCAAGAAATTTCAAGTAGATAAAGTGTTCCATGTGTTTCAGCATCTAGTCATGCCTGCCCTATTTATCTACTTCCAATTTCTTGCTTTCGAACTGCTAGGTTGGCAGGTGCTGGGACAAAGACGGGAGCTCATTCCGTTCTACAGTACTCAGGAATTGAACTGCTGACCTTCCACCTCCTAGTCAGTGCTGGCTCTTTGGCTGTAAATGGAGATGAGTATCACCCCCTAGAGTTGGACACAACTGGATTTCAAGCAAGGGAGGCTTTTATCTTTATTAACTTTTTTTAATTTACTGTACTAAAGTCTGTTGAGAAATGCAATTCCATGTGGTTCAACTGTTTTGAATTCTTCTTTCTGCTCCAGACCATTTTAAGTGTACTAAAACTCAATTAAGTGGTACAAAGCTAACAGAAAAAGCACCTTTTAAAAGGGGGTCTATTCTGTTGCACACCTCTTTTCAGGAGAGACTGAAATAGGAATTTCAATCTGGCCAAAATATAGAATTGCTTGATACAGGATAAACATAATAAAACATGATAAAAGCATAATAAATACAAAGCAGTTTCTTCCTTAATAAGGAGGCACCTTAGCATTTCAGGCAAGCAATGAAGCACAGTAATACTTTTCATCCCCCCTCCCATGATTAAATGATAATTCTTTCCTGGATGACAGCCCCTTTTCATCCGTGGTGCGATTCCTATATCTTGATTCTTATCTTGATGAGCATGAATTATCTTGATCCCACCACTGCCACCATGTAACAGAAGGGGTTTGCCTCTCAGGTAGGCCCTTTGTTCTTCTGGATTGCACTTCTCTGGCTGGACAACCCAGGCCTCTGATATGTGTAGATAAGGTAGCATTAGGCCAAATAACCACTCCAAGTTTCTTCAAGAAATATATTGAAAGCATTGAAAAATACAGGATACAGTTCATCAAAAGATCAGCAAGCATTTCAAAGCAGAAATTAACCATTAAAGGTTCCAGGGAAGGCTTTCCGACCCCCCCCTTCCACAAATCTCACATTTTGCAGAATGGCTGCACAACATTCCATAGAGAGCAAAAGCCGTGTGTGTGTCTGCATCACGGGGTTACACCTCTGGCCCTTCTCCTTAGGGATTCTAGCCCATGAGGGATGTCAATCACATATTCACTTTTATTTTTGCAATTCCATGTGGTTCAATTGTTTTGAATTTTTCTTTCTTCCCCAGATCCAGAATCGCCATTTTAAGTTTACTAAAACTCAATTAAGTGGGTACAAAGCTAACAGAAAAAGCCCCCTTTTAAAAAGTGGTCTATTCTGTTAGAAGAAATTATAAGTGCTATTCAGTATGGTTCTATCATCTTGTGAGCTTTCTAGAAGTACCTACTTGGCCATAATCAACAGAACAGTGGCCTCATCTAACATAATTATTTAATGTTTATTAAATGGCACCATGCATTCTCTAAAATGGCATTTTGTTGATATTGAATTATATAGCATATTGTGGTCTCTTTGGAGGTTTCCTGTTAATCCATTTTTGACATTTTTTGTCTCTCTGCACTGACATGTTGTAGCATGAAGAGTTCATATCAGATCAGTTAACTTTTGTTTTAGAACTTAATAGGGACTACTGATCCTGATCTACTGTCTCCGTAGTTCCATTATCCACAAAGCCTTGCCCTGTACTCAATTTCTTAGGGTATAATAAGGAAAAGGAAATTTTATTTATCAAGAAAATTCATAAAGGAAATTCTAAATGCACAACTCCAAACAAAAGCCACAAGGGTCTGACTGCTGCCACTGATGAAACAGCAGATTTCTAAAAGCACTATGTTTAAACTTTGAACAGTGTATCATCCAGAGCATGGAAAACAGTGATGGGATGTAACAGGTTCTCACCAGTTCTCCAGAACCGGTAGTAACTTTTCCCAGTGTCCCAGAGAACCTGTAGCAGCTTTTGGGGGGAACCACCTTCGGGGCTTACCTTCTCACTGTACATGCATGCCAAGCACTTGGTGTGCATGCACACCTAGTGCTTGGGGCATATGCACGGCCTCCTTGCTGTCCTCCCAAATGGGGAGGAGAAAAAGAAGCTGCTAGCCTGAAGCTCCCTATAGCCTGAAGCTCCCTATTTTTATTATTTTGTATTTTTCTTTGGCCCCGCCCATGACATGACATCATGATGTTAGCTCCGCCCACACTGTGATGACATCACGGTGGGGTAGTAAAATTTTTGACATCCCACCACTGATGGAAAAGTTACCTTTCCTAACCACTGCTCCCAAATTCTCAGGCCAGCATGGCCTGTGGTCATGTTGCCTGTGAGACTGTGAAAGTTAGTCTTCAAAAGTAAGTTTTCACACTTTCAAATGCCCCTTCACAAGTGATTCAAGAGCAGCAGCTCTCTTGGGCCATGTTTCTCACCATCCCTCACTTTGGAGAAGGAACCCTATACCCTACACATGACACTGAGGACTGTGATAGCTAAATAAATCATCGAGGTGGTCACATCGCTGCCAGTAATGCTGTGGTGGCAGCTGCCTTAAGAGGTAGGCATAGAGCTGGTTGGATAGCCCCATGGTATAGGTATCTGACTGTGGAGCCAGAGGTTGGGAGTTCGACTCCCTGATATGCAACCCAGAAGAGCCAACGTTGTGACGCCATGGGGAAACTGCAAAGTCACAAAGTACCTCCAGAAGAAGGGCATGATAAACCATTTCTGTATGTTCTCTTCCTAAAAATACCCTGGGTTTATGGCAGTGGTGGGCAGCCAGAATTTTTACTACCACACTGTGGGCGGAGCCAACATCATGGGCAGAGCCAACATCATGACATCATGGGTGGAGTCAATGATGTGGGCGGAGCAAACGTAAAATACCCATAAAAATAAGTACACATAATACAAATTACATGGACATAAAAATACACGTAAAACATATATAATATACATTAAAATAAATACACATTAAATAGACATAAAACCACATAAAAATACAAATTAAATACACATAAAACACATAAAAATACACATTAAAAATAAATACACATAAAACACATAAAAATACACATTAAAAATAAATACAAATTAAATACACATTGAAATACACACCCACACCCCACACCTAAAAGTGAGTCACTTACCCTGGGGAGCAGGCTACAGGGAGCTTCAGGCTAGCAGCTTCTCTTCCACCTCCCCACTTGGGAACACAGCAAGGAGGTCGCGCATGTGCGCCAAGTGCTGTAGATGCACATGCGCTCTAAGTGCTTGGTGTGCGTGTGCAGTGGGGAAACCGGTGAAAAGGTAAGCCCCCAAGGTGGTTTCCCCCCCAAAAGCTGCTGCTGGTTCTCTGGGACACCAGGAAAAGTTACTATTTGTTCTGGTGAACTGTTGCGAACCTGTTGCAGCCCATCACTGGTTTATGGTCAGAATTGACTTGACAGCACAAGTCATGCTGAGTAGAATTGGTCTGTGAATTAATAGCATTTTAGAATTGGTCTGTGAATTAATGGCAGTGATTCGATATAAATCTGTTAATGGCAACTAAAGTTGGCTTGCTTTTCCAACATTTCACAAACTGCTGAAAAATGTGAATTGTGTATTTCATTCATCTTGAGATCAATTTCCATTATGTACATGTAATTTAAATTCTGGAGAGACAGAAGAAACAGCAAGATACTGGGTCAAGGAGCTGCTGTGGCTCAGTGGTTAAGAAGCTCATCTTGTAAGCTAGAAGACCAGCAAGTTGGCAGTTCGAGACCCAGGTACTGCATGACTGTTTGAGCGCCCATCTCTGTCCCAGCTCCTGTCAACCTAGCAGTTCAAAAGCAAGAAATTGCAAGTACTATAGATAAATAGGGACGACTTCAGTGGGAAAAGATCTTGGAGACATGAAAGAAACCTCATTTGGGCACCGCTGAGCAGAGTTTCTCCAGCAAAAATCCTTTCAACCCAGAATAATTTCTGACACAAAATTATTATACTGCTTCAAGTTAATTGAAATGGTTTTCCTAACCAGTGTGTTTCTTTCATAAAAAAGCTGAACCTCATTTGAAAAGATAGACTAAACAGTAATATGCTAGAAGAAGTAAAGAATAAGATGATTCATGCAAGGTAAGCCTGATGTTTTGGTGCATCTGTGGGGTTTTTTTTAGGTTCTTCTTTTTTTAAAATTTTATTTATAGGTTTATAAAGAAAAAGACAATCAAAAAAGAAAAAAGTGTACATAAAGAATAAACTCATACATAAAGAAAACAACTCATTCACATGTTCTACAATGAATACGATACACATAATGTATACAAAAGCAAAAATCCAAGCGAAATCATACGTAAATAAACATTCATAATTCACCGCTAATAACCACTTTTTGACTAGTTTTCTAATACATTTGTTTCCCTGCTCTACTATATTTCACACTTTTATTGTCACCCATGTGTTATTTACATTGTCCGAGTGTAACAGCTCATAATTTCCAAAAAGCACTTTGATCCGGTGCAGGAGTAATGCCTTGCTTTTTAACCATTACGTGTTCAACAAATGGTTTCCAGACTCTCCAGAATTTATTCACTTGGACTCTACCTTTTCTAATATTTAGCTCCCATGTAAGCTTGTCATTGAGTGCCAGCTCCCACATTTCTTTATACCAATCCTGTATGTTTAACAGTACATCATTTTTCCAATTCTTCGCAATACATTGTCTAGCCGCTGAAAACATCACAGGCATTAATTCTTTGTTATCATTGCTCACTTTGAACTTGTCCACCTCTGTTAGCAGAATTGTATCTGGCCCCAATTTAAGCTGCATATCCAATATATTGTTGATTTCACTTTCTATTTTTTTTCCAAAAATTTTCTTAAACAATCACAGCTCCACCACATGTGTACATATGTTCCTACCGCATGTTTACATCTCCAACATTTATCACTCATCCTTCTGTCCATTTGATGCAGCCCAATTGGAGTCCTATACCACTGCCATATTAGTTTATAATTGTGTTCTTTCACTCTAACAGACATAGTTCTCATAATCCTTCTCCTCCACTTTCTCTGCCAATCTTCTTCTGTAACTGTCACGTTCAACTCTTGTTCCCATTTGTTTTTCAGAACTTCTTGTATTTTACCACCTTTATTCAGAATTTTATAAATTTTACTTGCTATCCCTTTAATTCCTATGTCCCCTTTCCTTAATTTGGTCAAAAGTATTTCGAATGCTGTAACCTCTCTATTTAAACAATTATCAAATAGATATTTCTTGTTCCAGTTATTTATCCAGAGAGTCTTAAACCATCCTATCCTCAATTGCGAAAACAGCTCCCTTTTTTTCTTGATCTCTGCAAGTTGTGACCCAATCTTTCAATAACAAAACCCCTTTTTCAGCTAAAATGCTCTTGATCTCTCTGTCTATCTTTATTGGAAAGTTGTTAAAGTCTTCTAATTCTATAATAGGTGAAATACCTGGGATAAGGTCTTTCTTTACTCTGTTCCATTCATCTATAGTTGTTTTTGTCATTTTGCACTGTACTTTCTTTTTCTGTTTTACTTTTTCTTCACTTAAAAAAATTGCTTTACCGATTTTTGAAAATACCCTTCTTTCAATTTTTACCCATATTGATTCTTCCCTATTTAGTAATTTAATTACATTTCTTATTTGAAAAGCTTTATAATAGCTATGAATATTTGGTATTCCCAAGCCACCTTCTTTTTGAGGCAAATACCACAGTTTTTTAACTATCCTGGCACCATGTTTGCCATTACAAAATTTATTTATAATGTTTTGATATTCTTTTAATTCTTTGTCCGTATGTTTTATCGGTAGAGCATCAAATAGAAAATTTAATTTGGGTAGCAACATCATTTTACTGATTGCTACCCGACCAAACCATGATAGATTTAGTTTGTTGTATTGTGTTATTTTCTTTTCAATCTCTTTCTTTTGTTTACCATAATTTAACCCTTTGTTCCCCAAATTTACTAGATATTACTACCCCCAGGTATCTAAATTTAAAAAGATTTGAGGAAGTGACAGGCTTGAGAGTGAACTGGGATAAAACAAAATGATATTGAGTAATGGAAATAAAGAAGAGGGGAAAAATAAAATAAAAGGATAAGATACAGGTTAAAAAAAAAAAACAAATTTGGTGCATCTGTGTTTGAGGAGGTTGTGGTTGTTCCTTCTCACTCTATCTGGGGGTGTTTTAACAAGATATGACCTGGCAGTTATTCATTTTAAATATAGCGCCAAATAAGTTGACTAGCTTCTGAGAAGTTTGGCACCCAGCATATATAAGTAGTCTACAATAGCAGCATTCAAAACACGAGATGTGCCACAAGAGAATAGCATCTCTGTGAAAAAGGAATGACTGGAATTTCAGTGCTATCCTTCAAAAGCCCAACATACTTCTAACTTTATTTTTTATAGCAAGGATCAAAGGCTGCTTCTCAGAAACACACAGCTTGTGCTGACCAAATGGTAATCAGGACCTTCACAAAGTCAGCTGTTGCTCCCCAGGCATAAGAAACAAAGTTCACATTAAAATACAACACTTGGTCTTTAAGGTGCCACCACTTTTCTGTAGCTTTCTTTACTCTCTGATATCCTTGCACAGACTAACATGGTGACCACTTCAAAAGTGTACAAATGTGTCACTGTAGAGCAAAACCAAGATCACACATACTCCTGTATTGTAGATCACCATGTACAGATATGAGAGTACAGATATGAGAGTAAAGGAAGCTGACAAGGAAAAAAAATTATTCTTATGAAATATGCTGCTGCAGGAGAGCTTTGCAGATATCCTGAACTGCCAGAAAAATGAACACATGGGTCTTAGAGCAAATCAAGCCTGGAGGCAAACATGAGGGAAATTATGAAAACGATGCTATCATGCTTCAGGCATATCACCAGAAGAAGGCAAGATTCCCTGGAAAAGACAATGTTATTGGGAAAGGTTGAAGGCCACTAGAAAAGAGGAAAACAAAATGCAAGATGGAACTGAGCAGGGCTGTTGAGAACAGAGCATTGGGGAGATGCTCATTCATAGAGTTGTCATAAATTGGGGGCAAGTTGATGGCACAAATAACAATAACATTGGTAAAATCAGAATAAATTAAAATACTGTTGAACATTTATTTTGTAAAATATGCCTGTTGTAAAATAGTTTTAAAACCAAGATCATATTTTTTAAAATATGCCTGTTGTAAAATAGTTTTAAAACCAAGATGATATTTTAAAAAATATGCCTGTTGTAAAATAGTTTTAAAACCAAGATAATGGCCACAGGCCCTCTCAGTCCCTGGAAAATAGATGGGGAAGAAGTAGAAGCAGTGACAGATTTTACTTTCTTAGGATCAAAGCTCACTGCCAATGGTGATTGCAGCCATGAAATAAAAAGGTGACTGATTCTTGGGAGGCAATCTATGAGAAACTTGGGGAACATAGCAGTGGTGGGATGTATTTTTTTTACTACCACACTGTGGGTGGAGCCTAATTTGTGGGTGGAGCCAACAATGTGGGTGGAGCCAATGTTGTGGGTGGCACCAATGTCATGGGCGGAACCATGTGACCTGGTTTTTATGTACACATAAAAATACAAATTACATAGACTTAAAAATACATAAAAATGCACGTAAAACACATATAATACACATTTAAATAAACACACATTAAATAGACATAAAACACATAAAAATACACATTAAAAATAAATACAAATTAAATACAAATTAAATACACATTAAATAGACATAAAATAGAAACATGAAATAGACACATTAAATAGTCACTTACCCTGGGGAGCAGGCTATAGTAGCTTCGGGCTAGCAGCTTCTCTTCCTCCTCCCCGCTTGGGAGGACAGCAAGAAGGCCGTGCATATGCACCAAGCACTGTAGGCATGCATGAACACCAAGCGCTTGGTGTGCATGCGCAATGGGGGAACCGGTGAAAAGGTGGTTCCCTCCAAAAGCCGCTACCGGTTCTCTGGGACACTGGGAAAAGGTACTACCGGTTCTGGCGGACTGGTGCAAACCTGTAACATCCCATCACTAGAACATAGTTAAAAATAGAGATATCACCTTGAAAACAAAAATTTGCATAGTCAAAGCAATGGTATTCCCTGTTGTAATGTGTGGGATGCACAATGACCCCAGCTCGCTGGATGATTTAAGCCCCTCTCTCCCTCTACTTTTTAATCAGTAAGATTAGTAAAATGTAGCAATTTTGTGTGCTTTTAATCTTTTTAGATTTAAATTTTAAAATTTAATTTTAACAGTTTTATTTTTGAGGTTTTTAGGTAGTGTTTGTGTTTTTATTGTGATGTCTTTTATTACTTGTAAGCTGCCCTGAGTCACTTCGGTGAGAAGGGGGGTGGATAAATATGAACAAATAAATAAATAAAATAATAAATTGTTGTGAGAGCTGGACCATTAGGAAACCTGAATGCAGAAGAATAGACGCCTTTGAAATGTGGTGATGAATGAGAGTTTTGAGAGTCCCCTGGACAGCGAGGAGAACAAATAGGTCAATCTTAGAAGATATCAACCTTAATTGCTCCTTAGAAGGTCAAATAATAAAGATGAAGCTAAAGTACTTTGGATATCAAATGAGAAGAGAGGATTCATTTGAGAAAGCCTTGATGCTGGGAAAAGTGGAGGGCAACAGAAGAAGGGGGTGACAAAAAATGAGATGGCTAGATGGTATTGTAGATGCAATGGGCACAGAGCTGGGTGGGTTGGGGAGGATGGTGGAGGACAGGGATACCTGAAGCGCAATGGCCCATGGGGTCGCAAAGGGTCAGAATCAACTGTACGACTGAACAACAACTATGGAAATGTATCATAAAAGGATAAAGAGCACAAGCACTTTGTTCCCCACTTTGAAAGCTCCTTTTGCTGTAGCCAGTTCAGTTGTCAAAAAATGGACAGCAGAGAAATGTCTTTCCCTGCCAGCAGAAGAACAGCAGGGAGGGGACCAACAAAGACTGACATAATGTATTTTCCCCTTTCTAAGATCATCCTGCACCACCATCCCTTTCTTTCTTCTAGTTTTTGCATTTCACTTCTGTTATCAAGAGATACAGAATCCAGCTCATTTGATGTTCTGCTGGTTACTACTGGAAACTTGTACAGATGAGGATTTAAGTTTTTTGTTGTTGTTCAGTCACACAGTCAATTCCGACCCTTTGTGACCCCATGGACCACTGTCTGCCAGGCACTCCTGTCCTCCACCATCCCCCTCAACTCACTCAACTCTGTGCCCATTGTCTCTACAATACCATCTAGCCATCTCATCTTGGGCCGTCCCCTTCTTCTTTTGCCCTCGACCCTTCCAAGCATCAAGGCTTTCTCAAGTGAATCCTCTCTTCTCATTTGATGTCCAAAGTACTTTAGCTTCATCTTTATTATTTGACCTTCTAAGGAGCAGTCAGGGTTGATTTCTTCTAAGATTGACCTATTTGTTCTCCTCGCTGTCCAGGGGACTCTCAAAACTCTCCTCCAACACCACATCTCAAAGGCGTCTCTACAAATGTGATGTCTCTACTTTTCACTATGCTCCCCAGGTTTCTCATCGCTTGCCTCCTGTCAGGAAATGGACCTATTTCCTAGTGTCTCCCAAGGCTTGAAATTGTCAATTTTGAAATAGGCCTCAGAAAAAATCCATTTTTCTCTCTGAGCCTCAAGGCTGTGTAACAGCATGTTTTTCAACCATGTTTTCAGTGTCAGTGTACCCGTGTTATCTTGCTAGCCGGCCTAGCCAGCAGAATCTAGCCATGTTGTGTCTTTACATAAATATAAACAATGTACTGTTGTTTTGAGAAAGTTTTCACTGTTACGTGATTGGCTAAGCTGTCCCACCTGACTGCAAATTCTCCATTTTGGAGAGAAGAAAGAGTTCGTCTCTGATTCTTCATGGATTAAGACCTGTTTTTGATTAGAGAGCTTTTGTTTCTGGTTCTCTTGGGCTAGCAATCTTTAGCCTGGGAGCTATGCACTTTTGCTCCTTAAAAATGGTTACCTAGATTTGCCTGTGGACTTTATTGGACTGACCTGTGCTACTGACTTTTATGCTTTATGAACCTGATCAATAAATCTTCATCATTTTTCTGAACAACGTGTCTTCATTGGACTAAAAAGGGTAAGAGCAGCATTGCCTTTCACACACACAAATCTTTGAACACGCTACCAAATTAAAACCCCTTAAGAGCTGATAAGCAGCTGAGAGTTGTATCTCTGTTCTAATTAGCCGTCCAGCCCGCCTCGGTTGTTTTGATTTTGGTTTCCAGGGGTTTTTCCAGAAGTCTGGGGGCCGGCTGGATCGTGACACCTCCCAAGAATCAGTCGCCTTTTTATTTCATGGCTGCAATCACCATCTGCAGTGAGCTTTTAATTTTTCTCCATCTATTTTCCAGGGCCTGATAGGACCTGTTGCCATGATCTTGGTTTTCTTTATATTGAGTCTCAAGCCAGCTTTTGCACTTTCTTCTTTCAACCTAATCAGGAGCTTTTTAAAGTCCTCCTCACTTTCTGCCATTAGGTTGGTATCATCTGCATATCTCAAATTGTTGATGTTTCTCCCAGCAATTTTGATCCCAAATTCTGATTCCTCCATCCCTGCATTGCACATTATGTGCTCTGTGTATAAAGTTGAATAAGCAGGGTGACAAAATGCAGCCTTGTCTAACTCCTATTCCTATTCCAAACCACTCTGTCATTCCATATTCTGTCCTAACTGTTGCTTCTTGATTCATGTACAGATTTCTCATGAGGCATATAAGGTGCTCTGGTATTCCCATATCTTTAATTACTTGCCACATTTTGTTGTGGTCCACACAGTCAAAAGCCTTAGTGTAGTCAATGAAACAGAAGTAGATTTATTTCTGATATTCCTTTGTTTTTTCCATGATCCAATGTATGTTGGCGATGTGGTCTCTAGTCCCCCTGCCTCTTCTGAACCCTGCCTGCACTTCTGGTAATTCTCTCTCCACGTGCTGTTGCAGTCTATCCTGTATTATTTTGAGCATCACCTTGCTAGTGTGTGGGATGAGCGCAATTGTTCAATAATTTGAACTTTCTTTGGCATTACCCTTTTTGGGGATTGGAACGTATACTGATCTTTTCCAATCCTATGGCCATTGTTGTGTTTTCCAAATCTGCTGGCATATAGAATGTAATAATTTGATTCCATCATCTTTTAGGGCTTTGAAAAGTTCAACTTGCATACCATCATCTCTGCTGGCTTTGTTGTTTGCAGTGCTTTTTAGGGCCTTTCTGACTTCACTCTCTAGGATGTCTGGCTCAAGTTCAATTTCCTCATCATTGAAGTTATCAGGGGTGTTGAGGTCCTTTTTGTTGAGGTCCTCTGATTTAAGTTTGGCCAATGACAAAGCCAAGAAGGTGGCTTCATTTTGGCAGTTTTAAAGTCTGAGCTGGACAGGAAAGAAGACTTCCCTTACCTTTTAGTCTAGTACAACTAGTGCTCATCTTCAGAACTCTGAATGGTTTTTCTGAATAAATTTCTTAACATATCCCTGCCAGATGGTTACTGCTACTCCTCCAGCTCTGTCATCCTCAGCTGCAAATGGCTAAACAACCTGTGTCCCGGTATCCTAGAGCAAATGACACAGGTGCTCCAGAATTAAATGCAATAAGGCTTGTTTTCCCTGCTTATTTTGCAGAGCTCGGTCAGTGATTGAGAAGGCCACCCATGCTCAGCCCTACCAAGCTAATGATCTACTGATTTGGCAGAATATATGGTACTGATCAGAAGGAGAACTGTTGGATCTTGTTACTTGGCTTATACACATGCACATACATGCATACATGCTTTTGCACAACTTCAATTTGTTTGCAAGTTACGCCCGCTCCTAGATCAGGACTCCTTGCTCATGGTCACACACACTCTGGTCACCTCCAGACTTGATTACTGTAATGTGCTCTACATATGGCTGCCCTTGATGACCATTCGGAGGCTTCAATTGGTCCAGAATGCAGCTGCCCAGGTGGTGTTGGGGTGTGGGCAGTATGCACATGCCTCACCACTGCTCCAGGAGCTGCACTGATTGCCTATATGTCTCCGGGTGCAATTCAAGGTGCTGGTTATTACCTTTAAAGCCTTACATGGTAGTGGGCCAGGATACCTAAGAGACCGCCTCAACCCAAGAACCAGAGTGGATTGGAGAGGCTCTCTAGTTGTTCCATCGGCCAGAGAGGTGCGTCTCTCTGGCATAAGATGGAGTGCCTTCTCGGTGTCTGCTCCGGCCCTATGGAACCTCCTACCTACGGAGCTACGTCTCCAGATGGAATTGCTGCCCTTTAGGAAAAACTTAAAAACATGGCTGGTAGGGCAGGTATGGGGTGCAGGAGAGACTATGACCCCAGCCCGCTGGTTGATTTAAGCCCTGCTTGTCCTCAATTAGATTTTAGATTTTGATTTAAAAGTTTTACATTGAGGGTTTTTTAGGAATGTTTTTAAGAGTGTTTTATTGGGTTTTTTAAAATGAATTGTGAGCTGCCCTGGGTCACCTCAGTGAGGAGGGTGGTTGATAAGTATGAATAAATAAATAAATAAATAAATAAATAAATAAATAAATAAATAAATAAATAAATAAATAAATAAATAAATAAATAAATGTAGCAGCACAATCATTGCAATAATGGAGTTCTGTATAACAATCTTCCCCAACCTGGTACCTGTTCAAATGTATTTGACTATCATTCCCAAATCCCCATTCAGTAGCCATGACCATGGTGGCTGGGGGTTGTAGTGGCAAATACATGAAGCGTGCCAAGGTTAAGGAAGGGCAGTATTTGTTATACTTGGATAATAATACAGCCTTTAAATTTCAAATATCACTTAGTAAATCAGCATGGATGCAGAACAGGGACATTTAGATCCAAGAGAGCAGCTTTTGCATGCTTAGAAGACCTTGAAAATAAGCAGAAGTAAAGGCAAGTGTAAATAAAAGCAAAAAGATAATAGTCCAACAATAATTGAGATGGAAGAATTGCAATCTGTTTCAAATTTGTGTTCATTTCATTGTGTTGCCTTTTAAAAAAATAAATAAATCCTGTTTGCCTCTATGTAGAATGGAATACAGAAGGACACTACTGACCGAGGATGGCATATATCAGATGAGAAGAGGAATACTGTATATAAATAAGCTTCTGATTTCATGAGTGACATTGTTGAAATCTGCAATGGTGCTCCCAGAGGTATGTCCGGCCTAGAGCTGATATCTAGGTTTGGCATGGGGTCTTGTTCCTTCTCTGTATACATGTTGTATAGCTTATTTTGTATCAGTAATTGTTTAAGAACAGATGGCTGTCTCTAAGGCAGTGGTAGCAAACCTATGGCACGTGTGCCAGAGGTGGCACTCGGAGTCTTCTCTGTGGGCATCCATGCAGTCACTCCAGCACAGAGTTCACCCTGCCCCTCTGCCCAGCAGCCCAATGGGAGCACTACCTCCCTCCCCCCAGCACAGATCTCACCCCGGCACTCTCCCCAGCATCCCAAAGGTAGCGTTTCCTTCGTCCCCTGTCAGTATGTTGGCACTTTGCAATAAATAAGTGGGTTTTGGGTTGAAGTTTGGGCACTCAGTCTCTAAAAGGTTCTCCATCTCTGCTCTATGGGATCAGAGACCTGGTGCCTAAATACCTATGGGGAAAGAAGCATCACAGTATGAGGCTTAGGGAAGCATTTTTAAACAATCAGTTTCAAAAATGATTTTACTAAAATAATGTTAATCGTGTTAATTTCACAACTAAAGCTATAGTTAGAGATATGTACAACAATATTTAATCCATAGTACATTCATTAGTTGTAGCTAACAAGTCCTATTTATTTTTTGTTTACTTCAGGCAGGACTAATAATAGATTTAGCCCTTAGTTTCAGTTGTAGTCATATTCTAAGAGGGCACATAAGTGGATTTGACACTTTGAATACTCTCTGTCAGAAAACCAGACAGAATAAAAGTAGGAACAGGATTATATTTCATCACAAGATGGTAAATCAATATTTTTTGTTTGTTTTCCAGAGACCTTTGCAAGCAGTGGGAATTCTCAGTTTGGTCAAAGATTCTTACTCATTACCATGTTATCCATAGCCTGAGGCTCTTTCAGATACTACAGTCATCCTGTTTACAGAACAAAGCTTTAAATTTAAATAATTATGCCCTTATCTGCTGTCATTTCTCACAGTCTGGGTCACTTCACCTAACAATCATTATCATTTTTTCCACACAAAAAATAGTCAGTAAATGCAAAAGGCAAGATCTGAAAAGTAAACTCATTACCAATTCTATAACACCACAGTGATTATATTACATCTATCTACTAACCATTTGCCACTTTATAAAACAAAGCTTCACAGGAATAAATCTGAATATGTATCAAGGATCTTGGTCATGATCAAATGTGGAAAGCCACAGCACTCTCAAGATTAGCAAGTGCATATATCCCATTAACCTACCACTGTTCTTCTGTATCCTTACCTGGTCATGGAGTTTTCCTGCTTTATGCTCTGCTAACTAAGACCACAGAGACTGTGGTGGCTTAGTGGTTAACATGCTGAACTTGATGACTTGAAGGTTGGTAGGTCAGCAGTTCAGATGGTACATGAAGATTGCCCTCTCGGTTTGCTCTCGTGGGATGGGTTGATGTCCTAGAGATGATGTGGTCCCTGAGGTATCCTGGTCTGCTACCATGAAAGGCTTTCAAGGTGACAACCAGCACCTTGAATTGCACCCAGAGACATATAAACATTTAATCGATTACATAAATGGAAAAAAAAAACAGAAGCAGGAGTGATGGCTTTAGATATATTTAAAGCCTTTGATTCAGTGGATTCCACAGCATTAAAAACATTAGTACAGATGATGGGATTTGGTGAACAATTTCAAAATCTAATAGAACAACTATATTCCAACAACAAAGCCTCAATGATCGCAAATGATGGTATAACAGAACCACTTGAACTCTGTCTCCAACATTATTTATATTAGTGATGGAATTATTCGTGAATGGGATTAGATAAATCAATAGAAGGTTCAGGAAAGGAAGATATTCCAGAAGATACTAAAGATAATATCTACTGTATTCCACAAAATATTAAAGTTAGCCTGTTCACAGATGACACATTAATAACCATGAAGCAACCCAAAGTAGGGATAAGTAAAGTTCAAGTACACTTAGAAAAATGTGAAGCGATATCAGAGCTATGGATATATTGGAATAAAACAGAATAATTGGAATAAAACAGAAACGATGCTATTTAATAATAAAATTCAAACTATGGACGAAATTAAAAGTAAAATGGGAATAAAAATAAAGACCTCCATAAAATATTTAGGAATAAACATCATGAAGAACTCACAAGATTTGAAAGCAATTACAGTCATACCTTGAATAATGAATTTAATTCATTCTGCAATGTTGCTCGCTGCATGAAAAATTCGTTATGCGAGTCTGACTTGCATAACGAATTTTTCACGTAGCGAGTCAGACTTTTCCCTATGGAAAAACTCACATAACGAGCATTTCTATGCGAGTTTTCCCCATAGAAACGCTCATTATGTGAGTTTTTCCATAGGGAAAAGTCTGACTCACTATGCAAAAAGTTTGTTATGTGAGTCAGACCACTTAGCGGAAAACTTGTTCGTTATGCGAGTTTTTTGCTAAGCGAAACGCTTGTTATGTGAGGTTTGATTGTAATTATATTAGGTTAAAAGATTATGGTATCTCACTCAGAAACAAAGAGGCTTAGGGATTCCTAATTTAAGAAATTATTACATGGCAAACCAAATTAAAAATAAAACCCTTAATATGCTTACAGAAAAAGAACTGATTTGGAAAAATATAGAGGATCAAGATATAAGGGGGGGGGATTATGAATATTTGTTTTTTAAAACATCGAGGAAGCAAAGTAATAAAAGAGGTCCAAAATCCCTTTTGCAGACATACATTAGGAATTTTGTATAAAAACAAAAAAATTCTTAGTCCAGAAATATCCCTGATATCATATCTAGAAGAAAGGAGGTATTAAGAGTAAAGGAATGGATGGAAAAGTGTTCCAAAAAGGAAGAAAGGGAAAAAATACTACAAGAGCTAAAATTATCTTGGTATAAAAGATTACAATTGGAAAAATTGACAAAATATTGGATAAATCTACAAGGAGAATGCAGGAAACTAATGAGATTTGAAGAATTAGTTATAGATTTGGAGAAGAACAAAATTACACCAAAAGGGTTAGTTAGTAAAATATACAACATATTACGGAGTTACCAATTACAAAATAATTTAAGATCAATGTGGGAAGAAGAATTAAAGACAAAAATTAAAGAAGAATTGAATTGAATTGCACTTGGAATCCCAATGAAACATAGGATTAAAGAGAATTATTATAAAACAATATGGAAGTGGTATTTGACCCCAATACAATTAAGATATTATAACTCAAACTATGACACGAAATGTTGGAGGTGCAAGGAAAAAATTGGAACTTACCTACACAGTGATGGGATGTCAAAATTTTAACTATCACGCCATGGGCGGAGCCAACGATGTGGGCAGAGCCTAATTTGTGGGCGGAGCCAACATAAAAAACTCATAAAAATAAGTACACATAAAAATACAAATAACAGACAAAAATACATAAAAATACATGTAAAACACATATAATACACATTAAAATAAATACACATTAAATAGACATAAAAACACATAAAAATACAAATTAAATACAGTAATACCTCAGATAACACTAAGACTTGGTTCCACAAGTCTTGGTGTTTACTGATTTTTAGTGTTATCCAATGCACGTTAAAATCCTATGGGATGGATCGGATAACGTTAAAGCTCCATAGAGATACATTGTAACTGCACAGGCTTTAGCGGTTGTTATCTGATCCATCCCATAGGACCTTAACATTATTCGATCCAATTCTCCTCCCCAGATTACTTAACGTTATGCGATTTTAGTGTTATCTGAGGTAAACGTTATCCAAGGTATTACTGTACACATAAAACACATAAAAATACACATTAAAAATAAATACACATTAAATAGACATTAAATAGACATCAAAACACATAAAAATACAAATTAAATACACATAAAATACAAATTAAATACACATAAAATACATAAAAATACTAATTAAAAATAAATACACATTAAAATACACACCAACACCCCACACCTAAAGGTGAGTCACTTACCCTGGGGAGCAGGCTATAGGGAGCTTCTGGCTAGCAGCTTCTCTTCCTCCTTCCCGCTTGGGAAGACAGCAAGGAGGTCGTGCATGTGTGCCAATTGCTGTAGGCGCACATGCACACCAAGTGCTTGGTGTGCATGTGCAGTGGGGTAACCAGCGAAAAGGTAAGCCCCCGAGGTGGTTCTCTGGGACACTGGGGAAAGTTACTGCCGGTTCTGGCAAACTGGTGCGAACCTGTAACATCCCATCACTGTATCTACATCTATGGTGGAATTGTACCTTAATAAAAGAAATTTGAAAAGAGTATTCATAGAAATTGGACAAATCCTTTCAATACCTTTGCAATACTTTTGTCCTAGAGAAGCTCTATTGATGGATTTTGGAAATATAAAAATAAAGAGAGAAAAGAAAGATATGATTTGTAATTTGGTACCTGCAGCTGCTCGACATCTCCTCCGGCGAGATGGTGAGCCCGGAGGAAGGGCGGGAGCATCCTCACTCCGCTGCTGCCACTGCCACACTTTTATAGCTCAATGATTTAAGTAGAGGTTGGGAGTTCGATTCTCCACTGTCCCTCCTGGGAGAAAGAGCCAGCCTATGTAGCCATGGGTAAACTGCACAGTCCCAGGATGCCCATAGAAGAAAGGAATGGTGAATTGCTTCTGTGTTTTCTCTGTCTAGAAAACCCTGGAAAGAGTCACTGTCAATCAGACTTGACTTGATTGCATAAAATTATAATTATGAATGCATGACCTCCCAAATGAACTTAACATGCAATTGATCTAACACAATTCTCATTCATAGTATCTAGCTTTTTTCAGTCCTTACATAATTTATTGATCCTTTTCACATTTTTTCCAAAGAAAAATTAAATGAAGGAAGTGCTTCTGAGTGACAGGGATGAAATATATCTACCAGCAAACTTTGTGGCCAAGTAAAAACCCTTGAGTATTTTAACTAGGATGGCTGTCTTGTACATTCAAGGCATAAGAACAGATTCAGAGAAACAGATACAGTACTTACTAAAAGGGAGGTCATGACTAGGCATTACTGGCAATACTGGCTTGGATTTGTAACATCTTTCCTATGAAGAGAGCACAAGCATGGAAGAAGGCTCTCCTACTTTTCTGAAATTTCTCAGACTGGGAAAGTTGTTGGGATATAAAATGGGAAGGAGATGAGAAGGAGTACAACTTCCATTATTGCCGAATTCTCCAGATCCATGCAAATAAGCATCTTCTGATGGATCTTTGAAGAATGGTGCAGCTAGCTTGTCTCCAAGGAATAAGGATTCAAAATGAAAGCCCTTTGGGGAAAAAACAGCAGGTTGGTGGGATCTGATGTCATCTCCCAATCCACAAACACAGGAAACTAAGTACAGTGGTACCTCGCTTAAAGAGCATAATGTGTTCCCCAGGACTGCTCTTTAAGCGAGTTTGCTCTTTAAGCGAAAAACCATTGTAAGTGACCAATTGTGACTTCCGGTGGGGTGGGACTGTGAACCCCAATTTAGTTGTTAAGCGAGGTTTTGGTTGATTTTATTTGTTAAGTGAAGTGAACATTCAGAGAAAATTCTACTCTTTAAGAAAGTTAGTCTCTAAGAGAGGCACTCTTTATGCAAGGTTTTACTGTAATAAGATTTCCACATCACCATCACTACTTTCTAAGGATTTTTCAGTAATCCGCATATAAAATGTTTGTAATAGTTGTCTGTGCAAGCATATCAAAGAGTAAACAAACACAAACAAAAAGACACCTGAAAGACTAACTGCTGTATTTTAATGTTAGCTTTTGTGGATCAAGTTCACTTTGTCAGACATAAGAGTGAGACTTCATGGCATCAGTTTATACACATCAAGTACACAATGGTTGGCTAGCATAATAGATAAATATACAAATCAATGCAGAGGATCCCTGGTTGTTATTCAGATTTGCTGTGAACTTTGGCCCTGTTGAGTTGCAAATGGTTAGTAGATGGATGCAAGGTAAACATTGTGGCACTACACGTTTGCTAATGAGTTTACCCTTCAGACCTAGTATCTATTGACAACGGTGTGAGTGACCCAGGCAAACACCAAGTTCTTCCTTTGTTCTGTAAGGTGGCCTTGAAAGCTGAAATTCCTGGATTTCCATGCCACGGGAGATGTCGATGGTCCACGTGCCCCATAGAAGGGGGTCAGAGGTCCTTGGATTACCTGGAAAGGAAGCTCCCCCAAATTTCCCTTTAATTTTATACTAGGTTCCTCTGACAGAGAGATCAGACCAAGGCAAAAACTATGAGAAAAATAAAAGGATTTTATTTCACAGTGCACCAAGATATCAATGAATAAAAGCCTCCTCATGAGACCACCCTTCTAAACTCAAAGGATTGGGTCCGGAAAAAGTCTGGACCAGAGTTATTTATACATAAATGGGTAAGGGGATCGGGGAAGGGATTAGCTATGGCTATCATGTGGGTAAGGGAAACATACACAGGTTTTAGTTGCACCATACAGACAAGCATTTATCATCAACAAAAGGATGCAAAAGACCATCAATATTTAAACAATTACGTACACAGGTAAGTCTACAAAAGCATAATCCTGATAATGTATACATTCAATTTACATGATCTGGTTAATGTATTCACACAATCACACAGTCCAGTTAATGTATGCTTTTAGTAGCCCATTGGGTCAAACATTTGTGACAGGACGCTGGATCTTCCAGAGTTCCCACTGTGCAGGTTCTCTCACAAATCTCTTGGGAAATCATCTCATCCGATGGCCATGCCTATCGGGCATGTGAGGAATGCCACATCATTGATAAGGTGTGTCTGGCATGGCGATTATCTAGCATCCCCAAATCCATCCCAGACATCTGAGTTAACCCAAAGTCCCAAAAAGTCCTTGATTATCTTGATGAGCTGTAGGGCTTGGCCACATTCCTGAGTTGCCCAGCAAGGGCATCAATAGCCTTGATACCTTGAATGGCTTATGCAGTCCACGTCTTACGGGTATCCTAGGCTAAAACACAATCTCAAGATATTAGAACACATATGCTAACACATGTTAGAACATATCAGGCACTCAGTATTAACACACATAGCTTTGTTGAGGAGAAAGTCCCACATTTTTAGAGCCAAATGAAACTGACCCGAGCTCTCTAGGCGATTCCTAGACTGAGATATGAATTTTCAAATATTTTCTGTGTTTTGCTATTCCCCAGCTTCTACTTTCACTCACTACATTCCAACGGTGAGTGGATTATTGGCTCTTAACAAGCACCACATGCTCCCTATTAGCTTTGATTCCCGTGAACCTGCTACTTCCTTCGGTCACCACCAGGGGGAGCGATCTCTATGTATTTCAACAGGGAAGTGGGATACTTGACTTTTGCTGGAACAGCAGCTCTCCTTGCGTTCATGGAGAGTGTTTGTCCCACGTGTTTGTGCGAATGTGTTTGTGTAAGTGTAGTGCTTGTGTAAATGTGTCACAAAAGGGGGCGCAGCGGGAAACTCTTTATTAAACATTAAAAAAGGGTCTCTATAAAAATAGGTTTTCCGGATTTCACCTTCAGCCTGAGGCTGTGGATGAGAACGCCACCAAAGTAGGTTCTGTATAGGTGGTGTGGGAAATTGCAGCATATAACAGCTTGTTAGTTGTGATGTATCAAATTTGATAATGTCCCAGACACCCTTGACTAATATTTAATCCTTTGCATATAAAATATACTTTTCTGGGCATAGCACCCACAATACTCTAGCAGCCATGCTATTTACTGAAGCTCAAAGAAATAACTCAGCCCTTTGGGTGGATAGGCAACAGTGGAAGGGTTGATGTGTTTAGTCAAATACCAATTCAGCAATAGTGAAGAACCCCAGTAGTTTCACTCTTAATTTATTTTCATTCAGATACATTTTGAAATGCAAACATTTGGCACAATGTCTCAGAGTGAGAAACATTGCCTCTGTTTTGCTTTACTATCAGTTAGTCTCTGTTATAATTCTCCATGCACTCAACAAATTGAGAAGGTGTTGTTTGTTTTTAAATGGGCAAAAGATTGAAGAGTTTTGCTTAGTGCTGCAGGACCTCTCAGACTTTCATGATTGCAATTAAATCACAAGTCCTGTTATGTACATGAATATCATGAGTGTTAACTTTCTCAAGAACCATTAAGTAGAAATAATGATGCTCGTCTTTTTTTTTTTAAATGAATCAAAGAAATAAAGAAAACCAAGCCCTGAATTCTTGAGTTTAAAGACATTAAACTATAATAATTTGTGGCAAGGTAATTTGTGGTAAAAATGGTTAGACTAGAATTCTACTCAGGAATTACTCCTGTAAGTACAGCAAAAGCTGACTGGGAAAGAAAATGATAATAGGAAAAGATGAAGGCAGCAGGAAAAAAAAGAAGGCCAATATGTGACAGATTGACTCAAGCAGGAATGCTAATTATATTGTGGAGGTCACTCATTTATAGGGTCACCATAAACTGGAAGCAGCAGTAGTAAAGGTAAAGGTCACCCTTGCTTGAAACCCAGTCGAATCCGACTCTAGGGTTTAGTGCTCATCTCTGTTTATAGCCAAAGACCCAGCACTGTCTGCATCTGCAGATGTTTCCATGGTCATGTGGCTGGCATGATTAGACGCTGGAGTACATGGAACGCTATTACCTTCCCACCAAAGTGGTCCCTGTTTATCTACTTGCAATTTCTTGCTTTTGAACTGCTAGGTTGGCAGGAACTGGGACAGAGACCTGACCTCAGTCCATCATGCAGCACTCAGGTCTTGAACTGCTGACCTGTTGATCTTCCAGTCATCAAATTCAGCATCTTAACCACTAAGCCACCTCAGTCCCGGAAGCAACAATACATACAACAATAAACAGTGAAGACTACAACATTGGCAGGAAAAGAGGCAAGCATATGAGCTCCGATTTCAAATTGTTCTTAGCTGAGGGTTTTTTTTAGAAATTAAAAATCACCAGCCTCCTCAACCAAAGGTCCTAAGGTTCCCATGGGATCCCTTTTGTCTTGAGGAAGCTGCTGAGGACAGGATGGGGGAGGTGGGAAGCAATATCTTTAATTGATGGAACAATGGCTCTGTTGGCAAAATCATCCCACTGGTGGCGCTGTTCAAGACTGGTGTGTTTGTGTGTGATTTGAAAATCTTTAAGTTTTGAAGAATTGCCATAGGCGATGATGCTATCAGCCCTACGCAGCATACACTCCACTACTGGATTTCTGCCAATATGTCATATTATAAGCAACTGGAGATGATTCTGAATTGTGAAGCATTTTATACCATTGTCTATTTTATAGCTTTGTAGAGAGCTTAAATGTCTTGAAGATGGAAACATTATTTTTCTGTTCTTTGCGAGGAGTTCTATATTGTCTGCAAAGCATTTCCATGAGAGCCACAATGGGGGAATTGAAGAGAACATCCTTGCCGTTTCAATGTGTCTAGTGAGAGTCTGTGGAATTTATCATACTAAAGGCCAGCTCTTTGATATATCAAAAACATACAATGCCTACAGACAAAACAGCTGCTGATAGCTGTTCCTTAAAAGGCATTGTGCAACTATTCTGTCCTTTCCTCTTTTGTGGATTTATATCGACACACGTACATGGACACACAAAGTGGCTCAAGTGGCTAAGACACTGACTGGAAGGCAGGAGGTCAGCAGTTCGATTTCCGAGTACTGCAGGACGGAATGAGCTCCCGTCTTTGTCCCTGCTTCTGCCAACCTAGCAGTTTGAAAGCAAGAAGTTGGAAGTAGATAAATAGGGACCACTTCGGTGGGAAGTTAACAGCATTCCGTGAACTCCAGTGTCTAGGCATGCCTGCCACATGACCATGGAAACGTCTGCAGAAGCAGACAACACTGGAACTTCGGCTTTGAAACAGAGATGAGCACTGAACACTAGAATCAGATATGACTGGCTTTCGAGCAAGGGAAACCTTTACCTTTACTATGTCTGTGTGTATAGGAACAAAGAAAACAGAAGACAGGGGTAGAGTAACAGAAGTTTAGAAGTGGAAGAAGGCATATTCTCGAGTCCTGTAAAATTATGTGAATGAAGCAACTTGACTGTGCTATAAAATCTTATCTTGAAGCACCCACTGGACGAGCGGCCGCGGCAAATGCCGGGGCCGCGCGCTTTGCCCCAGTGCCTGCCGAAGAGACGGGCCTGGGGACGAGCGCAGGGGGCGTGGCTAAGCGCTGCCCTTATAAGGGCGGCGCGCTCCCTGTGCTCGTTCGCCAGTCCCGTCTGACAGGCAACGCGGCTGGGCTTGTTCAGGGTCTGTCCCTATTCCTTCTGCGGCGCTGTTCTGGGCTTGGCCATTTGTTTACCCTGGTTCTCTCTGTCCTCCGAGCCTTCTCTTAGGGTTTGTGCCCCTAACCGGTTGGTTCGTGGCGGCCTTCGGCTGCCTTCCTGGGCCTTTTGGCGTGGCGCTAGTTGCGGCCGCCATTTTGGGCGTCTCCTCGTCGCGCCCGCCATTTTGGGGCCTCTAACTCAGTCCCTGAGGTACATTGGCCTACTGTCTTCCCCTGCCCTGTTTTACTGGGGTGTTGTATTTTGGAGTCCTCGTGGCCTTGGCTTTTAGGCCCCAAGATCGCCTTGGCCTTCTGCCTCCGTCCCGCTTGTGCAGCTTTGATCCCGCGGGCTCAGGGTTGGCCTTGCTGGGTGCATTGGGGAGGTGTTTTTTACGGTAGCCTTTTCCCCCTTCTTCGTTTGTTGGGGTCAGCCTTGGTCCGGAAGGTACCGGGTTGTCGCCATCTTTGCGTTGGGGCCTGCGCGTGGTCTAAGCCAGCGTAGAGTAGGTGATTTGGGGGGGGTAGTGCTGCACCTTGTTGGCCATGGCTCCTAAAAAGCAGGCCGCGCCTCGCCCTCGCCGCATCCCCCGTAGGGCTACTGCTGAAGGGGGTCCTAGCCGCCGCGCCCATGGGTCTGAGAGTGCCCCCGTCACCCCCGTGGCCCTCCTGGCTCGTGTGGCGGCCTTGGAAAGGGCCGCTGTCCCGGACCAGGTGCCGGATTCGCGGCGGCCGGCCCGGTGGGCCGCACAGTCGGTGACTGATACGACTGACGCCGACTGGAGCGGGCTGGTGGAGGTTATCCACCAGCGGATTGCCCAGCTTGAGGCTCGCCTGCCGCCGCTCCGGCCCACTGATGGCCCGGTCCCAGGCGCCCCTGAGGGCCGGATTGAGGATCCTGCACCCCCGGCCGTGGCGGAACCCGAAGCCGGGCCCAGCGATGCCCGCCCGGTCCTCATCCCTCCGGCGGTTGCAGAAGCTCGCGCCGGTGGTGAGTATGCGGCCGACCCGGCCACACTTCCTGGCACGTCGCCGCAGCAGCGGCCTCCTGTTACTTTGCAGCTGCCCCGGGTGGCCGCGCACCTGCCTCCCGTTGAACCGCAGCTTCCGATGCAGTGGCCTTGGCCGTGCCAGCCGGATGCGGCAGCGGCGTCGCCCTGGCCGGCGGCGGCGCCGGGGCTCCCGTGGTTGCCACCTGCGCCGTCGGTGCAGGGGCCGGCCCCTTCGTGGCCGGGGCCGGCTACGGCGGCCACTGTTCTGCCTCCGCCGGCCCAGCCGGTGCCTGATACGTGGCGGGCGTCCTATCCGCCGCCCCCAGCGGCATCGCCTTTTGGCGTCCCCTCTATTCCGGCCCCGGGTTGGCCTTGCTACGCCTTTGGGGACACGGGTTATAACTCGGTGTCTCGCTTGGCCATGCCGTACGGCGACCAATCGTTGCCGCTCGGCGACCACTTACTCGCCGCCACGCGGGATAAGATCCTCCGGGGGGAGTACGTGGATTTCTTCTCCCTCCTCAATCGGGACTCCACGAAGGAGGAGAAGGAGAAGGATGATGACACGGCCAAGGAGAGGGCCAAGAGGAAGAAGCCTCCTCGCACTTGGGCCAATTGGCTTCCAGGTTTCCTCATCTACGCCGGTGTTCTATCCAGGGCTTTCCCCCAGCTGGCGGTATCCCTGTTCCAGTACCTGGACATTATTTACAGGGCTTATGTGGACTTCCCGGGCCACGCATGGCTGGCGTATGACGAAGAATTTCGCATGCGCGCGGCCATACGCCCCGGCATGCGCTGGGATGAGATGCACTCCGCGCTATGGATGCAGCTCATGACACCGACTCGCCCGTCACTTGGAGAAAGGTATGACTGCGGACACCTGATACAGCGCCCTACCCCTTCTCAGGCACCCCGCCAAGTGGCGGGGCAGGCGGTTCCGGCCCGCTTGCTGTGTTGGGAGTACTCTGCTTCAGGTCGCTGCACCAGGAAGCAGTGCAAATTCAAGCACGAGTGCTCGATTTGCGCGGGCTCCCACCCCGCCACCTCCTGTTTCCGAGGAGGTGCGGGCCGGGGCAGGAGCACAGAACAACAAGGGGCAAAGCGGGCCGGGGCTGACAACGCCCCTGGAAAAGGGCCCCAGCCCAATTAGGGTCGAGGTCCTGGACCGCCTGCTGCTGGAGTACCCTTCGCCCACTGACGCCAGGTACCTTTCTGAGGGTTTCACCTTTGGTTTCCGTATCCCAGTGGTGGGAGCCCGGGGACCTCAGGACGTGCCCAACTTAAGATCTCTGGTGGGTATGGAGTCAGTGGCCAGGGCACAAATTTTTAAGGAGGTAGCGGCAGGCAGGGTGGCGGGCCCCTTTGACAGCCCGCCCTTCCCTAACCTCAAAGTTTCCCCGTTGGGATTGGTTCCAAAGAAGGCCCCGGGTGAGTTCAGGTTGATTCACCACCTGTCTTACCCCGCCGGGTCTTCCGTCAATGACGCTATCCCGGACGCCTTGTGCTCGGTCCGGTATACGTCATTTGACGAGGCCGTACGCATGGTCCGCTCCTGCGGTCAGGGTGCACTCTTGGCCAAATGCGACATCAAGTCCACGTTTCGGCTGTTGCCAGTGCACCCTGAAGACTTCGAACTACTGGGTTTTCGTTTTGAGGGCCAGTATTTCGTGGACCGGGCCATGCCTTTCGGCTGCTCTATTTCATGCGCCGCGTTTGAGCGCTTTAGTTCTTTCTTGCACTGGGCCTTAGTTAGGAAGGCAGGTTCCGACAGGGTGGCACATTACCTGGACGATTTCCTTTTTGGGGGCCCCGCAGGTACTGGGGATTGTGTTCACCTGCTCTATTCGTTCCAGCGCATGGCAGAGGAGTTGGCTGTCCCTTTGGCGCCGGAGAAAACTGAGTGTCCGGCCACTACCCTCACTTTTCTGGGCATCGAATTGGACACGGTGGCCATGACCTCTCGCCTCCCCCTTGACAAGGTACAGCGCCTGGTTGACAGGATAGAGGCGCTCCTGCCCAAAAGAAAAGTCACCCTTCACGAATTGCAGGAGCTTCACGGGCATCTCAATTTTGCCTGTAGGGTGGTGGCCCCTGGCCGCGCCTTTGCTCGCCGCTTGTGCGATGCGATGGCTGGCCTCACCAAGAAGTTCCACAGGACTAGGCTGGCCCGCGGGATGAGGGAGGACTTGGAGGTCTGGTTGGCGTTCCTTAAGGACTTCAACGGGGTATCCTTTTGGCGCTCTGACCTTTTCCTCTCTTCCAGTTTTCAGGTCCATTCCGACGCGTCCGGGTCTTGCGGTTTTGGCATCTATTTTGATGGCCGTTGGTGCGCCGGCACGTGGCCGCCACAATGGCGGGACTCCGGCGTCATGAGGGACCTGACTTTCCTGGAGTTCTTTCCCATCTGGGGGGCGATCAACATGTGGGGACGTCACTGGGTAAACTCCGTCGTCACCTTTTGGTGTGACAACGTGGCGGTTGTCCAAGTGGTCAACTCGCAGACGTCCCGCTCCCCCCGGGTTATGTCCTTAGTCAGGCCGTTTGTCCTGGCTGCGCTGAGACTTAATATCGTTTTTCGCGCACGCCATGTGCCGGGGGTGGACAATTCCATTGCTGATGCCCTGTCCCGCTTTCAGATGGCGCGGTTCAGGGCGTTGGCTCCCGGTGCCAGGGCACGTCCTTCGGAGTTGCTGGACGCGGTCTGGAACATTGGAGGGCCGAGGTGAATCGGGCCATCGGCCTTTCCCTATCTGGTCGCACACGCCACGCCTATCGCCTTGCGTGTGAGGCTTTCACCACCTTTCGGAGTCAGCAGGGTTTGCCTGAGGTCTGGCCGCTCCCGGTGGATCATGTGCTGCAGTACATGGTCCACCTGCGGCGGTCCGGCCTCGCGCCACGGACCATCAAGGGGCGGCTGTCGGCCTTGTCCTTTGCCGCCCGGGCGAACGGTGTCCCCGACACTCTTGGTGATTTTCGTATTCGCCGGGTGTTGGAGGGCTGGTCGAGAGAGCGTGGCCACCGCCCGGACGCCCGTCAACCGGTGTCGCCTGCGGTACTGCGGCGTTTGGCCGCGGCCTGGCCACGCCAGTGCACGGATGGGTTTGAGGCGGCCCTGTTTCACGCCGCTTCTTCCGTTGCATTTTTTGCGGCCCTCCGGGTGGGGGAATTGGTTGTAGCGTCCCGAGGGGACGTGTCCGGCCGTGCGCTGCAGTGGGCGGATGTCGCGCTCGCCGCGTCGTCGGTCCGGCTGACGGTCCGGTTGTCTAAGACCGACCAGCTAGGCAGGGGAATCTCCTTACTGCTACTGCGATGCAGTATAGCAGATATCTGTCCGGTGGGAGCGTTGGAGCGCTACCTGGCCATCCGCCCCCCTGGTCCTCTGCCACTTTTTGTCCACCGGGATGGGTCCCCTTTAACCCGTTTTCAATTCTGGAGGGTTACAGGGGCGGCCTTGTCTGAGGTGGGGATCCCTGGTGCCCATTATGGCACCCACTCGTTCCGCATAGGGGCTGCGTCCACCGCGGCCTCCTTCGGGTATTCCGATGCGGATATTATGAGAATGGAGCGGTGGGGGTCCGCTTGCTTCCGTACGTATGTGCGACCGCTACTGTCATGACCTGCCTTGCTGCCGTTTGTTTTCTGTTTGTTTTCTTTCAGAGCTCTTCCCTCGGAGTGACATGGCCCGGGTTTGGATAGTCGGCCACAGCTATATTTACTGGGCCGCACGTTTCGCTGGAGCAGCTCCTGGCGGGGTCCACCTCGGCTTGCGGCAATGGGCCTACCTCATCTGGCGGGGGGTACGGGGCATGATGTGGGACCAGTTGATGCCTCTTTTCATGTCAAATTGGCATGGGCCGCCCCCTGATATCCTCCTGGTGCACCTGGGTGGGAATGACCTGGGGCAGCGGATGGGGCTGGATTTGTCTAGGGCCATTTGCCGGGATATCTACATCTTGCACCAGCGTTGGCCAGCGACCAGGTTTATCTGGTCGAGTATGATACCGCGTGCCCGGTACAGGGGCGCGATTGATTACCGGGCTGTGGATCGAGCGCGGCGTGGTGTGAACCGCGCTGTGGCACGCTTCCTGCATAACTGGGGCCTGTTTACGGTGGTGCAGCATCCGCTATTCCGTATGGAGGAGGCGGACCACCTGTACAGGAATGATGGGGTGCACCCGTCCTTGGATGGCCTGGTTATCTTCCTGAGCGCTCTGCAGCAGGGCCTTGTGACCGAGTTGTCGGTCTCGGGGTGGGTGGGGCGGTGAGTAGTTTCACTTCCCCCGTGTGGCGGGTAGCACTGGTGTGGAATAAATTTGGTCCCAGGAGAACCGGGTAGGAACGCGTTTTGATCGGCCACTCTGTGAATCTGATCAAAATGCGGACCGGGAACTTGGGTAACTGCCCAGCTCGGCAACAGGCAGCCCCAATATAGAGTTCGCCCGGTTAGGGGTCAGAAGGAGATAACAACTGGTACTTCTGACCGGGACAGTTAAATGATGTTTGGACATGGTTGTCCGATATCCAAGTTAAGTGTATGGATGGATATCGTGTACCTCACCAGTGCTACTGCAGCCTTGCTGCAATAAGTTATTGGTTAAGATGGTTAAAGTTAACCAAGTTGATTTTAAATAAAGTGGCCCGAATTTTATACCAACACTACTGTGGTCAGTCTCTTTTGTGCGGGCATGTGGGGGCAATGGACAAGCGGCCGCGGCAAATGCCGGGGCCGCGCGCTTTGCCCCAGTGCCTGCCGAAGAGACGGGCCTGGGGACGAGCGCAGGGGGCGTGGCTAAGCACTGCCCTTATAAGGGCGGCGCGCTCCCTGTGCTCGTTCGCCAGTCCCGTCTGACAGGCAACGCGAGCCCCGCCCTCCCTCCCTGGAGGCAGTGTGATTGTTTTTGGGTCGCTTCGGGGCCGGATGGGAATTTTTGCTTGAGACCTTGATTGGCCTGTAGGTCTCTTGGCGTTTTCGCCCATCCCACACTGCTGAACCAGGCGAGCTGGATTGGGTTTTTTGACCACTTTTGGGCGGGTAGCACTGGTGTGGAATAAATTTGGTCCCAGGAGAACTGGGTAGGAACGCGTTTTGATCGGCCACTCTGTGAGTCTGATCAAAATGCGGACCGGGAACTTGGGTAACTGCCCAGCTCGGCAACAGGCAGCCCCAATATAGAGTTCGCCCGGTTAGGGGTCAGAAGGAGATAACAACTGGTACTTCTGACCGGGACAGTTAAATGATGTTTGGACATGGTTGTCCGATATCCAAGTTAAGTGTATGGATGGATATCGTGTACCTCACCAGTGCTACTGCGGCCTTGCTGCAATAAGTTATTGGTTAAGATGGTTAAAGTTAACCAAGTTGATTTTAAATAAAGTGGCCCGAATTTTATACCAACACTACTGTGGTCAGTCTCTTTTGTGCGGGCATGTGGGGGCAAAATGAAGAAGTAAAGGTAACTTTTAAAAAGAGAAAGAGAAATCACAGATACTTGTGTATGCAGAAACAGTGTGAGAACCAGACATGCAGTCATTTCTGGCAAACATTTTCTGACATGTGTGTGCAAACTACTTCTTCCTAAATGACACTCTTGCAAGGATTTTTAAAATGCTGCTTATTCAAAACACCACTTCTGTTACTGCAACTGTGAAATAGCTAAATTTTCACACATGTGCAATGTGCTCTGATGTCCTAACTTTCTATATTAAGAGGATACACGTAACATTGCCCTGCAATATCTCATTTAGGTCACTTACTTATCTATTTTTTCATCTGGAACAAATTTTGCTTCCTGTTTATTAAGTCAAAGCTCAAATTTCTTAGCATGCTGTGCGCACAGGTTATCTAACTTATTATGAAAGAAAAAAGTTTCATGTGAGTACATAAATATTTCAGTGATATTTCCTTTGACATGTGCAATATATCTGGAAATCTTAATTAGCCAAACTAGAAAGAATATGTATGTTTGTGGATGTATGTGCAGCTATTTTAAATGCACGCATTCCACTTTGTACAGTAAAACTTCACATAAAGAGCACCTCGCTTAGAGAGTAACTCGCTTAAAGAGCAGAATTTTCTCTGAATGGTCGCCCTCGTATAACAAATAAAACAACCAAAAACTCGCTTAACAAATAAATGGGGTTCGAAACCCCCCCCCCCGAAGTCACAATTGGTCACTTACAATGATGTTTCGCTTAAAGAGCAAACTCTCTTAAAGAGCTATCCTGTGGAACGCATTATGCTCTTTAAGCGAGGTACAACTGTATTTTCCATATTTATAGGGTGTTCTAAGCAAATAGGATGCCAATGGCTACATGTTAGAATTTCATTGTACAGTCTGATTTTACCTTATGTGACATCAAAACCACAGGTCTTTCTTGTAGTGCTTTTTTCTTTTCTGACTGGGCTGACCTTTGTTTCATCCCTCTCAATAAACTGAAGCAGAACAGGCCACTGTGCCTATTTCATAGGCCAAAAGTCTATAAATGATTTAACCAATCTTTTGTTGAGGGTGAGGGAATTCATCTGGAGTTGTTTGGTAAACTCCCGAGAATTTTTTTTTTAACACAGCTACCTAAATGCGCATTCTAATGAGCAAAATAACATATCACTCTTAGCACCTATGGAGGATTTGGTGCATGGGTGTGGAACCTGTCAACCTCCAATGGTCTTGGACTACAGCTCTAAAAATTTGGACTCCAGCCATTTTTAAGTACAGTACATCTCTAGACTAGCTTTCTGAAGTTCTTTGTTAGATATGTGTCATGCCTCATAACTAGAGTTGTCAACTGTCAGGGTGCCTGCTGCAGTAGCAAGAAATGGCTCTCATTCTCTTCCAGTGACAGCTGGTTTTTCAGTGTGCTGATACTGATCATCTGGAACAAGGTAGGGAGTGGATTACCAGTATCATGACACCTGAGGCTTTTTATTGCACAAACTCTGGCAGCAGCTGCAGTATGAAGTTGGGCGGCGAGGGAAGGGGGATTCCTCTTTTGCAACCATGACTATTCTGCCTCTTTGACATTATAACCCAGTGGTGGAGAACCTATGGCACTCGGAGCCCTCTCTGTGGGCACCCGTGCAGTCACCCCAGCACAGAGTTCACCTCTGCCCAGCAGCCCAATGGGAGCGCTTCCTCCCTCCACCCCCCAGCATAGAGTTCCCCCTGCATTTCTTCCTCCTTCTATGCCAGTGGTGGTGAACCTATAGCACATGTGCCAGAGGGGGCACTCGGAGCCCTCTCTGTCACTGTGGGCACCCATGCAGTCATCCCAGCACAGAGTTCACCCCACCCTTCGGCCCAGTAGCCCAATGGGAGCGCGTCCTCCCTCCCCCCCAGCACAGATTTCCCCATGCTCCTCTGCCCAGTAGCCTAGTGGGAGCATTTCCTTCTTCCCCTGTTGCTGTGTTGGCACGTTACGATAAATAAGTGGGTTTTGGGTTGCAGTATGGGGACTCAATCTCTAAAAGGTTTGTCATCACTGTTATAAGCCCTTCCCCCTAGTCTCAGGTTTTGTCTGTACCCAGTGTGGTATAGTGGATAGAGTGACAGCCTAGGAATCAGGATACCTGGGTTTAAATCTCCACTCACATGAGGAAATTCATGACGGGAATAGGAGTAGTGTAGCACTAATAGAACCTCAACTTTAAACATCTTACTTACTTTGAAACTTTCTATAAGTCAGGTGTAACTTCATACCACATCACACAGGCAAACAATCTTAAGCAAAGGGCTCCTCCTCCTCTAGCAACCCTAGTCATGACATAGGTCAGATTGTTTCCTCCATGTCAATATTAATTCTTTTCTTAGAGCAATAGTAGGCATTTTACCAGCCACCTGGGTTCCTACAGTTCTTCAATTTAAAACATGAAAAGGTTTTTTTTTTTGTTGAAAACATCTTTTGTTGTTGTTGTTCTCTTATGGGTGGGTGTTGCAGGAGTGGGTGCAGCCTTCTGAGGGTTGGGAGTGGTATGGGTTGCTCCCAGAACTGGGGGGTTCCTACCTCTGTTTTAAAGGGCTGTACTGGCATAGATAAAATATAAGTGTGGTTTACTTCTCTTTAGTAGCTGTCACAGGGAATTAACACAAAGTGGGTTCTATGAAGTGCAGGTGTCATGGTTAGAATGGGGCCTGTGTGTATAATGGAGATTTCTGTGTGCGGGGAGGGGGTATGGTGCATTCCAGAACAGGATTGATAGTCAAAACATCCTAGCCTCATATTCTGGAAGAAATGAAATTTAAATAGAATAGACATGTGATGCTGTATAGTCATTGGCTGAAATCATTTAGGGGAATGGCCAGAGGGTGGAACTTGTTGGAAGAGATAAAAACCAGAGGGAGGGGGCAGAACACTCTTTTGGTTTGGACCTCCACATTGTGTAAGTCTCTGGGAATGCTTTGAACCCAGCAGTCATGTAATCTAAACTAGAGGGTGGGGCCCCTTAGGGCTGCAAAGCTTAGCCAGGTTTCATTACTTTAATGTGCTTTCTGAACTAAAATTGTTTAATTTGCTTAATTAATATGAAACCTACTTTTGCTACAATATACAGTACAGTCAAACCTCGCATAAAGAGCATCTCGCTTAAAGAGTAACTCGCTTAAAGAGCAGAATTATCTCTGAATGTTTGCTTCGCTTAACAAATAAAACCAACCAAAAACTCACTAAACAAATAAATCGGGGTTCGCAATCCGCCCCACAATTGGTCATTTGCAATGGTGTTTCACTTAAAGAGCAAACTCGCTTAAAGAGCAATCCTGTGGAATACATTATGCTCTTTAAGCGAGGTATGACTGTATATACTTTTAAAAGGCAAGAAGATGACTGGAGTAATTTAATTTCCTATGTGCTACCTTACTTACAGCTGGGACTTGGGTCAAGACATGTGAGAAGGCAAGCTTAAAATCCTGGCTTCGTGTGCAGTTCCACCTATGTGTAGACTAAGGTTCTACTAGTGAGTAACAGGATCGTTACATCAGGTGTCTACATGCAGGCCTTTGCACATTTCTTATGTTACTAGAAATCAAGAGTTCATGACAATTGCAAATAATTTTTAAATTGGCCATGTGTGCATTCTGTTTTTTCTTGGGGAGACAAGAAATAACCACACATAACAAATTTGGTCATCTCATTAAATTCACTTCTGGAATGTGCTTTGGCATTGAGTTGAGGTTCCTATTTCTCACTCATCAAACTTGTTACATTTGACATTCTTCTGCTTTAGCAAGGCAAAGCAAGGAACCAGAAACATGAACTAATGTGCCATGCACTCTCGCAACTACACTGAAATGTGTCTAGACTGATGTTTGGTGGGCTCAATAGAAAATTGTTTCTACAACCTTTTTGTGCCTCTTTTTCAGTTCTTTTTTTTTAAAAATAATTTTATTAAACTTTAAAAAAGGAAAACAGAATCAAAGAGTTACAAAAATACAACATAATTGTCCGCATTGAAAAAAATCAGCAACAAAGAAAGAACATTCAATATCACAAAACAAAACGACCCCAAAACCAAATAAATACATAAATAAAAGGGACATACAATAGATAAGTATATTCACCCACATCCAACCCATCACCTCCCATAGTCCCACAATAACATAACATAAATCCCTATCACCCACCCTAAAGCCATTCACCATTTTATCATCATCCCTCCCCCATCCTTCCATTGAAGGACCGCCTCTGAGTGTTGAAGAGGGGGAAGGGAGACCGGGACCAGAGCGGATTCATTCCAATGTTTAAGAATAACAGACAAATCAACTTGCTCAAAAAAGTACAATTATTCCTCATTCTTCTTTCTTTCTACTAATGACTAACTTACCCCTATTCTTTTTATTACTTTTTCATTATGTTATTTCCATTCAACATTTTCAACCCTTTGCATGCAAACTATATGCCAGATCAGCAGTTCAAGACCCAAGTTCTGAGGTACTAATTTTAGATCAACTTCATCTGTTCTCCACAGTCAAAGTTGATTTCACCAGGCAGGTATAATTGGAGCCAAACTATCTTCTTAGTCATTGCTTTGTGCCTAATAGGCAATTTGAGGCATTTATAAAAATGTGAGCCTGTTTATAAGATGAACATGATGAACAAGACTGAACAAGAGTCACTTACATAAAATCCAAAAATGGAGGCTCATTAGCAATTGATATTTTATAGCCACTTACATTGTTAGTAATGACACTACTTCACTACAGTGGCTGCAGTTGTACCATGAAAAAAAATCTGCTCTCCGTGTGGATAGCCACTTTCTCTGCCGCAAAGACTGTAGGAGTTCCATGGTTTTGTTACATAAGAAAATAATGCTTATTCTTATGGTTGTAAAGTGTCTTCTGAATTTGTTTCAAATGTGTCTTCCTGTCATAAGGGCAAGATACTTGCTGTGAAAAGGAAAACATGTTGGCTGGAATCCCATGGGTGTTCTCATAAAGTATCTGTAAATTAATTTATCTAAATGACTAATTGCCACAATGCCAGGGAGACTTCTTTGCGCATGCCAGATGGAGGTGTATCTACTCAATTTGGTGCAGCAAATTATGCAAACTATAGGTAAAAGGCTGCACTTGCTCAAAAGCTAATGCTTATCTCTGTTTATAGCCAAAGAGCCAGCGCTATCTGCGTCTGCAGACATTTCTGTGGACACATGGCAGGCATGACTAGACACGGAATGCACATAATGCTGTTTACCTTCCCACCAAAGTGGTACCTATTTATCTACTTGCAATTTCTTCCTTTCAAACTGCTACATTGGCAGGAGCTCGGACAGAGACAGAAGCTCACTCTGTCACCCAGCACTTGGGTCTTGAACTGCTGATCTGCCGTATAGTTTGCATGCAAACTATACAAACTATACAAAACATCAATAGGATTTCAGCCAATAAATTGCAATTCCTAGGTGTATCTAGTTACTGTATTTGATACTGTGTGGAGTTATATAAATGCAGAATTGCACAAGACAAGCAATTCTGTTAATTTTTGTTGGGCAAGCAAGGTTTATTCCCCTTTCATGTCTATTTCTACTTTCACTTTCTCTTGTTAAGGTAAGAATTCTACTAGAGAAGCATAAGCCAAAACACAAACAAGCATCAGATTTAACTCATGTAGTCTGCCCACCTTCTTCCATGTTGTAACAACAGTGGCCAAGACTTCCACTGCAGTACAATTTTGAATTTTAATAACAACAGGTGCTCTTTAAAGCATTTCAGACTTTAAGCATAGTCTCAATAACTATTTACATCATTTGGCTGCTAGTTTCAATCATTGCAATCTACTTAAAAGTCTCTTTTGTCCACTTTAAAACCACTTCACTTGGCATTGGCAGTGTGGTCAGGTCGTTGGAGTGGTGTTTTCTCCACTCTCCTGACATTTGCCCACTCCTTCCATGTCACCTTTCTTTGGTCACCTGCGTCATGCCTTCTTTCCCTTCTTTCCCTTTCACCCCAGTATGGGGCTGTGGTGGCTCAGTGGTTAAGAAGCTCACCTTGCTAGCTGGAAGGCTGGCAAGTCGGCAGTTTGAGACCCAGGTACTGCATGTCAGATTGAGCACCTGTCTCTGTCCCAGCTCTTGGGGACATGAAAGGAGCCTCATTTGGGTGTTCCCTGAGCAGAGTTTCTTCCGCAAAAATCCTTTCAACTCAGAATAATTTCTGACACAAAATTATTACTACCCCAGTAAGAATTGCCACCTTCTCCTGGGGTTGCATCTTAGCCTCTGCTAGAGGGACCTTACATCCCCAAGATGTAAGCTTTTCAACTGTTCTTCAGAATGCTGCTACTAAATCTCCTTTCTACCCTCCTTCTCTCGACTTTCATCTTCTGTCTCTCCCTCTTCTTTTTCATCCAGTGCCAGCTGCTCTACCTTTTCCTCCACTTCTTTTAACTTCTTGCTCCTTGAATCCTGCCTCTTAAGGCGACTGATCCTTGGGAGGCAAGCAATGAGAAACCTGGGGAGCATAGTGAAAAGTAGAGACATCACATTGCAAACAAAGATTCACATAGTCAAAGCAATGGTATTCCCTGTGGCAATGTATGGTTGTGAGAGCTGGACCATTAGGAAAGCTGAGCGCAGAAAAATAGATGCCTTTGAGATGTAGTGTTGGAGAAGGGTTTTGAGAGTCCCCTGGACAGCGAGGAGAACAAATAGGTCAATCCTGGAAGAAATCAACCCTGACTGCTCCTTAGAAGGTCAGATAGTAAAGATGAAGCTAAAGTACTTTGGACATCAAATGAGAAGAGAGGATTCACTTGAGAAAGCCTTGATGCTTGGAAGGGTTGAGGGCAAAAGAAGAAGGGGATGGCCCAAGATGAGATGGCTAGATGGTATTGTAGAGATAATGGGCAAAGAGCTGGGCGAGTTGAGGAGGATGGTGGAGGATAGGAGTGCCTGGAGGACAGTGGTCCATGGGGTCACAGAGGGTCGGAATCGACTGTGCGACTGAACAACAACAAAAGGTTCCTTCTCACCCAACACCTTCTCCTTCACAAATGCCCCAGTACTCTCAGAATCATCTGTCTCTCAATCAACTGGGGAACTTGACATCTGGAACTCCAAGCTGGGGTCTGTAAAGAGTGAAGGCATGCCAACTTCCTTGGAATCTTTTTCAGACTCAGATTAAAAACATGAAAGTATGCGATTCCTGGTTTGTTACACTAGTTGTGAACTACTGTCATGTCCTTCAGGGAGATTCCATCCTCACAAATACTCTTGTCCGTTTTAAGGGTCACAAAGGAAGTGGCTTAAGCAGTGGCTGAAATCTAAGTGGCACAACAGTGCTTCATAAAGAGTAATGGCATTATCAACTAGTGATTGATGCATTTAATTTAATTAAATTTAAAACATCATCAAGATCTAAGGCTGCCTTTTGCCCTGGGGAAGTCTTTGGGAACCTTGGAACGAGGTGGGGAAGCATTTAATATTGGAAAGGTGCTGCTGGTGTTCCTGAAACTCCGGTCTCCCAGTTAGTAGTGGCAAATTATTCAAACAGAATGGAAAGACAAAACTGGGACTGTCAATCTGTTGATGACATCCTCTCCTCACACCCTGGATTGTGGCTGTCAGCAATAGATGTAAAATCTCATGGAGGCTTTCATAGAAGTTTGTGGAACTGTACAATGAATGCAATGGAAGTGAAATTTCCCAATGCTATGTAATGATATCAGAGCAGGTAGGAGTAGGATAAATAGGATTCCCAAGAGTTAGTTCTGCAGGATAGTAATGTCAATACATTTTAGCTATGTTTATAGAACAAATATTATTGAGGATATGCAGGAGGAAAACCAAATTAAAATATGTAGGCAGGAGCTCACTGGACAAGGAAAAACATTCTAGAAGTGAAACCAGATTGACTACATACTCTGCAGTCAAAGATGGAGAACCTCCATACAGTCAGCAAAAACAAGACCAGGAGCAGATTGTGGCTCAGATCACAACCTACTGATTGCAAAATTCAGGCTTAGATTAAAGAAAATAGGAAAAACAATTAGGCCAGACAGATATGACCTAGACAACATTCCTTGGGAATACAAAGTGGAGGTGTGGAACAGATTTAATGGATTGGACCAGATAGACAGAGTGCCAGAAGAATTATGGACAGAGATGCGGGACATCATGCAGGAGGCAGCAAGGAAAACCATACCAAAAGAAAAGAAGCGTAAGAAAGCGAAGTGGTTGTCCGATGAGGCTCTTAAAATAGCAGAGGACAGAATGAACGCAAAAGGCAAAGGAGAAAGGGGAAAATACAATCATTTGAATACAGAATTTCAAAGAAAAGCAAGGAGAGATAAGGAAACCTACCTGAACAAACAGTGCAAAGAAACAGAGCAAAACAATATCAGGGGTAGGACTAGAGACCTTTTCAAAAAAATTGGGGAAATCAAGAGAACGTTTAAAGCAAAAATGACCATGATAAAGGACAAAGATGGCAAGGAGTTAGCTGATGCAGAAGAGATTAAGAAAAGATGGAAAGAGTACACAGAGGAACTCTACAAAAAGGACCTCAACACCCCTGATAATCACAATGATGAGAACGTTGAACATGAGCCAGACATCCTAGAGAGTGAAGTCAAAAAGGCCCTAAAAAGCACTGCAAACAACAAAGCCAGCGGAGATGATGGTATCCAGGTTGAACTTTTCAAAGCCCTAAAAGATGATGGAATCAAATTATTACATTCTATATGCCAGCAGATTTGGAAAACACAACAATGGCCACAGGATTGGAAAAGATCAGTATACGTTCCAATCCCCAAAAAGGGTAATGCCAAAGAATGTGCGTTCATCCCACACGCTAGCAAGGTGATGCTCAAGATAATACAGGATAGACTGCAACAGTATGTGGAGAGAGAATTACCAGAAGTGCAGGCGGGTTTCAGAAGAGGCAGGGGGACTAGAGACCACATTGACAACATAAGATGGATCATGGAAAAAACAAAGGAATATCAGGAACAAGTCTACTTCTGTTTCATTGACTACACTAAGGCCTTTGACTGTGTCGACCACAACAAAATGTGGCAAGTAATTAAAGAGATGGGAATACCAGAGCACCTTATATGCCTTATGAGAAATCTGTACATGAATCAAGAAGCAACAGTTAGAACTGAATATGGAATGACTGAGTGGTTTGGAATAGGAAAAGGAGTAAGACTTATACACAGAGCACATAATGCGCAATGCAGGGATGGAGGAATCACAAATTGGGATCAAAATTGCTGGGAGAAACATTAACAATTTGAGATATGCAGATGATACCACCCTAATGGCAGAAAGTGAGGAGGACCTAAAGAAGCTCCTGATTAGGTTGAAAGAAGAAAGTGAAAAAGCTGGCTTGAGACTCAATATAAAGAAAACCAAGATAATGGCAACAAGCCCTATCAGTCCCTGGAAAATAGATGAGGAAGTAGAAGCACTGACAGATTTTACTTTCCTGGAATCAATGCTCACTGCAGATGGTGATTGCAGCCACAAAATAAAAAGGCGACTGATTCTTGGGAGGCAAGCAATGAGAAACCTGGGGAGCATAGTGAAAAGTAGAGACATCACATTGCAAACAAAAATTCGCATAGTCAAAGCAATGGTATTCCCAGTGGCAATGTATGGTTGTGAGAGCTGGACCATAAGGAAAGCTGAGCGCAGAAGAATAGATGCCTTTGAGATGTGGTGTTGGCGGAGAGTTTTGAGAGTCCCCTGGACAGCGAGGAGAACAAATAGGTCAATCTTAGAAGATATCAACCCTGACTGCTCCTTGGAAAGTCAAATAGTAAAGATGAAGATGAAGTACTTTGGACATCAAATGAGAAGAGAGGATTCACTTGAGAAGGCCTTGATGCTGGGAAGGGTGGATGGCAAAAGAAAAACGGGGCAGGCCCAAAATGAGATGGCTAGATGGTATTGTGGATGCAATGGGCACAGAGCTGAGCGATGGTGGAGGACAGAAGTGCCTGGTGGACAGTGGTCCATGGGGTCGCAGAGGGTCGGAATTGACTGTGCGACTGAACAACAAAAATAGCAGAGGAACTCAGCCTTCCCTACATCACTTGGAGGACCTGGAACAGGCTGAGGGTTGGAGTCCCTAAATGCAAGACGCTCGAAGGACAACGACGACGCTGAGCGCGATAACGCCGCCGCCGCCGCCGCCGCGCCCCTCCGTGTTGTTTTTCATACTATGTTGTTTGTATACTGTTGTTTTATGTACTGTGTAAGCCGCCTAGAGTCAGGTTCACCTGAGCAAGGCAGGGTATAAAAATAAATTTGAATTGAATTTGAATGCAAGACAACATGCTGACGTGGAGGCTGCTGGTGGACAACAACATGTTGTGTGAATGTGGAGAGATACAGAATCTGGCTTATTTACTAGTCTGCTGATTACTGCCACAAACATGAACAGAGTACTTGGCCAACAACAAAGCCAAGAAAGTGGCCTCAGTTTTGCAGTCCAGGATTTGATCTGGGCAAGAAAGAAGAAGAAGCTAAGTTTATGGAATGCATAGAGAAGGGGCTAAATTACAGTACATAAGCTGTTCCCCATGAGCAGCCAAAAGTACAGTCAATATAGGCAACTATGAACAAATGCCATGTCTGAAATGGGCAATCATGGGTACATTCTGCAGAAATTCACAATTATGGCTGTGGCATTCTGTCCACTGATTGATTATATCTTGTTCAGCAGTATCCATACAGCAAAATACTGAAACACAGTCAAATACTGGAGTTTGGAAAAGTTACATTTTTGAAAGCAGGTCCACCCTGCAGTCTCATGGCCAGTAGCCATGCTAACTGGCAAGTTCCATGGATATAGTCCAAAAAAAGGTGAGATAACCCTTTTCAAACCCTGTAGAGACTACAGATCAATGTGTGTTTCAGTTTATGGCCACCCCTTTAATGTAAGCCATTAAAAGAAGACTCACAAGATTTTTTTTTAATTACAAAAGAATCAGCACAATGCTGCCTTTAAAAGACTTCTATGGATTTTCAGTAAACATGGGAAAGGATAACATTGGACAGTTAAAACATTCCTGTTTTAATTAAAGGGCACCTTTTGTGAGACATCAGCATTTAAGCATTAAGACTTAATAAAATATGTGTAGCTAATTAGATGAAGAAAAAGGTGAAGGCATTAACAATCAATGGTATGCACAAGGTTAGGTCAATGGCAGGATATGAAGGAGTGATCTCTTAAGGTTTCCTAATCCTTGCTTTTCAAGATGCCATCCATGGATGAATTATCATTGAAAACATAACCTGGAAGAGGCAGGGAGCTCTACAGAATTCAATATTCTGTACAGTTGTAGGGTTTAAAAATGGAAGCATCCTGTTGAGCTTCAATAAACAAAGTTATAAAAAGGATAGATTGTGGCTGGAAGAAAATATTTTGAATAAAGAATCCTACCAGCAGCAGGCTTTGAAAGATAAAATGATGAGTAGCCTCTACAGTTCTGTTCTGAGCTAAAAATAATAAATGAAACAAAGGTTATGCCAGGTTTCTGCTGTTATTGCTTTAATTTCAGTCCAATTCCTCTGCTGCCCAACCTCTGCTGTACTTGGTTCATATCAGTGTTGCTAGCATGAACAGCCCAGTTCTAAAGTGAGTGACTTGTCATTATAAAAGAGCAGCTCTGAGTTTGAGGAAACCCACCCACCCCTCCTCAGAAAGCTGCTTCCTGGCAGGGCCGCCTTGCAATTAAGTAAGCTTTTGTGTACTTATGTGGTAGTTGACGCAGCAGGAGAATGGTGCTGAATGGCAGATAACAGGAAAGCATTGTTTACATTTCCCTTACTACCCTCACTCATAAGCAATGTGGGGAATTTAGATCATAGCTCTGTAAGGATAACGAAGCCCATTATCCCACTACTATAGGACTTGTTCCACTTCACAGAGACCTGCACGAATCCAGAAAGCCAGCATAAAACCTTTTGCTGCTTCAGAGTACATGAGGTTCAGCTCCAGGCTAGAGATAGCTTTCAATCGCTTACAAACCTGCCAGATCAGGTAGGAAATAGCAATGTAAATTGGGTAGCAATATGTAGCATTGCCAATAAAGAGATAAAGAAACTGAAAATCTCCCACCAGCTTATGCTCTATATAAAAAGTACAAAGTTTCCTGTAACAAATCAGCTTTTATTTAAAGGGAAAATATACCAAAGTTCAGGATCACAAAAAGTAAATATAGTATAAAAATAGAAAAGGAACATGCTTAGATTTCCTCTTTCCCTGGATAAATAATAAAGGCATATCTATCTATATTTCCTGGCATAATCAGCTAACAAAATCAAGATTACAGTTGTACCTCACTTAAAGAGCATAATGCGTTCCACAGGATTGCTCTTTAAGCAAGTTTGCTCTTTAAGCGAAACATCATTGTAAATGACCAATTGTGGGGGGGGGGGGATTGCAAACCCCAATTTATTTGTTAAGCGAGTTTTTGGTTGGTTTTATTTGTTAAGTGAAGCGAACATTCAGAGAAAATTCTGCTCTTTATGCGAGTTACTCTTTAAGCGAGACGCTCTTTATGCGAGGTTTGACTGTACATCTTTCTACTCACAAGAAAAATAAGTAACTCCTTCTCCACTTGCTATTCAAACATGCCCACACTAATATCATGATCTTTATCTTTAGCCTCACCGCAGGGAGACACAGACTGAGCAGGAGTCATGAGCTATAGCCACAACTGTGCATGCTGCTCATCCCAGTGCATATCCTGGTATCCAGCTCTCATCCAAAAGTTCTTGTCATAAAAAAGCCATGACTGGCCAGGCAAATCTATGTATGCCCTGTAGATGATGTCCAGGTACTGGATAAAGGGTAACACTAAATCAGATAATGCCCTGATGGACACACCAACATCAATTAAATAAACTGGCAACCAGTTGGCACAGGTGTGATGTGTCTTCTTACGCCTGGCAAGTTCTTTGTTCCACTCGTCCTCCTTTCCCTTCTCTCCCTTGCTATCATCCCTATTTAAAAGGCTAAAAATATCCACATATTCCCTATGCCATATTTTGTCCCTAGTGGCAGGCAAAAAATGATCTCCTAGGGGCAAAGATTGATCACCAAAAGGCATTGCTGCCCTCGGAACTGAATTATAACCCATGTCACCAACCCCAAAATAAGGCAAACCTGGGGTGGGGGTCATTAAAACTGATGCAAAGCCCATGGGGCTGGTTGAGGGTATGGAGTATCCTCGCCTGGGGGCCCACGTCAGCCTGTAAAAGGGGGAAGAGGTAAGGTACTCTGTGTGGGCCAAGGCCACTGGGGTGCACTTTCGGCATGCTGAAAGCAGCTTTCCACCCGCCCTCCCTGTCTGCAGTGTGGTTATTTTGGTTGCCTTGTGGGCCGGATGGGAATTTTTGCATACATTGGCCATTGGTGCATGTAGTTTTCGCCCATCCCACACTGCATTTTCAGGTTGAGTTTTGGCGGGTAGCGGGTAGTCTAGCCATTTCAGGCAAGAAGCGCATTTGGCTCACCAAATGGTAGCGAGGCAAGGAGAAGTCAGGCTAGGTGAGCCAAATGCATTCCAAGAACAAGGGACACCATCTTTGATGGATTGGTGGTCTCTAAACACATTCACCTGAAAAATGGACAGAAGTGTGAACAAGGAGGCCACTTCTGTTATGGACTAACAATAATAACTTTAATAATTTCAATCTGATTGCTTACCCGTGCTACTTTCACCATGCAGTTAGTTATGCCACAGTTAGTTGTTTTATAAATAAAGTTACCCATTGTTTTAAATCCAGCATTCTTGTCTGTCTTGTCATGGGGGGGGGGGGGTTTGTGGGCAATGAGTATCATTAGTGGCAATGGTTGGTTGATATCATTTATGTGAAATCTATAGCCTAGATTAGAGCACTATTCTACTGAGTGCTGAGAACATGCGTAGTGGGAAGCATTTAGACCTGCCCTCCTCCAATCTGCATATGTTTCAATGAAACTCAGAAGTGTGGCATGTAGGCAATGGCTTTTATCTAAAGTATCTGGTATTCAGAGGTAAGCTGCTTATAAAAATGGATTTTCCACTTAGGTGTGAGCCCCTCCTCACAGTATTTATTAAATATGTGCCAATGCCAGAAGCACTCTGAAGTACTCATTGGGTGCACTCGAAATGTATGTGGAAAAAGGAGGTTGCTCATCCTCATGGGTAAAAATGTTGCTCTAAATTGAAGATCAGGAGCACCTCAAAGGAAAAATTCTTTTGTACTTACCGGTATATGTGAAAATTCTCCTGAAGCGTTCAGATGTTGGGTGCTTCCCTCTAGCTGCTATTGCATACCATGTGTATTCATTGACTGACTCTCCGAGCAGTTTTTTCTGCTTTTGGCTGGCTTACCCGTCTAAACCTTCTATATACAAAAACACAATCCAAACATGACCTGAAAGGAACCTTAACATACCAGCGACTCCTCAGCTTGCTTTCCATGGTGCAGCTTGCTGATAACTAAGGGCTCCTCACAGCAAGGACAACTAGAAAGAGTCCTGTTTCGGATGGATTTTGCTGAATAATATATCACAAGCCTTTATTCTTTGTAGCTGTATACTGGCATGGTTAGAAAACAAGCCCATTTATAGCTTACTACTACTTCTTCTACTACTACTACTACTCATCACCATCACCATTATATATATATCACAAAAACAGTCACCACCTTTGTTATAGTTCTGGGCCCCATCTTCTTGTAAGACAATTAGAAAGGACAGACACATCATACCTCAAAGGTTCAGAGACTTTGGGCTGATGTGATATCAAATCAATGTGACCACGTTTTTATGTTTGTAAAATATTTTTTAAATAAAAGAAATAATTTAGTTCTTGTGGTAGCTGTTGCTTGATGAATCATATCTGTGTGCATTGATTTCCCACAGAGTTAAGAGAACATTCTTTGTACTGCTATTATTTTTTAAACATTTTCCATCTTCTGCCCTCTAACTACAAGGAACTTAGAGGGAAAAGGCTGCAAGCTTTGTGTCCATAAAAAGTTAACTAGCACCTCAGTGCAGAAAGGACATGAGATAGCAACATTCAAAGAGCAGGTGGCAGTCATGGCCAGGAGGGCTTTTGCACAACTTCATGTGATATGCCAGTTATGCCCGCTCCTAGGCTGGGACTCCTTGCTCATGATCATACACGCTTTGGTCACCTCCAGACTGGATTATTGTAATGTGTTCTACATGGGGCTGCCCTTGGTGACCATTCAGAGACTGCAACTGGTCCAGAATGTGGCTGCCCAGGTCGTGATGGGGTGAGGGCATTATGCTTGATCCTCACCATTGCTTCAGGAGCTGCACTGGCTGCCAGTGTGCCTCCGGGTGCAATTCAAGGTGCTGGTTATTACCTTCAAAGCCCTACATGGTAGTGGGCCAGGATACCTGAGAGACCACATTGTCTCAAGGACATCTGCCTGTCCCACTAGAGCAGACCGGAGAGGCTCTCTGGTTGTGCCACCAGCTAGAGAGGCTCATCTCTCAAGCACTAGAAGGAGGGCCTTCTCTGTGTCCACTCTGGCGCTGTGGAACCTCCTGCCAACTGAGCTGCATCTCCAGGCAGAGCTGCTGCCCCTTTCGGAAAGGAGTAAAAACCTGGCTTCAGTGGTGGGCTGCCAAAATTTTACTACCACACTATGGGCAGGGCCGATGTCATGGGTGGAGCCAATATCATGACATCATGAAGGGCAGGAGCTCTGTCTGGAGATGCAGCTCACTTGGCAAGAGGTTCCATAGGGCTAGAGCAGACACAGAGAAGGCCCTCCTGCTGTTGAACACCTTGCTGGTGTTCAGCAGCAATTCCTAGAACATATCAACCTAAAGTAGGAAAGGTCTCAGGAATGCATTATTTATTAACATACAGATTTCAGTAAGTTTTTTTTAAAAGTTTTAAAAATTGTTTTTGTTCTTGGTTTTAATCTTCATCTATTTTTTAAAAATACGATATTTACATTTTTTTTTTAAAGTGGTGATTGCGTTTCAGTTGTTGTGAGCCATGTTAGGTCTTCTATGTGGAGAAAGGCAGTATATAAATAATATAAATAATGAAACACAAATAACGAAAATAGCTGGAGGGAAATCTATGCATTCTGTTCATCACACAACTCACGTCAAGCTCTGTATTTGGTTAAGGCCCAGTGGTGGGCAGCAGCAGGTTCTCAACCCCCAGGAGGGTGGGTAGCAAAATTGGATGGCCTCTGGGCAGGGGGATGGCAAAATTTGGTAGCCTTTGGGCAGGAGGGTGTGGTGAAATTGGGTGGCCACACCCACCTCCCTGTCCTTAGATAGGAAGGGCCAGCCGGAATAAAACAAACTTTGTGGCATTACACATTTGTTAATGAGTTTTATTAGAATTTCATGTTTTTTCATGGAACACTTGTTGACCTTCTATGGAACAGCAGTATTCGGTGGAACATAGTTTAGGAAACACTGACCTAGACTGTACTGTTGACAACTCTTCAGAGTTTTTAAAAAGTTAATTAATTATTTTTTTTAAAAAAATATACAAAACAAACATAATACTAAAAAAGCAACAAAAATACAGTATGCAATACAGCTTACATATTACAATAAAATACAATTACAAATATGTAGCCTTCTTCAGAGTTTTCAACTGATAAAATGCACTCCTCCTAAATGCACCCTTCTCCCTTTGACCCCCTGAATTTGGTGTATATAAACCATGCCTGTAAGTTTCACTCCTTGTCTGAAGAAGTGGACTTGATCCACGAAAGCTAACAATAAAAATATAGCAGTTAGTCTTTAAAGTGCTACAGTGTTTTTTATTTTATTTTGGGGTTTTTTCTGATATGTCTGAACCACAGACTAACACAGCTACTATTCAAAAAAACTCCTCGTAATTTTTTTTAAAAAAACTACTGTGCCTGTATGTTAGATAGTAGTCACATGGAAAAGAGGGATATTCTTAATAAACATACCTACAAAGGCACCTCATTTGAAAACATTGCCAGGCCAGCATATAAGAACATGGTTGACTTACTTCTCAAGCTGAAAAGGCTACCCGGCATCTATAATTTCTTCAGTTCTGAGGACACATCACTAATCTTCTACAATGCGCTAAGGAAACAGCTGCCATGTGATCTGTGTGGAATTTTAAGTACATTCTCCACTCTGGGAAGCTCTCTGATCATTTGATCCTCAGTATATCTTTATCTTAACTTAAAATAACTGTTACTTTGGTCATCACGTATGGTGGAGCTTTCCCTGAATGTTTGTCATTAGGTAAAGGTAAAGGTTGCCCTTGCTCAAAAGCCAGTAGTATCTGACTCTAGGGTTTAGAGCTCATCTCTGTTTATAGTCACTATATAGTCACTGTTTATTGTTACTAGGGACTCACTCAGTGGTGGGCTGTCAAAAATTTTACTACCACACTGTAGGTGGAGCCAACGTCATGGGGGGAGCCAATGCCATGACATCATGATGTTGTGGGCAGAGCCAAAGTAAAAATTAAATTAAAAAATAAAATAAAAATACAGTACACATAAAAATACAAATAAAAAACACATATAAATACAAATTGAAATAGACATTAAATAGGAATAAAAAACATAAAAATACAAATTAAAATAGACGTTAAATACACATAAAAACACACTACATAAAACACACACACCTCAACCCACCCACCCACCCACCCCAAACACAAACCCTTGTCACTTACCCTGGGGTCAGGGAGCAGCAGGCAGGCAGCAGAAGCAGCAGCAACAACAGTGCTGCGGCATGACAGCAAAGCAGTGCAGCGGACCAGCAGTGAGGTGGACTGGTGGTGTGGCATGGCCTAGCCTGGCCTGGTCTGGCCCGGCAGCACAGCCTGGCCCGGCCTGGTGGTGCACCGAGGAAAGGTTGCCGCTGCCACCGCCACTGCTCCAAAGAGGCCATGGAGAGCCTCAAGAGCCAGCTGCTGCACCATTTCCAGGCAGCTGAAAATGGCTGCTCGGAAGTATGCATGCATCAAAATACCATTTGATGCATGCACACTTCTATTTTTCAGTGCACATGCATCAAATGGCATTTTGACACATGTGCACCTCCGAGCAGCCATTTTGGACTTCCTGGAAAATATATCTGGAGGGTGGCTAGAGTAGCCCGGGGGTTTACTATCCCCGTCCCGCCGATCCCCTCCAGATTTTTGCTACTGATTCAGCCGAACCAGTCTGAACCAGCAGAAGCCCACCACTGGACTCACTTATCAGGACCCACTGATAATCAAAGGGTTAACAAAGTGTTCTTTCCCCCTCACTAGACTAGAAACCAACTTGCTTTACAATTCTCAAGGCCTTGAAGGGTTTCATTCACTCCTGTTTCACTTTGAAACTTCCTGGCTTTTCTTTCACAAATCACAAGTTTGTCTTCTTCCGGAAAAGCTTTGCCTTTGTTTTTGTGACCTGCATTTGCTCTATTCCTAATTAGCACGCAGCACCAACATCTTTTCTCCTGAAAATGGCTGGGTGGCTTTGAAATGCAAGTCCCAAACTAAAAACATTTTGACAAAAGCTTGGCATAAACAGCTGCGGGGTATTGAGAAACTTCCTCAAGGGTATGTGTGTGTGTGTGTTTTCTGAAAGTGATCATCTGCACACAGAGAGAAAAAGCTCTAATCCAGAATTTTGGAGGGAAAATTAACTGCAATTAACAAACAACTCATGAGTAATTACATTAAAATAAATTCACATAAGTGCCTTGAAAGGGCTGTATTATTATTTTTAATGTAGATCCTCAGTATTTAATATCCTAGTTTAAAAAATTTAAAGTCATACCTTGCATAACAAATTTAATTTGTTCTGCGAGGCTGCTCACTATGCGAGTTTTTTGCTATGCGAGTTTGACTCACATAGCGAAAATCCCTATGGGAAAACTCACATAACGAGCTTTTTTAGGGGGAAAATTCGCATAGTGAATTTTTCATTATGCGAATTTTCCCCATAAAAACACTTGTTATGCGAGTTTTCTATGGGGAAAGTCCGACTTGCATAACGAAAATTTTCGTTATGCGAGTCAGCTCACTTTTTGAAAAACCTGCTCATTAAGCGAGTTTTTCTCTAAGCAAGTTGCTTGCTAAGCAAGGTTTGACTGTATTCGGATATTGTTACTGTATATTTTTCATATCCATAGAGTGGGCAGGCTAGAGGTCTGAATGATTGACAGGGAGACATTATTCAGCTTTCTAGACACATTCTCTTTCAACCTGTAAGCTTTAAAAATTATTGACATATTATTAAGGCTGATGAAGTACTCTGTCTGAGAATTTTTTTCTGGCAGCGAGTGTAATATAGGTAGTAGCTACAATATACAGCAACACAAATGAATTCAAAAGTCAGTTTAAAACACCTCAAATTCATCTATAAATTACTTTTCCCTGTCTTGTTCCTCTTAGAAATGGAACATTATAATAGCTATTATCAAAACCAATCTCAAGTTTTTGATGAATATTACATTCTTCCTTTCAAGGGCCATTTCTATTATGACTTTTATTGCATGGTTATATTCCTTCTGTTCATTCAATCAAATATCCCTGGTACCTGTATTTATCAACATAATCCACACTTCCAATTTGGATCTTTAACCATATTTCTTACACTCCTTGCTTTTCCCTGATTACCATGGAATTGGCTTTCCTGCTATTCATTTTTAGATTATGTTAGTCACTTCTTTTATTTATTTATTTATTTATTTAACTCATATCCCACCCTTCTAGGAAGAACTATCCTACTCATGGTGGCTTACAAGCATAAAATTCAAAAACACAAACTGACACAAATATTAAAATTTTCATATAAACTCCTCAAAACCCAAACACCCTAATCTCTTCAACGTCATCAAGAAAAATCACCGCCTATGTCAAATAGCATGAATGAGAATACATTACCCTCACTCAGAACAAGCTTTGTGATGTCTTTGTATATTCAAAAGTAATTTAATTAATAATAATAATAATAATAATAATAATAATAATAATAATAATAATAATAATAATAATAATAATAATAATAATAATAATAATAATAATAATAATAATAATAATAATAATAATAATAATAATAATAATAATAATAATAATAATTTCATGTCAGAAATTATTCTGGATTAAAAGGATTTTTGCTTGACAAACTCTGCTCAGGGGATGCCTGAATGAGGCTCTTTTCATGTCCTCAAGAGCTGGGACAGAGATGGGTGCTCACACCATCATGTAGTACCCGGGTCTTAACCTGCCAACTTGCCAGCCTTCCAGCTAACAAGACAAGCTTCTTAACCACTAAACCAACACAGCCCAACTTCAAGGCACCATAGCCCCTAATTTAACTAATACATTCGATTAATTTAATACATTAATAAAACATATTAGTTAAATTTGGAAAATTATGCTCAAACATCTGAATGATATTTGACAAGGACAAAGAGAGAGAGAGTGAAGAGATGGGTTTAATGTATATTTTGACATTTGTCTGCTTACTAATATTTCCTTATAGATATTCAGTGCCAATGAGATAATAATATATCACTTATTTGACTATGGACATGTAGTTATGTTAAGTGATACAAAAATTTAAATTTCTGAGAACAAATTTTAAATACATACACATGCCGCTGAGATATTCTAGGTGGAGTTAGCACACTTGTAGTGTAGCTCAAGTGGTTAAGAAGCTAACTGGGAGGCAGTTCGAAAGCAAAAAATTGCAAGCAGATAAATAGGGACCACTTCGGTGGGAAGATAAGCAGTGTTCCATGCACTTCAGTGTCTAGGCATGCCTGCCACATGTCCACAGAAATGTCTGCAGACACAGACAGTGCTGGCTCTTCTGCTATAAACAGAGATGAACACTGAATCCTAGAGTCGGATATGACTGGCTTTCAAGTAAGGATGATCTCTACCTTTACCTAGTGTAGATGTAGGGACTGCCTTAGTGGTTAAGACACTGAACTTGGTTTGTTTGTTTGTTTTTAAATTGTGTCAAAAGGACACAAAGGTGCTTTCTGGGTTGAAAGGATTTTTGCCGGAGGAACTCCTCTTAGGGGACACCCAAATGAGGCTCCTTTCATGTTCCTAAGAACTATTCCCATCAAAGTGGTCTATATTTATCTACTTGCAACTTCTTGCTTTCTAACTGCTAGGTTGGCAGAAGCTGGGACAGAGATGGGCCCTCAATCTGTCATGCAGTACTCTGGCTTGAACTGCCAACATAACAATTTTCCAGCTAACAAGGTGAGCTTCTTAACCACTGAGCCCCTGCAGTTCCCTCACACAATAACTGAGAAAATTAACATACAATGATGGCACAGATAAATGAATGTAGTTATTGGGGAGGGGGGGTCATAGGGCTGTATTTAGCCCCTGAGCCTGAGATTTCCCCCTGTGTTGTACAAATTCTAACAGATTTCCCTCCACTTGGTGACTGGAAGGTTGACAGGTCAGCATGAAAGAGTGAGCTCCCTTCTCTGTCCCAGCTCCTGCCAACCTAGCAGTTCTGTGCACTCTGATGTCTAGTCATGCCTGTCACATGTCCATGGAAACGTCTGCAAACACAGACAGTGCTGGCTCTTTGGCTCTAAACAGAGCACCAAACTCTAGAGTCAGATACGACTAGCTTTAGAACAAGGGGGACTTTTGCCTTTACCTTTACCTAGTGTAGATGTGAATAGTTCCCATTGTTTTATTTATCGCTGCTTATCCCAAAAGAGCAGCTAATTCTCAGATGCAAAAAAAATGGTCCTGCCTTCTTTTTTTGTCTGCAAAGCAGGGATGTAGGTCAGATAGAAACCTCACCTTGCCTCTGTCTTATTTTGGTAAAGCATAGCATAATTGGGCAAAGGGCTTACAGGCCCCAATTTGAAGATTAACAATAAACAGTCAAAGCAGCATTTGGTAAAGACCAGTGGTGGGTTGTCAAATTCTTCGCTACCCCACCGTGACATCATTACGTCGTGGATGTAGCCGATGTCATGACATCATGGTGTCATGATGTCATGGGCAGAGCAAAATAAAAATAAAAATGACTATACATGCATCAAATCTCCGTTTCACGCATGCATAGTTCTTTTTTTAGTGGGCATCCGTCAAACCTCTATTTGATGCATGCACACTAAAAAATAGAACTGTGCATGCATCAAACGGAGGTTTGATGCATGCACAGTTCCTGGCAGCCATTTCGGCTGCCCGGAAATACATTTCTGGAGGGGGGCTGGAGAGGCGACCGAACTGGTCGCCTGGGGGTTTACCACCCCCCAGCGACCCCCTCCTGATGGGTGCTACCAGTTCAGGTGAACCGGTCCGAACCGGTAACATCCCATCACTGGTAAAGACTGAAGATCCAGGAATAAAAAGAAGTAGGCTTTTCAGGGTCACCTATAGGTCCTACAAAACAATTTGTTGCAAAACAGTGTTACCAAATCCCTTTCCCCAGCAATAGCAATTGCACTTATATATCACCCCTTAGCACAGAGCACTCTCTGGGGGGTTCACAAGGTAATTAGTATTTTGCCCCCAACATGCTGAGTACTCATGAATTAGGGGCTCTGTGAGATCCTGTAGTGAGGTTACAATCTTATGGGATCTAGATTTCTTTGTCTCTGGTCTGTGAAGTTTCATTTACAATTTACATGGAACCATGAAAGGAGAAGACAATCGAGCATCTCCCTCCATGCCTTTTTAAATTGAGTTTGTACTAGAACTATCAATTAAATTGCTTTTGGATTTCATTCTCCTGTTTCTATGGCATTGCTGGCTTGAATCAGAGATGAAGAGGTATTCCCTCTTAGACAAAGGAGGCTTTGATTGGTGCTTGGCTAACGTGACTTGAAATTAAAATGTAGGACAATAAATCCTTTGTATCCCTAAATCTTTGAAATTTTTGGATGATAACAGATTATAACAGGCACTGGTCAAGTGTACTGCTGTATGCTCAAATCTGTATAGTCAGTTGTTTTGGAACAGCAAAACAGAAACAAGTTTCTACTGGGAGATTTTATGAAGGGCCAAATTCAATGTTATAAGAGACTTGAGCTATTCCTATTCATGTTTCTTTACACTCTGAGACACTGTCTTGATATAAAATAATATGATGTCATCACATATACAAAGTGTAGTATGATGTCATCACATCACATATCTAACTGTTTTGCCTTAAACTCTAATGTTATTTTGACTCCTACCTTCGAATCAACTCATCAATGAAGGTCTTTTCATTTTTATCCCTCTGCAAGAATTTAGCTATGCCTGTTGAATCAGTGGTTGTATTTTAGAAAGTATAGATTTTCCTTTCCAAATTTGTTGGCATTACATGTTTTCTTATTCTATATTTGTTGTTTTTGTGGAAAAACTGCTCTCACTGGGCAGATAGCTAATCATGGTTTTAAAGTAGCACCTGTCACTTTTATTGCAACCATATTTCCTTTTCTTAGTTGGCTTTGACTTTTTTGCAGACTTCTGGAATTGACTGCTGAGAATTATTTCCTGAGGGTTGGCCCCAAAACACTGCATCTCAGTTGTGTGAAAATTATCTATAGTTCTCATACATTGTGTTTCTCAAACTTTTACCAGCTGAAACACACTTCTTTCTGAATTAAGGGGGTAAATTTCAGTGGTACAATTGCCAAGATTTATTTCAGGGCTATGCGATCCCATCTGTGTTAAAGCGGGATCCGCTGAATTTATATACAGTGAAACCTTACATAAAGAGCGCATCGCTTAGAGACTAACTCACTTAAAGAGCAGAATTTTCTCTGAATGGTCACCTCACTTAACAACTAAAACCAACCAAAACTCGCTTAACAATTAAATTGGGGTTCACAAGCCTCCCCCCGCCTAGGGTTATCAGATGAAAAAATCAAAAGTCTGGAGAAAAGGCCTGATTTCCATTGAAAAATCCTGAGATTATTTACAGTTTGAATTTTTTTTCACAAACATACTTAACAATTTAAAAAAGTCGTAATATTATCGTTTTTATACACTGCGGATCTCGCTCACGCGTTGCAGATTCCACTCAGAGTGCGGAACCCCCCTCCACTTCCCACACACTGCCCTCTCACGGTGCAGTGACGCTCACTCAGTCAGTTCGACTTGCGCCACTGCCAATATTGGACGGCATCGCTTTGAGTGTCGCCACAGCCGGGCGAGCATTGGAATCGGATATCGGATACAAGTTGAAAATGTCTTCAAGTAATAAGCGACCACGATACAGCTGTACATTTACAGATGTTTTAAAAGAAAAATTTCTGATTATGAAAGTTGGTAGAGAACCTACCGAAATGTTTTGTTCAATATGTAACAATTATTTTTCAATTAAGTTTAAGGGAGCTGCCAATATTGAAAAACATATCCTAATGGAAAAACATAAGAAAAATGCTTTAACTGTTTCAAGTACCACTAAAATTGACTCTTTATTTCAACTGCAACGTTCTGGACTGACTGACAAAAAATCTGCCACTGAGGCCACTTTAGCTTTTCACACAGTGAAACATCACCAGTCATTTAAATCTATGGATTGCACCAGCCAACTGGTGAAAGCTATTTTTGCTGATTCCAACACTGTGAATAGTATTTCTTGTGCAAGAACGAAGACTGAAGCTATTGTTACGGGTGTGATATCTCTGTGGGTAATTGAACCGGTAAAAGTCTCATTACAAAATGTCAACTACTTGGGCGTCTCCACAGATGCAAGTAATCATGGCACAGAAAAAATATTTCCTATTATGATACAATTTTTTGACTGGCAAGAAGGTATTGAAACAAAACTGTTAGACGTGCTGAGCACACCCGATGAAACTGCTGACACTATAACAGAGATAATTAAAACAAGCTTGCAAAAGCACGAATTGTTGACAAAATGTGTATCATTTACGGCAGACAACGCTAATGTTAATTTTGGCGGAGTTAATCGGCAACCAGGACAAAATGTTTGGACTAATTTAAAAAACATACTAGAAAAAGATATCGTAGGAGTTGGGTGCCCAGCGCACATTCTACACAATTGTATTCAACATGGCACTGATAATCTTCACATTGATATAGAATCTGTAGTAATGAAGCTGTTTATTTTTCCATATACACTGTACGCATGGAGCCGTTGAAGGATATCAGCAAGTATATAGACGTTAATTATCAGAAACTTTTGTTTCATAGCTAGACACGTTGGCTTAGTCTCTTTCCAGCGATCGAGAGACTATTGAAGATGTATGAGCCATTGAAGCAGAACTTTTTGTCTACTCCTGGTGTACCAATTACTTTGAAGAACTTTTTTGAAAATGAACTCAACGAAGTTTATTTTTTGCTCACTTACTGATGTCAATCTTTCAGGCAAGAATCGAAGACATCAAAAAAGAAAGCAATTCTGTTCTAGATATCAAAAGAATTCTCGAATCCACACACGAAATTTTAGTTGCACGAGCGAACGCAAACTTCATGTCACTAAAAGTGTGAGAATTACTGGCTAAGTGCACTGCGGAAAACCAAGAAGTTTTCAAGCAAGACCTTAAAAATATGTATAAGACTTGCATAGAATATCTGATCAAGTGGATGAAGCCTTTAGATGATTTCAAAGTCTTTAATTGGTTGATGCTGAAAAAGGGTGAAATGATCGACTTTGATCATATTGCTTTGTCAATTCATTATCTGAATGGAAAAAGAGTACACATTGATGATGTGAAATTATTTGACGACATTGCAGCTCTGAATAGTTTTTTAACAAAACAAGAAGAAGCGTTTTTGACGTAATGCTTCATGCGTTGTGGGCAACCATTTTCAAGAAAATAGATATTTCACGATTACCAGAGATGCTGCGTATTTGTCAATATATTTTTGCAATTACAGCCCAAAATCCCAACGTAGGGCTCAATGGTTGAATGAAAGAAATCAACTAACGGTGTCTTCAGTTCGAACTATACTTTTAATTCAATATAATTTGAAGAGTGTAACATGTGGGGCATTTTATAAATCAATAATTAAAGAAAAAACCTTAAACAAACAGGTATCTTCACAAAATAAGTATGACAAAACTGATTAAGCACCGACTTAGATATATAAGGATTGACCTTAATTGTGCAATTATTACCAAAGGAAGATTATTTTTAGTTTGTTTAAATTTTTATTAAAGAGATCTTTAAAAATATAAGCTGTTTTTTACTGAAAATTCTAAAAATCCTGAGATTTCATGAGATTTGCAAAATCCGGCCGGAATCCTGAGGAGAGTCCAAAAATCCTGGAATCTCAGGACAAATCCTGAGATATGGTAACCCTACCCCCGCCAGAAGTCACAATCGGTCACTTACAATGGTGTTTTGCTTAAAGAGCAAACTCACTTAAAGAATAATCCCATGGCATGCATTATGCTCTTTAAGTGAGGTACCACTGTAATTCCATTATGAATGATAATATGGGGGAAAGGAGAAGAGTTTGTTCTATGGGATGAGTGGGCAACATGCCCATGAGCTATGGGTAATTAGTCCCTTCCAGCTTTTCACCTCTATGAATACTCAAACTGCCCTCTGTTCTATGTTTATACTCAGAAAAACTCTCAATAAAATGATCTTGAGACAAGATGTCTTGAGTGATCAACTGACAGACAGGAAAATTTAGGAAGCAAAAAGAAATGAAAAATTATGAATAGTAGCAAAGTCACCTGCATGGAAAAGCTACCCTTCATAGTGGTGTTAACTTTTTGTTGATGTTCAGTTGCACAGTCGATTCCGACCCTTTGCGACCCCATAGACCACTGTCAGCCAGGCACTTCTGTCCTCCATCATCCTCCTCAACTCGCTCAGCTTTGTGCCCATTGTGTCCACAATACCATCTAGCTATCTCATTTTTGGCCGCCCCCTTCTACTTTTGTCTTCAACCTTTCCAAGCATCAAGGCTTTCTCAAGTGAATCTTCTCTTCTCATTTGATGTCCAAAGTACTTTAGCTTCATCTTTATTATTTGACTTTCTAAGGAGCAGTCAGGGATGATTTCTTCCAAGATTGACCTATTTGTTCTCCTCGCTGTCCAGGGGACTCTCAAAACTCTCCTCCAACACCACATCTCAAAGGCATCTATTCTTCTGTGCTCAGCTTTCCTAATGGTCCAGCTCTCAGAACCATACATTGCCACAGGGAATACCATTGCTTTGACTACGTGAATTTTTGTTTGCAATTTGATGTCTCTACTTTTCACTATGTTCCCCAGGTTTCTCATTGCTTGCCTCCCAAGAATCAGTTGCCTTTTTATTTCATGGCTGCAATCACCATCTGCAGCTAGCTTTGATATTTTAAAAAATTCTTCATACAGTGCTACACAAACAACATGCAGAAAGCTGATCTATATAAAATGAATATACACAGCCATTCTATGCTGCAAATTAAAATAAGCTTCCCGCTTCTTCTTTCGTGTCCTGATCAAACCCTGGACTGCCAAAATGAAGCCACTTTCATCGCTTTGTCGTTGTTTCCAACTGTGACAAGCAAACGTGACATGTCAGCTTCTCGTGCTTTCTTCTTTGTTTTTTCTTTCTTTTTGTTTCTCTGCAGTCGGGTACAAATACCATCCAATCTAATTTGTATCCAAATATTTAACACATAAACCAGGAACTTCCAGAGCATGGATGCTACCCAAACATGCCTGCTCACAGCCTAGCCCAAATTATAGAGCTCCATGGTTGCCATCTGCCCAGTCTATGGAATGTGCAGGCACCCATAAAAAGAAAAGAAAATTGTTCTGGAAATAATGCAGTAGGCATTAAAAAGAAAAGGAAGTGAAAATGATGGTGGGGAAAGGGAGAACAATCTCTAGTTCTACTTTGACCTGCTCAGCCAAAACTCACATCAGATAACCACTCCCACATTCATACACACTCAAGCCTAAGTAGAACAAAGACTGCAACTTTCTAAAAGAAAATGTAAGGCAATTCTGGGATGCAGGAAATCAAATAAGCAATATATCCCCTCTCCTTACTATGCCTGTATGTAAAATAGCTTGGCTTGGTGGGTGATGAATATAATCACCTGAACCTCTCCCCCAAGTAATTGGAGTTTCCAGCAGTTTTTGGCTTTCATTTTTAAATGCCTTCTGCTCTGACACATCCATCTTTTATTACAGCACCTGGCACCAAGCATTATTGTTCAAATTCCAGTGATTTGTTGTTGTTGTTGTTGTTCAGTCACACAGTCGATTCTGACCCTTTGCAACCCCATGGACCACTGTCCGCCAAGCACTTCTGTCCTCCACCATCCTCCTCAACTCGCTCAGCTCTGTGCCCATTGTCTCTACAATACCATCTAGCCATCTCATTTTGGGCCATCTCTTCTTCTTTTGCCCTCCACCCTTCCCAGCATCAAGGTTTTCTCAAGCGAATCCTCTCTTCTCATTTGATGTCCAAAGTACTTTAGCTTCATCTTTACTATTTGACCTTCTAAGAAGCAGTCAGGTTTTATTTCTTCTAAGATTGACCTATTTGTTCTCCTCGATGTCCAGAGGACTCTCAAAACTCTCCTCCAACACCACATCTCAAAGGCATCTATTCTTCTGCGCTCAGCTTTCCTTATGGTCCAGCTCTCAGAACCATACATTGCCACAGGGAACACCATTGCTTATACAAATTTTTGTTTACAATGTGATGTCTCTACTTTTCACTATGTTCCCCAGGTTTCTCATTGCTTGCCTCCCAAGAATCAGTCGCCTTTTTATTTCATGGCTGCAATCCCCATCTGCAGTGAGGTTTGATCCTAAGCAAGTAAAATCTGTCATTGCTTCTACTTCTTCCCCATCTATTTTCCAGGGACTGATAGGGCCTGTTGCCATGATCTTGGTTTTCTTTATATTGAGTATCAAGCCAACTTTTGCACTTTTTTCTTTCAACCTAACAAGAACTTTTTAAAAGTCCTCCTCACTTTCTGCCATTAGGTTGGTATCATCTGCGTATCGCAAATTGTTGATGTTTCTCCCAGCAATTTTGATAGGCTGCCTAATAAACTTGAAACTGGAAGGTTCTTGAATTGTCTTATCTCTCCTCTAGTAAGGTACAAATATCCCTATTTTACCTCATTTGTACACTGTTTCCTGAGCTGTTTCTTCTTCATTTCCTTTTTTAAAATTAATAAGACAAAAAGATTATGGTGAATATAATAATAATAATAATAATAATAATAATAATAATAATAATAATAATAATAATAATAATAATAATAATAATAATAATAATAATAATAATAATAATAATAATAATAATAATAATAATAATAATAATAATAATTTTTGAAACTTGTTGTTTTAGGTGAACATTTTCTGTAGCAGGAAGATTTAAGAATAAATACTTACTCTGTAATTTAGAAACAGAAAAACGTTCCTGAGATAAACAAGAGATAAGAGAATGCTGAACTGGAAGATATCCTTACAAATGTCTTGTAATTCAGCTTTAAAACTAAATATGGTCATTTTCTGGGAGCAGAATACTTACTGTATTACCCACTCCCCCTCTTAAAATGGACTGGAAAATGGAGCATGTATTGTACTGTATGTAGTGGGCTATAGTGGGCTATTTTGGTAATAACAAGATGCGTCTTATACTCCGATGCATATCATATGCCAGCAAATACGGTACTCATCTATCCTGCCCCATTGATTCTACTCTCAACTTAGCAATAATGTGTAGTTTCAGAAATCTTCCTTTTCATTAGAAAGAATGCACTGAAGAGTAGCCATTTCACAATAAGACAGGGCATATAAACCAGAGATGATGAGGAACATGTAACCTTCCCAATGTTACTGGACTTTGAGTATCCAGATCCACTGGTTCTGATAACTGAGCTGATAGCCACCATAAATATCTGGAGGCATATTAGACAAAAACAAAAATGAATTAAAAACAAAAAACTTTGTAGAATCATAAGGACTGTTATACTTCAATGTAAGCTTTCATGGATCAAAACCACTTCCTCAGACACAGTTACTCGTGAAGGTATTGCAACTTTTTGTTTTTTTGTTTTGTTTTATCTGCACAAACTAACAAATTTATTTATATGAAAATCACTACATCTAGAAGGACATACATTCTCTGACTTTGTTATACAACTCTGCCACTTAAAATGAGTTAGAATATAATTCCAATCTAATTTTGATAAAAGTTTACCAAAATCTGTAGATTTCATATTTGGGACAGACAGAACTTATTTAAAGAATTTGAATGTAAAATAAATAAAAGCTGACCAATTGGTCAATCCAGGCCCAGAGCTTTGGGTGCTGAAGTCTTAGACATTTCTAGGTTTGAATCCTTATCTATTCAGTCACATTGTTAATCCTGAACAGTGGTCCTTGGGATGTATATGTCCAAACTATTCAGACCATTGTGTCCCTTCTTGTTTTGAGATGCTTTTATTTTTAAAGACAGATACTAACTGCCTTTTTCTATGTTAGGAATATTTATTAAACCTTCTGAATTTAACAGGTGTAGGTGTTTTAGTTTGTTTTAGAACAATCTACCAACCTCTGTAACATTTTTGATATCGGAGAGTGAAAGGACATGTAGTTTACAAATCTAGAATTCCAGGAGAAAGCTAAATGGATGGATTTTTCCCCATTGTTCATATGTTCACTCCAACATATCAGTACAGATTGAACAAAAAAGAGCTTTACCCAGTCGGACTAAGCTACAGAAGACAAATATCGAATGGGAGTTGGGTAAAACAAGACGTTCTATTATAGGCTCCTTAAAGGCATATTCAGGGAACTATGGTGGCTTAGTGGTTAAGACACTGGACTTGATGACTGGAAGGTTGGCAGGTCAGCAGTTCAAGACCCAAGTGCTGCATAATGCTTTCAAACCTAGCAGTTTGAAAGCAAGAAATTGCAAGTAGATAAATAGGTATGGCTTCGGTGTGGAGGTAACAGCGTTCCATGTCCTCTGGCATCTAGTCATGGCTTCCATATGATCATGGAAACATCTGCAGATGCAGACAACATTGGCTCTTTGGCTGTAAATGAAAATGAGCACCATACCATAGAATCGGATACATTTGCCTTTTGAGCAAAGGCGACCTTTACCTTTAACTAAAGTAACATTCAGTATATTAAAGGCATTACATGCTAGTCAAATACAATGAAAGTTGTTCCTGACTTTCCACAGAGTGTAAATTCCTTGACTTTTCATGAAGTTTGGCTCTCATCTACCGTTTGTTGTGGCTTTATGTATAAGTGTTTTTGTGTGTCATTCCATAGCAATTCTTTTCATTGCTGTATACTGAAGCCATAATCAGACCACAATTGCTCCAGTCCGGCAGATTTTACAGCGGTAGCCTTATTCATATAATCTCCCCACCCCATTTTAGTTGTTTCCTTTCCTCTCCTTTGCTTAGTATGCAGCACTATTTGTAAATTTCCCCCAATAGGCTGGATAGATTTCTTTTCTAAAAAATGGACTTGAAAGAAAGCTAGGATGTAGTCTCCTACGAGAGTTTAATGGTTCCTGCCGGGGAAAAGGAATTGGTAGATATGTACAGATGAAAGGTGAGGGAATTGCTTTTCAATAGATTTACAGTCTAATATATGACCTTCATCACAAGACCAAAGGGCCTCAAGTTTTGCAAAAACTGCTCTATTGATGTATATTGGCAAAGGTAGTTTGATCTACATTAGATTTGCACCCCACCCATTATGTTTTCATGCAACAGGCTGTTCAATAACTCTAATTTGGTCATTAAATTCTTGCCATCTTTGCCCTTTTCTAATGATTCAGAGAAAATGCTGTCGGCAATCAGCAGGCTTGGCCATGGTGGGAATAATTTGAATAAATAATCAAGTCTGCAGCTCATCCATCAGTTTGAATGATTTCTCTATTCCCCATTCTCCCCATCATGACATTTGGCAGGTCACTGAATATAAAATATGCAAGCCGCAATAAGAGATAGCCTAAAGTTGCTGAAACAGCCAAGAATATACCATATGCTTTGATATACTTGCCTTGGCTTTCTTTAGAATTGTGTTCCCTCTTAACTTTCTGAGTCTGAAGCATCTCTACTCATCTAGTCTTTAAGTGGGAGGATCAAAGGAAGGGGGGAAGTCTCAGTTGTTTCTGATGACTTTTACTTGGGAGTCAAGGGTCTTATAAGCAACATGGAAAAAGAAGGACAAAAGTGTAATAGAAACAATGTGTTAAAGTTTTCAACACTGGGTTACTCCAGTATGACTGTTGTATGTGACTTCATGGCTGATGGAGATCGACTTTTACGGCAGAACAAAAAGGTGGAAATGTATAGCCTAAAACAGTGATGGCGAACCTTTTAGAGACTAAGTGACCAAACTGCAACCCCAAACCCACTTATTTATTGCAAAGTGCCAATATAGTGACAGGGGAGGAAGGAAATGCTACCAATTGGGATGCTGGGGAGAGTGCCGGGGTGAGCTCTTTGCTGGGGGGTGCTCCCATTGGGCAGCTGGGCAAAGGGTCAGGGTGAACTTTGTGCTGGGGTGGCTGCACAGGTGCCCACAGAGAGGGCTCCGAGTGCCACCTCTGGCACACGTGGCTTAAGTTCACCACCACTAGCCTAAAAGAATGACAAGAGAGGGTACAAAGTTGAATTATTTTAATCATATGCTGATTTATATGAAGAAATCTAAATTCAGATATGATTCCTATAATTTTTAGCAAAGAAATACCATACATCTCATTGCCATAGGGCTGACTGTGAGCAGAAGGCCCATGTGCCTACTCAGCTTGAGCAGGTGCTGCTGATGACCAACCTCAAGATCTCCACTCTACCTTCTCCTGTTTTAAGATGGACTTAGACTGGACAGTATGTCAAACAGAGAAAACCTCTAAATTGTCTTGTACAAAAATGGTGAGGACCGTTTTCTATAAAGGTGCATGCATGGATAGCATAATGCTATCATACTGGATTACTGAAAATCAAGGCCCTCGCAGCATTGATCTCTGTTCTGTTTGCATCTAGCACAGACATACTGCCAGGAACAACACAGGTGGGAAGAGCAACTATTTTACAAAAAAGCCTGTTGGGGAGAGAGTCAGAAAACTGACTCTTTTTTGTACTCCCCAGGCAGCAATGAATCAGAAACAAGAAACCATGACAAATGACCCTAATAACTTGCTGCTACATTTGTCTGCCTGAAAATGTCGATAAAAGCCCTGGTCTCATAATGAAACTACACAGTGTAGTTGAGGATATCACAAAGGAGCAGGTATCCAAACCATACATGATCAATTGAAAAGTGAAAGTTTAAAAAAATTGATTGTTTCTATGAATCTTGAGTAGAGAAAAGAACATATACTACTATTAACCCCCCCTTTTTTTTCACTGTAAGAATCCTTTGTGGGTGCCAGCAATGATTGCTCCTCATTGATGAACGGCAACAATGCTTTGGACAATATGAGAGCAATAACCAAAGCATGAGTCAAGAGGCAACAGTTAGGAAAGGATATGGAATCACGGAGTGTTTTGGAATACTAAAAGGCGTAAGACAAGGCTACATTTGTCACCATGCTTATTTAACTTATACACAGAGCACATAATGCACAGTGCAGGGATGGATGAATCAAAACCTGGAATTAAAATCTCTGGGAGAAACATCAACAATTTGAGATATGCAGATGATACTACCCTATGGCATAAAGTGAAGACCTAAAGAAACTCTTGCTTAGGTTGAAGGAGGAGAGTGCAAAAGCTGGTTTGGGACTCAACATCAAGGAAACCAAGATAATGGCAACAGGCCCTATCACTTCCTGGAAAAAAATGGAGAAGAAGTAGAAGCAGTAACAGACTTTACATTCTTAGGCTCCAAGATCACTGATGATGATGATTTCAGCCATGAAATAAAAAGGTGACTAATTCTTGGGAAGCAAGCTATGAGAAATTCAGGCAACATAGTTAAAAGTAGAGGCATCGCCTTCCAAACAAAAGTGTGCATAGTCAAAGCAATGGTATTTCTGGTAGTAATGTATGGTTGTGAGAGCTGGACCATAAGGAAGGCGGAGCGTAGAAGAATAGACGCCTTTGAGATGTGGTGTGGGAGGAGAATTTTGAGAGTACTCTGGACAACAAAGAAAACAAATAGCTCAATCTTAAAAGAAATCAACCCTGGCTGCTCCTTCGAAGGTCTAAAATTGAAGATGAAGTTAAAGTACTTTGGACATCAAATGAGAAGAGAGGACTCACTTGAGAAAGCCTTGATGCTGGGAAAGGTCGAGGACAAAGGAAGAAAGGGGTGGCAGAGGATGAGATGACTAGATGGCATTGTTGACGCAATGAGCACAAAGCTGGGCGGGCTGAGGAGGATGGTGGAGGATATGGGCATCTGCCATGCAGCGGTCCATGGGGTTGTGAAGGGTTGGAATCGACTGTGTGACTGAACAACAACAAAAGCAAAGCAAAGCGCGGGAACGCAGCCGCCGCCGCCGTGCCCCTCCCGGCCACCGTCACCGGCCGGGAGGTGAAAAGGAGCCCCTGGCCGAGGGGGCCTGAAGGACGCCGCGGCCGCTGAGTGCGGGAACGCCGCCGCCGCGCCCCTCCCGGCCACCGTCATCGGCCGGGAGGTGAAAAGGAGCCCCTGGCCGAGGGGGCCTGAAGGACGCCGCGGCCGCTGAGTGCGGGAACGCCGCCGCCGCCGCGCCCCTCCGTGTTGTTTTATTCTATGTTGTTTGTATACTGTTGTTTTATGTTCCATGGAAGCCGCCTTGAGTCAGGTTCGCCTGAGCAAGGCGGGGTATAAAAATAAATTTGAATTGAATTGAATTGAAAGTAGACACATCAGGTCTGTTGTTCTTGGTAGATAAAAATGAATCAACAAGCATCCATCAATATGATATGTAACCAAAAAATGTTATGAAATATCCTTATTCACAAAAGTGACTGTGTCCATTTGTGTGTGCTGCATGGATCTGCTAATTAGCAAATATGAACAAATAAACAGGCATGCTAATGTAGATCCTCATTTCAGCATTTGCTATAACAAAAATGAAAGGATTACTGTGTTGTGGCTCAGATCAGATGATTTATTAGACTAACAATGCACGTTATGCTTATATGCTGTGTACATTGTGCTTTCTCTTTTGATACGTGTCTTCTGTCATGCCAAATTCCCAAGATTTCTTAAATGAAGTTTCCTATTAAATCCAAACAAGAAAACTGTCATTTAATTTCTGATTAGAATTTGAATGTCAAACCATGGTTAAGCTTAGTTTAATCACAGTTGGCAACTGAGGGTTAACCTACAGATTCTCAGTTCAAAATCAGATTTTGGTTTAACAGTTTAGCAGTAGTTTCCCACTACGAGAAAAAGAAAGAAATAAGATGGGATGGGGAAGTACACTAATACAATGCTTATTCTTAGTACAATAAACCACAGTTTCTTGGACCAGAACCATTATATTTTAATTGGACCAGTGAGTAACAATTAACAAATGTTAAGCTTGTCATTTCCCTTTCCCTTTAATCAATATAGGACTTAACTCAAACTAAAATAAATGCTTTGTAGTTTCTAACACTTAAAATTTATGTGCAAGTACAAATCAAATACAATATTTTCATTCATTGTTATCTGAATGAAAACAGTCTAATAAAGATTTGAACCACTCATTCCGGAGGTGCTGACATCTTTTGACAAACTAATGTTTAATTTGCTTGAAGTTGCACTCATTTATTTAGCCTTTGTTAGAAGACAGTGATTTATTCCAAATCTTAGTGTATCAAAGACACTGATACCTGAAATAGGAATATTACTCAATATAACATCTCACAAACTGATGGCATACAACCTAAGAAATGATTTAAAATAGCTCTGTTTCAGAGCCTTCCCAGACTTCTTTTGGCAAGTGTTTTGGAGTAAGTTGCAGCAAAATAATAATAAAAAAAAGATAGAAAATGCTGTTTCTTTAGAGATCATAAGTTCATATAAACAAACTAATAATCCAGCAAGGTGTAATGCATATCACAGAATGGGTTATCACTACAGATAGAAATCATCATGGAAATGACAGATCTTTTTGTTTACCCAATATTTCACCTTATGTCTCATTGGTATTAAATAATTCCCAGTTTAATTTTCTTACTATCCTAAGCTCATACAGAAAAGTGGGAATGTAGTATTCCCAAACCTATTATATTTTCACATTTATATTCTCTGGAATTTTTTCCTGGAAGTTGTTTCATATATAAGGCAGTGTACTTTTTATGAAATAGATTTATTTCAGGCACTTGAAAAGCCAAGTCCAAATTTGGAGCTTAAAATATTTAACTGGGTTAAATTTGGGGATGTTTTATGAATTCAAACTGTTAATGAAAGTGATGTTTTTCAAGGAGAAAAAGCAACATGAACACTATAGCAGCAAAGCAAAATAATTACGTTACTCATGTATTTTGTATGAAATGAAATGAGATGTCTGGTGGCAAACATCTGGATTGCTCAATCAGCAGCAACTCATTCTTTGAGATTTCAGGATGGCCACCAGGGACTGTAAGCAGCGTCTTATGATAGTCCACATGGAATGGAGCCCTGTGATGTTCAGGATGTGGAGCAAACAAGATGAATAAGAGAAGAACTCTTTCTTCTCCAGATGGATTTGAACATGGACATCAAATGGAATTTGGGTGAATGGGCTAAGAATCCAGACAAATGTGGCTAGCCAGATAATATGGCAAGTCAAAGCTGAGGGAAGGAGACCTCATTTTTGTAACTGAGAATGTAGCACATCAATGCTTAAAGTCAGTAGGGGAACTGTTAGTATAAGTGCCTGGGCAGCACTGCCACACTATGTTGCAAGCTGGATATGGCCATTGTAGCTTTAAGGTTTGTTGCGAAGAATGGCCAGGTGCTCTGAGTGAGCACTACCTAGCTAGCCTCTGAGCATATGTAAGAGGCACATCTGAGTGGAGTTTTTTGGGCCTTCTTGTTTCAGCTTGATGGCTCGACTTGGCTTCCTTTACCGGCTTACTGTTGGTTTGCTTGCTTCACTGCCTGCTCTTGGTTGCTGTGTCCATTCAACTGCCAAGGTTGACGCCAAGCTGCATTGGGAACTGCAGGAGACAGATGAGCTACAAGGAGAATTGCTTAACAGCTTCTTCAAGCCTGTGGAACTGTCTTCAAACCAACGAGGTCTGCTGCCCATACATGTTGGTGGCATTTGGGTAAGCAGGGCAGAGAGCTGTGTGCTCTAACTTTGCAAGGGAGACTGTGTGTTGGACTTTATGAACTTTGTATATATATCGCTGAAGTCAAGTTAGTTTTTGTTTTCCTGCCATCACTGTAAATATAATGCACTACTCCTTACGAGTAAAGAGGTTTTTGTTCTTTTCACCAAGAACCTGACTGCTTCTCTTTGTTTGCAAGCCACATAAGCTGGATAGCCAGCATGAGTGTGGTATTCAAAGCCGCAGGGGTGGATTCCGCAAACAAAAATCATCATCAGGAACCAATACCAAATACCTAACACCACCCCGTTCTATGACCAAACAGAAGGTTTTTACCAGGAACAATGTTCTGAGGAAAATAACAGGCACAAGTTGGGGTGCCCAACCACACACATTAAGAACTTCAGCACTAGCTTTATGTTACTCTGCAGGAGAGTATGCTAGTCCAGTGTTGTCCAGATCAAAGCATGCAGGGCAGGTGAATGTGGCCCTAAATGAAACAGCAAGATTGGTCACAGGATGCCTAAAACCAACCCTGACACAAAAAGTGTCAGGCTGTTCGGAAGCAGAAGGTGCGTGCATAGAACTGCACACACACATATCAGCAACACAGTTCACAGAAAAATAAACATCCTTTTACTTTTCAGGTGCAAAACATAAAACAGATAACTTATCTCAGATAAGGTATATACACAAACAGATAAAGTCTCTGCCTCAGTCTTAGTAGCAGTTCTTCAGAGATAAATTAGAGGCTGGATGTTTTCCACCAGCCTTTGCTGGTTCAGTTCATTAAAGCAATGCACATTCTTGCTTGCACAAAATAAGTTCAGTTCTTTAGCACAACACATGCATTCACTCTGGTTAGAGAGTATAGTTGATGCTTACATTAGTCCAGTTGTTGGCAGAGCTTGTGCAGAGCTCTTCCCAAAACAAAGGCTAGCAGGTTCAGTTCAACTGCATACCTTTCCTTGCTGTGGTGTGAGTTCCAGCATAAATGTCTTATTCAGTACTCCTCCAACTAAGTGCTCAGATAGCACTTGATTTATACAGTGTTTTTGCTAAGTCACAGCCATCAGTGGTTACAGCTGTGCTTACAAGTTAGAGTCTGTTAAAGTGACAAACACTCACATTCATTCTATACAATACACACATATAAAATACCTGACATCTACCTTCTGGATCTTTAATACTTTTAGTCATTGTAAATCCCAATCTATTTGAAATCACGATAGCCACCCCTCTTACCTTTGAAGTACTGAAGGCTTTCTCATAATTATGTGTCCATCCTGAAAACAATTTATTTTTATCTTCTGATTTCTTGAAAAATATCTAAATCAGGTTTATTTTTTTTCAGAGCCAATTCCAACCTTCTACATTTAACCGAGCACCCTGTACCTTTCACATTCCATGATATCTTAATGCTGAATACAGTAGAAAACTATGAGAAAGGTCACAATAAATCAAACTCAATTTGGTTGCATATAATTACTATTAATTAAAAAAATGGGAGGCACAAAAGCAAGTATAGTTAGATTTTGATAATTTGGCAAATAACAGGACTGTATAGACTGTACAGATTTAGATACACCAAAGAAATGAGAGGGAATAATGTTAAAATTAGGCAAGAGGGAGAAGGCCTCAACACCCCTGATAATCACAATGATGAGAACATTGAACATGAGCCAGACATCCTAGAGAGTGAAGTCAAAAAGGCCCTAAAAAGCACTGCAAACAACAAAGCCAGTGGAGTTGATGGTATCCAAGTTGAACTTTTCAAAGCCCTACCAATAGCGTACCGTAGGTGTGTGTGTGCTAATCAAAGAACAACAATCTTAAAAGAGAAACAGCTGCTTTATTCTTCAGATTCGTGTAACAAAGTCCATGGAAAAACGTAGATTAAAAGGTCATAAACTTAAGATCAGTCCAGTAAACAGTCCAAGATCTTTAGGTAATCATAATGAAAGGAAATGGAAAAAAACAGTTCCATAAGCCAAATCGAGGTCTTAGTCCATTGAGAAACAGAAACAAACTAACTCACTGTTCTCCAAAATGGAGAATTCCTGGTCAGGTGGTTTAACCTTGGCCAATCAGGTAACAGAGAATAACTTTCTCAAAACAATGAATTGTTTACATCCATGTGAAGACATAACACTAAGCTCTGCTAGCTAGGCTAGCTAGAAAGATAACAGCACAGGAACACTGTAATGTCAACAAGCCAACTCGTGACAGTCTTGTGAGGCATACAGAGAGAAAAATAGATTTTTGTGAGGCCTAGCTAAGAAACTGCGATTTCAAGCCTTGGGAGACATGAGGAAATGTGTCGTTTCCTGACATAAGCCAGTGTGGAGGGGTCAATAAACCATCATTATCCCACACAATTCCTGCCAGCCAAGTTTTCACACCTTCCCTAAAAGCCAACAGCTCTGTCTGGAGGCGCATCTCCAAAGGCAGGCGGTTCTACAAAGCCGGAGCGAACACGGAGAAGGCCCTCTTTCTAGTGCCAGAGAGTCTAGCCTCTCTGGCCGATGGCACAACTAAGGCACCACTTTGGTGGGATGGACAGATATAGCACTGAACTGTACATTAGTTGAGTTAGACAACATTGATTTCAATCAGAACTAAGTCAAGAAAGTATTAATTTCCTTCACCAATTACAGTGAGAACTACATTCAGCTGAGTTTATGGACATCCTGACCATGATGCTTAGATTTGATTCATAAGCATGAATATCTCACACACACACACACATACACGCACGCACACCAGACAATATATCACAGAGCAGAACTCTGTGTCAGATTTATATATATGTCAAAATTGTTGTGCACATAATGAGTTTTTCAAGCAGTGGGTTAAATTCCAGTTCCCCAAAGGTGTTGAGTCAAAGTGAAAGCTATACGTTGGCCTGAGCTTCTGCAGGACCCACTGCCTCTGACACATTATTCTTCCTTTGTCTTATAGCAGTCATCCACTCTAATATTAACAGTTGTGGCTTTTCCGGTTCTGAACACAATGAAATGTTGTAGTCAGATCAGGCTTTTTGAATGTCAGAAAGTTGAGAATATCTCGCCATTGTTTGACAATGCTTGTGCTGAGCAGCATCCCTTTGAATGAAAATAATGACTCAGAACCTCTTTATGAGATGCCTTATCATTTATTAGCTTTCTTTGCGTCCAAAGAACATTTATTTAGCTTTAGCAATACTTTCATAGTTATTACACAGATTCCCCCTGACCTCCTACAAATAAATCATAATTGGGTATCTGATTCTTTCAGGTGATCATCTGGATTGATTGGCCAAAGATATAAATATTGACTGAGGTAATGCTTGAGGTCGATGCTTACCTTGAAGAGCAACAAATGTTGATGTCTACGGATACACAGTCAATTCCATGCGAAAACCTATATTAATGAAATGTTAGAGTTGTCAGCAGAAGCATCACAAAGGTTGAGCCACTGACAGCATTTTGCTTACCCTGACATTTTTTTAGCAAGATCAAACACAGCATGAAAACTGAAAATGGTGATGGAGTTTTAGTCATAAAGACAAGAAACATGAGAGAATAAGTGAAGAGAATAATGGTTTGCAGCTGTTCAAAATTGCAGGCTTTTTAACAATATCCCTCATATTTGGTTACATATCTTGGTTTTGTATGTTCTCCCAAAAACACAGAATGTACAGTCCTGATCACCAGACATGTGCTAAGCAATGTGCAAAGTCACTGGAATTCAATGGACAAGATGCTGATCCCATATCTAGAAGCAGTAAGCTCTAAAGAGAAAAAGGCTGTCTTTGTGTTCTAAAACATTTTTGTAATAACCTGCAGCTGGGGAAGCTAGCCTGCTTTAGCAGCATCAGCTTTGTGTATCTGAGGTCTTAGGCACATTGTGCTGAATAATTTGCAGGCCTCAGGAATAATCATGTAAGAAGGAAAATGTGCATTTGACTTACTGCCCCATAGAAAATAAGATGACTCTTTCCTTTCATGCAGAAATCTCAAGGAATTGAAAGCTACTGACATGGCAAACCTCCTCAGCAGGATTTCCGAAGCTGAAGGGAATACCTTTAAGAGAGGAAAGAGAAAAGGCCACATGCATCTACAGTAATACCTCGCATAACGAGCAAAATGCATTCCACGCAGTTACTCATTATGCGAATTACTAGTTAAACGAAACACATTTTCTATAGGGAAATGTGCTTTGCTTCACCACATCAACAGGGAGTTTGGGAAGGGTACGGGGCAGTGGAGTAGCATGAGTTTCAGCTGCCCGGGGTGGAGGCCAAATTTACCACCCCCTGGGCCCATGATGCAGACGGTCTCAAATTTTGCTATCCCCTCAAAAATGCCACCTGAGCCTCCCCCAGCCACTGTTTTTAGGAGTGAAGGAGGCCTCAGGGTGCCCCAAAAACAAAACCCTCACTTTTTAGGAGGTTGGTCTCCACCGTGTCCTGCACCTGCTTCCAATACACCCACCACAGGGGGCTTGTAGATGGTGAAAAGCCCCTGCAAACCCACTTCAGCTGGCCTCTTGGTGGATGAAGTTGCTTGCTTTGGGTGCCACCTCCTCAAAGCCCCCTCGCGCAGGCAACTCTCTCACCGGGTCCATCGCCCAATGTATGGTCTCCCTTGCCCAAAAGCAAGTTATATCTGACTCTAGGGGTCAGTGTTCATCTCGTTTACAACTAAAGAGACAAGGCTGTCTGTGTTTGCAAACATTTCCAGGGTCATGTGCCAGGCATGACTAGACTCAAACTGCTACCTGCTCAATTTCCACGCATTAAGCTCATTGACTACACTAAGGCCTTTGACTGTGTGGACCACAACAAAATGTGGCAAGTAATTAAAGAGATGGGAATACCAGAACATCTTATATGCCTCATGAGAAACCTGTACATGAATCAAGAAGCAAAATTAGGTCAGAATACGGAACGACAGAGTGGTTTGGAATAGGAAAAGGAGTAAGACAAGGCTGCATTTTGTCACCCTGCTTATTCAACTTATACACAGAACACATAATGCGCAATGCAGGGATGAAGGAATCACAATTTGGGATCAAAATTGCTGGGAGAAATATCAACAATTTGAGATATGCAGATGATACCATCCTAATGGCAGAAAGTGAGGAGGACCTAAAGAAGCTCCTGATTAGGTTGAAAGAAGAACGTGCAAAAGATGGCTTGAGACTCAATATCAAGAAAACCAAGATCATGGCAACAGGCCCTATCAGTCCCTGGAAAATAGATGGGGAAGAAGTAGAAGCAGTGACAGATTTTACTTTCCTAGGATCAAAGCTAGCTGCAGATGGTGATTGCAGCCATGAAATAAAAAGGCGACTGATTCTTGGGAGGCAAGCAATGAGAAACCTGGGGAGCATAATGAAAAGTAGAGACATCACATTGCAAACAAAAATTCGCATAGTCAAAGCAATGGTATTCCCTGTGGCAATGTATGGTTATGAGAGCTGGACCATTAGGAAAGCTGAGCGCAGAAGAATAGACGCCTTTGAGATGTGGTGTTGGAGGAGAGTTTTGAGAGTCCCCTGGACAGCGAGGAGAACAAATAGGTCAATCTTAGAAGAAATAAAACCTGACTGCTCCTTAGAAGGTCAAATAATAAAGATGAAGCTAAAGTACTTTGGACATCAAATGAGAAGAGAGGATTCACTTGAGAAAGCCTTGATGCTTGGAAGGGTCGAGGGCAAAGGAAGAAGGGGATGGCCCAAGATGAGATGGCTAGATGGTATTGTAGACACAATGGGCACAAAGCTGAGTGAGTTAAGGAGGATGGTGGAGGACAGAGGTGCCTGCCAGACAGTGGTCCATGGGGTTGCAAAGGGTCGGAATCAACTATGTGACTGAACAAACACAACATGAACCACTAAGCCACTGCAGCCCTCATATGGTTAGTTAGGTAAAGGCAAAGGTTGCCCTTGCTCCAAAGCCTGTTGTATTCAACTCTAGGGTTCAGTTCTCATCTCTGTTTCAAAGCCGAAGAGCCAGCGCTGTCTGCTTCTGCAGATGTTTCTGAGGTCATATGGCAGGCATGACTAGACATCGGAATGCACAGAACGCCACATGATTTTCTTTAGTCTAAGCCTGAATTTTGCGATCAGTAGGTTATGATCTGAGCCACAATCTGCCCCTGGTCTTGTTTTTGCTGACTGTATGGAGGTTCTCCATCTTTTGCTGCAGAGTATGTAATCAATCTGGTTTCGATGTAGGCCATCTGGTGATGTCCATGTGTAAAGTCTCCTCTTGTGTTGCTGGAAGAGAGTGTTTGCTATGACCAGTGCATTATCTTGGCAGAACTCTATCAGTCTTTGCCCTGCTTCATTCTGTGTTCCAAGACCAAACCTGCCTGTTATTCCATTTACTTTTTGATTTCCTACTTTGGCATTCCAGTCTCCTATGATAATGTGTACATCATTTCTTGGTCTCTGTTCTATGAGGTGTTCTAGGTCCTCATAGAACTGGTCAATTGTGGTTTCATCTGCACTAGTGGTTGGTGCGTATATTTGGATTACAGTGATATTGAATGGTTTGCCCTGTATTCTGACTGACATCATTCTATCATTTTTGAGATTATATCCCATTACTGCTTTTCTCACCCTTTTATTGACAATTATGGCTACTCCGTCTTTTCTGAGGTTTTCTTGTCCACAGTAGTAGATATGATGGTTTCCAGAGCTGAATTCACCATCCCTGTCCATTTTAACTCGCTGATTTCCAAGATGTCAATGAGCTTAGAGCAGTGGGTCCCAATTAGTGGTACGCATACCCCCAGGGGTACATGAGATTGCATCAAGGGGTACATGCAGCAATCTCTTAACTAAAATATTAAATCCTTAAAAAACAATAATGCAATAACAATTGCCAAAAAATTATTCAATTTAATTAAACAATAAGTAGGTAAGTCAATCGTATGCATCAAGTGCTTTCTCCCGTGGCGGCGGTTTTTCCCACGCCTCCCGCGTCACGCGTCACCTGATCGCCCCCGCCCCCATTCCCGCCTATTTGCTCATCATTGTCAACGTGCACATTTGTCACATTAATGAAACATGTCATTAGAATGTCTCTTGTCATTAGAATGTCTTTTGATGATAATAAATATAAAATACACCTGATTTCATTTTTTATTTAACGTTCCTGCAATAAGGGGTACACAAGTTTGAGGTCTTTCTTGAAGTGGTACGTAGAAAAAACTAATTGGGAACCACTGGCTTAGAGAACACTTTTATGAATTCTGCAGTGTTTTACTGATAGTTTGGTTAAATCTGTTAGAAATATTTTAATCAATCAAACCCTAGACTGCTGCCAAGAGTGAAACACCTACAAGAACATACCTCTGGACATATTTGGAAACATATTACAGTATACAGTATTCCATATAGGCTTTAAAGAGTAAATTCACTACTGCATGCTGTTTGTTAAGTCACCAGCGAGTCATGCATGTGATCTAGCAAGAGCAGAGGAGAGAGAGAGCAGCGTGAATGAGTTTTACTGACGAATTTTACTGACGCAAGGCTTCTTGTGCTGAGACATTTTGCCGCCCCCTGGTAAAGTGGTGCCCGGGGACCAGTGCATCAGGTCCCCGTACCCTTCGCAAGCACCCCGCTGATGCGTGCTCTGCAGCAGCGGGGTGTTTGGGAAGGAAAGGGGGACCTTTCCTGTACTCTTCCCAAATGCTGCAGAGCGTGCATGCGGGGCATTTGGAAGGGTATGGGAAAGATCCCCACACCCTTCCCAAATGCCCCGTTGACACACACCATACATCTGCAGATTGTTTTGGAACGTGTCAGGGTAGTTCCTCGTTGAGTTCCAAAATACCCCGCAGATGCACCACCCATCAGCTGGGCATTTTGTAACATGTACAAGGGACTCCCCCACTGCGTTCCAAACACCCTGCAGATGTGCTGCCCATCAACTGAGTGTTTTGGAATGAGGACAGGGGAGTCCCGCGGCGTGTTCCAAACACCCCTCAGACAAGCTGCCCATCAGCTGGGCATTTTGGAACGCGGATAGGGGACTCCCCTGCCACGTTCCAAACACCCCACAGTTGCACCGCCCGTAAGCTGGGTGTTTTGGAACGCAGACAGGGGAGTCCCCCACCCGTGTTCCAAAACACCCCGCAAATGCAAAGCTTCTTGTTAAGTGAGCTTTTGTTCATTCAACGAAGCAGACCTTTTGGGGAAAGGTCTACTCATTAAGCGAGTTACTCACTAAGAGAGATGCTCACTATGCTAGGTATTAATGTATAAGAAAATTAAGTTCCCCAGATTTACACAGAGGTGGTTTATACTCCAGCAAGGATTATGATTGCACACCAGAGAGATCACATATATACATGTTTCTTTCCGTATTGTACGTAAAACATATGCAAGTTGGCCATGTTGTGTATGTGTGGAGGTCTCAACTGCTCAACCCCTTTCACCAATAAGGAAGAGAAAAAGGACATTCAGATGAGCCACTACACACCTGGGCTCAGCTGCTAAGAGCCAAGCCCTTCATATGTACTGGGAAGAAACATATTTGTCTTTTCCCTCTACAGAAAGACAACAGTGTTCTGCATGCTTTTGGTGTTCAGTTGCATAGTCGAGTCTGACCCTTTGCGATCCCAGGGATCATCACACACCAGGCATCCCTATCCTCCACCATCCTCCTCAACACACCCAGCTCTGTGTCCATTGCATCAACAATACCATCTAGCCATCTCATTCTCTGCCGCCCCTTCTTCTCTTGCCTTCAACCTTTCCTAGCATCATGGTTTTTTAAAGTGAATCCTCTCTTCTCATTTGATATCCAAAGTACTTAAGCTTCATGTTCAATTTTAGACCTTCCAAAGAGCAGTCAGGATTGATTTATTTTAAGATCGACCTATTTGTTCTCTTTGCTGTCCAGGGTATTCTCAAAATTTTCCTCCAGCACCACATCTCAAAGGCGTCTATTCTTCTGCGCTCCATCCTCCTTGTGATCCAGCTTTCACAACCATACATTGCTACTGGGAATACCGTTGCTTTGGCTATGCGGACTTTTGTTTGCAAGGTGATGTCTCTCCTTTATTATTATTATTATTATTATTATTATTATTATTATTATTATTATTATTATTATTATTATTATTATTATTATTATTATTATTATTATTATTATTATTATTATTATTTAGATTTGTATGCCACTCTCCTCAGTAGTAACTGACTCAGCGCGGCTCACAGAATCCACAAATATCAATATTAAAGTGCAAACAAAAATACAATAGCATGTAGTATAACAAAACAATAAAGAACAGTAAATACCATATTGTAGATCAGTACACATTACACATCAATACAATATTACAGTACAATCAAAATATAATGGCATATATTATAACAAAGCAATACACTAGAACAATATGCATCATAGTAGAAAACATTATACTGTATTGCAAAAATGTCCACCTGTGGCTGCAATCCAATTCCTCTTTTCAGCCAAAGGACATTGGTCGGGAGTCTGGTAAAGCAGCAGCACAGATTTTATCAGCTGCCTCCTCCCGCAGCTGGTGTTCCTTCCTCCTCCTGCTGGAGGTCACTCAGTTCTGTTTCCTCTCCCTGGGCCGGATCAGATGAAAGGAGTCCGTTGGGGGCGGGGGCGGCAGGTCATATAGCTGCCAGCCCTGACACAGCTATCCCCCTAGGCCGGACAGGACAAAAGAAGGAGTCCGGTGGAGGGGGCGGCAGCAGGTCTTATAGTCACCAGCCCCAACATAGCTGTGTCTCCTCTCCTCAGACCAGGCCAGACAAAAGGAGGCCATGGGGGGAGGGGGATGGCAGATCTTATAGCCACCAGCCCCGACATAGCTGTATCTCCTCTCCCCGGGCTGGACGGGATGAAAGAAAAAGTCTGTTGAGGGGACAGGTCTTATAGCCACCAGCCCCAAATTATTTTAATTATGTTCCCCAGGTTTCCCACAGCTTGTTTCCCTAGAATTAGTCACCTTTTTATTTCATGGCTGCAATCTCCATCTGAAGTTATCTTGGAGCCTAAGAATGTAGTCTGTCACTGCTTCTACTTCTTCCATATTTATTTTCCAGGAAGTGATAGGGCCTGTTGCCATTATCTTGGTTTTGACATGAATTCTATGAACGTCTTACGTTACGGTTGGCTGGTCTGGCAGCTCTTGCAATGTAACGAAGATCATGTACTTTTGCCAAGTTGCAACACCAAAACTAAGGCACCCATGAAAATAAGGGTTATGCCATTTGAAATATCATCTTGGTGACTTTAAGAATTGGTAGAAACCAAAAGCCAAAAATGCAAAGTGATGCCATCATCGCTTTCGGAAGTAGCATCGGAAAAGTGATAGTTTACCTGGGGTGGGGGTTGGTTGTTGGTGGGGGTCAGTGAAATAACAACCCAACCAATTCAGATGATTCAATGTGTGTTTGAAAGAGGAAAAATTAACCTTTGTGGGGACACTTTAAGATTTGTAATTGGACTTCGGAAACATAATCTATGAAGCGTTTTACAAAAAACCACTAAAATGAAGTCACAAAAAACCCCAAAAAGGAGGGAAAAGCAATTTTTAAAATGAACATGACAACTTCCCAAGGTGGATACAGTTCACATACAACATGTGGAGAAAAATGACACTGAAGCAGGAATCCACAAAAAAGATACTGAGAAAAATGTGACTCTTTGAAATGACATTTCCACGGGGGTGGGGGGTGGGGTGGGGTTTCAATAGAGCTGATTTTGTAGTCTTATTTTTTGGCAAGACAGGAGGAGGAAGGCAGGCAGAGGAACATGGAGCCCTGCTACTTTGCTTGATAATTCCAGGCATCACAGCTCATCAAAACTCTTTGGATTGGTACCCAAGGGGGGTGCCATGGTACTAGGGGGAGCCCTGGGTTGAGTCCTGGTTGCCCGATGGCCCAGTCTACCACTGCTCATGCCCTCATAGATCTCTTGAGTGAAACATTTTCCTCTATGTTTATGGCAGATGAGGAAATACTACCAGGCTCAAAGCCAGCCATTATAGCAGTCTTCACTTGTTTTGCTGTACATGTCCATGGAGCATTTTATCTACAGAGTGTTAGCTGGTCATGCCATGGGATTGGTGTGCCTTTTTGTCCATGGTTACTCACATGCACACCCTTGACAGAGCATATGGAAACAGCCTCAATCTGAGAATAAATTGGTACCTATTAGATCTCAGGCATTTCTTTCAGAGTTTGAAACATTTACTTTTTCCCCAGTTATAAGCTCCAGAATTCCTCAGGCAGCATGTACATAATTGTATCAAACCTCCTATTCTGTTGAGCACATGGATATCAGTTGCATGGCCAAGGTGGCATGCCAATGCAGGATTTAATATTCACGTAATACATGGAATTGTGGTGTTCTGCAAAAATATTGCTGTAATTTTGCCTTCAATTGTCTATAACAGTTCTCAACCTTTTTAAACCGGGGACTGGGTCATGCTCCCTCAGACATCTTCAGGGGCCAGACAGCCATGTTGCTCTTCCTCCACCACATGGAACTTCCTGGTGTGGTGGACATGGTGGAGGGGTACATGAAATGGTGCCATGGACCGCAGGTTGAGAATCCCTGGTCTAATCCCTTCCACTTCTCCCTGCAGAAGTGGAAGGAAGAAAAAGATAGTCAATAAAGATTCCCAGAGAAATGTATTAATTTCTTTCTTGTGGGGGAAGACCAGACAAAAACCCTTTCTTTGAAGAGAACTAGGATCTGTTTTGAATACTAGACTCAACTTAGGAATTAAAATATGGGGAAAGGAGAAGATGAGAAAGAAGAATATTTTATCTTTTCTGTCAGAATTGTGAGCCTATAAAATATGTTTACTTGATGGGCTCACTGAAGAGGAGAGCTCTGTATAGGGGAAAGGTGAGCAACGTATAAAAACATAGCATTTATGAACTGTACACACAGGACCACTTAATTTTGTTTGCTTTTATTTACGTGAATGCAGCCCAAGATACAAAGGAAGAGAACCAGTCATTTCGTACTCACCAGATCACTTGTAGGTATGTTTAATGCTAGCATCTAAGTGCAAGGATACAATGCTGTGGAAATTGTTAAACTTGATCATTGGTAAGACAGCAGGAAAATAGACTTCATTGTTAAATAACATCATTTGTTTTAATGTCAGGTTTCAGGAGGCATATATTATAACATTTTAATTTAGTATATAAAATGAGGTGTTGTCATTTTGCACTTGTGAAACCACAACGAACCTTTTAAGGAAATCTGGTCAGTGTCATAATGTATTAAAGTACATTATGTTGTTCAGTTGCACAGTCAACTCCAACCCTTTGTGACCCCATGGACCATTGTCCTCCAGGCACTTCTGTCCTCCACTATCCTCCTCAGCCCACCCAGCTCTGTGCCCACTGCCTCCACAATACCATCTAGCCATCTCATTTTTGCCCGCCCCCTTCATCTTTTGTCCTTCACCTTTCCAAGCATCAAGGTGATCCTCTCTTCTCATTAGATGTCCAAAGTACTTCAGCTTCATCTTTACTATTTGACCTTCTAAGGATCAGTCAGGGTTGATTTCTTCTAAGATCGACTTATTTGTTCTCCTCACTGTTGAGGGTACTCTCAAAACTCTCTTCCAACACCACATTTTAAAGGCATCTGCTCTTCTGCACTCAACTTTCCTTATGGTCCAGCTCTCACAATCATACATTACCACCGGGAAATACCATTGCCTTGACTACCTGGGATTTTTACTACCGGTTCGATAGAACCGCTCTGAACCAACTGCAGCCCACCACTGCACCAGCCTTTGTGTAGCTGATAATTTATTGCCGCATGGTACAGAATTATCAATAAGAAGCACTGGACTTCAGTGCTGCAAATCACCTGGTTTGTTCTTTCCATGGTACTGAAGCTATCTATCCTGTTCCCTCAGAGGTTTACAGCAAAAGGATAGGCTAGAAAGGATAAAACCACACTGTAACAATCTCCCCTAGATATAAAGGTGGTTATCTTTAAATAAAGCTTTCCTCAGCTAGGCAGCCCTACCTATAAGCTGAGATCAGTTTGCTTTCATTGTCAATCAGGCCACTCAGGAGGACTGAAGCTGGAAGTCACATGTAAACAGACAAGCTGGAAATGGGTGCCAATATTCATTAATCTTTCATTAGATTAAAATTGCACAACCCAAAGATTTTACAAGGACTTTTCAAACTGTAGTTTGGCCCTTGGCCTTTAAACAAAATGAAAGCTATTGATTGATGTTTTGGCCAGGATGCAAGTGTACCCATCAGCTCTGAAATCAGTTTTATTGGTTTAGATGCACTTTCTTATGGTTGTTGAAGAAAGCTACTAAAACGTAAGGCTGCCATAAAGCTTCACTGTAAGGTTAATTCTGTGTTAATTGAAGGAAACAACTGGCAAAGCTTTGAAGTGTTTCCTTGTTCTTCCCTTAATTTTGAAACCCCAAGTTTAGGTATTCCAAATTAGTAAAAACATTCAGAAGTATTATTATTATTTATATTTATTATTTATTTCTCACACTTGCTAACCCGCCCCAATCGGGCAAGCCCGACTCTGGGCGGCTTACAGCACAGAATAAAACACATCAATATAAAAATTTAAAATTCATAAACTAAAAACAGTATCTCTCTGTTTAAACCACACTGGTTAACTATAAGGCTAAAATCTAAGGCCACTCACTTGTTAACAAGCCCCACTGAATTCTGTGGTATTTACAACTACTATAGCTTAGTAGTTATAGTTTTTGTGTTAATTTAGCTTAGTTATCTCTCATATGTTGCCACAGGAGAGTGTTTATTTTGTTATGATGTTTTGATGAACAAATTATTTTAATTGCCCAGAGTGGGAAATTATCCAGATGGGTGGTATATAGCTGTAACAAATAAATAAATGATAAATGATAAAGACATGTCAACTTTGCAGTGTTAATGGTTTTAGAAAAAGGTGACCTAAAAACTGATTTAAGAATCGTATATGTTGCTAGTAGGTTACTGTATCTGAGGTGCTTCCTACAGCAATTGGTGCTTTACAAAATTAAACCGATATATAACATCTTGAATAGGTGAGAGAACATTTGGAAAAGCTCTGCCTCAGTTGCCTCCTTCAAAGATGTATATCAATATGTATTAACAGATCCTTTACAAACACAGCATATGTTTCCAAAAGCAGGTTAGACTTTACAGGTGAGTGGAACAAAATTTTGTTGTTGTTCAGTCGCACAGTCGATTCCGACCTTCTGTATTTTCAGAGAAAATATCAGGTGCACATGTGGAATGTGAGCTTTTCATATGTTAGTAGATACATATGCAACATAAAATAATAAGCTCACCTTGTTTGCTGGAAGGCTGGCAAGTCGGCAGTTCGAGACATGAGTGCTGCATGATGGATTGAGCACCCGTCTCTGTCCCAGCTCTTGGCGACATGAATGGAGCCTCATCTGGGTGTTCCTTGAGCGGAGTTTCTTCCATAAAAATCCTTTCAACCCAGAATAATTTCTGACATGAAATTAATATTATATATTAACATGAAATAATTGCACACTTGCTTGCAATATTAAGTAAAATATAGACCAAATTATACACTACAGATAACATGTCATTAGAAACTAGAATTCCATAAATACTTAAAACATTCGCCTGTCTTAGCAAAACCATTTTACATCTTCTGATGTTTGTTTATTAGTTTGAATTATTTTGTGACTTGTCATTGGTTGGTAAACACAAGCTTCATTTGCAAGTATCCTAGCTATTATGTAGTTTATAATAGCTAGTCAGGGATGTGAATGCTTACAAACATTGTCTTTTTCTGTGAATTTCCAAGTTTCGTCATATCAGGACACCCTGCCAAGACTTTCCCCTGTATTGGCAGATTTTTCACTTCCATGAAAGTATGGGACTCTGTTCTTCTTTCCAACATTGTTTCTCACCCATTGTGTTGTACAGAAACTGCCAAACTCTGTTCTGTTCTGGAAATGATATGACCATGTGGACTTCTGATTCTCAGGTATAAGAAAAAGAAAAATACAGTATCAGAAAGTATTTTAAAAATTGAATTTTTGCAGGCCTCCTAAGTGTTATATTTTGCACACGCCACGAAGAAATATTTTTTCTGTACAGTAATACCCCGGATAATGATTGCATCGGATAACGCTAGAATCAGATAACGATGCAAATTTTTTTTTTAAAAACTTGCATCGGATAACGATTCTGGATAATGATTCTTAGCATTATCCAATGCAATGGTCTGTAGGTGTGGGGTGGTTTGCGTAGAACTACCCAATTCACCCTCCACCCACAGCGGTCTCTGCGACTGCAGTAGGGTTGGGAAAAAGCACCCGCCTTTCCCCCGACCCTACTGCAGTCGAAGAGACTGCTTGTCTCTTTCCCTCCCTCTATTTAAACTACAGGGAGGGGGAAAGAGAGAGACGTGATTGGGTCTCAAGAGAACCAATCACGTCTCTCTCTTTTCCCCTCCCTGTAGTTTAAATACAGGGAGGGAAAGAGACAGTTTCTCTCTCCCTGTAGTTTAAATACAGGGAGAGAGAGACTGTGTCTCTTTCCCTCCCTGTATTTAAACTACAGTTTCTCTCGCCCTGTAGTTTAAATACAGGGAGGAAAAAGATGCGATCGTGTCTCTTTCCCTCCCTGTATTTAAACTACAGGGAGTGGGAAAGAGAGAGATGTGACTGGTTCTCTACAGACCCAATCACATCTCTCTCTTTCCCCCTCCCTGTAGTTTAAATACCAGGAGGAAAAGAGACAAGCAGTCTCTGTGACTGCAGTAGGGTCAGGGGAAAGGCACACCTTTCCCCGACCCTACTGCAGTCGCAGAGACCACTGCGGGTGGGGGATGGCTTTAAAGGCAGGGATGAAAAGGTCTCTTTCTTTCCCTGCCTGCCTTTAAAGCAGTTTGTCTCTGAAGTCAGGACTTTTCTTTAGCGTTGTTCGATGCATGCAAATCGGATAACGTCATGACTTGTGGAACCAAGTCATAACGTTATCCGGGGTATTACTGTATTACATATTTTTATAGCAACAGCAACAGCAACAGCAACAGCAACAGCAACAGCAACAGCAATACAAGGAGCCCTCATAGCACAGTGGTTAATGACAGTACTGCAGGCAAATTTCTGTTCACAATTTGAGTTTGATTCTGACCGGCCCCTTGTTGACTCAACTTTCCATCCTTCCAAGGTTGGTAAAAAGAATACAGAGAAGGGGGGTTGGGTTGCTAATTACATTGCAAACTGTACAGAGAGAGTGCTCTAAATGCTTTGGGATGGTATATAATTGCTACAGACAGCTCCTTCCTTTTATGACTTACTGCAGTTTTAAAGGAAGGCAATATTCTGTCAGTTTGAGTACCATAATTTGTCCTCCAAGTCCCCAAAAGGTTAATGTCCCCATGAAAGAAGTAATAATTTTTGGTACCACATTATCAGAGTGTTTCAAGGCTTTTGTAAAAAAATCTTTAGTTATATATGACCTTAAGGTAACATTGCAAGCTGGCCAAGACTACTGCATTCATTCATTCATTCATTCATTCATTCATTCATTCATTCATCTATTCTAAGGTAAACAGCATTTTGTGCATTCCCATGTCTAGTCATGCTTGCCACATGACCACAGAAATGTCTGCAGAAGCACACAGCACTGTCTCTTCAGCTTTGAAACAGAGATGAGCACTGAACCCTAGAGTTGGATATGACTGGCTTTTGAGCAAGGGAAATCTTTCCCTTTACTTTTTGCAGTTTTCCATGTAGCTCATGTTTCTTGTTCTGAATACACTTTCTGAAAGTAGTCACCTACCTAATCGAAGATTAGGATGCTACTGTATTAAAATAAAGAAGGAGGCAACTCTTGGCTGTGCTTCTATTTAGCAAAAATGAAAAACCAGTTACAGTCAGAAGCTGATCTCAATGGTTTTAACTTCTGCTCACATTCGCATCATGTCAATAGAGACTTTTGTCAAGGCCATCTAGTTAGACACTGCTCAGGGACAAAATTTAGAGTTATGAACATGTGGTCATATGCAGAATTAGTCTGTTCATTGACATAAACAAGCATGGCTTTGCTCCCCCCCCCCTTTAGCTTCAACTTACATTAACAAATTGACACAATTTTGTGGGTTGAAAGGGTTATATTTTGCAAGGGGGCATTTATTTTCTGACATATTCACCACAGTTCAAAATGCAATCAGCCAAGTTATGGTTTTGTTATGTGATATGAAACCATTTTTTACTTATTGTAACCTTATGAATTAATGATTTATCAGAGGCCCCATCATTAATCGTCCTGGTCAGGTGTTGCAAATTAAAATATTTGGCTTCCTTTTTTAAAAAATGTTAATCCACTTCATGTTAGCTCTTCCTTTTCTTCTTACTAACCTCCATTGCTACTAGCACTGAATTTTTACCCTTATGGTAAAAATTCAGGTTTCATTTGAACTAGAACCAATTGATTTGTCCTTTTTGCCATTTTTACTATAACTTTATCAGATAACCCTAATCTGAATGGATTTAATTTAGAGAATAAACCAAAAAAAGGGTTCTTTACAGGAACACTGAATTGAGAATTTGATGTTTCTACATCTGTTCCTGACAGAAATTAAGCTTGGAAAAGGTTCTGAATTTCCTCAGACAGGAATGCATAGATTAGAGGAAATTCCTGAGACAACCTCACACCAAATGGCTCAATTTACTGGGTGACTGGTAAGGATAATAGTAAGGCCACACCTTGGAGCCAACAACATTCTTGTTGGAATTTTAGTAGTCCATCTACAAGTTGGCCCATAAGTCCCTACCTGGCCATGAAGAGAGAAGGGCTCTGCTGTGGAAGCACTCCCATTGGGCTGCTGGGCAGAGGGTTGGGGTAAACTTTGTGATGGGAGGAGGGAGGAAGCGTTCCCATTGGACTGCTGGGCGGAGGGGTGGGGTGAACTCTGTGATGGGAGGAGGGAGGAAGCACTCCCATTGGACTGTTGGGCAGAGGGGTGGGGTGCATGCCCATGGAGAGGACAGGTAGTGAATTACAGGCTGGGCAGGGACTTATGGACCACCCTGTAGAATGTCCATTCCACAGATACTTTTCAGGCAAAAATAGCAAGGCCAGGTCTAAGAAAAATAAGATCTAAGAAAACATGTGAAAATTGTTTCTGTGAGAGAGACAAAGGGAAAAAATAGCAATGCTTTTAAAACGCAGAGCTTTAATGGATTATAGTTCTGAACAAACAAAGCACAGAATCACTGATTCAGGATCTGCCAGCCACTCCAAACATATATGAGATTTTTTTAAAATTTGTTTTATCCTAGATGAAAATTCTGGGGAAGAATTAAAATATCCAATGGTGACTCTATGAATATAGCAGGAATTGTAACTGGTGTTTTACATCATGAATTATCCAATTAAATCTTCACAACCTTAGTCTGACTTAATCTTAGCTTCTTTTTCCATTTACTTCCAACCAAACAACAAACATAGAGATTCCATGTGCTAGAGAATCAGTTCCCCTGTTTTTCTTGTGGTAGTAACTAATTCTAACTGTAAGCAAAGACACCTTTCTTCTACTTTAACTGCTTCTAGATTGATTTTATCATACAAATGGGGTATATGATAAGACTCAGCAAATTTCTCAACATTTTCTCACTGTTATGGTTGTTTCCCCTGCCCATATCCTTTGTTAACTAAGAAGAATAATGAGCATTTTCCAATATTTTTTTATCTCCCCATGTTGAACTGTGACCCCGCTTTTACCCTATCTTCTTATTTTTCCTCAGTAGTTTAAATTAGTTGCTGCTTTCTGGAAATATTACAGTGTCATCTGCATACATATTTTTTTAAATATATGTTTCATATCTTCTTCATCTGCATCTAATGCAGCTTTTTCTACAATGCATTCTTCAGACAGATTGAATTTATGGGGAAATAAAATTAACTCTTGTCTATAGGAAACTATTCTATCTCTGTATATTATGACCCAACAGTAGTCTCTTGTCCAGAGTACAGATCAGGGTGGCCACACATTTTAGGCCATGAGCCAGTCACATGGTTCATGGGGCCGGCCACTATGGCCCACTGACCAAATCCTGCCTGTGAGCCATAGCATGGGCACCCCTGGTATGCATGAATGAATGGATGAAGCCAATCAAATATTTTGCCACACCCATTTCTTTTCTAACATTTCTGCATTTTTTGCAGAGGATTCTTCTTTAGAGGGATCAACCATCCTCAGATCACTTCAGCACAGTTCTTCACAATTCTGCTTCCATCTTCTTTTTATTTTATCCTAATCAGCTGATAAAATAGAAAGCCTCACTGTAAAGTTTTGTGTTAATTAAACAAAACAACACAGATTTGAGATGCATGTCAATAATGAAACATATATACTTCAAAGTAAGTACTACTGATGTCTGAGTATTTCTTCTTCCTTGTTTATTCCTGAACTGCTGAGATGTCAAGTTTAGGTGTACTGTATGTGAGCATTCCCCTTCTCTAATGCTGTATAGCAGAGATGCGTAATTTTGCTTGATTCTGAAAAGGCATATTTCCTTGGCAGCAATAATTGGTTGGAGTTGGCATGGCACCAGGAGCAGTGAATGTCCAAAATGGACTTGGCCATATTTCTCTCATACACACTGCCGCCTTCTCTCTGCACCTCACACAGAAGCTTTCCATCTATTCAGATCCACACATTCAAGCACAGATTCATCTGTCATTCATTCATTTTCTCTTTCCACTTCTCTCTCTCTCATTTCTTCTTCTAAAGGCACACACAACACAAAGACACAAATACAGAGAGACACACAGACACTGCAATTTATAGTGGATATTTCCATCAGCTGTAAGCTTGTTCTAATAATTAATATAAGGAGGTTAAGTTGCAAAAATATAATTAAAAGGTATATTTTTCTACCCACAAAATGAGTTAAACTTATTCATTAATACCATCTGCCACATTTTGATTAGCTATTCCTCTTAACTAAGAAGCAAGCTGCTCTTCCAATAGTTTGCCAATAGTACCCCAGCTTTCAATAACAAGATTCCAATAAATGCATGATTTTTCCCTTGACTGTTTTCCTCTTACGTAACTAACAGAACTACTGATTGACATGGGAATCCCATGTCCAGTTATTTCTATAATCATTCTGGAAACACTTTCCCAATATAAGTTCACTTTATTGTCAGTCCTTCACATGTGAAAGAAATTGGTACCTCTAGATCTTCCACTATGCCTTGTGCAACGGCTATACATTTTTCTTCACATAGTAAAAGGGTAGTCCCAACCAATGGTACAAAAGTTTGTGGAAACTTTCTTTCAAAAACAGAGTAGCATATAATTAGGATCTATACTCTGTTTGTACCCATGTTATTATGAGAAGTATTTCCAAATTTCTTTCCCATTATTGCCTGTTTACTACTTACTATCTCTGTTTCACCAAGGTTACATACATTTTAGACAACAGATGCTTGCAATAATTCACATTCACAACATACTGTTTAGCTCCAGGCAACAGTCAATTGATATTATCTAACCATGAGCAGACATATTTCTAATTTCCACACTGGGGAGAGAGGAATGATGGAAACAAATATCAATCTTACCTGTATTGCTTCAAAGGTTTCATGTGAGTACATGGGAATTAGCAGGCAATTAAATAACCATGCCCTTCTGTCTCATAGGCCTAATTTTTAAAGCTTCTCCATTCAATCTGCTGTGGCTATACCCCAAGCAACTTTCTTCCCCCTAAATGCTTCCCGTCGAAGAACCATGATGAATAATCTCTGTTATCAATATTCAGTAGTGGAAATATTTCCAGTGGGCCACTTCCCCTCTCAATTGACTGCACATGGGATTTCTCAAGCTGGAAAACCATGCATCAGTAAAGGGTGCTTCCTAGCAGAAGACTTGCCTGAAGATCAAGTCAAGGCGGCTTTGTCACATACAGGGTTTTCCTTCCTAAGAAACTTCCCAGCTGTAGTGCCACCTTGTCTGAGGAACAGATGGCCCTAGAGCAGTGGTGTGCTGGCCCACAGGGATATAGGGACTGGCACACCCCAGAGGCAGGCAGAGGTAGTGGGAATGTATGGGATTTCTCTCGCCCGCCCCCCCTCCAACTTCCCCAAGCAATAGGCACCTCCATCACTTCCTGTCCACTGCCCTCTCAAGATGCCCAGCACACCCCTGCCCTAGAGACTTTATTTCAGACTTGTTGGGACAAACTGGACACACAGTCCATTTTCCTCAGGGTCATCTTGTGCTTGTGATGCTTCATCAGTGTCTAGATGTGTCTCTGCAAAACAAAACAAAAACTGCAAATGCACTGATGGAGCTAACAAGCTGCAAGAAACCATTTGTATTCTGATAATAAAATGAATGTAAAAATAAAATAAATCCCAGGTGTACTAGAGTCCAGGATGAGCAAAATGCAGGGCAAAGCAAAGAATACAGTAACAGAGTAATTTTGTTACCAGCAATAGGTCTGGGATAGCTCAAAAAGAGCACCAAGTAACATTGAAATCTTTAGTCCTTCAGTATTTCCCTAGAAAAGAAAACAGACATTGGATATTACTATTATTTCTGTAACTGATGGTAGTTTAAGTGAAAAGCACCTGGCCTTCCTAGTCAACAATCCAATCATTACAATTATATTCTCCCAAGAAGGCAGTTTATTCTCTCTTCCACCTGTTGAAGGGCATGAGCTTATGAGAAACAGCCCTTTGTAATCAATACTGTCTGATGATGATGGTGCTCCAAAATATTTATTTGTCCCTGGTGATGCACTGAAGATGTCAACTGGAGGGCGGATGCCAAAACCTGAGCTAGCAAGAACAGGTTTTGCCACTGCTCATAGAGAAGCAAACATTCCAGCCTTTTCTTGACAAGATAGAGTATAATTTCTTGTTTGAAGATGGTCTAGCTTCAGTGAAGTCTGCCTGACAATGTCTTTGGAATATAAATGATCCTAAGGATGCAGCGATAGCTGTAGCAATATTGTGCTGGGCTGTCTAGACTCTGCATCATCAGATTTGCAAAGACCACACAATGGGCTGTGGTGATTCTGTGAGGGAAGGGGCAAAGCAGGCAGTGAAAAGGGATGGGAGCGAAAACAGCAGTTACAGTAGTTTCCCTAACTCAATTACTCTGGCCATGGAAAAACACCTTGCTAAATAATTTAGAACTATTGATTTAAATTTCAGGGGAATATATTTACTCTGCTTCCCAAATTTCAGAAAAATTAGGAGAAAATGGAAGTGCAATTTCTTTTCCTCAGGGATGGCTTCAAAGTAAAATTGGGGCAGGAAGATGTGGGTTGTTTCCTCCTCTGTCATGCCAACCAGCAAGAGGCATGCTGTCAACTTGCCAAACTTCTGAACAGGGTTATGGTCTGACATTTTGCAGAGCTTTCTGGTACCACCCTTCCTGCAGAGACATTGTAATAGGAACAGTGTTTTTCTTCTGGCACGTAAAAAGCAAGGAATATGTTCAGGATGCATAGGACTGGATACAGTGCTATGGAGGGAAAAAGCTGTGGGTCAAAGGGTGCCACAGATGCTTTGGGTACTGAAGGCCACAGGTTTCATCTGGGTGAGAATCACCTGGGTGTGTGTCACTAGAATAGAGAAGGCAACATAGGACACCAACATCTCAGAATCAACACACACACCCCTCAGAAATCACACCCTCTCAAAAAAAAATCTTGTTGTGCAATCTCACAGATTTGTGGGGCATGTCTGGCATAGTTTGACTCATTGCAAACTCACTGCACCTCCCATATTGTACATATGTTCTTCGACAACCGTGTGTGTGTGTGTGTGTGTGTGTGTGTGTGTGTGTGTGTGTGTGTGTGTGTGTGTGTGTGTGTGTGTGTGTGTGTGTGTGAGAGAGAGAGAGAGAGAGAGAGAGAGAGAGAGAGAATGGGTCCTGGGTCAGGGTCAATGCTCTGTTAGCCTAAAGAAGGTTGGTACAGTATTTGCAATAACTGCTCACCAAACCAGAATAAAAAAACTTTGATAAAGAGAAAATTTTGTTATAGTATGGTTTACTTTGGGGAGATAAAAATGTTGTTACCTATCATTGTGTTAGTTACACCCATGCATAGTCACCCCCCCCCCCTGAAGTCTCTCCTCATCATTCTGTAGCAGGGTTGGCCAACCTACAGCCTGTGGGCCAGACCTGGTCCATGACACCATTTCATGTGACCCACCACCACCTTCGCTGTTACCGGAAGCAGTGATTGCGTAAACGTGCCCTTGTTGCCGTAAATGCGACTATAAATGCACCCATGGCTGTCATAAATGTATTTATGACAGCCATGGACATGTTTTATGGCAGTGTTTATGGACGGAGGAACTACGTGACTGACCTGCTCAACTATCCGCAGCACAAAAAGGTTGGGAACCCCTGTTATACAGCAATTACACTTATATGCCACCTCATCGTGCACTCTCTGGGTGGTTTACAGGTAATCAGAATTTTGCCCCCAACATGCTGGGCACTCATTTTACTGACCTCAGAAGGATGGAAAGCTGAGTCAACTTTGAACCCCATCAGGATTGAACTCACAACATTTTGGCTGAAGCACAACAGTTTAACCACTTCTTCTGTGTCTAGGCCAGATGTGAAACTACCAAAATGATGGCACCTTTTGGTGAGTTCATTCTGCAGTTTGATAATGACATGTAAATGGGCAAATTAGTAACAATTGTGAGGACTTGGAAAAACCATTATTGGATATGTTTTGAGCTTCAAGCATGGCAGGTGGACAGAATTTAGTGATTTGCTGATAACCTGCATGGTATGCTGAGAGCCCTTGGAGATTTTTCTCAGGTTTGGGTAATAGTCATGCCAAGACCTAGTCTCCACTAGAAATCAAAGGATTGAAATTATTTTTCTATATATTTTACCACTGACACAACTAATCATCCTCTTAACTCAAGTCTGCTTCTTACATTGTCCCATTTTGATTTGGCTATCCCTGAAACTCCTGTTTCTGTTTTATCCTACTTAGCCCTTTTTTAAGCACTGTGAAGTACTTAAAAGTGTCCTCATATCTCAACCTTCCATGTTTCCTCTCATTTTCTTGCACACTTTCATCAAGCTTCTACTTTAGTAGTTTGTTGTGTCCTTCATTCAGTGGTGGGTTGTCAAAATTCCTGCTACCCCACCATGACGTCATGGACGTCGTGGCCATAGCTGACGTCATGATGTCATGACGTCGTGGGCGGAGCAAAAAATTAAAAATGTCTGTGCATGCGTCAAACCACCGTTTGATGCATGCACAGTTCTTTTTTTAGTGAGCATGCATCAAACCTTTATTTGATGCATGCACACTAAAAAATAGAACTGTGCATGCGTCAAACGGTGGTTTGACGCATGCACAGTTCTGGGCAGCCATTTTGGCTGTCTGGAAATACATTTTTGGAGGGGGCCAGAGAGGCGACTGAACTGGTTGCCCGGGGTTTTATCCCCCCCAGCGACCCCTCCTGATGGGGTGCTACTGGTTCGGGCGAACCGGTCTGAACTGGTAACATCCCATCACTGCCTTTGTTCCATCTCTTTGCCTGTGGGATTCCCATCTTTTAGCTTTTCTGCCTCCTGAATCTTTGCCTTCATAGCAGACCGTTTCTTGTCCCAGGTGCATGGGTGTGAACTTAATCCTACCCTAGTGGACAACTTTCCATTCCTTTAAAGAATAATAGACATCCTGAAAGTTTGTTCCCTGAACACTTGAAATGTTTGTGAAGAGCTTTATGCACCATCACACTAGCTGAGCAAACCACTGCCAAAGGCTTCCATTCTGCCAACGCAAAACATTATAGATTCAACATAATTAAACATGAAAGAATGTAACCTGCATGCATGTGTGACATATGTGAGAAGCCAATTAAATTTTCTAATGAAATCTCTGTTAGGATTGTACGTGTCTGCAGTTTTTGCTTGAACAACATATAATCATTTGCAATCTTTTCTAGTTTCAAGTTTCTAATTACGAGACTCAGCTGCTTGATGTTCTGCTTATGTCTTTGGAAAGTAGTGTCTTTGCCAGGCTATCATTTACCCTAATTCAGGATAAAGGGCATGGCAACATAAGGCACTATCACCAACCTCTGAAAGGTTGTGTTTATGAATCAGTCAGGAGGCCTTTTAATTTTGTGCCAATCAGAATTTCAGGCTAGCCTCCTGGGCCTAAATTAAGAAGTAGATGATAGTGTTGCAGTTTTCAGTACCTGTCCAAGTTTTCATTTAAAAACTCCAAATGACAGAAGCATTCCAGGTTTATATCTAAAAACTCTGTCCAGCAAGGATAATGCACATTTACTGTGTGACAACGATAACTTTCCTTATGACTGCCCAGTGTCTGATCTCTGAAAATATTCTTTCACTGAATGAGCACAGACTGTAATGTTACAAAAAGAAAAGTATTTTTCTATATATATTATGATGTCTGACAAAGTGGATTTGAGCCACAAAAGTTATCATTTAAAAACGGGAGTTAGTCTTTAACGTTCCACAATGTTTTTTGTCTTTTGTTGTTTACTTTACTGTCTGATATTACATATAGCTTAATCACAGGGAAGGGCAACTGGTGTAGAGCAGGAAGTAAGTCAAAGGGGCAATTTTATCCTCCATGAGCCTTCACAGGCTGCAAGGACAGCCAATAGGGTAACATAGACTTGAAATTAAACCAGATGTTCTGGAAGTATATATATTTTAGTGTTAAACACTAGTGTCGAGTGCTCTCTAGGTTATTTAAAATGAGAATTGTGAAACTGTTGAAGGAAGGGAGTTTTCTGTAATTGATGCTCGTCTAGCTGCACTGTTTTGGAGTAGCTAAGGTTTCCAAATGTTAGAAATGTAGCAAGCCACCATACAACATATCTCATAGACATGTGGGAGAAGGGAGACATCCTACAAAGCACCCTATATACTCGAGTATAAGTCGGGTTTTTTAGCCCTCAAAATGAGGTCGAAAAATGGGACTCGACTTATACTCGGGTCAACATAAACAGTGTTAAACACGCAAAAGCATACCCACACAAATGTCTAAATTAATTAATTTCACTGTATTTTCATGTATTTTAATTATTGCAACTCACTAGCAGCTGCTCCATTTTTCACCCCTGACATACTCCGGTCAATCTATTTTCCTAGTTTTAGAGGTCCAAATTAGGTACCTCGACTTACATTTGGGACGATTTATAGTCGAGTATATATGGTAGCTTGCTTGCTTGTTCCTTCTCTGGATGAAGAGCAAAGCTCCTTCTCTGTCGATTCTTTTTTCTAACAGGTATTGTTTTTCTTCTCTTTCTGTGTAGAGTATGAAAGTTTCTCCTCAGAATGCCTGAAGGCATGGAGACAGACTTGATCTCTCCATTTAACATAGATTCTTTTCAAATCACAAACTTGAGAAATCCATCTATGACTTTGTTTTTTATCTTTTCATGTTTTAACCTTTGAATTTGTGATGACTGCTGAACAGTGATTAAGACATATTTTTCTTTTGCTTGTAGTCATTTAAGAGTGATTCCCGAAATCAGAAAAAATAGATTAAATAGGGAGCCTTGTTGATTTTAATTTTAACTTCTATAGGCTGTCCTTTCATCGTGCACTAAAAAGAATTAATCTTGCTCAACACCAAATACACTTCAAAGCCAGACACACATAGAGTGTACTGCAGCAATCCAGTCCGGATGTAACTATGTTTGAGAGAGCATGTCTTGAACCTTTTAATCATCCAGTCCACTTTTCTTTTTTTAATACAAAGGCATGAGGGTTTTCTGTATATTTTTCAGTTCTACATATTCTAACCATTTATATTTTAAAGTGTGTAATTTGTGCACATTTCATTTCTCTGAAGTCACCAGTGAGCCTCAAATTTGCACAAATTTCTGAAAGCAAGATGCATTTCTATTGCAATGAATTTTGGGAGGTATGAAAATGTTACCTTCATTAACACTGCAACATCGAAGAGGTTCTTTCCTATCCCTGCTAAGCAGTAATATTTTGTACCAGCCATCAGAGTAAGAGTTGACACAGAGCAAAGCCATACCTTCCACATCTAAAGTGGTCAGTCTTTCCTAAGATAGATCTTACTGAAAGTGATCAAGGGATCAAGAACCAACTGGGTCATGCCATAGCTTCTACTTTCACTGGGTAGCCAAGGGAGTTGTCTGTATCCAAAGCACCTCTGAACACTAACTTAATGTGTTCAAGAAAACTGGCTTCATTTAGGAAACAGGATGAATTTGCCCAGTAACTGTTCAATAAAGGATCTTGCCCACAAATTGGGCATGTGCTACTGGCCTACAGGTAGTAAGATATTCTTTGTCCATGAGGATGGCTTTAAGAGTAAACTTCTCACTTTGTTCTTAAGATGAGCTGGGGCCACTTTCTTTGAAAAGAAGTGTTAATCATGTTAATCTGAAATGTATCAGATATAGGCATTATGTGCAGCCTTAACTGATGATCTTCAAGTAACAGCCTGCATATCAACACAATAGCTTTGCCTTTGAAATTAAAGAGTCTGACTCCCTGAAGCTTGTTGTAAACTCTTTTTCTCTGTTAATAGAGACAATTCCTCAAAAAACTTGAATGATGTGTAATAGGCCTCATGTATAAAAAAAGTCATTGATTTTAGTCTTAGTCTAAATTAAGAGATGGGATCCATTTAGCCTGATTTAACTAAATCATTCTACAATTAATTGATTATATTTAATACACACAATTTTAACATGGAAAAGTGCTGAGTTAGGGGTCTATGGATGAAATGTTTGAAAATTAGGAATTTATTATCAATTGCATGCCTTGATCTGAAACTTTGGAACCTATGAAATGCTGGAACTTAACAGTCATTAAATGGTCATCATTTTAGCAGGTACTGTTGTGCTACAACTGCTGTGCTACACTCCTTTGTGATCTTCTCAGATAAAGATAGTTAGACCTAAACTATAGCATGGTTTTCAAAGAACAATACATTGTGTTTAGGTAGTGCCATGTTAACCAGCTGTTTTTTTCTCCAAGCCAGCAAGATTCACAGCCATATTACCTTTCAGTCTCCTTTTAATCAATCAAAAAGCTAGCAATTGTAGCTATAAGGCTTATATTGGCATTTCCCCCTAGTTTGCAAATTGCATGGAATAAGAAGAGCTTTTTCTGTGTGCTCAGATGTTTCCACCAGTTATGTTTTCCAACATTTCCAATCATGGGTTATCCATAACGTCCTTGTTTTTCCCCCACTGTGTTCCTAATGTGCTGTTAAGATCGTGTCCGCCACATCTTAAGGTTTCGAGACATACAAAACATTTTTCCTGATGATATCGCATAATAAATAATAGAAATAAAATGTGAATAAAATGGAAATCAAAACGCTGCTTGCTGCTAAAGAAACTAAGGCCGCACTAAGGCAACGTGGCAATTTAGAAATTCTGCTTACAAAGGACAACTGCAATGCTTACGTGTAGCAGAATGAGGTATTGATGATTAAACGAGTAATGTTTGCTAAGTAACCCATGATCAGAAATGGTGAGGTTGACCTGGACTTGGGTCATAAGAAGTATATGTTCCCTGATTGCAAATAATAGATGTTGCTTAAGTTTTGAGTAAACAGAAATGCGTGGAGAACTGTATAAAATGCTCTGTCTTTCAATGGATGTTATTCTCATCTTTGGAGTGACAACACACATGAGAATCATTATTATGCATAATAAACTCTTCTCTGTTTGACCAAAGGGAATGCTGTTTTGTCCTATCTTTAAATGCTATAACACTGAGAGAAGAAAAAAACAGCTCACTGGGTCTAATGGCCACAGATTACTAACTGCTTGCTTAGAGGAAACATCAAGCAGAGGCACAAGGAATGGAATGGAGCAGAGTTTCTCAACCTTGGGCCTCCAATTGTTCTTAGACTTCAGTTCCCAGAAGCCCAAGTCTACTACACCTGCTGACCAGGGCTTCTAGAAATTGAACTCCAAGAACATCTGGAGACCCAAGGTTGAAAAACTCTGGAATACAGTATTCTGGAAGAGATCAGGATTGTGTTCCTGGAAACCTGAACAAGAACCTCTGTGCTGCAACATTTTGTTGCTGGTCCCCCTTGCCATTCACCAGTGCTCAGCTTCTGTCTTGCCTGGTGAGATTCTAGAAAAGAAAAGCCACAGTGTGCTATAGCCAATGATTTATTCATCATGGAATCTACCTGGTGGAACATTTCAGAGCCCTCTCTGTACTCTTTTTCTTCTTTCTTTCCTCTTCCTTTCCATTTTTAAAGACACCTAACAACAGGACCTGTGAAGCTGTGAAGCATCTCAATCTTGGTTTTGTAAGGCAATGTGCTTCAGTTGTACCAACAGAGGTCGCCAATCCACCATGTGGAAAGAACAACCATCCCAGTAGGCTTTTGCCTGAATGCACCCACTCAGGTGTCAAGGTTGTTAGAGGCCTCTCCTTTGCCTCATGTGGCATCCTTTGGAAGGAGATCTTGCAAAGAGGAAGGACATGAGGATAAAAGAGGAAGGACATGAGGATAAAAGAAGGCTACAAGGCATTGATTGCCCCCAGGGCAAGAGCAGGAAGGAGATGTCAACCAAGATCCCAACTGCCATTTGACATAGCAGAAGCCCAGGGGGAGGTCAGTGAAACATCATGCCACTCCCCCCCCCCCAGCCCCCAAGGCAAGAGCAGGAAGGAGGTTGGAAACAAAGATCCTATCTGCCATTTGACATCGCAGAAGCCCAGGGGGAGCTACGTTTCAACCATAGTTATATGATTCTCACAACTTTTCAAGATACTCTGGGCACCCACCAATAGCCAGAGGGGAGAGAGAAATCCATTATTGATTTAGAAATATGTATTATTATTATTATTGTGCTGTGTTGTTTTACTAATTGTAAGCCGCCCTGAGTCGCCATGGCGAGTGGGCGGCGATATAAATCTAAATAAATAAATAATAAATAATAGATTCGGAGATTACTCTTCGCAGAAGGGATTGCACTGTCATCATGTCTGTGTGTAACAGCAAAAACAAAAGAGCACATGAGAATAGAATTCAGGGTCAAAGTCTTCAGGGGTTATTGATTTTATTTTTGTTTTTCCTAAGGGTAAAATAGGTGTTGATTACTTAATCAGACAGGCGATTGTCCTACTATTTGATGAGTTGCAGGATTTGACCTGCTGTTTTTTGCAGCAACCACATGACATAATAGCAGGGGTGGACCAATTCTCCCACATAGAGCTCCTACCTTTACCTTTTTAGTGTGGAGAAGTGTACTCTAGTTTAGTCCATTCGTGCTGTGTGTCATCGCTGGGAATTGACAAAATTGGGACGTATTAGTCAAAGGTTCCTTCCAGAGTCTATTTCCAGTATTGTTTAAATAGCTTAACAAAACAAGCTATTTCAGGTTATTGCCAAATTAAAGACTTCCCCTGCTCCTATACAGAGGAAGTGACATTAATGTTTTTGAGTTAACTATACCATCACTGATAAGCTGATATTTTGCCTTTGTGATGTGAGAAGTGCTGATAGAAACCATGGCTGAAGGCAGATTCTTGATTGGCTCTGCACACAAGACAAATAATTTTTTTAAAAAAAAATAACCTAAGCGATTCAGTGCATCAGTGATGATACCCTGGTGGCAAACCTATGGCACTGGTGCCAGAGGGGGCACATGCATTTCGCCCCAGCTCCCCTCCACTACACACCTGAGGATATCACCCACCCCTCTTCCCAGCAGCCCAATGAGAGCGCTTCCTCCCTCTCCCCAGCAGAGAGTTCACCTTGCCTCTCTGTCTAGCTTCATCCCTCTCCTGTCTGCGGTAAAGCGGGGCAGCTCACATGCGGCGAGGCTGCGGTATGGACAGGAGCCTATTGATCTTTCCTGGGATTTCCAATGTGAAGGTAACTGGGAGGGTTTTGAGCCATTTGGAAGGGGGAGGGCTCCTTTTCTGTGCAAATATATGTTTAAATGGATGCCATGAAGTCTCACTCATATCTGACAGAGTGGACTTGATCCACAAAATTCACATTAAAATACGTGTTAGTCTTTAAATTGCCACAAGGTTTTTTGACTTTTTGTTTTGTTTACTTGTCAGGAAACGACACATTTCCTCATGTTTCCCGAGGCTTGCAAATCGCAGTTTCTAGCTAGGCCTCATAAATAGGCCTCATAAAAATCCTTTGTCCTTTCTGTGTGTCTCACAAGACTGTCACGAGATGGCTTGATGACATTATAGTGTTTCTGTGTTCCCAGCGTGTTATGTCTTCACATGCATGTAAACAACTATTGTTTTGAGAATATTTTTCTTTGTTACCTGATTGGCTAAAGCTAACCCACCTGACCGCAGATTCTCCATTTTGCAGAGAAGTTAGTTAGTTCGTTCCTGGATCTCAATGGACTAAGACCCTGGCTATGGTGGGACTATGCTCTTTTCTTTTCACTATGATTACCTAACGAACCTGGACTGTTTTTATTGGACTGATTCTTTGTTATGACCTTTTAATCTGCATTTTCCATGGACTTTGTTACACAACCCTAAAGAATAAAGCAGCTGTTTCTCTTTGAAGATTGTTGTTCTTTGATTAGCACACACACACCGACAACACGCTACTAAGAAACCACCCTTGTTCAACTGCCTTACTGCCTGAGCATAGTAAGAGTTCCTTTTTAATCTCCTCGGTTCTCCCAGCAGTGGTGAGGCAAGGGTTAAGCTCCAGTTAAATGGACAGTGTGCCCAGGAGCCCAAAAAGCAGGGCCCTTGCAACGGGACGACCGATGCGTGATATTACTCTCTGATATTCCCAAAACAAATGCATGCGGGCATGCAAAATGGAGACATCACCCACCAAATATATGTGACTATGAGGGAGGTTAAGTCACGGGGCAGCTGCCATATTGGAAAACGAGGAAACCCACAGTACGTTGTGGGTCTACCACAATGGAGTGGCTGACTTACAAGAACTTCAGTCCTCGACATGTTGGGGTTCCCCCTTTTTTAAGGCGTTGGAAAGCAACGATAGAGGGGCAAAAACTTTGCTTTGGGAACTTCCCCAGGAACTTGCTGGAAAGTACAAGGGCACAAAAACCATCCAGTGTAGGAGCTGCCCCCCGTTTCTTGCCCCAGGAAAACACTGGAGGGCTTGTCGGGGGTGGCTGTGCAGATATTGCACCCTCACGCTTTGCAGCGAGTTTCTGGAGAAGTTCCCAAAGCAAAGTCTCTGCCCCTCTTTCCTTGCTTTCTCTGGCCCCCTTGCTTTCTCCATTTTGTGGACTTGGTCCACAAACACTCACCATAAAATAAGGGAGTTAGTCTGTCAGGGTCCCCCCCCCCTTTTATTTTGGTTGCTTAAATTGTTAAGAGGAGATAGTCTAGCTTCCTAGAGTGGTCCAGGGAAAGGATTATAGTCTAGGATAGAGATCTCTATTTCCTCTTCCCTTTTTTTGTGAAAGGGAGGGGGAAAAGAAAGGGTTCTACAGAGCCTCTTTGATTGCTAGCTCATTGCAAAGGCTGCATTGCAGGCAAGCAGGGCATGAGGAACCTCTCCCTTCAGGGATGCATTGCTTAGGGTTCCAGACAAGATCCTTTACCTTGCTTTTGCAAAGACCTGTGGGGGGTCACTGGGGTGGTCCCAGGGTTTGAATATCAGGCGAGGGTTTCTGGGACATTATCAAATTTGATGCACCACAACTAACTGCAGTTTTGCTTGAGTCACTCAAACCATTGTCAATAGATGGTAACTCATTGCCAAACGTGTAATGCCACAATATATGTTGCATCCACCCTTTAGATATGATGCATCAGCTTGCAAGAGAAGTTTGTTTTGCAACCATTTTTGTACCTGATGTGTGTATAAATGGATGCCATAAGGCCTTGCTCCTATGTCTGACTAAGTGGACTTGCTCCATGAAAGCTCACATTTGAACACAGGAGTTTGACTTTAAGCAGCCACAACATTTTTGTCCTTTTCTCTATTCTCTCTTGATTACTCTCAGATCTAGCAGAGTTTCCCAAGGATCCCTGCCCACCCCACTTTTGCATTAAGTCCCAGGGTGCCTAAAGCCATTGAGGCTTTGGGTCAAGAGCCCTGGGTTGAAACCCCTTGCTTGCCTAGGGCTGACCTTGGACTAGCTGCCTGCTCTCTCTCTGCTGGCCTCCCTCGCAGGGAGGTTGTTGGGTTGGAGGAGGACAAAGTTGGGTGTAGGAGTTGGAAAACTGGAGATGCCACTTTGATCTCAGTGGAGGAGAAGTGCTAAATGAGTGGCACCTGCTAAATGAGGCAGGGATAGATTGTAGGATTAGGGGCTAGACCTGGAAAGGTCCCGATTCTGTTCCTCTTAGTTGCACTTATACTTTTCGGGATAATTTACCTCAGGCAATTAAAATCCACTAGATGGCACAAAGCAGCTAGAAACATCTAATAGACATATTTTAGGGGGTGATGCTTGGTCTTCCGGCCATGAAATGCCTTTCATAAACACATATACTAAGGCAGCCCAGTGTAATGGTTAGAACTTGAGACTGGTGCTTTGGAGGAGTGAAGCAAAAGCAATCACACTAAGTGCCCCATAGCACTTAGTGCACTCTTTGGGCAGTTCACAAGCTAATTAGCATTTTTGTCCCCAACATGGCAGGTCCTCATTTGACTGACCTTGGAAGGATGGAAGATTGAGTAAACCTTGAGCCCTGGTCAGGATCAAACTCTCAACCTCACACCGACAATGTCACATGTGCACACCCATGCAGGGGGGGAGGGGCAGGTGCACACATGACATTGTCAGCACGCCTTGAGTGGTGCATGTGCACACACACCCAAGTGAGTTCGCCAGAGGCACACTGGCGACATCACATGGATGTACGGGCACTCGTGGTGCCTGATCACATACCTCAGTCTCTAAAAGGTTCGCCATCACTGGTCTAGTAGAATAAAAAAAATAATTAAAACTTAATTTCACTTTCTCTGTAGAGGAGCAATTTTCTGTGAAGGGGCAGAGGAAGTATTCAATTTGCTGATATCCTGAAGGGACTCATTTATCAAACTGCTTCACAATACAGGACTGCTTCAGATTGATATCTTGATTGAGATTGAGATTGAGATTTTCCAGCTCAGAGAATGCATGCCTCCTCCCATTCTCTCCTTTATGCTGCCATGAGGCTTTTATGCCTTTCACAGTAGTTTGATAGTGTAGGTGGCAAGGTGATAACAAGTGATAAAGGCTTCAGCTGCTTAAATGAAGGGTGCTAGAGAAATACCCTACAAAGAATCCTAGCCACACAGAATTTGCTAGTTTTTAAGAACTGGGGAGGATTTCCTTTCAGTCTAGCTTTCAGAGTAAATAAAATAGCTAATCTGGATCCAGACTCTTAGCTGTACACCTTTGGGCTGGTAGATGTGGGCTTCCTTCCCTCTTCTTTTCATGGCCTCTCTCCCTCTCCAGTTTTCTGGAAATGCTCCTCGGAAGCTCAAGCAACCATGCTGAGTGTACTAGGCTATGGCGTGGGAGAAAGGGGAGTGGGATCAGTCACTTTTTCATGCTGTCATTCCCAGAATTCCTCAGCCAGCATAGATTGCAGTCTATAAAAGTGACTTATCCAGCCTCTAGGGAAGATCCTCTGGAGAAACTTCTTCACTCTAATATTAGGACACAGCCAAACCCATTCTGTAGCATCTACTGACTGTGTAATTTTGGAAATGCAAGTAAAAAAAGAAGGATGGAAAAGGGAAATCCATTTCTGAGAGCCCAGTAACATCTCTTTTGACTCTAGAGCCAGGGTGTAGGTCATCAACAGCTAGCAAGGTGGTTAAGAACAGGCCATTTTGGAAGAGACTTACTCTGCTGAATGTCCAGCAGTCCAAGCAAACAGATCCCTTGAAAATAATTCTTTGATGATCCATCACAGGGAAGGAGGACCAGTTAAATTGGCCCAGCCCCGGTGACTGATGGATACTGAAGGATTCCAAAGGGAACTAGGGTATTTTCCTCGGGATCAGCTACATGATTCACTCAAGGCTCTGTTTGACCTCTGGCATGGGGATACAATGGCGGCCTTGGATGTGATCGCGCCACTACAGCCTCTCCGTGCACGCAGGCTCTGCTTATCCCCGTGGTTCACAGAGGAATTGAGGGAGCTTAAACGGGCAAAAAGATGCTGAGAGCACCATTGGGTGAAGACTCAGCATGATTCCGACTGAACACTTGTGAGAACCGTGATTAGAACCTAACTGGTGGCGATAGAGGTGGTGAAACGTCAATATTTCACCACCCTTTATTGCCTCTGTGGATAATCACCCTGACACCCTGTTCTGGGTGACTAGGTCCCTTCTAGGTAAAGGGGTACCTGAGCTTGGTTGGCAGGGATCGGCAGAGGATTTTGCTGATTATCTGACAGAGAAAATCACTCGGATTCGCTCGAAATTTAATCCTAGTGTGGATTATATGGGTCTGGAGTTGACTGGATCGCAGTCTACTCATGTTATCTGGGATCGGTTTGATCCAGTTGTCCCTGAGGAAGTGGACAGGCTCCTGTTCGTGCCACTACATGCCTATTAGATCCATGCCCTGCCTGGTTGGTGAAAGCTACTAAGGCAGTGACAGGCGGTTGGGTCGGGACAATAATTAACTCTTCCAATAATTAACTCTTCCGTCCCATTGGCTTGGGTACTCATTTAACCGCCCTCGGAAGGATAAATGGCTATTAGGCAATCTGGTATCCCACCAGGATCGAACTCGCAACGGAGGCGGAGCAAGGGGCAGGCGGCGGAGAATCCCCGACGGCCAGCCAGGCGGACGGAGGCGAGCAGCGCTCGCCAGCAAAAGGGCCGCCCTCCGCCTGGGAAGTCCTGCTTCCTTCCTAAGCCCAGGCAGAGGGAGGAGGCCAAAGTGGTGAGGACATTTTGCCGCCCCCTGAAAGCCGCTGCCCGGGGCATCCGCCCCCCCCCGCCCCCCCACGCTACGCCACTGCTCCCTTGTTATTCCATCGGCGAGAGAGGTGCATCTCTCTTGCACTAGGAGGAAGGTCTTCTCCGTGTCCACCCCAGCCCTTTGGAACCTCCTGACAATTGATCTGCGCCTACAGACAGAGCTCCTGCCCTTTCGGAAGGGCTTAAAAACCTGGCTGGCAAGACAAGCGTGGGGACCCAGGAACGTGGGATCTCATGTAGGGTGGCTGATTTAAGGGACAGCCACCCTTTCGCTTTCGAAATGTATTATCTGTTTGCGCTGTTTTAATTATTTTATGGTTTTAAAAGTTTTAAGTATTAAGTTTTAAGTATTATTACTATTATATAGGTTTAACCTATGATTTTAACCTGTGTTGTAAGCCGCCCAGAGTCGGGTTTACCCAATTGGGGCCGGATAGCAAGTGCAAGTAAGTAAATAAAATAAATAAAAAAAGGGATGTATACAGTTCTGGGTTGTCAAAATTCCCGCTACCCCATCATGACGTCATGACGCCGTGGGCAGAAATTTAAAAAATTTCCGTGCATGCGTCAAACCTCCGTTTGGCACATGCAGTTTTTTTTAGTGCACATGCGTCAAACCTATATTTGACACATGCACACTAAAAAAATACAACTGTGCATGCGTCAAATGGAGGTTTGATGCATGTGCAGTTCCGGGCAGCCATTTTGGCTGCCCAGAAATACATTTTTGGAGGGGGCTGGAGAGGCAACAGAACTGGTCACCTGGGGGTTTACCACCACCACCCCATCGACCCCTCCTGATAGGGTGCTACCGGTTGGGGTGAACCGGTCCAAACCGGTAACGTTCCATCACTGGATGTATATACTGGAATTTTGGGACTGACCTCCCTGTTAGTGACTAAAGAAGGCTATTTTTCTTGAACACAACTACTGTTTTGTACTGCAAGCTCTGGAATTATTTTGACCAGGCTGGGTAGGGGATTCTGAAACTGCAGTATCAAAAGGTAGCTGAAAGTGAGGTGGGGACCCAGAAAGCAATGAAAAAGGGAAAGTGAAAGCATGAAGAAACTGGAAAGGGCCACAAGTCAACCTCTGGGGTGCTTATTTTAAAACAACATGAGTGTTTCTTAAAACAACATGGGGCTACGGTGGCTTAAGTGGTTAAGATGCTGAACTTGCTGACTGGAAGGTCGGAGTTCGATTCCTGGGTACCGCATGATGGAGTGAGCTCCTGTCTCTGTCCACGTTCTTGCCAACTTAGCAATTTGAAGCAAGAATTTGCAAGTAGATAAATAGGGTCCACTTTGGTGGGAAGGTAAACAGCATTCTGTGCACTCCAGAGTTGAGGCATGCCTGTCATATGTCCATGGAAACATCTGCAGATGCATACAGAGATGAGCACTGAACCCTATAGTCGGATAAGACTGACTTTTGAGCAAAGGTGACCTTTACCTTTATACAGTATAACATTTTGTTGAATACTGCAGGGGAATGCTAAAGCCTATTTAAAATGTGAACTTTCCAGGAGTGGGCGAGAGGGATATCACTTTAAAGGGGAAACCATCTTCTAGTGGCATCAGGGGAGATAGTTTTCAGGAGGAGGGACTCTGGGCACTCATGAACTGGAAGGATGTTATTATTTGGGTCAAAGCCAAGATAAGCCACAGTAGGCAGGATGCCAAACTTGAAAGGGATGCAGTAAGACTAGGGACAAAGGTTTTCAGGAATAACTGATACTACTGCTATGCATTTTCTTGCATTTACCACGTGCATTGAAACATGCATATAATGACATTACTCTAACCCAGTGTTTCCCAATCTTTGGTTTTTGGACTTTAATTCCCAGAAGCCTAAGTCAGTTTCCCAAAGCACTGGTCAGCCAATGTAATGACTTAGGCTTCTGGGAATTGAAGTCCACCAGTGTTCCGTGGAACAGTTTGGGAGATGCTGTGGAACCAACGAGGGATTAAAAGAGATTGGTTTTGAAAAAAGCACTGGTCTTATTTTTCAAAAATTGGAAGCTAAGTCTTTCATTACATGTCATGCACTTGCAGGCAGATGACGGTTTGTGCTGACCTAGCATTGGTCGTGTAATTTAACACTGATCCAGAAGGACGTGATGCTTATAAAGTGATGTCGGTTCTCTGCTTAATGGAACTGGAAGGCAGAGAGGTTTGACACTGCGACCGTGAGCTTACTGGGACAGGCTTTCTCTCTACCTTAATTATCTCTCACGTCTTGATTTAGCCGGCTGCATCATGGAAAGGAAAGTGTTTCTGTTGGAAGGAACGATTTGGTTGACCCATTTCTTATCCTCTTAGCTGGTAGGAGGAAGCATGGGGAGAAGGGGAACCCTACATAAATACAGGAGGCAATCCCTTTTATACCAATTGCTTTCTGACCGTCATTTTAGAAATTAAGAAAAAATCATTGATACAGAACCAATATTAGTTTAGGGAAGAGGAGCATGGCATATTCCTTTGACAAAAGATCCATTATCAGAGGAGAAGAAATTAGCCAGTATCTGGATCTGTCAGCCTTATTTTGTAACACAGACAGCATTCGCTTATAATCTACTCTCCTTTCCTTCTAATTAGAGATACAAGCTATTTGCTGGCTCATTCATTTTAATAATGCACATATCTCATCTATTATGGTATGCTGTTATCTCATCAGCTATGGTATCTTAAAGTGCTGTCGCAACTAGCAACCACCATATACGTAGCCCTGGCAGTTTCAAATTCCAGCAGTGCTTACGCATTATCAGGGGTATGAACATCTTAAGGGCCACTTGAAATGTGCAGAAATAGCCAAGTGACATCAGTTCATATTAAGGGAAGGGAAGTGAACTCACCTAACCAATAGAGAAAGTTAGCATGATACAGGATCATCGTTTGCTTTTTTTAAAAAAGTACAAAGGAGCATTCAAATGTGCAAAGCAGGAAAAGAGCAGCTCGTCTTGTTCATTCTCCAAATTTGGGAAATGACAGTGCTCCTGAAGATGACTGCAATTCCAATCCACACCAGTCAGCATGGACAAGTGATTAATGATGGGAATTGTAGTCCCGTCAACATATGGAACACTATAGAGCAAGTGTTCCCAACCTTTTTGGGCTGCGGGCCGGTCATGTGGTTCCTCGCACTGGAAGCAGAAAACATGCATGCACAAGCACAAAACACTGCTGTAAATGCACACGTGGCTGCCATAAACACGTTTAAGACAGCCACGAGTCATTTATACTGTTTTGCACATGCACAGGAACATTTTACTTGCACTTCTGGGATTGGCGAGAGCAGCAGAGGCTGGATCCGGCCTATGGGCCATAGGCTGGAAACCCCTGCTTGTTCTTGAACAGGGGTAGAAGACAGTGAACCTCTAGCGTAGTCATTGTCAGTTAGCAATTCCTTTCAGCCTTAGCTGAGTTTTAAAGACAAAAAAATAATAATGTAAAGGCCGCAGATCATCCTCAGCAAATATAGTGTAGAAACAAGTACAGTCCACACACACATACTCAGTATTTGCAGTTTCAGTATCCATGGTTTCAGTTATCCGAGTTTAAGAATATCCAATTAAATATTATCTGAAATACAGTAAAACCTTGAGCTATATACACCTCTACTTACAAAAAACTCACAACATAAAAGGAAATCTCAGGAAAAAATGCTTCAAAATACCTCCCCCCCCCCCCGCTGATTTTTTTTTTTGGGGGAGGTTCTTTTGATGCTTAGTTTTGACTTGAAAATATATATACATTTTTTGGCTTTGTTCTGAGCTCCAGAAGTCCAGCCCTAGGCCCCTGCAATATGGGGTGCCTCAGGGCTCGGTACTTTCTCCTCTCCTATTTAACATCTATATGAAGCCGCTGGGTGAGATCATCCGTTCCCACGGGGTAAGGTATCATCAGTATGCTGATGATACCCAGTTGTACATCTCAGCCCGTGGGGACCCAGGCGGCGCAGTGGAAGTCCTCTCCAGGTGCCTGGAGGCTGTTAAGGTCTGGATGGGGGAAAACGGGCTACAGCTGAATCCCGGCAAGACTGAGTGGCTATGGGTGAGGGGCCCTGCGTTGTCACGGGAGTTGCCAGCTTTGGTTCTGGATGGGGCAGCTTTGCCCCAAACAGACCCGGTGCGTAATTTGGGGGTCCTCCTGGACTCACGGCTACTGTTCGAAGAGCAGGTGGCAGCCGTGGCCAGGAGGGCTTTTGCACAACTTCGTGTAATACGCCAGTTACGCCCGCTTCTAGACCGGGACGCCTTGCTCATGGTCACGCACGCTTTGGTCACCTCCAGACTTGACTACTGTAATGCGCTCTACATGGGGCTGCCCTTGGTGACCATTCGGAGACTGCAGCTGGTCCAAAATGCGGCAGCCCGGATAGTGATGGGACGCGGGCGTTATGCTCGGGCCTCACCACTGCTTCGGGAGCTGCACTGGTTGCCAGTATGTCTCTGGGTGCAATTCAAGGTGCTGGTCATTACCTTTAAAGCCCTATATGGTAGTGGGCCAGGATACCTAAGAGACCGCGTCACCCTAAGAACATCTGTCCGTCCCACCAGGGCGGATCGGAGGGGCTCTCTTGTTGTTCCATCGGCTAGGGAGGCTCACCTCGCTAGCACCAGGAAGAGGGCCTTCTCTGTGTTCGCCCCGGCCCTCTGGAACCTCCTCCCAACTGAGCTGCACCTGCAGACAGAGCTCCTGTCCTTCCGGAAGAGCTTAAAGACCTGGCTGGCAGGACAAGTGTGGGGTTCTAGGGATGGAGGATCCCATGTGGGGTGGTTAGTCTAGGGATAACCACCCTTCTGACGACACCCCAGATACTGTTTTTAGTTTATGAATTTTAAATTTTAATACAGATATATTTTAAATCTATGCTATTAGCCGCCCAGAGTCAGGCTTGCCTGATTGGGGCGGGATAGCAAGTATGAGAAATAAATAAATAAATAATTTGATTTTAAATGCATTCCTATGGGAAACTGCGTTTTGAAATATGAATTTTTCAAGATACAAAAAACCTCAAGGTATCTCCAAGTATCACTATACAGTAATACCTCGCATAATGAGCAAAATGCGTTCCACGCAGTTACTCGTTATGTGAGTTACTCATTCAGCGAAACACACTGACGTGTGCGTGCCTCCGGGGTGCTTGCGAAGGGGACTGGAAAGCCCCCCCTCTTCCCAAATTCCTCGCTGCTCTATCAGCTGGGTGTTTGGGAAGAGAGGGGGGAGGCTTTCCAGTCCCCTTCGCAAGCGCACCGCTGACGTGTCCGTGCCTGCAGGGTGTTTGCGAAGGGGACTGGAAAGCCCCCACCCAACTCTTCCCAAATGCCTCACTGCTCTATCAGCTGGGCATTTGGGAAGAGAGGGGAGGCTTTCTATTCCCCTTTGCAAGCACACCGCTGACGTGTGCGTGCCTGCGGGGTGCTTGCGAAGGGGACTGGAAAGCCTCCCTCTTCCCAAATGCCTCGCTGTTCTATCAGCTGGGCGTTTGGGAAGAGAGGGGGAGGCTTTCAATTCCCCTTCGCAAGCGCACCGCTGACGTGCCCCATGCGTCTCCAGAATGGTTTCCAACGCAGCGGGAGATTCCCCTGCCGTGTTCCAAAACAACCTGCAGACATGCCGCCCATCAGCTGGGCATTTTGAAACACGGACAGGTGAGTCCCCCGCCACGTTCCAAAACACCCTGCAGATGCGAAGCTTCTCGTTAAGTTTTTGCTCGTTCAACGAAGCAGACCTTTTGGGGAAAGGTCTGCTCGTTAAGCGAGTTACTCGCTATGCAAGGTATTACTGTACATGTCTTTCTATGGTGCATTACCAGAGCTGGCCACTAGAGGCACTGCCTGTATTGTTAATACAGTATACAGTTCCATGTTATATGCAGTTTCAAGTAAGATATTTGAAATGTTTGATGTGGTAGCCGTGTTAATCTGTGCAAGCATATCAGAGAGTAAACGAAACAAAACAGCAAAAAAAAAAAAAAAGACAAAAATATTGTGGCACCTTAAAGACTAATTGCTGTATTTAAACTTGAGCTTTCATGGACAAAGTCTTCATCAGATATTTTGTTTGTTTATTCCGATTTATATGGCTGCCCACTCGCCAAGGCGACTCATGGCATCAATTCATACACATCAGGTACATGAGCACAAGGTGGGACATTCTGTACAGCCAATGTTGTGTAAAATGTAGAAAAGTTTTATTTTTAAAAATAACAGGTTAGCTTTGGGAAAAGTCTACTCTTGATGAGTTTTACTTTTCATGTTCAGTGGCAGGTCACTTATTATTTACTTAATGCATCACTTTACTCAGCAACATAAATATATTTCATACTAAGAAATGTAGTTGGTTAGCAGTTAAATTTGGGAAATATTTATGTAGTAGCACAAGAAGTCAAGGAAATGCACTTAATGCATTTATTTCAGTAGGCAGGACATATACTGCAAAACAAAGGTCATTAGTTGCCTGAAGCCACATGTGGATTGGAGGAAGAAGCCATTCTTGCAGTGGTCCTCATACCCAGCATAACCATATATCAATTAAACATTAGAATTATGCCAGTTACTCAGGTCACTGAAGGCTTCCCGATGACTGGTTCCTATTGTGTTTGGTATAAATGCTAAAGAAATTGAAACGAACCTCTTTTGTGCTCTGCGGGACTTAACCTGGAAGAGATATATAAAATCTGAAACAACTGATCCAGTAGGCTATTCTTGAAGTCAAAGGAATACATTACATGAATTATCTACAAAAAAGTTTAATTGAAATACCTGTATAAAAAATATGATCTCCATACATTTCACACTGTTAAACAGAAGAAAAGAAAATCCAAATCCAAGCTGCATAAATGCAACCAGATCACAAAACACACAGCTATTAAAATAAATTAATGTTTATGACTCTGCCGCTCTTCCTTCCAGAGCCAAAGCACAAAGACTGTACAATGTCAATAATTTAAAACCCTTCCAAACAGCATTACTTTACAGTTCTGGTATGTAAATAATACCAGACAAAAAAGGCATACTAACTTTTAAAGTCACTCTAGTTCCCTTAAATTAGACTTTGTACAACAATTTTCCATCTTCCAACCAAAAAAATGAAGAAAATAACAGGTATGGTCAGACTTCAATTTTTCTCTTAAAACATAACAACAAAAAAAAAAAGGGGGGGGGGGAGAAACAGGAATGCAGAACAAAATTGTAGACCAACTGTAAGAATTTCCAGAGCAGGAAAGAAGCAGTGTTGAATAATTCTAAATAAATAAATTAGCTAAAAATAAATAGCCACAGATGAGACTGTGAGAGGTCATCTAAACTCCAGACAATAAATAAAGTTGTATAATACATGGGAAAATAACCAAAATGTACATTAAACACATTATACAGGTATGGAAAAACACACACAAAGTCCTTGAATATTGCATTGATTGTGCATTTAACATGCCCATACATACTTTAAGACTTGCAGGTAGAGGGAGTTGAGAAAGGGCCTCTTTTTGTTTTGTTAGTGCCCAGTGGTAGAGATGATGAACTGAGAAATATGAGTGTTCCTGATTAAAACAGCTGATAACCTGTGCAGCCAGTTGGGATAGATACAATGTGGAACAGCATAAGTTGTTTCTTAGGGCAGGAGGAAAGAGAGCTTGGAAAGAACTGGGAAGGAGTGAAATGTTTGTGTTCAAGTATTCCATCTCTGGTGGATGGCACTACTTCATTAATCACTTAACATATTTCCCAGTGCATTATAGGAATTGCTTCTCCCTCAACATCTGGAGGAACTAAAGGGCATCAAATCCTATAATGTACTGGATCTTCTTTGGACATACACAGCTCAAAAAAGAAAGTCCCACTGAAGCAGCTTCCAAAAAGGCACTCAAAAAAGCAAATAAAATCTAGTCCAGGCTCTATGAGAGCAAAAAGATTTACTATGTTATTGAAAGAGGTCACTGCTTTTCTTAATAAAAAAAAAGGTCATTACTGGCCTGCAAACTCCCAAACACCAGTGTTTCCAAAGGAAATCTTTCATTCCAGAGCAGAAACCAGCAAAAAAGGGGGGCAAATAAAAAAAATCAATTCTCTCTGAAAAAAGGTTCAAACCACGGAATAATGAATGTATTTGTTTTTCCTAGCCCCTCTTATACGTTGGCAGCAGCAGTACTCTGATCTTTTTTTTCTGTTTTGTTTTTTTTTTCCTCCTGCTTGTAGCTCCCCTCCCCTTGCAAGGTCCTCAGTATTTCACAGGCTCTCGTTGCTTGAACTTGTGCTAGATACGTCAGTGTCAATGGTCCGTAGCCTTATGTCACAATCTTCTGACTTCACGACTTCTGATTTGTGCATCCATGGGTGATCAAAAATTTGCTCAAGTGTTGGTCTGTCGGAAGGCCTCAGTGAAAGGCACCATTTGATCAGTTGTTGGCATTCTGAAACAGATTAGGAGATGGGGGGAGTCAAAGTAAGTTTAAAAAGCCACTAAATGTTGAAAGGGAGTGGGTGGGTAAGCTTGCTAGAGGGAGATGGGGCTCTAAACTTACCAGGTGAAATTCTTCTTCGGAAATACAACCGTCCCCTCAATATCTCTTCGTCTTGCTCAAAAGGGATGTCTCCACAGACCATGTCATAGAGCAGGACTCCCAATGACCACACCGTCGCTGACCTTCCGTGGTATCTGTGGTAGCGGATCCATTCAGGAGGACTATATACTCGTGTTCCTGCAACAGAAAATAAGACACCCCCTTCAAGGTCAGCCAAAATGAACTCTCCCTTGTTATGGAAGTGCTGTGCTAATGCTTCTCAAAAGCCCATTTTTAAAAAAATTCCATGACATATATGTGCACACATGAAAATTCTAGATCTGGAATGATTTCTGGTATTATATCATTTGTTAATCTAAGACTTTTGGCCATGTTGTTATGTTGCAGTGGATAACACAGCTTCCCGTCAGCTGACTGTTTACTAACATAAAGCTCCCTTGCTCAGACCACGTGGCGTCTGCAGCACCGCACCAAAAATAGACACAAAAGGACAAAGGAGAGAGGACGAAAGGAGAGGGAGGCAGGAATAAGATGAAAAAAGGTGAAACTCAGGTCTCAGTTAGAATGTATTTGCATACAGCTAATCAGCTTTAATCAGTTCCAAGAGCATGTTAAAACAGGTCCAATGCTTTTTATTTTAAAAAAGAGCATATTTAGAATAACAGTAATAATCGAAACAAGCAATGAAATCTGCCTCACACATAAGAGGCGGTTAGTAACTGCCCTCCCTCTGCACTGAGCTGTTACTTGGATACCAAATAAAAACTGGAATTTGTGATGCTGAAGGTCACATGTCTATGAGGCTCTAGTTTCACAACAAACAGATGTTAAATGCTGCAACTGACTAAGGAAGGAGTGAGTCCCTTACTTCTGTCTCTCTCCCATTCACCTTGAAAGGGGAAAAAATGTTTCCTGCATCAATTTTGAGAGAAAAGTGTAGCATTTTCTAAATATGAAGAAAGCAGGATATGTTCATATTTGGGAAGTCGCAAAGGAGGAGTGCATTTCTCCTACCCCCCTCAATCTGCAATGCGGGATTTGTACACTGTCATATGGGAAAAGACAGACTGGGCAGAAAACCAGGGATGGAGAGTGGACAAAAATGCAGACATATTAAGAATTAGAGAAGCACAGATGGGCATATTGGCACAGAGAAAGCTTGAGTCAACTACCAACCCATCTCGCCCTGTAGAAAGATGCCTTAAAAAAAAGCCAAGGAAAATATAAACTGCTGCGTCACAGCCTGGAATCGCTTTTAACCTCCAACGCTACTCAACTCCCACCACCCACAAAAAACAAAAAAAACAGCCTCCAATGAAATTGGATTTAATTACCATTAGCGCTGTTACTAGGTGCTGCAGGAGAAATATCTTTTGTTACCAGTGGGTGGTATGAATGTGACTAAGATATAAGGGGATGCGTCAGTGGAAGCTCCGAGGTGGCCAAATGTTTGCAGACACGCACATGCATGCGTGTGCACGCACACACTTTATGGATGGGAGGGGCACACATACCATCAAAATCAGTGTAGACAGTGTCCTTCAGGATGGCTCCGGATCCAAAATCAATAAGCTTCAGTTCTCCTGTCCGGAGATCGACCAAGAGGTTCTCATCCTTGATGTCCCTGTGAACCACACCGCAGTTGTAGCAATGGCGCACTGCCTCCAAGACTTGCCGGAAAAAGCCCCTCGCCGTCTCCTCCTCCAGGGCTCCCTTCTCAGTGATAAAGTCAAAGAGGTCTTTCACCAGGTCTGGCCGTTCCATGACGATCAAGTAGCCGTCTGGTCTCTCATACCAGTCTAACAGTTTGATCACCCCGCGGAAACCAGAGCCCACTTTCTTCATCAGAACAATCTCCAAGGGCACCATTACTCCACCCTAGGAGGGAGAGAGAGAGAGAAAGAGAGAAGAGGAGGTTAAAAAAAGAAAGGGCAATGCTATTAACACAGTGAAAGAAAGTGTGTTGAAGGTAGAGGGAGGAGAAAGGAAAATCCCCTCTCCTGGCCATTTGGAAACAAATCACACTGCCGGAATGGAAACTCCAGCAGCAATGTGGGGAGTGGGAGGGGGGGCCCTGGCAAGCTAGAGGGATGGGGAAGTCCACAGCCTCTCCGCTGGGTGTCTCTGCTGCCGCAGTCAAAAAGGGAGGGCAGAGGAGGAAGGCGAAAACCCGCCAAATTCTCCCCAAATGTAAACAATAACAGAAGCTGGAGAGCCAGGCGGCATAGGGGCAGGAGCAGGGAGGATGGGAAGGGGAAACCCACCCAAACAATAGATGGGCCTCTCAGTTATTCATGTGGGGAGGGGAGAAGGACAGGGAGTGGTAGGGAACCTCTTTAGTGGCGCAAACACACATACACCCCCCCCCACACACACACCCTGGTCTTAAAGGACACTTACGATGGTGCCCCACTCGGTTACTCGCTCCTTGACCACATGCTTTACTGCAACCTAGAAGCAAGGAAGAAAAATAGGAGGTTAGAAGATCTGGCGACGGTGGGCAGAGGCTTAGTTTGTTATGGGTGGGGTGGGAATAGGGAATCCCCCCCCTCAATCTGATCCCCCCTCCCTCCAAGGTTTTCATGGCTGGAATTCCCCCCCCCCAGGAAAGGTTTGGGGTTTTAGAAGCCCCAGAAACCCCCCCCCTTTCACCCCACACAACAAAAGCCTCATGGTTGGGGGCGGGAGGAGGGGGGGCGAGTGGAAGGAAGGAGCCTCCTCCTCTTACCGGCAAGCCATCTGCGATCCGGTTCCCAGCATAGACTGTGCCAAATCCCCCGCTGCCCAGCACGGAGCCCACTTGGTAGGTTTTATCGAAAGGCTCCTTCTCCACTTTCACTGCAGGAAGAAAAGAGATTTTTTGGGGGGTGGGGGGGCGGCGGAGTTGGTAGGGCGGAGATGATCGGAAGGGGAGGGGGAGAGAGAGAGAGAGGAAAAAATTAGGCGATGTGAACTGATATATACAGACGCCGGATTAAGGCAAACAGGGAGATACAGTAATACCTCATATAACATTAGTATCGAATAACACTAAAATCGCATTACATTAAGGAATCTGGGGGGGAAGAATTGCATCAGATAACATTAAGATCCTATGGGATGCTTCAGATAACAACCGCTAAAGCCTGTGTGGTTACAATGTATCTCTATGGATCCCATAGGATTTTAACATGCATCAGATAACACTAAAAATCATATAACACCAAGACTTGTGGAACCAGGTTTTAGTGTTATCTGAGGTTTTACTGTATCTCACCCCGGGGCGGGGCGGGAAAAGAAATATGACAACTGTGTCTGTTTACATTCTTTCTCCCCCCAATAAATAAACTAAAATCAGGGGGCCGGCCGGGGATTTTATGGTATTGGGAGACTTTAAAAGAGCCTACCGGGGGGATGTTCAATTTAAGCAAATGGGTGTTCCCGGTGTTACGCATCTATCTTAAAAAGGACAGGGAAACATTTTCTCCCCCCCCCCGCCCCACCTCGACCAAAATGTCCTAAAAACAGGCGATCGCCCCCCCCCAAAAAAAAGCCAATTGGGGACAGAAGCAGGAGGGGCTGCGGCTCACTTACCTGGCTGGAGGATCTTCACCGGCAAGTGGTCCACGCTGCTTGGGTTGCACAGGTGAGCCAGGGAGCCAAACTTGGAGAGTAACATCTTCCGAGGAGACCCACCAGGAGGAAAGGAAGCGAAACCAATCGAAGCGGAAAACCCCCGCTCCGATAATCGGGATCTCTTCTAGTCCTCCTCGTTTAAAAAAAAAGGGGGTGTTTGTAGTCAAATAATAAAAAGCAGGGGGGGGGAAAAGGTAATACGCCGGTGACCGCAGTGGAGGAGGAGGAGGAAGAGGAGAGCCAAGCAAGGGCGAAACTTCTCCTTCCCCCCCCCCCAAAAAAAAAGAAGACTGGGAAGGATTATTTAAAAGGACTTTGAAAGCTCCGCTTTCCCAACAAGAATTCCTTCTTCTTCTTCTCTTCTTCTTTTTAATTGGATTTCCGGTAGAAAAGCAACAACAGCAAAAACAATTTAAAAAAAAAAAGAGAGAAGCAGAATCCAGATGAAAACTGAATTTTTGTGTCCTTTGCAGCACACCAAAAAACAAAACCCAGACGCGTTTTAAAGATGGGTGGGAATAATAATAATTAAAGCAAAATAAAGAGCCCCACCACGACCTCCTTCGCTTGCTTCAGCTGGCAGGCGCCGAGTCCTTAAGACGCTCCTTCCCTTCTCTTTATTATTGTTATTGTTATTATTATTATTAGTGTCGTGTTATTCCAATCCACTCCCTTCTTGGGAAGTGCCCGGGTGGGGGTGGTGGCGGCTCCTCATTCAACCCAGCGCCGCAGTGAGAACGGGGCTCGCCGTCCCTCAGTCCCTCCGACCAGGACCAGCCGCGCTCCTTCAGCCTCCTTCCCTTCTGGGCTCAGTTACAACCTCGGAGCTGCCTCTTAACTCAATGTTTTGGTGAGGGAGGGAGGGAGGGAGGGAGGCACAGAAGACACGCACGCACACACAGAGCGATATCCCTCCGCGAGGGGAAAAGAGGTAGCGGCGGGGACACGTCCCCTCCCCTTGCCTGCTTGGCGCGCGCGCCCGCCCGCGCCTCCTTTCCTTTCCTTTTCCCCTCTCGGCTCCGGCAGTCAGTCTCTCTCTCTGTCTCGCGCGCGCGCTCCCGCTCTCTCTCTCTCTCCCGACGTTCGGACTGCGGAACCTCGCCCCGTGTGTGTGTGAGCCACAAATATATATGGAGGGGCGGGCAAAGGCAAGATGAGGACTTTCGGGGCGGGTGGGTGGGGGTGGGAACTATTTGCTTATAGTAAGACGCGCAAAGTTACTGTCTGAAAAAAAAAACGCTCATTACAGTGTACTGTGTTATAAAGCCGAGGAGGGAGAGCAAGCCAGCCAGCCAGCCAACGAGAGCGCGCGCGCGGAGGGAAATAGGCGGCGGGGGCGAGGGGGGGGAAGGTGTTCTCATTTGCATGCGCTGACGTTTCCGCCCAATGAGAGGGGCGGCTTTTCAAAACGAAGGTTTCGATCCGGCCAGTCAAGGAGAGGCTGATTTGCATATATGCATAAAAAGAGGGAGGGGGCATATACGAGCGCAGGGCGGGAATTCCTAGGCGCGCCTTTTTCTCTCCCTCCCTCTCTCTCTGTCTGTGGGGTGGAGATGGGGAAGGTCATTCTCAGAGGAGAGGAGACACTGCGTCTCCCAGGCGGGAAACTTCGGGAGAGTCAGGGTGGGGGGGAGGCAGAGACGGAGACAGTCAGCCGCCGCCATCATCTCCATACTGGGGATACCTGTGTACGGGGAGGGGAGGGGAGGGTCTGCTTTTCCCTTGGGGGGGGGAGAGGAAAAAGCCGAGAAACAATCAGACAGTCGTGCTCTGTGTCGCTTCTAAATTATACATTCCGCACCTAAACACAAACCCCCCCGCCATTGAGGAGGGTTTCCTCCCCCCCCACACACACACACGCTTTCCACAGGCTGGAGGCTTCCCACTGCAGTAGGAATAATAAAACCAAAAACCCACCCATCATGAATACATTGAAAAAGCTCCTTTTAACCTGGTGGTGCCTGCAGAAAACGACTCCATAAAGGCTTAACATGAAAAGGTTATTATCTGAGCAACGTTGCGGGGTAACCGCTGACGACCGATAAAACGACCTGCCTCAGACTGGAAGCTACTCGTGTCTCATTTGCTAGTGCGGTCTTGCAAAATGATTACCAATAAAATTATTCCCACACGTATGCAGGATTACAGCAGGGCTAGATGTACATTTAAGAAGAGGAGCGTAATTCGTGTGTGGGTGAGGTAAACCATCCCAGTTAGGGATGGTGGGACTGGGAGTGTGTGTGTGTGTTGCATCTTCAGATTATTATCTGCCATAGTTTATTTAGACCAGGCGGCTGTTAAGACTATTTGCTTTCCTCTCTTAAGGAGAGTCATAAGGAGAGACCAAAAGTGCTCCTCCAACTCCAGACAGACAGACGGCCTTATTTTGTCTGGAAGGCGCTAGCGGTGGAAATCCGCCCACAAAGCGCCTCAGAGAGAGAGAGAGACTGAGAGAGAGACTGAGAGAGAAACGCTGTCTGGCGTTTGAATCCCCGCTTGTACTTCGCAGGCGCCGCGGTATTTTCCCGCCATTTCCACAGAGGGCGCCAAGGCGACGAGGAAGAAGAGGGGAAAAAAAGGTCCTCCTCCGGCCTCCCCATAGCTGAGAAAAAAGCCATATATACTGTATCTTCTTCTACATTTTTCAGACTTGGCAAACCTAACACTGATTATGGATTACTATTTGCAGCTTTCTGTAAGGAAAGTGGCTCGGTCTAACTCCAAAGCCTGTTTATTGGAAACAAAATTGAGTGAGGAAGATTTTTTTAATAAAGATAAAGGCCTTTCTTGCTCGAAAGCCGGTCTTTTCTAACTAACTCTCGGGTGTGGTGCCCATCTCCATTTTTTAAAGCCAAAGAGCCAGCGCTGTCTGCGTTTGGAGACATTTCTATGGCCATGACTAGCAGGCATGACTAGCACATGGAATCCTCTTGCCTTTCCTGCCAAAGTGGTAACTATTTATCTACTTGCAATTTCTTGCTTTTGAACTGCTAGGTTGGCAGGAGCTGGGACAGACGATGGGCGCTCACTCCATCATTTATGCAGTAAATTCGGTCTCAAACTACTGACCTTTCAGTCAAGATCACCATCTTAACCACTAAGCTACCACAGTCCCCTAGGAAAGCTTTAGGTGTTTCTAATTTATGGAATTAGGATGCCAAACTAAAAAACCAGGGATTAAAACATGCTGAGGCCAAAAACTGTGGCAGTTGTAAGAGCCCCCCACCCACCCAGTACTTCCAAGAAGGTGAATACATTTAAAATTGATGTAAAACTTGAAAATACCACTTGTTAGTTTTTAGGCTTTGGGGGGTACATTTAGTGGCTCCCCATAAACCAAAGCCCTCAACTGGCACCTAAATCTGGACTGTGTGCAGCTCTTCTGCAAGACTGTTCTGAATACAGTTCGCTCTTACCTTGCCTTTATCCCCAGGGGATATGTTCTGTCAGGGATTCCCCTAGCGATATGTGTGGCTCAATAGCAGAGTAGCACCTTTAAGCTGTTACACAGCGAGAGCCTTTAGTGCAATGACACACATAAATATATGCCTTCAGTGAAACAAGGGTGCGCTTTACTTAACAGTGAAGGGAAGACAGACATACACCAGTTCTATATACAACAGTCTCTCTCACTCCAAGCCCCACAGTAGGTAGGCAGCTTGGATTCCTCTGTTGGCTCCAATCCCAGGAGCATGCAAGAGAGTCCAGGTGATCTTCAGCAGTTCTTCTCAGTTGAAGAAGCTCTCAACAACAGCAGACTCTCATTCAGCAGTCTCTGTCTGTAGACTCTTAGTTCAGTCCTTCTCTTCAGTATGACAGCCTCCTCCATAGACCCTTTCCAGAGGGCCACAGTTATACCCTTGTGTTGCTGGACGGATTCTCTAATCAGCCACAGCTGGGCTGTTACAAGAGCACGTGGACCAAGCAAGCACAGCCTGGCAATCAGTTTGAGGCTCTATTATGTACACCTGTGTTCAGAACACATGGAGGGCCTTAAAGTTGTACTATTCCATTGGGCAGCAATCTTTGTACAATACCCCCCAAATGAAAAAATGTCCTAACATGCTCCTCCTATTGTACAAGATGGATGCCACAATATACAGGTCAGAATACATAAGCAATATATACAAAGACACAGTTACAGTACAGCATTCTTTACAGTACAATCAGTGAAGTCACAATTGGTCACTTACATTGGTGTTTCACTTAAAGAGCAAATTCACTTAAAGAACAATCCTGTGGAATGCATTATGCTCTTTAAGTGAGATACAACTGTACATGAAGACTAAAACACAGCATATATCCAACAATACCAAATGCTACAAGGACTTTGCAATGAAAAAGATGAAACAGTAGACCGTCTGATCAGCGCATGCTGCAAAATTTAATAGACTGACTATTTGCAGTGCCATGACAGTCTTACAAAAATTATTAATTGGAAATTTTGCCAGAAGTTTGGATTTGAATGAAGTAAAAGTTGTTGGAAACATCTGGCTGAAAAAGTTTTAGAAAATAAGAGAGTCAAGATTTCATGGGACTTAACAGTTCAAACAGATAGACATCTGACATAACACATTGGTATAACTGTTGAGGAAAAGAAGAAGGCCTAGTTTATTGACATTGCTATACTATTGCACAGATTGAAAACAAACAGCTGGGGAAAAAAATCACAAAATACTGTGATTTGCAAATTGAAGTTGAGCATTTTTGGAAAAAAGAAATCTGTTGTTGTACCCCCATAGTAATCAGACCTTGAAGCAATACCTAAAGGACTCCCTAGATATTTGGAAATTTTGTGTTTATTGAACTTGACTATCCTAAAATAACTCTACCAGGAACTGCCTATATACTTAGATGTTACCTTAACAGTTCTTAGGTCCTTGGTTAGAGATTGAACTGTTTAATTTTATACCAGTCTTTAACTGTGACTCTAATGGTAGATTAAAAAGAAGAAGACCAAGACCTTATGGCAGTGAAAACCATATCATATGTTCTGTCTTGTCTCTTGAGATCATCTCTTGAAATGGAAGGATAACTATTTGCTCTCTTCACAATTCTGATCTGGATTTCTCCCTCTGGAATTTGCAATTACAGAAGCTTCCATTGGTGCTAATGGTTATGCTTTCAAGACCAATAGCATTGCTGTCAGGAGTGAAGGATTAAAATGGAGTAGGCAACTTCTGTAGGTTGATAGGACAATTTTATGTCCTGGGATCTTGCGTAGGGGTCACGGGGACCGTAAAGGGAAAAAAAAGCTGACAAAGAACAAAAACTCACTTCTAGTTTTAGAAAAAAATGAATATTGAATATTCGGAATTGGTACTGGATTGGTGAGCAAGGCCACAATTAATTAAGAAAACAAAACACTGCTCTTTGAAACTCTCAGAAGTGAACATTCATTCCCTTTCCAAAGGCATTTGGGGAGCAGAGAACCCCAATGAGCTTGTGGGATACAAAAACACACTGGGTGGACAATATATGTAGCTCCATAGTTGTACTTTGCCTGCTCCTGGGCTAGAGACACTTTTTCTACATGCTGTGGTTCTAGTCTGAGCTTAGGGTGTTGGTTGTTGTTTAGTCAAGAAAAAAAAGTGGCAGGTAGAATCTAAAGACACTACTTTCAGGGATTTAGTATGTGAATTCGATGTGTTGAATTAGCTTATTAGTTCATTTATTTATTTTATTTCATTCATTAGTTAAGGGTGATGTTTAAAATGGGGGAAAACAAAGACATTATGTTCATAAAATTGAGGTTTTCATAAAATGTTCATAAAATCTAAGGTTTTCTGAGCTAAGTTAAAGATATTCCTTGATCTAAAGCCAGTCATATCCAACTCTAGGTTTCAGTACTCATCTCTGTTTATAGTCAAAGCACCAGTGCTGTCTGTGTCTGCAGACATTTTAGTGGACATGTGGCAGGCATGGAACACTGCTTACCTACCCACCAAAGTGGTCACTATTTTATTGCAATTTCATGTTTTTGAACTGCTGTTTTTTCAACCCAAAACCAGGAATCCCAATTTCATTTGTGTTTATTTTTTTTATATTTTATTTTTCAATAAAGATGTTTTTAACCTTTATTTTCCAATCTCCCCAACAATATCCACTATGCACACATATCCATAAGCAGCCCACTATACAAACAACAATTCACCACAGGTGAATAACTGCAAAGTATCTATTTTTAATAAACATTTCAATTGTCAAACTGCAAAGAAAAAGAGTTTTTACTTCATGATTCCTTGAAAGCAATTCTTCAAATAGAGGGAAAGCCAAAAAGGAAACTGGTTATGACTTCAAAGGAGAAGCTTCCTACAGTTTATCTATTCTCACACCAATGTATCTATTCTGGAGCAGAGATATTCTTTTGTTGAAGGAAAGAAGGTTAGAAAAAAAGTGTTTATTTGTTTTAAACCTTCATAGAAAATGTTTCTGAAGTCCGATCCAAATTGTATAAGTATCAAAAGAAAGGTTATTATCTCCTCTTTCAAGCGCACTTGATATCACTTCAATTGGTCAATCAGTTTGTTGGATCATCACCAGAAGAGTAGCGTGCCTTGGCGGGGCCCCGTATAAAAATTTGTTTGGGGGCTCTTAGGAAGGGTAAAGATTTGTTTTGCTTACGCACGTTGGGGGCCCCCGTGCCCCTGGGGCCCCGTATAATTGATACGGCAGATACGGCGGTAGCTACGCCTCTGATCATCACCAAACTCCCCACCACTGCAGAAATGACATTTCAAAAAGTCACGATTTTCCTCAATATCTTTTTTGTGGATTCATGCTTTGGTGACATTTTTCTCCACATGTTGTACGTGAACTGTATCCACCTTGGGAAGTTGTCAAACTCACTTTTTAAATTGGGTCTCCCACCTTTTTTGGAGTTTGTGTGACCTCTTTTTAGTCTTTTTTGCATAATGCTTCATAGATTATGTTTCCGAAGTTCAATTCCAAATCTGAAAATGTCCCCACAAAGGTTAATCTTTCATCTTTCAAATGCACTTTGGCTCATCCGAATTGGTTGGGTAGTCTTTTCACTGGATCTTCAACACCCCCCCCCCCCCAGTAAAACGGTTACTTTTCTGACGCTACTTCCAAAAGCGATGACGTCATCCCTTTGTATTTTTGGCTTTTGGTTTCTACCAATTCTTAAAGTCACCGAGAAGATATTTCAAATGACATAACTCTTATTTTTGTGGGTGCCTTAGTTCTGGTGTTACAGTTTGGCAAAAGTACATTATTTTCGTTACATCTCAAGAGCTCTCAAACCACCCAACCAAAACGTAAGATGTTCATTGAATTCACATCAAAAGTATACAAGGATCAATCATCTGATTAACTTATAACCCATTTCCCCTTGAATCCCTATTTTTATCTTCCAAACTGGCAAAGCAAAGCTACCATATTTCTATTATGTCAGGCTGGGTTATTGATTGATGGCTAACATGTTGTTTAAAAAGAGCATGAGGAAGTAGGGAGGGAAGATGCCACACATCCAAACTCAGGAGCACTTTGTTATTTATGATGCATGGCTTGGTTTCTTCTACTTGGAACAAAACAAGTGTGTCACATAATTTGAATTCTTATTGGTAGCAATTGTTGCTCGCCCTAGGTGTGAAGGCAAGTGGCAATTTACAGGGCTGCTTTGAACTCTGTCTGGTGCTCTGTCCACATAGTTATGGCATGAGTAGTTTTCTAATAGAGTGTACTTGTTGACAGGCCCACACCAAGACCACATCTAATGTAGTGCGGATGTTACTGCAGAATGTGTGGGATAATTGCACACACCGTGGAAACCAGATTTGTTTTTAGACAATGCCTGAGTGGATGCCCTATATACTGATTCACACTTGTTTAAACTTATGTGCTTAGTACAAAGCAGCAAACTTATCTTGTGAATAAATCCTTTTGTATTTAAAATGGGCATGCCCATTCACACAAAATCTCTAATTAAGGAAAAAAATTCTAATGGAACGGAGGAAGTAGCCTAACAAGGACACAGCACGCTCAATGGCACAATGTGTGTGGCAACTTTTGGAAGAGAGAGAATGGAAAAGTCATGTGATTATTGAAAAAAAGAGTGTATTAGAGGGACACTGCTGATGGGCTGTAACTCCCAAAGAGGAATACAGTAATACCTCATATAACATTAGTATCGAATAACACTAAAATCGCATAACATCAAGGAATCTGGGGGGAAGAATTGCATCAGATAACATTAAGATCCTATGGGATGCTTCAGATAACAACCGCGAAAGCCTGTGTGGTTACAATGTATCTCTATGGATCCCATAGAGGATCAGATAACACTAAAAATCATATAACACGAAGACTTGTGGAACCAGGTTTTAGTGTTATATGAGGTTTTACTGTACTGTACTCCCCATGCAACATCTTCTTGCAGGCCACATTCATACAAGCAGGTATGAAGCACACACATACACAAAATCCACAAAACAAAACAAAAACTCACATAGTTTATTCTACATTTGTTGATTAACTGATGTCTTCTGAGCCCAGTCCTAAAATCCAGTCCTTCAGAATCACAAATTGGTGCTCAGAACATCCGTCTCAGTCCTTTCCAGTCACCAAATCTTTCTATAAACCCCCTTCCATTCTTGAAAATGAGATTTTTCTAAAGCTTTTTAAAGTATCTACTTCCAGTATTCCTAAATGGAGAATTTCTAGCATTGGTACTTCTGGGTTCAGGTTTCTTTGAATGAATCAGCAATGGAGAATTTATGTTCATTTGTGTGGACATAAAAGCTAGGCAGGCATGTATGGGGCAAAAGATGTACAGTACTTCAAAGAAGAAGGCAGTTCTTTCTCCAGAGGCATAAAAAAAACACCAAACCAACAACCTGGGGGCTTGCATTCCAAAGTACAATACCTTTAGGCTCAGGCAACTAGAAATTACAGAAAAGGGCAACTGAAAAGATTCAGTTCCTCTTCCATAATTGAATCAGGCAGACAAGGATCTTGTTAGAGAACAATTTATTAGCCCTGAACCAAACCTTAACAACCTCCCGCTGGGGACAGAGAATTCCTTTCACTCCCCTCTATCCTATGGATTTCGTCTCAGCCTTCTCCTTTCTGACAGTGGCCAGCCAAGTCTGTCAGCCCTAATTCAGGTAGAGATGATGGCATCAAGATTACTTTATTGACTGATACTTCAGTGGCCCTTGGCATGCTGAGAACTCTGGTAGATCATCCCTAGGGCATTCTCTCTTGGCACATCACTCCAGCTTTCCTACTTTCCTTCCTCAATGGTATCATTGCTGTAGTCTCTTGTGTTTCCCCCAGTAGGATTTAATTTAATTTAATAATTCGATTTATAGGCCACCCAATCAGGGGAACCCGACTCAGGGAGGCTTACAGTCATATATAAATACTAATACAAATAATAATTCAGATACACAATACAATACGTACACAACAATACAGGCAATTAAGCAGATACACAATGCACAGTACAGCACAGAAATCATACAATATCAACACCACAAGTACAGTCCTCAGCACAGAAGATATCATGTTACAATAATTAATTTAACAATACAATTAAATGACCAGGATGGTTTCATAGGTGGCTGGGCCCACTCCTGCCAGTCCATTTCTTTGGTGGGGAGACAGAACTGACCACTTCCCAAATCCAGGGTCCATTTTCCAAATATACCCCCAGCCTCTTGGGTCCAGATGCATCATGTGCCTGACCATGCTCCTGGACAGTATAAGTTGAATCCCATTTTGGACTTCATTTTGGGGGCTAAATAACTCGACTTAAACTCGAGTATATACGGTAAAGGGGCTGAGCTATCATCAACCTGACTTACATAAACCAGGCTTTCATATAGCCGTCTACTGAATTTTCTCCTAGAAAACAAATAGAAATGTTGCAGTTAATTGGTTTTTTTTTTAAAGAAAGGTACTCCCCTCAAACTGTAGAGTTACCAGGCATGATTTAACTTTATTCTGCATGGTTAGGTAGGCTAGCAATATTTTAAATGAGTTTGTGCATTTGTTGATTTTATTTAGAAGGGTTGAGGTAATAGAAACATGGTACGGTCGCACTACATATATTTACACAGATAATATTCTGGCTTGACTAAGGACCAAACTAACCATGACCTTAGAAAGCACATCTTTGTGGTTGGAAAATAATAATGGCACAGGTCCATTATTTATGATGAGTTGATTTATGAAGATGATGATGATTGTGGTGGAAATTGTTTGCTTAAGTACTCTTGAAAAAACACACAGATATGTATAGCTTTGTTTCTGAATTAGCCCTAAATCTTGCTCTCTTCAAAGTGTCAGTTGGGGCAAGTTATTGGTTAGATGTCCAGGACCCCACTAAACAGCATAAGAAGAGCCCCTGAACTCTGCAGGAGTGGGTGTATTTTATTTTCAAGTAAATGAAGCTGCATTAATTGCCATTTGAAAAGGAAAAGTGCAAGTTCAAGAACAGAATTCATTCTAAAATTATCTAATTGTACCATTGGATTTGTGAAAGATACAGAAAAAAATAGGATAGACTTCAACTTCTGCCATCTTCAAGAAGAACAAATGAATTTAAATTTCCTCTTTTTAAAACTATATAGTGAGCTGAATAGATAAATGAGCAAGAAAATAATCTTGAACTCTGACCTCAGGTCACTTTAATTGAATGACATTACTTCTGCTGGTTATGGAGCATAAATTATTAACTGAAAGCAGCCCTGGTTCTAGTGTGGACTTTGGCAGTGGTGCAAAGGCCAGTGCAATACTCAGCCATAATTACATATTAATTTCATTACTGATCAGTGATATCATGTTTGCATCCATAATATAGTCCGATAATGTCTTACATAAGAGGAATTATCACATCTACTAAAGGAGTGTTTCCCAAGCTTTGGTTTTTGGACTTCAATTCCTAGAAGCCTAAGTCAATTCCCCAAAGCACTGATCAACCAATGTACTGACTTAGGCTTCTGGGAACTGAAGTCCACCAACGTTCCATGGAACACAGTTTGGGAATCACTGAAGAATGTGTCTAAAGATTTATGAGCCCGCTTTACACTAGAAAGTGTCTTATTCAGGTTTGCCCAAGTGTGTGAAGTGCTAAATCTGTGGCAGCAAGGTAAGCATGTGCATAAGGGCTGGCCGCCCAATCCCCAAATGTTTCCATAGCTTTCCTAGTTGAGCCAAAGATGTGAGGTGGGCCATTTATACATATTGAGCTGAACACATGTACAGAAGTCCACTTTAGATGTCTGTATTCAGTACCTGAATACCTAAATTTCTGAGTATTTAGGGATATATGGGATGGTTGCTTAAGTGTCCTCACTACATCTTTAGTCATTCACATGTTTGCGTAAGAATGTAGCAAATACTCAGATTTTCTCATCTTGAACGAAAAGGATGTCTTGTTATATCAATGCATTTTGAAATAAATAGCAACCTGCTGCTCCTTCAGAAGAGCTAAGAGACCAGAACATTTTTGTTAGGAGCAACATTAACCAAAGCAACACAAGAAAAATCCTGTAGGGTTTGTGTGAAAACAAATTTTGGCTGAAAATCTCCCGTTCTGCATGAAAAACATTCTCTTTGCAGAAAATGCAAGGTTCCTGCATTAAAAGCATCTGCAGATTTTTCCTTTAAAAAGTACAGAAGTGGGGGTGGGGGATGCCCCCCAAAATGCCCATAGTCTTACACAGGAGAAGCAAAGCTTTTGAAATGTTTGATTCATAACTCTGAGAACAAAAAACGTAGCCACTATTGCATCTGTAGTCTTCTTGCCTTTTTTCTCAGAGCCAGCATTCTTGGGGTGGGGGTGGGAACACCTTGTTATAATTTCCCAAGGCTACACCACTTCACTATATAGACACCATAAATACAGTTTCTCTGGAGAGGTTGGGAATTCCTTCAGAACAGATTTGCATTACCATGAAAGCCTTCTGCAGTAGAGTAAAAGGGAAGAAAGTACAATTGCACTACATACAGAAACACACTGTTGTATTTTGGTTTCAGTTCCTGGCTGAGGAGAAAACCAGTCTTCTGAGCGACATTTTACTTTTATGTTCAGAAATAAGGTATAAAATAATGACAGTGTTGCGAAGCATTGAGATGCGGTGTTTCCCACACCTGCAGTATGTGAATTGGCACAATCCTGTTTTCTTTATGTATCCTTTTTTCTGAATGTGGAATAATTTTTTTCCTGCTTAGATCAGTGTTTTCCAAACTTTGGTTTTTGGACATCAATTCCTAGAAGCCTAAGTCAATTCCCCAAAGTACTGATCAGCCAATGTACTGACTTAGGAATTGAAGTCCCCTTGCGGCTCATGGGCCCCACACTGGGGGCCACTGATATAGATGCAAGAAATTAATTGATCTTTCAGAATCATGGCCAGTAGACCAGGCGTTAATTTTATGACACTACGTAGGCTCATAGGAGATATCTTCTGCCCCCTCTCCTCAGCATTTCCCCAATTCTCATAGTGTTCAATGAATGATAATATGCTGGTGAAGAAAAGACTGAGAGAGCACTTGCTGCATATGAGTGCATTGAACATGAGTTGCAACCTGGTGTTCTGCAATTAAAGGGCTGACACTGACAAGGGGTAGATGATACATTCAGAAAGAGCACCAGAGTTCAAAAAGTTTGAGACACCCTGTTCCGTGTACCAGCCAGAGGACTGATCTGTTTGATAAACTAGATGTGAACTGCTTCCCCCCCTCCAAGGAAATGATAGGAATACAAATGTCTTTCTTTGTTTGGTAATATCATTTTAAAGATCACCTGGGTGCATTTCTCCCTCATGCCCTATTTTCAGATCTTATGACCACCTCAAGATTGATGTTTTATCCAAAGATAACTATGGTATGTCACTTTTATGCTGTACCAGATAAATCACTGTGAGAAGTAACCTTTCACCCGCCTAGGCCATATGGTGAAAGGTAACTTCTCATAGTGATTTATCTGGAGCTTTTGATATGTGTGTTCATTTTACTGTCCTAACTTCTGCATTTGTTTCACAACCATCGTTACAACTGTGTTATTTATAGTGTGTTTCTCAAGAGAACCAATTACCAGTTAAAATGATGACTGACTGACTGACTGAGCATTAAGGCACACAGAACACATGCCATCGCTTTCCCTGGGTAAAAATTATTCAGCTCCTTGAACCGTAAACTACACAACAGATTATGGATGGAATTCTGGGCACACGTGGTTGAGAGTAAGTTGCAGTAGTATTGGAGGGACTTCCTTTTAAGTAAACATGCATATCATTGCTCATTTAGGCTGTTTTAATAGGCATGGCTAGTACAAGAGCCTTTTGCAGACTATAACTCTTAGAGGAGGCCTATACAGCATTCTCTACATTGTATACAAATTACAAGTCCCTGGATACTTTGAGATTATTATATATTGATATACCCATTCTGCTTTAGGCATCAACAGTGTTTGCTCATAGTTTAGGTATCTGGATGCATAACCAGAAATAAGGGGTTTGATTCCCCATTGGACCTTCAGGGAGAAGCCCTAGAGCATCCCCAGAAGAAGATAATGATAAACCATTTCTATGATTATTCTCCATATAGAAAACCTTGGAAAGGGCCAACATAATTCAGAATTGACGGCAGCAAGGGGGAGAGAGTCTCAAAAGGTGGCAAAGTTATAGCTGAGGTTGCAATATTACAGGTTTTTCAAAGGCTTCATAGTCCGTTCTGGGGCTTTCTCCAATTTTGAACCTCTAGACCCCACCTCAAAATGAATCTTGGTGGTCCTTGTTGATTCACAATCTCTGTGTTACTTGGCAGCAGTGGATAATCCATGTGGGTTCCTGTCATATCACTTGATGTTCTGACTGGGCCGTAGTGACCACCTCATTCTAGCCTAGGATATGACCAACCAGGGACTAAATTGGCATAAATATCAATGACAGTGCGTCTTGTTGGTGGGTGCAATTAGGTCTTCACCACTGCTTGAAAGTGTCAGGTGTTTTATGCCAGATCTTTTTAATACCCAGATGAAATTACATTTAAATTACTATTCTCAGTACAGTGGCGTAGGGCGGGTTTCAGTCGCCTGGGGCACAGGCCAAACTCGCCCCCCTCTAGGCTTGCCAGGGCCCCCTCTAGGCTTGCTGCCCCCCCCCCTATTTATCACCATGCAATTTCTTGCCTTCGAACTGCTAGGTTGGCAGAAGCTGGGATAGATGGGAAGGACCGGGAATGGCGCTGCTGCTGCAAGGTGTGTGTGGGGGGTGAGTCACAGGGTCAGAGCCAGTCCTGGACCAGAGCACCACTGAACGCACCGGAGAAGGCAAAGGGAAGGGAGAGCTCTGGCGGCGCTCGCGTGGAAGCTGCGGTGTCAAGTGAGGGGTGGCCAGTCCCAGAGCCTGTGGCTCCCTGTTCCCTGAAGGTGGGGCCAGGAGTCTTCCTTCCTTCCTCCTCTTCCTCACTGTCACTTCCAGTGCCGAGTTGGCTCAGGACTCTCCCACCAAAGCCTCCCATCGACCAGGCATCATAGCCATCCTCTCCTAGCCTTGCGTCTGGCAGGGCAGGGCAGAGCAGAGCAAGCAGCCTCAGGGTGGTGGTGGGGGTGTGGAGACCCCACCTCGCCCTCTGAGGCTTCTCGCTGTGCCCTGCTGGATGCAAGGCTGGGAAAGGATGGCTGTGCCACCTGGCCAAGAGGAGGCTCCGGTGGGAGAGCTCTGAGCCAACTCGGCACTGGAAGTGACAGTGAGGAAGAGGAGGAATGAAGGAAGACCCACGCCCATCCCGGGGGCAATTCCGAGCTGCTCCATGGGTGAGTGGAGGGGGAAGCTGCCCTGCCTCCCCTCTTGCCACGTGTAGCTGGGTGCCCTATGGAGTCAGACAGATAACCTCCATTTCCCTGACCTGCGCAGACACTCCTCCTCTCCCCCCCACCCCGGTGATGGGGCAAGTGAAACTGGCCTGGCTCTGAGTTCCATGCTGCTTCGTTCCCTGTGGCTTGAGCCCTTGGCACAGCATCGCCTTGCCTCCCACTGGGACATTTTGCCACCCCCTGGAAAGTGCCACCCAGGGCAGGTGGCCCCCCTCTCCTCCCCACCCTATGCTTCTGTCTCAGTATTTCCCATCTCAAAGATATATATTTAGCTGTTCCAGATATATGCTGTTGCTGTGGAATGTGCATGTTTCCTCGCCCATCAGAAGGAAGATACAATACTAGACTACAATATGAGAGTAATAAGGACTACAGTTTTAGTGAATATGAGGCAGTAATTTATAATAAGACAGAGAGCTGGTGGTTATTTCATTCCGGAAAACTTTAGGCTATGTGGTCCCCACACAGGCATCCTACCCTTCTTCAAAGCCTGGGAGTGCCACATGTAGCCTAGGTTTGTTGTTGTCTGCTCAATGTAAACACAAAAGCTCAGGAGTTGCTGAGCAAGATCCTTTATGGGTCAAAGGGCCTGCTTGACTTCCTACATGCTCAGACAGGATGAGTTAGTGTTCCTTCATCTAGGGTATCTCAGTGAGTCACCACTACAAGAAGAAGTAAGTGTGACCATGGCCCACTATAACCAACTCAAACATAAACCAAGTCTCAGGTTGCTGAAGCCCCATTGGGCTAGTCTGGTGTGCTCAGATTTTCAAATGGACTGACCTAGGACAAGCTTGAGGAAGGACATTCCCTCACTTGATCCCCAACACAGACATTTGGTTGGAATGGAATCTCCATGCTTCATTTTCTATAGTTTCTACTGGTTAAGGTATAAGTCACAACAAACTTTATTGGGACTTTTTTCTTTGTATGGTAATGCCCTGCTAACTCTACAAAAGAGTGCCAACTCTTAATTTCTTACATGCCAGTAATATTTCTTCTTGTTAGCAATGATGGGAGATACTCACACATAAGCTATTACAGTTATTTAGAGGTCCATCTTTTTAAAAATCCAGTACTTATTAAGGAATAGGCCTTAGTGAACTCAGTGAGCATTATTTGTTAGTGTACTTGTATAAAGTGCACTTCTTAGTTATAAACTAGTTTCTGTATGGAGTCTTAAAAGTGGAAAGCCAACCATTTTTGGAGAAAGAAAAAGATACACAGTAGGGAAGAACAGCTGGAGAGAGATTTGATTTATTTATTTACACTAGTACCCCGTATAACGTGATGACTTGGTTCCACGAGTCATCATGTTATACGATTTTTAACGTTGTACGATACATTGATCGAATAATGCTAAAAAAAAAAAAAAAAAAAAAAAACCTGACGTCAGGGACAAACCACGCCGAGGCAAGGCTCGGCATTCCCCCCCCAGGCACGCGATCGCGTGTCGTTCGGGGTTAGGGCAAGGTACGGGAAAGACCCCCGTCTCCTGCCCTAACCCTGAACGACAGGCGCGCGCACGCCCGAGGCTGCAAAAGGGTAAGGAACTTTACCCTTTTGCAGCCTCAGGTGGCTTGGAGGCTTGCGCGGCGGGGTGGGGGTGACGGGAGGATGCGGGAGGGTCCCTCGCATCCTCCTGTCAACCCCGCCGCACCGCACGCGCGTGCCCGAGGCTGCAAAAGGGTAAGGAACTTTACCCTTTTGCAGCCTCGGGCAGCTTGGAGGCTTGCGCGGCGGGGGTGACGGAAGGATGCGGGAGGGTCTCTCGCATCCTCCCGTCACCCCGCCGCACTGCGCGCGCGTGCCCGAGGCTGCAAAAGGGTAAGGAACTTTACCCTTTTGCAGCCTCGGGCGGCTTGGAGGCTTCTGCGGCGCGGCGGCGGTGACAGGAGGATGCGGTATGGTCCCTCGCACCCTCCCGTCACCGACGCTGCACCGCACCCGCACGTCCGAGGATTCGAAAGGGTATTCCTACCCTTTCGAATCCTCGGCGGTGCGCCTTTCAAATCCTCGGGCGTGCGCGTGGGCAGCTCTGCGGGGGTTAGCTGGGATCCCGAGGGTTTTCCCCCATCCTCGCCTAACCCCCGCAGAGCTGTCCGCCCACATGCCCGAGGATTCAAAAGGCGCACGCCCGAGGATTCGAAAGGGTAGGAATACCTTTTTGGGTGTTCTTGGACTACAATTCCGAGAAGCCCTAGCGGGAGCGGGTGCCAGTGTCCACTGAGGGCGGCAAATTTGGCTTACGCCCCAGGCAGCTGAAATCCATACGACGCTACTGATTACAGTTACGAAACATGGATTTGTAGGACAACAATGGCAGGAAACAACAAATCGAGAAGAATATTTAAGTAGAGGAATAGAAAACCTAGCTGCAGATGGCTTAAAATCCACAAATTGATCAGATAAGTAAAGGGAAGTCTAAAGTGGTATAAAAAGAGTAAGGGCACCATAAAGGGTGGTGTAGGACAGGACTGGGGATATATAAAATGCAGTGGGGAAGGGGATATCAGTTTAGAGAAACAATACACTGAAGGCAAAAAAACCACAACTTTAGAGCATTTCTATTCTACAACCATGGATTAGCTTTATCCCAGGTCAAGTGTCATTAATTCTTTTAAAGAATTCTGGGAACTATGCTTTAGTGAGATGACCAAACGCTTCTTGGATTTCTTCCTAGTTCCCAGATAACAGTGTTTTGCTGGTGCTGCTGCTGTTGTTGTAGAAAAGGGGATAATTTGTTTTTTAAATTGTGTAGAGTATCTTCTAAGAGATAAATTAAGAGAGCCATCCTAGCTAGCCATAATAGTGGAGGGCCGGTTGAACCAACAGTAGGACATTGAGGCTGTGCTGAATCCAACTCCTTTTCAATACTTTGAGTTATCTTTACCTTGGCCTAACTTTGTATTGTCATAATCACTATGTACCTAGATTGGAAGGAATTTGCATCTGGCATGATGTGGCCGCTCCATCATACTGCCCCTTCCCCATCAATTTTTAAGGTTTTTCTCTTGATATATCTATTCAGCAAGGCTATTCTGCTGTCAAATTCTATGACAGCAGATCCTTAAGAAGAGTTGGCTGACACTGGATATGCCAAAATAAGGGCATTTCTGCTGGCATAAGGGAATTTGTGCCAGCAGATGTTCCTCCTTATTCTAAACATCCTACAGTCAGCACATAATGACAGATGTTCAGAACTCTGTCTGATTAAGAGTTCTGAAGAACATAAGAGCATGCCTTGTTTGTTGCTTTTTAGTAATTCAACAAAGGCAGTGCAACATCTAGAACAGTGATGGCGAACGTTGGCATTCCAAGTGTTCATGAACTTCAATTCCCAGAAGCCCTGATCAGCAGGAGTGCTGACTTGGGCTTCTGGTCAGTAAAGTCCAAGAACACCTGGGGTGCCAAGGTTTGCCGTCATGGATCTAGAATGTCGCTTCAGTGTACGGATCACATATCTACATTTTGCATATAAAATAATAAATGAGATTCACTGTGTGTAAATTTTAATCAAGTGATGTGCATTGAGGAGAGGATCTCAGTTTCTGTAGTGTGGATGTTTTCAAAAGGTGTAGGGAAACCTCAGGCATATTATAAGGAGCAGAATAATAGTGAAATAGGTTACATTCCAAAAATCCCATGTCAGGGTGTAGAGAGTTCTTGTTTACATGTCTGATCTTCTCAAGATGTTTCACTATGATAGCTTCTTTAGGCTTTTATCTTATTCCCTCATTAATACAAACTCTCTGTATGGGAGAGAAAGCAAGAATGTGTACATATGGGCGAAACTTGAATTTAGTTCTTTGGATCAGATAAGGATGACAGCAGGAGGGCGTTTCCTACCAGGCATCTCTTTGCTGTAGCTTTTGGCTTAACTATTGTTCAAATAATAATGTGTAGCCTCACCCTTTTCCTCACCTTACTCATCAAGGACATTAGCTACTTCAAAATAGTTTCTTACAAGGAAGGGCAAGTACTGTAATTCTAGTATCAGTTCTTTTTCTTTTTCATAATGCTTGTATAAACTACACATTGGAAAGAAGCGTCAATGAGTACTTATGTGTGAGGCTGCCAGAATTACTCACAATGCTGAAAATTCTCTTGGAATGGTTACCATTGCCTCACATGCTGACACCTCTATTCTATACAGTAATACCTCGGATAACGTTTACCTCGGATAATGCTAAAATCGCATAACGTTAAGTAATCTGGGGAGGAGAATTGGATCGAATAACGTTAAGGTCCTATGGGATGGATCGGATAACAACCGCTAAAGCCTGTGCGGTTACAACGTATCTCTATGGAGCTTTAACATTATCCGATCCATCCCATAGGATTTTAACATGCATCGGATAACACTAAAAATTGGATAACACCAAGACATGTGGAACCAAGTCTTAGCGTTATCCAAGGTATTACTGTACTATTTTTGTTGCTATTTATAATTTATTTAGTTCATTTATTATTTATGTCTAATTTTCTATTGTAAATATTTTTTTAATATCTTGCAAATTGCCCAGATTGGGAAAATATCACACATTGGCAGGATAAAAATGTAATAAATAAATAAATATTCTGCTCTACTCTGCTCTAAAACCTATATTGTGGAAATGCTTGGTTCCTTGTCGGCTTTTGCAAGTTGCAGTTATACAGTAAGATTAAAAATCAGTATTGTTGGAGCATTAATAAAAATAAATTAAAGATCTGCAACCAGAAAATTCCTATAAAGTATTAGGAACAATCAAAATGTCACAGAAGTGTGCAAGTTTTCAAATCACCCTACACTTATTTCAATCTTTGGTGAAGGTGTGTATATGTGTGTGTATCTAGGCCAGACGTGGAGCTGCCAAAATGAAGCCACCTTTGGTGAGTTCATTCTACAGTTCCTTTCACCTGACCCAGTATGAGAAAGATTAGCTGGCAACACAAGGTTGCCATTACCAGGGAATGCCTGATGGTGGTTCAAAAAGAGCACCATCTTCGAGGAGGCTCTTTCTGTATATCCCATGTGTGCAAATATAATATTAAAAGTGGAGTTACACTGACCACAGATATGATTTGTTTTTCAATCTTGTAAAGAGGCACCAGTACAAAGGCTACACCAGGAAAGTGTGGAGATTGCCTACTTCAACCACCTTTTCGTGCGGACTGCGAAATGTTTCAAGGACTTGTCAATTCAACCAGCCATTCTTTCTGTTTTTGCCCAGTGCCCTATGCCCCTTGAATGTCATGTAGCTACCAAAAAACAAGCACGCTATTCCTCAGAATGGAAAAAAGAACAATGAATTGTGGCAATGAATTTATGAGCAAGGGCGATGGAGTTACAGTTTTTGAGAGCTAATTTGCAAACTATATGAACTGAAAAAAGCTCCTGCTGCTATAATTAGACATCTTTGAAAATGAAGGAGTATTCTGTCATCTTTATGGGCTATGTGTAAGGTGTAATTCGGCTCTAAACTCAGCATGTCAGATTTCCAGAAGAACTATCCTATGCTGTATGCAGTGATGGGCTGTTACTGGCTCAGACTGGTTCGCCCGAACCGGTAGCGCTCATCTGGAGGGGGTCGCTGGGGGGGGGGGAACCCCTGGGTGACCAGTTCAGTCGCCTCTCCCCCCCCTACAGAAGTGTATTTCTGGTCAGCCAAAATGGCTGTCCAGAACTGTGCATGTGTCAAACCTCAATTTGACGCATGCACACTAAAAAATAAAAGTGTGCATGCGTCAAATAGAGGTTTGACACATGTGCAGTTCCGGGCAGCCATTTTGGCTGCCCGGAAAGGAAGGGTGCAGGCAGCACCTGGAGAAGCGTCAGTGGCGGGCTTTCCTTGCCACACCGCACCGCCACGCTGCTGCGCCAATGCGGTGCTTTCCCACTGCGGTGCTTTGCCGCTGTGGTGCTTTGCTGCTGCTGCGGTTTGGCACAGTGGCGGTTTGCCGCAGCGGCGGTTTGCCACTGTGCCGCCACAGCTCCTGCCTGCCTGCCAGCTGCCTGCCTAGCGCCTGCTCCCCGACCCCAGAGATGAGCACTGACCCCTAGAGTCGGATACGACTGGCTTTCGAGCAAGGGAAACTACCTTTACCTTGTGTGAAACAGGCTTGCCAGCAGCCACTCCACGAAATGAAACATTGTATATATATTCATAGTTTTGGAGAGAGATATTTGGAGAGAAAGATCACAGAAACAGGCTAAAAAGATAAATGGTCTTTAAATAGTTTTTTTAAAAAGCAGTTTTGATTTAAAAATAATTGAGTGGATTGGGTAGCTGCTGCAATGATTCGATGATCCAGATTCTGGATTTTTGTCAATGTTTCAAAAACATACATTCTGGTATTAATGAAGAGACTGAGAGAATAATGGACAGCATTTGCTTCTTCATGTAGAGCAGCAACTCATCAAATACAGAAAGTTGGGAGAGTTGAGCTTATTTTGATATACAATGTTCAGTCCAAAAGATGCAGCCAATCAAATGCCCTAGTTTAAGCCATTTCACTTTCCTCCCAAAGATTCAAGTAAATCCTCAATAAGATCCATTTTGTAAAGAAGGAACCATGCTGCACACCTCTGAGAGTGAATGAAAATGAAATATTTTGCAATAAGTATCCATACCTTTCCTTTTGCTTTCTCCCAAATTCTGAATGTTTTGTCCTCAACTCTGACGTAACATGGCTGAGATTTATTTCCCAATGATGTACACTGGGTTGTATCACTCCAAATTCATGCAAAGTCCTTGGGGATTAAGATTCCAATGCCTTCCAACTGCATAGTTGATACTTGATTGCATACTTATTCTGAAATACACATTTCTTCTAGGAATTTTGATTACTTTGCAGCGCTAAGCAATATATATCTAGAGAACTTGTAGAATAACAGTACTGACAATTGTTTGTGTTTGGGTGAGAAGTGGTTAACTGAAGAAAAAAGGAGTCAGATTCAGGGGTTTTCCTTTGCCTGGTGTCTCTTTATGAATGGTAGAGAGCACAAGAAGGTATCTTGTTGACCATCATGACTGCTGCCATTGGTGTTGTCAACATTAAGGCTGCACCTTTGCTATGTAAAGTTTGGCATCCTTTTTCCTGCTGACAATGTGAGGGCAATGTCATGCAGCAGTAATGGGCCATTTTCTGGCAATTTGAATTGTAAATACAGAATCACAATAACCCACATCCATAAACAGGAGGTTTCTTGAAGAACTGAATTTACACTCTACTGCTCTTTGATGTTCCTCTCGGTGCCACCTCTCAGCCCTACCTAAAGACTGCCCAATCCTCAAGAATGATCTCATGGCATTAAATCAATCTTAGAAGCTGTATCAATATATTTTGCTACACAAGAAACAGGAGCAAACTATTTTCTCCTTTTAAAAGTTTTCTCCTTTTTAAAGTTTAGCGCATAGTGCCCCAGGTTTGCAAATAACATGTTCAGAATAACATGTTAGATTAATTAGTTGGAAGAGGGTATTAAGTACAGCAGAAAAAATGTCCTGCACATCACTTCTAACAGCAATAAGGAGCTATTTAAAGCCCAAAAATGATATTTTTATATTTGTGGCAAAAAGGGATCTCGTTGATAGACTGCCTATGGGTTCTTTGAAAAGTGATGGCTGAGCTACTGTTCAATGTAATAAATTATGTATTCTACCATAACTATAAAGGCAAAGAGATTAAAACATGTTTTAATTAATCTAATTGAGTCAGTGTATTAGTGATGGTCCAGAAGACTCAAAAATATTAATTTTATGATACCAGAAATTGACACTGGAAGCAGTGGCGTAGCGTGGGGGGGCGGGGGGGGGGTGGATGCCCCGGGCAGCGGCTTTCAGGGGGCGGCAAAATGTCCCCTCCCCACCCTTTTGCTGGCGAGCGCCCTGCGTGCGCTTCGCCGCTTGCAGGCGAGGAGGAGAAAAAGGTTTTTTTTTTAGGCGGACAATTCAAGGAGGGGGCCCGGCTAACCGTCGGGGGCTCTCCTGGAGGGCGGCCCGCGTGCGCATGCACGCTGCTCGCCTCCGCCCGCCCAGCCACCCACCCAACTTGCCGTGAGATGGGGCGCTCGTCTGGGGTGGGTGGCGCCGTGGCGGGGAGCCCCTGGCAGCTGGCTGGGCAGGAGGAGGTGGGCAGCGCGCGCGCGCGGGCCGCCCTCCAGGAGAGCCCCCGACGGCCAGCCGGGCGGGGCGGGCCCCTCCTTGAATTGTCTGCCTTTTAAAAAACCCCTTTTTCTCCTCCTCGCCTGCGAGCGGCGAAGCGCACGCAGGACGCTCGCCAGCAAAAGGGTGGGGAGGGGACATTATTTGCCGCCCCCTGAAAGCCGCTGCCAGGGGCAGGCGGCGCGTGGAGAGCCCCCGACGGCCAGCCGGGCAAGCGATCTGCCGGAGGTGCGCTCGTCGGGGGTGGGTGGTGGATGGCCCCTGGCGGGCGAGCGGATGGAGGTGCACTCGTCGGGGGTGGGTGGCGGACGGCCCCTGGCGGGCGAGCGGACGGAGGTGTGGGTGGCGCGTGCGCAATCGCGCGCGCGCCGCTAGTCAGCAGGGGGCACCTTCTGCCTTGGGAGGGGGGAGGGGTGGCGGCAGCGGCTAGCTGGGGGCGGCGGCGGCGGCGAGTTTGCTTTTCGCCCCAGGCGGCTGAAGACTGCGCGACGCCACTGACTGGAAGGAGTCCTTGGCAGCTGCAAAGCTCGAAGTTGTTCATACCCATTGATCTCATGTGCTGGGAATAGACTAAACTAGAGTGCACTAACCTACATTTTAAAAAAGTAGACTCCACTGCTAGGGTTCAGAATGGTGATCACTGGTAAAAATAATGGATCAACCCACTTCCATAGTACATCAAACATTGGGGCAAATGTCCATCTGATCGAGCCCTTAGAGAGAATAGTTCAGATTTCTCATATACTGTTTCCGGCCGGTAACTATGCCACTCATTAATAGCAGTAATGGAGGTATTTAAATTCCAAGGAAATAAATGAAATGACTGATTTGTTTAATGAATCATATAGGGGGAGGGGAATATGCAAATAGTGGTTTCCTGCTTCAAAATTGTAGAAAAAACTGTTTGTTTCTGGTGTTCTCTCATTTTACATCTAAGAATGATCTTGGCTAGACTACATACTCCATGCCATGTTATCCTAAAGAAGTAGTCATGAACTATGAAAGCTTGCTAAATTTGCTAAATCTGGAATTTAAAGGGACCTGAAAGAGGCATCGTCTCCCTCCTGCATTTGTTTTGGTAGTCTCACATCTGTCCTAGAGAAGGAAGAAAAAATTTTAAAGAATGCACCATTGACGAATTGCAGTCCCACCTCTTGCACCAAGTGTTCGTGGTGGAGCGTCCTTTCTTACTTTGCCTCTGTAAAACAGAGTAAAAAAACCAGTTTTGGAAGCTTGTAGGGATAGAAAAGTTTACTGGTTTTGCCAGTGTGAAATAATCCCACACCTATTTGGTGCATTTTGTCAGCAACGTTAATCCAATGCACCAAATAAATTACTTCCTCTCTCGTGTCCTGTTGGAACCTCTTTGATTCACTTGGAATGTATCCTTAACATTGTGGCCCACATTCAGTGATCTCTTCAGGGCACAGAGCCTCTGATGTGTACACAGTTTCTGTTCCCTCCTAAAGGACTTAATGCTCCAAGCAATGTGCACGTGGAACTGTCACTTCTGTTGAGGTAAACAGGGAAGTTCACTCAGGCAGGTGCTCTTTGTAAACACTAGTGAGTTCACTAGGTTTTGGATTAAGGCACACATGCATGCAGCAAGTTGAGGGCAGTGTGTGTTATGAAGATGTGTAAAGAACTCTATGTGTAAAACTGGGAGGGGTCCCCTGGAGGAGTGAGTGAGATCCTTTTTCTGTGAAGGTTTGCATTCCCTCGAGGATAAACTGCCAGGGCCATAAACTAAAATCAGTGGGATTAGAAAGAGTGAGTTTGTGTCATCTTTTCCACAATCTCTTTTTTCTTTATTTCCCTTCTTTCCTAGCCATTTTCTGCAGAAGAGAAAGACTATCTTGTAAAACCAAAAACCAGTCATTTTCTGGGGCTTTAAATGCTAGATGGAGGGGCATGCTAAATCAGGCCAGGGGCCACATGTTCCCCTCAAGTATTTAGAAGTTATATAGGGCCTCATACATCCCTTGAACTCACCAAACATTGTATTCAATACCCGAGTGTAAGACTTTCCCATTTGCCATAGTTGGTGGCAGTTAGGGAAGTGGAGGAAAACTGAGAGCTACAAATATATTTGCACTGATTTTGTTTCTCAAAATATTATGTTGATTCTAATGAATTGTAAGCTTACAGTGGCTGAAAATAATCTTCAAAAGAGATATGGCAGGTGAAATAAGCACAACTCAACTCCTCCCTTCTCTTTTTTCTTCACAATCTACAATCTTCCAACTGCACCAAATTGTCCAGTTGTGTCCCTTCTTGGACAGGCGGTTTCTCACAACAGTAGTTATCTCATTGGTAATATCTCATATTGACTACTGTAATGTCTCTACATGGGGCTTCCCCTGTCCCTGCTACAGAGACTTCAATGAGTCCAGAATGCAGTAGCCAGGCTGATTATGGGAGTGAGGAAATTTGATCATATCTCCCCAGCCTTGGCATGCCTGCATTGGCTGCTTGTTCCTTTCTATGTCAGGTACATGGTATTAGTGCTAACTTTTAAGGCCCTAAATGGTATGGGACCTTCTTACTTTTTGGAATGTCCTGACCTCAGGACAGTAGCCCACATCACTCGCTCCACTCTGTTGGTGCAGCGTCAGGTGCTGACCCCAAGATTTTATTATTTATTTATTTGTTTGTTCATATTTCTCCACCGCCCTTCTCACCGAAGTGACTCAAGGCAGTTTACAAGTAATAAATTGGCTAGGAAGGCCATGACTAGGAGAAGAGCCTTCTCAGTGGTGGCACCAATGCTGTGGAAAGCTATTCCACCTGAGATGTGCCAGGCTCCATCCTTGCTCTCATTCAAAAAACAGCTGAAAAAAACTGCTCTTTGAGAAGGCCTTTGAGAATGTTCTGTCTTCAACTGGCTGTTGGATATGTTGCCCAGTCCAAAATAGGTGGTGCTTTTGGGGCCTTTGTATGATGTATTAATAGTCTGGCTAATTTTAATATTTTGTGACTGCTTTTTTTGTGATTTTTGTTGTGAATAAATTTTAATAATTCTTGATTGTTTTATTGTTGGTTTTATGATGTTAGGCGCCCTGAGTAGGAATGGTTTTTTATAAAAGTGCGGGATATAAGTGTAATAAATAAATAATAAATAAATAAACAGTCTGCTCCAGGTCTCGTTCTTTGCTGACTGTATAGAGCTTCTTCATCTTTGGCTGCCGAGTATGTAATCAAACTGATTTCGGTGTTGGCCATCTGTCGATGTCCATGTGTAGAGTCGCCTCTTAGGTTGTTGAAAGAGGGTGTTTGCTATGACCAGTGCATTCTCTTGGCAAAACTCCATTAGCCTTCATTTTGTACTCCAAGGCCAAACTTGCCTGTTATTCCAATTATCTTTTGACTTCGTACTTTGGCATTCCAGTCTCCTGTGATGATAAGGACATCATTTTTTGGTAACAGTTCTAGAAAAGTGTTGTAGGTCTTCACAGAACTGGTTGACTACGGCCTCTTCTGCATCAGTGGTTGGGGCATAGACTTGGATTACTGTGATGTTGAATGGTTTGCTTTGAATTTGGACTGAGATAATTCTGTCTTTTATTGACTATAACGGCCGCTCCATTTCTTCTAAGGGATTCTTGACCACAGTAGTAGATATAATGTTCCCCTGAGTTAAATTTGCCCATCCCTGTCTAATGCTCATTCTTTCCATTTTATTTTTGACAACATCCAGTTTGCCTTGATTCATAGATCTTACATTCCAGGTTCCTATGTAATATTGTTCTTTTTGTTCTTGTTGTTCAGTCGCACAGTCAATTCCGACCCTCTGCGACCCCATGGACCACTGTCCGCCAGGCACTCCTGTCCTCCACCATCCCCCTCAACTCGCTCAGCTATGTGCCCATTGTCTCTACAGTACCATCTAGCCATATCATCTTGGGCCGTCCCCTTCTTCTTTTGCCCTCGACCCTTCCAAGCATCAAGGCTTTCTCAAGTGAATCCTCTCTTCTCATTTGATGTCCAAAGTACTTTAGCTTCATCTTTATTATTTGACCTTCTAAGGAGCAGTCAGGGTTGATTTCTTCTAAGATTGACCTATTTGTTCTCCTCGCTGTCCAGGGGACTCTCAAAACTCTCCTCCAACACCACATCTCAAAGGCATCTATTCTTCTGCGCTCAGCTTTCCTAATGGTCCAGCTCTCACAACCATACATTGCCACAGGGAATATCATTGCTTTGACTATGCGAATTTTTGTTTTCAATGTGATGTCTCTACTTTTCACTATGCTCCCCAGGTTTCTCATTGCTTGCCTCCCAAGAATCAGTCGCCTTTTTATTTCATGGCTGCAGTCACCATCTGCAGTGAGCTTTGATCCTAGGAAAGTAAAATCTATTACTGCTTCTACTTCTTCCCCATCTATTTTCCAGGGACTGAGAGGGCCTGTTGCCATGATCTTGGTTTTCTTGATATTGAGTCTCAAGCCAGCTTTTTCACTTTCTTCTTTCAACCTAATCAGGAGCTTCTTTAGATCCTCCTCACTTTCTGCCATGAGGGTGGTATCATCTGCATATCTCAAATTGTTGATGTTTCTTCCAGCAATCAGCATGTAAAATATACATTGTTGAATTTCTGAGCTATCTGCCTTTTTGGCATAAAAGGATTTGTCTGTAGAGAAGAAGTAGTTTCTGTTAAGATGTCAAGACAGTTAGCAAAAACCTTGGCCTTTAATTTCTAAAAGTTTTGAAGGCATTGGACTGCATCTTTCAGTGCTGTTTGTGTTATTGTAACAAAACATGCTACTGTACTGGGGCCATCAGCAGAGCAGTTGTTTACTGTGGGTGAAAGGAGAGATCGTCAATTTGCTCTTTCCTGAAGAGTTTCCCACAAACAGCTCTTCTGAAGGCAAGCCAACGCAGCAAGTTTTAACTCGTAGTTTCACTGGTTTACAAATTATTTCATACTGAAACTAAGGGAGTTACTCAACCCCTTGAAGTCAGATTGTGATCTGATCTCTGCCAGGGCAGACCTAGTCTCTGTCCACTGCTATGAAAGGCTTAGTTCTAAATCTGCAGCTCTGTGACTCAGAAGGCAATTGTCACTGATCTAAAAGCATGATGGTGCAGGGGCGGATCTATTAGATCAAACAAAGTAAAAAAGAAATGATTAACATTATGTTCATAGTTGTAATACCTCACACAGATTTCTTTTGGCTTCCCCTTATAGTGCAGTAATGACTTAATTAGAAAAGCATAAAGAGAAATATATATTTCAGGTAATGAAAATCCTGTAAGCATTTTTCTGACTGGGTGGAGTGGGGGTTGGGCACTAATAATAAAAATACTAGCACTGAGAAATTGAATGATTCTGTTGTAGTTGTACTGCCTTTGTAAAATTTCATTCTTTAGTGACATCAGATTTATGAATGAAGCAGGGCGTGCATCAGGTTTTCTTGCAAACAATGAACTAGCATAACACTTCATATTGCATCATGTGGAGCAAGATTTTGCACTTGTGTGAGTCAAATATTAATTCATGCCAATAATTTAATATGAGAACTATTGTCTGACACTTCCTCACTGCAAGAAACTCATGTGGGATCAAGTGACCATTTTGGCCCCCAAGGATTTCAAAACTTTGGATGTGTATCCTTGCATTTCTTGTCCTCAAGTGCAAGGATGAGAAACATTTTTCTGACTGGGTGAAGTGTGAACAATGCTCTTAGAAGTCAAAACCCTAGTGCATTCTTCTCCTTCAGTGGCTTGAACTTGAGGCTACCTGACAGTTTCCACAATATGTTGCTCAAGAAAAAAAGAACAGCTTTTCTAGACATATATGCAAATACAGTAATTCTGTAAACTGTCTTTGAGGCTTTGTATGAGTTCTGAATCAGAAATTAAAATATACATTTTGAGTGAAGGTTACGATCCATAGACAAGTTAGATGGAAGCACTACATATGAATCAGTCTATAGATGGTTGAGCTAGTCCAAGTGATAGTGTCATTTAAAATTGAGAAAACTCTGGCTGTTATCTCCAGTTGTCCAGTGCCTAATTTCTCTCTCTCTTTCTTTTGGTAAGCTTACAACATATGGACTTTCATGGGATAACACTACAAAAGGAAACTTTCCCATATTGAGTAATCCTACTAGAGTTGTAATGTATACAGCTATCCTACCATGCTGAGACATCACTTTCTAAATCACCCAAATACATCACTTGATGATCCTGATCTCATGGTAAGCAATATTAATAAATAATCATTGCCCATCAAGTCAATTCTGACTTATAATGACCCTCTTCAGGTCATTTTCCTATATGTTTTAAGCATGTGAAGCCTCTCTCATTTATTTTCAAGATTATTAAAGAACACTTCTTGGATAAAACATAATTCCAGTCTCTTTCTCACCCACCCTTTTTCTCTCTTTTTGAATTTACCCTGCATGCAGGAAAACCCCCATGTATTTTCATGTGCTCACACAAGTTGAATGCGTGTGGTTTGGAAATTCAGTTGACTTACAAAATACTAAACACATGACCTAGGAAACATGTCTAAGGTGATGCTCAACTACTAATTTATTATCTCTCCACTAAATTGTTGATGCTATTATCTATGTTTTCCCAATGAGGACATGAAAGAAGACTTCCCGCAAGTTATCTGGTGCATCAGTGGAAAGCCTAACCTGTGCCTGTTTTCCATAACAAAAATGTCCTAATAGTTTGTTTGTGTTTTTTAAAAGTTCTGCCTAGAAAGGAGTGAGTGGACAGGGAAGAAATTAATACAGCAGAAGCAGACTAATTGATCATTTTTTTCAATAAAAATTGCAGAGGTGTTTGTATTGTGGGTGATTTGAAGACCAGAATGCCTCACCCAGAATTTGATGGCGGGTCTGCCCAAGGTCACAAGCCATCACTAGTTTATATGTATGTGTAACAGGGAGGACAAGGAGAGAAAGAGAATAAACAATAGATCTACTGCTTAGAGCAGTGGTCCCCAACCTTTTTTTGGCCATGCCCCTTCCTAAGCATCTCTAAAATCCTGATCCCACCCCCAGTGACATATAATTCTTATTATTCAAAAAGTGAACTACAGTAATACTTTGGATAAAGTTTGCATCAGATAACGCTAAAACCGCAAAACGTTAAGCAATCTGGGGGAAAATTTTGCATCGCATAACATTAAAATCCTATGGGATGCATCGGATAACATTCGCTAAAGCCTGTTCTGGTTACAATATATCGCTATGGAGTTTTAACGTTATCCGATGCATCCCATAGGATTTTAACATTATCCAATGCATCCCATAGGATTTTAATGTTATCCAATGCATGTATTGGATAACATTAAAAATCGGACAACACTAAGACTTGTGGAACTAAGTTTTAGCGTTATCCAAGGTTTTACTGTATTGTTGTGGAGGAAGCCTAAAAGACCATTAACTTGGTCTAAATAAGCTTCTAAAGATTCACTGTTAATAACTAATTCTTGAATTGCCCCCCTCCTTAAAAATCAGATTGCCCTCCTGTGGGTGGGTGTGTCACACATTGGGGACCACGGTTCTAGAATGATATGAACCCACTAACAGTAAGTACTAAGCAGTTACTTGCTTAATCCAGCTGCAAATTCACTGGTAAGGTTCAGAACTGAAATGTACGTCAATCCTCAGGTTTTAAAAAATCATTTTCACTCATTCACATGCTAGTCAATGTTTAAGGCAAAAATATAGAATATGGACAGATAAAAGTCTGTTCCCGTGGTCAGAATTTTAATAAGTAATAATTTTAATAAATAATTAACAAGTGCAATCCTATGCATGTTTACTCAGCATTATTGAATGTAATGGGTTTTCCCACCCAGGCAAGTGAAAGTGAGGAACATTTCTCCTACAGATACTTTGCACTCCAATTCCCAGAAGCCTCAGTCAGCATGCCCAGTGACTACAGATTATGGGAGTTATAGCTCCAATCTTCTGTAGGGCCAAACACATTCTGTCTCTGATGTTAAAGACTGCAGCCATATGGTCCAATTTCATACTGAGATGAACAATCTGTTAAAAATGAGGCTTAATGGGCCACTGGAAACATCAGGGTTGGACAGATATGCAGCCTCCGTGTCCTATAATATGCATCAATTAGTAAAGGTAAAGGTTGACCTTGCTCAAAAGCTAGTCACATCTGACTCTAGGGTTCAATGCTAGTAGGGCCTGTAGTGGCTCAAGTGGTTAAGATGTTGAATTCAACAACTGGAAGGTCAGAGTTTGATTCCCAAGTACTACATGATTAATTAACCAATCAATTAATTAGAACCACCTATTAGAATGCCATACAATGCCTTCGCCTGACATAGATAGTATATCTGTCCCTATGCTAATAGTGTAATTGTATATGTATATAGCTATATCTCTTGGATTTTCAGGTATATTTGAATATTTCAAAATTATCACTATTAAGGATCTAACTTATGTATGTAATTGCAATGGCATTCTGATATTTTGTTCTCAATGAGTATTTTATTAAATGGATGGACATTGACAAGCTTCAGAATAACCCCTAGTATTTTGGCTAAAATCCAAATGGCACCCTTCTGGGAAATATGGGGATAATATAACTTATTTCTGGATGTGCATCATGCCCCTTTTGGAGGAAGGAAAATGTAACAGATGCCCCATCTTTAGCTCTTTCAAAATCTTTCAGAGTCTGTACATGCTGAGTTTTACTTTTCTGGATTAGGTGGAAATATTAGGATAACCATTCCCTTTCACAAATGGATAATTAGAAGACAATTATATTTTGGAAGGTATCTTCTATCCAGTCCAATTCTGATGTAAAGAAGAATGAAAGAAGTCTCCAGCAACAGAAAGTTTTGAGATGGTCTGACCAGAATCAAGCAGATACTAAATACTTTCACAACAGAATCTGTTGTTGTTTCCTTCCACCCCATCCAAAAGCGTTCTTTTTCATTAGCAGTTCCAGACTTTAGAAGAGTATAAAGTCAGAAATCCTTGCAATTTACTGCAGATCTCCTAGAGATCTATTGTAGATCTCAATCTACCTTCTGTCCATCCTTGTCTGTCTGTCTGTCTGTCTGTCTTTCAAAAGAAACGGGAGATCTCTGTGATGGAAACAAAGTGTTCCAGAATAAACTTTTCAGTCTGATGCTGTTGTTTTAATGCTGGTGACAAATGGCAGACCAGCTCTAATCAAAATTTTGTTTAAAATGAAAGTGAGAACGATATGACGGTGCCACATGGTAGCAGCTTGTTCTAAACTAAATGTAGCTACTACCAAAGATTGTACTGTTCTCTGTACAGCATTGAAATTTCACTCTTTGATGCTTCCGTCTGTCAAAGCTTGTTTGGATGCTTTTTTTGGGTCCCCCCCCCCCATTTTTTAAAGCCATGTGGCATTCTGGTTCTCTTTCCCAGTGAGCTTCTTTTCATTCTCTTGTTGTCTTAGCCTTCTGTTTAATAGAAGACATGAGCAATTAGAAGGCCTACCAACATATGACCAGAAGAGTGCTCCCATTCCAGTTGTTCCAAATTCACGTTTATTTTCACCCTGAAGGATTTATTAGAGCCGCAACTTGCAACTTTTGGTGGCCAAAGCAAGCAACATCAAATGTGTGTGACTTGTGCCACTCTGCCTCCTACCCTGGCAGCACCCTCTTCTTGTTCAGCAGCACTCTTTCCATCCAGCACAATGCTTGCATGTTGTGTTGCCAACTCAGTCTGGTCAGGTCTGATGGACTTTAGCTTCTTTTTGGATCTCAGAGACAAAATAAGCACCTCAGCGGAGCTCCTTTGGACCAAAAAACTGTCCCTTGCAATCTAGTCTGAGCTTCCAGGGAACATAAGAAGGAGGGACAGTGGGAACCCATTGGGTTAATATGAAAATATTTTACTTGCATTCTTGTCTTTTGTTTTCTGATATGCTCTTGTGCTCTCTGTCTCTGAAATATGCCATGTGTAGCTTAGAAATTTGCCGGAATAAAACTTTGTTTCTTTACCTACTGAGGTGCTTATTTTGTCTCTAAAAAGAACCTAAAGCCCATCAGACCTGGCCAGTCTGAGTTGGCAAGACACATGTGGGGGCTAAGCAGAATGGGAAAGCAAGTAAACAAGCATCTTCCTCAGTGGTGAGCAGCAATAGGTTCACACCCTCCCTGGAAGGGGATAGTAAAATTGGGTGGCCTCTGGGCAGGGGGGTGGCAAAATTGGGTAGCCTTTGGGTGGGGGGAGCAAAATTGGGTGACCATGCCCACCTCCCTGCCCTGTCCCATCAGGTTTTGTCCCTGCAAGTGGTTCAAGGTCTCCTTTGCTCAAAAGCCAGTCATATCTGACTCTAGGGTGCAGTGCCCATCTCCATTTACAGCCAAAGAGCCAGTGCTACCTGTGTTTGCAGATGTATACATGGCCATATGGGAGGCATGACTAGATCGCCCATGGTGTAGGCTCTGCCCATGACGTGGGCTCCACCCATGATGTAGGCTCCACTCATGATGTAGGCTCCACCCACAACATAGGCTCCGCCCATGGTGTGGTAGCAATTTTTTTTGCTTCCCACCACTCATCTTCTTCCTCCTTAACTCCCTCCTGGCTATGTGTTAGGGTTGCATAATCTTTCCTGCTCCACTGCCAACCCTCCTATCAATCCCACGCCTGGCTTTTTTTGCTGCTGAATTTTTTGTATTGAATTTTTTTTTGTATTGTATTTCCCTGATAGTATTATTTATTCTAAATTGTGGCATACAGATCTAATAAATAAATAAATAAATAAATAAATTTAAGGCAGGCCTACAGCAACCCAGCCTGAATCAGGATAGAAGAAGGCAAAGAAGGAAGGACTGCAGGAGGTGTGGCCTTGGGACTTGGGGGGCTGGAGAAATAGATGGAGAATACCCAGCTTTGAAAAACAGTGAAGTTGTGGGGCTTATACATGCAGAATCGCCCATGACAAGAAATAAATGTGTCCATAAAGAATTTTGTCCCCTCTAAAGTTTGCTGTATGTGGATCAAAGCCATAGTCACCCTGTGCCAACCTTCAGCTCTCATACATGAGAGACTTCTGTTTGTTGGTCTCCTGAAAACCTAAGAATACCACTTCCAGGGTAGTTATTGCTAGGCAGGGTATGATTTTAGCAAAAACATATATGGAATAGCCCAATAACTGATGGACTCCTGCACCAAAGCATGAATAGTGCAAGGCTGTTTTGCAGAAGATTGTTAAAATGAATTAGAAATGGAATAAACTGCATGAATGAATTGCTAGATCAGGATTGAGAAGAGAAGTTTTATTACAGGAGAATTTTTCTGTCCTTTGGTGTTTGTTAGCAGAAGATCAAGTGACATGTGCCTCCAGTCTCTATGCTGGAGTATGCTCCAATGCCAGTGGGAGGGGAATATGCAGAGAGAACCTGTTCCTCCATACCATTTCTGATGGCCTTCTTAACAAGTATTTTCAGATGGTTATGGATAACATCACTTGTTCCTCAATGTGAGGGGTGGATTATATACTCCAGTAAGCCTTTCCTCCTTCCTACCATCAGTGAAGCACTCATTCTCTATAATCAAGCAATTACCTATGGAAACAGTAGCAAGATGGAATCTTTGCCTACTGTTTCCATTCCTTTGTGGTGAAGGAATGCAGTAGGCTTGTCTTCTTATGCAAGCTTTAGACTGATGCAAAGAATATGTTTGGTTGTTTGCTGATGAGAAGTTAAGGGGTATTAATTTCTTCTCCTTCTACATTTAACCAGTTTGCAGCTTCTTTGAGTAGTAGTATAGTGGCACTGGGGCTTAGAGAGTTTGTTTACTACATGGCATTGGTTAACATCCCATCTAAGCTCAGCCGGATTCCTCATAATAGCAGCAGGAGAGGAGATGGATTTTCTCCAGCTACAATATGTTGTTTTGAGCAGCTGCATTTATTCTACAAAGTGTTTGGAGTGCCTTGGTCTTAAACAGACAGTGAAGAATTGCTTTGCATAAGACTTGCTCCTGATGGAAATGGAAACTGTTAGAAATGGTTTTCAGAGCAGTAGCCACATCTAGTCTGTTCCAGCAGGAACATGCACAAAACTAAAATCATAAGTGTTGAGATAATGAAAAGTAACAATCCTCTTCTTCAGGTGTGTCTGAAGAAGTGGATTTTAATTTTTTTTTTAAAAAAAAAAAAACCTCTTAGTTTTAAAGGTGCCACTATACCTTTGTGTTAGAACTGGTTTGTCCTAATGAATCGACCCAGCTATCTGCACCCCCCCCCCTTGAGACAGAGACTTTAGGAACTTTACACCGTTAGTGCTGGACAATCTCCTTCATTCTCTTCTTTGTCACAAGAACAATAGTGCACATTTCATATTTAAAAAGTACATTTATTGGCATCCTACATTTGTTGGCTCGGCCTGTCTTATGTCTACTTTTAATAAATGGATATCACTTTTCAGCAACAAAACCCACAGGTATCCTTGCACTTAGTTAACTGCCTTTGTTCATTGTCTTATGATACATTTTCGAACCTTATTTTGAACATGCATATGTGTATTTTTCGTGAGCCCTAAATTATGGTTTTCCTTGCCTCTTAGAGAGAGTGAAATGGTCATAGACATACAGTGGAACCTTGGTAAACAAATGGTTCGGTTAAACATAAAGACCACATAACAAAAGGAAATCCATAGAAAATAGTGGCTAAGTTTATGGATTTTTTTCCAGAACAGATTAATTGGTTTTCAATGCATTTTTATGGGAAAGTACATTTTGGTTAAAATATTTTGGTTTTTAATGCATTCCTATGGGTAATTGCATTCAATGCATTCCTATGGGAAATTTGGTTAAAGTAATTTTTGCTGTAAGAAACATCCTGGAGAACACATTAATTATGTTAACCAAGGTTCCACTGTAGTTTTAAAGAAGTGAGCTAAGGATTCCCTTTATGTGTCCCCCAGAATGTGGCATTTGCATGATTCTAGATTAGAATATAGTATGACAAGCACTATTGAAGTAATTGGTACAATCTCTCTGTTCTGATAAATTCTAGGAGATCAAAGCAAAACTCCATTGCTTCCCATTAAATAGCAGGAGATATACAGTTATAATAAGACAAGCACTGAACATAAAGGTATGTGGCTTGCTTAGTCAAACCATGCCTAAATCATGAGCCAAACACCATAGGTGAATGTAACATCAAATACATTGTGTTAAAGTCACCTTATATTGAACATTTTGGACATTTGAGTAATAACCTTTGTGAATGATGTTCCTTTTTTTAACATTCATAATTATGGAGTAGAACAGATGGTGAAGGTGAAGAGTTAGTTCAAAGCAATGGAGATCAATTAAGTGAAGTGAACATGTCGCCAGCCGTTCTTGGATTTGAAGCAAACTGATTTCTTTGGTTAGTAAGTAGGAAACAGTAAGGCAAAACTATGAGGTCTGTTCTGGAGATCTTTCAAAATATCATTTCAATGACAGTTTGCATGTGGGGGTGGTATTAAAAAGATGAGAGACTGAGCTACCAGGGACGGGTGACTGGTTTTTAAGAATGCTGAAATGAAACCCAACTTTTTTAAAAAGGGGGAGCAGTAGAGAATGTATGTTATAAGGCCACAACATTTTCCAGCAGAGGTACAGGAAATGTTTATTCTTATGCATCTTGATGGACTGTAAGTGCAATTATCATCCTTTGCTATCATGCATGCAGGCCATGTCAGATAGGAGTTATAGCTCAATACTGTATCATCTTGAGGTCCATTCCTGATCTAACAGATGGGCTATGGAGATTTGAACAGTTGTGTATGAGATCTGCTTAACTCCAAACCACAGTGTAGGTTTGGAGTTAATAAAAAAAATCCCTTACTGTAGTAATCTGGGCTTCCTCCTGGACTCACGACTCCTGCTCAAAGAGGAGGTGGCAGTCGTGTCCAGGAGAGCCTTTGCACAACTTTGTGTTATACGCCAGTTTCACCTGCTCTTAGATCAGGACTCCTTGCTCATGGTCACACACGCTTTGGTCACCTCCAGACTTGATTATTATAATGCATTCTACATGGGGCTGCCCTTGGTGACCATTCAGAGGCTGCAACTGGTCCAGAATGCGGCTGCCTGGCTAGTGATGGGGTGTGGGCATTATGCTTGCACCTCACCACTGCTCTGGGAGCTGCACTGGCTGCCGGTTTGCCTCCGAGTGCAATTCAAGATGCTGATTATTACCTTTAAAGCCCTACATGGTAGTGGGCCAGAATACTTAAGAGACCACATCACCCCAAGAATATCTGTCCGTCCCACCAGACCAGACCAGAGAGGCTCTCTGGTCATGCCATCGGCTAGAGAGGCGCATATCTCTAGTACTAGAAGGAGGGTCTTCTCTGTGTCCACTCCGGCCCTATGAAACCTCCTGCCAACCAAGTTGTGTCTCCAGACAGAGTTGCTGCCCTTTAGAAAGGGTGTGAAGACCTGGCTGGCAGGGCAGGTGTGGAGTTCGGGCCAATTGGCTACCCTGGCCGGCTGGCTAATCTGACTGTTCCCCCCTCTCCTTCATAATTTTAATTGGTGAATTTTAACTTTTAATATATTTTTAATTTTTAACCTTTAAAATTTAACTTTCTGAGATGGGTGGGTATTTTATCATAGGTGTTATTGTTGATTGTGTTTTTTAACTGTTGTTCGCAGCCCTGAGTCATTCGTGGGGAGGGCGGCATAGAAGTGTGACTAAATGAATGAACGAATGAATGAATAAGTTGAATTTGGTGAAGGAAGAGAAGGCCTCTTAGATGGAAACCCTGGAATATCTGTGGTTACTAGAAACAAACATGGAGAAAAACCCAGCTCCTTAATATGCTTGCTTGAAAGGAGCATCATGTCATTTTCTTGAGATCAAGGATACTCTGAGATGTAAGTAGATGAACATTGTGAACTTTCTAATAATACCCTCAGAAAATGAAGCTAGTCTTATTGGAAATGGAGACTCAACACAACTCTTCTATCTCAGTGTTTCCCAAATGTTGGGGTTGGGACTTCAATTCCCAGAAGCCTAAGTCAATTCCCCAAAGCACTGACCAGCCAATGTACTGACTTAGGCTTCTGGGAATTGAAGTCCCAACCCCAACATTTGGGAAACACCCATCTATCTGGTGAATGCCATCTCAGGATTAAATAACACATTACCGATTATTCATTATTAGAGTCAAAATAACACAAAATGCTCCAGAGTCATGGTTTAGGCAGATTTTTCTTCGTGTTAAATCAAACTTCCTAAAGGAAGCTCATATTCAACTCCTGAAGGCCCTTCCGAAGCCAGTATTAATTTTCAAACTACCGGTATGAGAACTGAGGAAAGCTTCTGTGAAAATCAGTTGTTTTGAGAACTTCAGGAATTTCGTTGATGAGTTATCTCTAGTACAGTAAAACACTGGATAACGATTGGATCAGATAATGCTAAAATCGCATAACGTTAAGTAATCTGGGGAGGAGAATTGGATCAAATAACGCTAAGGTCCTATGGGATGGATCGGATAACAACCGCTAAAGCCTGTACAGTTACAATGTATCTCTATGGAGCTTTAACGTTATCCGATCCATCCCATAGGATTTTAACATGCATCGGATAACACTAAAATCGGATAACACCAAGACTTGTGGAACCAAGTTTTAGCATTATCCAAGGTTTTACTGTATATATTTCAGCTCCCAGAGTCATGGCTCTCACCTGTCCCTGTGGAGTTGTTTATTTTTTGTGATTTTTAAAAGCTGCAAGAGAAGAAACAAGTCCAACCACTTCTACCTTACACTACGTAGGTTATAGAAGTAACCAAAAATCTTTAAGTGTTAGTGTAGTGTGACAACCTTTAAAAGATAACTTCATTCAGGAAGGAAGAGTCATGATGGCATACTGAGAAAAGTGGCAATAACTATACAGTGGAAGCTCAAGTCACAAATGGTTCATTATATGAAATTGTGATGTGAATGAAAATTTATTGAAAATAAATTTCCAAGTTCCAAATTTTTTCGCATTATGAAAGAAGTTCCCTATGAATTATATTTTCTCCCAGTGCTTATGTTTTCAGCAGCAGTGGTGGGTGCAAATGTGTCATTTTTTCCGGCTGCTTCCACCACTTCCCACAGTGACAGGAGGGTTTTCGTAGCATTTCCACTCCATTTTTGGAGTTTTCGCTGTGTTTCAGCTGTGTAGCAGCAGCTAAAATGCTGGATTTTGGCACTTCTGGTGGCTGGTTAGAGCTTCTGGCAGTGCTTGCACCACAGAACCCGGAAGTGCCAAAACCCCACATTGTAGCTTCTGAAAAGCAGCAGAAATGCAGCAAGACATTCCAAAAACGGAGTGGAAATGGTCTGAAAACCCTCCTCCCCCACCCAAAAAAATAAAAATAAAAATTGATGTGATTGCACCCACCGTCTCTGACACTGAACTCAGAACTGCCCGAAATACCATGTTTTGGCTGTGAAACTGCAGAAAAAAATTGGCGAATTTTTTTTTGCAGTGGTTTTGAGAATTTTTGGAATGTTTTTGGTGCATTTCTCAAGGGTTTGGAAGGTAGGGAACAGAGCTTCATCATTTGCACGCAAGCCTCTGACTTTGTGGGTTGGTTTCCATGCATTGTGCTGTGAGGTTTATAGTGCTTGCCAGAGTCTGAGGTTTTGGAGGGGTTTGTGCATCAAGTTTTGAAGCCACTCTGGAGATTTTTTGCAGTGGTTTTGCCTGTTTACTGTATGGTCTGTGTTTCAATGGGAAACCACATTTCAAGTTATGAATTTTTTGTAATACAAAAAGTCCCGAGGAATGAATTAAAATTGTAACTTGAGGTTCCATTGTATTTGTTTAATTAAATAAAACCCTTGTTCCAGAAAAAAATCAGCAACTTAAGCAGGAACTTGAATAGCATAAACTTATGCTAAACTTTGTCTTGCACAAGTTAAATTATTTTGTTTATTTAAATTTGTTCTTTGCTTTTCGAGAGAAGAGGACACAAATATCAAGTTTCAAATTACAAGAAGGGGGATTTTGATCAAACATTATGGTGGTCATCCTTGCTCAAAAGCCAGTTGTATCTGACTCTAGGGTTCAGTGCTAATTTCTGTTTTATAGTCAAAGAGCCAAAGCATCTCCAGATGTTTCTGTGGACATGTGGTAGGCATGACTAAATACCGGAGTGCACAGAATGCTGTTTACCTTCCCACCAAAGTGGTCCCTATTTATCTACTTGCAATTTCTTCCTTTCAAACTGCTAGATTGGCAGGAGCTGGGACAGAGACAGGAGCTCACTCTGTCATGTAACACTTGGGTCTCAAACTGCTGACTTGCTGACTTTCCAGTCATCAAGTTCAGTGTCTTAACCACTAAGCCACTGCAGTCCCATGAGCAAACATTAGGCAATGCCTAACTGGTTATACAAGCTGTTAATAGTGGGACAGATTACTGTGGAGCATAGCAGATATTTATTTATTCATTAATAATAATCATCATTTACCACCAAGTCAATCTGAGGTATGGTGACCTTTTCCAGGGTTTTCTAGGTAGAGAAAGCGATGAAGTTGTTTGCCATTGTGATATCCAGCCAGCTATTTAGAAAGGCGGGCTGAGGAAGATCGTGGAGGACAGGGGTGCCAGGAGGGCAATGGTCCATGGGGTCACAAAAGGTTGGAGTTGAATGTGCAACTGAACAACAACAAAACAACAGACCATCAAAAATATAGATATATTCCCTGGGTCTCAGCTGCCATATTATACAGGCAGCTACCATCTACAGTCAAACCTCTCATAAAGAGCGACTCGCTTAAAGAGTAACTCACTTAAAGAGCAGAATTTTCTCTGAATGTTCGCTTCGCTTAACAAATAACACCAACCAAAAACTCGCTTAACAAATAAATTGGGGTTCGCAATCCCCCCCACAATTGGTCATTTACAATGGTGTTTCACTTAAAGAGCAAACTCGCTTAAAGAGCAATCCTGTGGAACACATTATGCTCTTTAAGCGAGGTACAACTGTACCTTGAAAGTGAGCCCGTTCTTGCTCATTTTAACTATCAGCTGCCCACAGGCACTTTCTAACCTCCTCATAACCATTGCCCTGCTTTGCCTCTGTGAAATCACAAGGGTCCAACCCCCACTCCCAGTATCAGGTTTTGGCCTGGGAATCTTGGAAAATTGGTTGCTGCTTATTTGGCAATCTATTATGTGGTGTGATAACTCAGTTTTAACTTTCATTTCCATTTACAAATGCCAGGAAGGCTATGGAACCTTTAAACTGGTGTTTGGGACAGACCAGTACCCAAACCCCACCAAATTAAGCAATTTGGTTGATTTTGAGTTCCTACAGTTCTCAGAATCTCTCCGCTGGTCAGCTTGTCTCTGCAGGCTTAGAAGGTTCTGGGAAGTATCCAGAAAAGTAGCATTTGCAAGATCTGTTTTTGTTGTTGTTGTTGTTCAGTCGCACAGTCGATTCCGACCCTTTGCGACCCCATGGACCACTGTCCGCCAGGCACTTCTGTTCTCCACCATCCTCCTCAACTCGCTCAGCTCTGTGCCCATTGTGTCTACAATACCATCTAGCTGTCTCAAATTGGATTGATGGTGGTGGGGGAAAAAAAGAAAACCTATTCCAGACAAGTCAGAGGTGCTATGCATGGTAAATGATGGGTTTGGCCCATCCCTTCAATATGCAAACCTCATGCTTTTCAACTACCTTGTTAGCAAAATGGGGTTATTAAAAACCCTTCACCTAACCCTATTTGGAATGGTTTCTAACTGATATCCAAAGTCTCTCAGGGAATATAGGCCGCTTCCAGAGTTACTCTTTGGCATATTTGATCCATTACAAATACATAGTTAGTAGGATACTCCTCATGAATATTAAAATGGGTGTAAGGAAGAATTATGGTCTGCTGTAAGTTAAGAGGCAAATCTTAATTTGTGTCAATAACAATGCTCCTGCTGCCAAGAGGTTCCCAATTTAGAGAGTACACTGGACAGCGAGGAGAACAAACAAGTCGATCTTAGAAGACATCAACCCTGACTGTTCCTTGGAAGGTCAAATAGTAAAGTTGAAGCTAAAGTACTTTGGACATCAAATGAGAAGAGAGGATTCACTTGAGAAAGCCTTGACACTGGGAAAGGTTGAGAGCAAAAGAAGAAGAGATCAGCAGAAAACGAGATGGCTAGATGGTTGACACAATGGGCACAAAGCTGGGTAGGTTGAGGAGGATGGTGGAGGACAGAGGTGCCTGGCAGGCAATGGTCCATGGAGTCACAAAGGGTCGCAATCGACTGTGCAACTGAACAACAAAATGTAAAGTCTGAAGCAAGTGGTAAAAAAAGTTTGGCTAAATGAAATATATTGGGGCCTGCCTTTATCAATGTTGCAATTCTATTGTCACTGCTAAGGGAGTATGGTATGTTTTGTGGAGACTGGAAGAGCTATAGAATGATGTTGTATGATATAAAAGGGCCTGAACTGGGCTTTGCAGTCAGCACAAAACTCCCATCAACATCTTGACAAAAGCCATCAATGTGCCTTTGCCAGACCCCAAAATAACCACTTCACTTCAGGGGATAGTTTTCACTGAAGTGTCAGGGAGATGGAACACACACATACACACACACTCATGCACACACAAATGGGGTTTGTATGTCTCTGTTTAAATATGCACAGGAATTTAGTTATCATGTGAGTTTCAGTTGTAGGTCTCTGTAGATATGTAATTAGGAAATCTTGTTTATTAGCCTGGGCATAATTGTCATAGTTAAGTGCTAACGTGTCAAAGAAATAAAGCATTGTTGCTGTCAGACAATAACTACCCAGCCCTGCTGTGTGGGCAGTAAAAACCTGCTGCCTTAATGCCCTGTTGTGTCTTTATGTACAACAAAACAACAAACCACCTCATGCATCAACTATTTATGGCAGACTCACATGCTGAGATGGGAAGCTGCTTTTTTGGTACTAGTTTTTGCAGGTGTAGAAAGGCCACCAGTGCATGTTTGGGGTGGGTGGATTCTGGTCCATTGGGCTGTTCCTCCTATTAGATAGAGGCAACTAGGTCAGATGGTGGATACTGGGAAGCAGGGATCTCTAGGCTTTGTTTGTTTCTACTAAGTCTTTCTGTTGGAAGACAATGTTTTGCCACTCAACACGTTCTGCACCTGCACCTGCCACTCTCAAGGGTGGCCAAGGAAATCATTCTATTATCTATTCAGAAATAAGACTTGCCTTCCCCCAGGCTGGCTTAGGGGAGCCCTGCTGTTCAAATCAACTTGTACAGTGAACTGCAGGAGGCCTTGGAAGACGCAAGTTCTTGCTCAGGTGGTGATGAGAAGATCCTTCATGGACTTGATTATGTCAGAAGGTTCCTGCACCTTTTGTCCAGAACCTGGGACTTGAAACAGCTCATGAGGCTTGGCAATAGTGCTCTACTCCATCTTCCTACTTGTTTGTTTGTTTTTTATTATAGGTTACAATACAATAAACAATAACAAAATTAAACCTTAACAAAACATCATATTGATAATGAAATATAACTATACTCGTATCTTCATTTTTCAATTATTTCCCATATTTATTTATTATTTATTTATTTATTCACATTTTTATACCACCCTCCTCACCGTATTGTTATATTTCACATGATATTATATACCCCCTCTTCTTATTTATACATGTACTATGTGGTTATTTTCTGTTATATAATATCATCATATTATTAATAACACATAAAAATACACAAAGAAAGAAAAAAAGATAATGATAATAATTCACCAGTGTTATTTACCTTGGTGATTGCGGCTATACCCAACTTTCTCATATTATTCCCAGAATCTCAATTGGTCCAGTACTGGCTTGCCACCTTTACCCTCAATCAGTGTATGATTCAAAAAAGGTCTCCATATGCTCCCAAAATTATTTTCTTTAATTAAACCTTTTTTGTAATTCAATTCCCATGTTAACTTATTGTTTAATGCAATTTGCCACATTTCTCTATACCAATCTTCTATTTTTAATAGGGAGTCACTCTTCCAATTTCTAGCAATACACTGTCTCGCTACAGTTAATATTATGGAGAGTAGTTTCTTTTTATACTCATCCAAATTCATGTTATCAGTTTCAGTCAGTAAGGCGGCACCTGACACCATTTTAAAGCTCATTCCCATTATTCCTGATATCTCTCTTTCTATTTCTAACCAAAAAACTCTGAGTACATTACATGTCCACCACATATGCTCACCACATATGCAGCTACTTGTTTGTACCCCACTAGTTCTCTTCCTGCTCTCCTCCCCTTGCTCCTGGTTTTTGGTGTGCTGATACTGCAGAAGCATGATACATAATAAATACCTTCATGCTAAACCGGACAGCAGAGAATAGATGGAGATGGATCTCTAAAGCCCACACTCCTGCCTTGCCTGGTGATCAAGGGAAGCATAGAAATTCCCTGAGATTTCAGATGTCACTCTGAGATCTGCGAACCCTAACTGGAAGCTTGTGATCAACTGGATCTTTGGAAAAGCAAATATACACCTCTCACTCTAGCGGAATGTAGAAGGCAGAGAGTTTTCCTGCAACTACCAAGTTATATATCCCAACCCAGCTGACCAGTTCTTCTTTAAACACAAGTAATCCAATTCCCTTTGCTTTATGATTTATGGAAAAGCTACAAAACATTTTCATAAATAGTGATGATGGTGACAAACGATTCCCAAAAGTTATAAGTACTCACATCTTTGAGAAGATAAATGTTTCAGCTTATGACAATTGGTTCTTTTGTCCCTAACACTAAAAAAAGAACTGCACATGTGTCAAACGGAGGTTTGACGCATCTGCAGACATTTTTATTTTTTTGCTCCGCCCACAACGTCATGACATCATGACGTCATTACGTCATGACATCATGACGTCATGACGTCGGCTACGCCCATGACGTCCATGATGTCACAGTGGGGTAGCGGATATTTTGACCACCCACCACTGTGCCCATCCCTGCAGCAGTTCAAACAATGGGCTACATGTCTGTCTAATCAGCTTCTTTTTGTCAGTGCATTAATGTGGCATCACAGGTATAGCTGAATGGAACTTTAGCATCACCTTATGTTGCAAGGAAAACCTTTTTTAAACAATAGTAGACAGTGGAGTGGCACAACACATAGTATGTTATTAAATGCAGCCAAAGGCTGTTACTCAAGGAAGGGAAACATGAACTGCAGTTAGTATGTGTGTTCCTTCAGTTCTAATAGCAGCTTAGGAACATAGGAAATTATTTCATACTGAGTCAGACTCAAATCCTCTAACTCAATGGTAGTCCCAGTGACCAGCAGCCTCTTTATTAGTTAAAAAAGTATTTAACAAAATTCACAAATTTCTTCATATTTGGTAGAAAGAATCAAATTTTTTTATAGTAAGCAAATGGAATGTATTAGAAATATACACTGATATGATTATCCACCCAGACCTTGGAGTTTTAGTGCCTTGCTCTGCAGGTCTGGGTTTGATTCCTTGTATATTTAAACATTTTAGCTTTGAGTTTAGAGTGGCTACATTAGTTTTTCAGATATGTTCCTTATATAGTGCAGACCTCTCTGCTTTTTTAGTCGCTTTTAGCCACTTTGTAACTGTGATCTTTTAAATGATTGATGGATGGGGGTTAATTTTAGTGTTTTAAGGTTTTGAGATTGTAATGTTTTTATGTTGTTGTTGTAATGCCACCCAGAGTCGCTCGTTTGAATTAGGCGGCAGTATATAAATAATAAATAAAAATAATAATAATTTCATGTCAGAGATTACTCTGGGTTGAAAAGATTTTTGCTGGAGAAACTCCGCTCAAGGGATGCCCGAATGAGGCTCCTTTCATGTCCCTAAGTGCAGCTCTCAGGTATTGAAACCCAACCTTCCAGTCTCCAGTTCAGCATCTTAACCACTAAGCCACCAGAGGAGCTGCCTACGAGCAACCACCAGTATTGTTCCATGCAGAGAAGAATAGCTAGGCTGTTGATACATGGAGTAGAATTTGATATCAGTTTGGTTTTGAAGAACCTGGCAAAATTTGCAAATAATTTCATGATGAGGAAACAATGAGGCTTAAAATGTTGGAGAAAATATACTGATAGTGTTAGGACATTTTCCTTTTTGTGGGGTATTGTACAAAGATTGCTGCCCAGTACAACTTTAAGGCCCTGCAAGTGTTCTCTACACAGGTGTTCATAATAGAGCCACAGACTGATTGTCCGGTTGTGCATGCCTCGTCTACGTGCTCCTGTAACAGCCCAGCTGTGGCTGATTAGACAATCTGCCCAGCAACAGCAGGGTATAACTGTGGCCCTCTGGGAAGGGTCCACGGAGGAGGTCATCATTCGGAGGAGGTTTTTCTACGGAGGAGGTTATCATTCTGAGGAGGTTATCATACTGATGAGAAGGGGTGAGACACTGAAGGTGAGACTACAGAGAGAGAGACTGCTAAAGGAGGTTGTGCTGTTGATGAGAGTTTCCTTCAACTGAGAAGGAAGAACTGCTGAAGATCACCAGGACTCTGTGCATGCTCTTGCGATTGGAGCCAACAGAGGAATCCAAGCTATGTACCAACTGTGGGGCTTGGAGGGAGAGAGACTGGTATTCTTGTATATAGACCTGTGTATGTCTGTCTTCCCCTCACTGTTAAGTAAAGCGCACCCTTTCACTGAAGGCATATGTGTGTGTGTCATTGCACTTAAAGTTTTCGCTGCGTAACAGCTTAAAAGTGCTACTCTGCTATCGAGCCACACATATCCCTAGGGGAATCCCTGACAGATAGGATTCCCCATCAGCCTTTCTATCTAAAGAGGCTGAAGACTGAAACCTCAGGTTTGGCATGGAAACCATGTGTGTTAATACTTATTTATGACAGACTAACCTAGAGTCAGAGAGGTCAAAAGATTAAATAACTTCATTCCTCAACAGCTACAGGTCCTATCTGAACAATCTTCCTTCTTTGGCAGCTGCTTGTGTCAACACAGATGATGAATAGAAGGTTCCTTATAGATTTCCAGGTTGCCAGGTCAACAGTGAGCTTTAATTTAAGAGAGAAAGTTTAAAAATGAGATCTGAATTTCTTTTTCTGTATTCAGTCTGGAAATTTAATGTCACATTCCCTTTGATATTAGAGTCTGACATGAAATTTGGATAGCTTAATAAATTGATAACAGCATCTCAGGAAGAATAGCATTCTGGGGTTTTGTGTGTGGGAGAGAGAGAATGAATGTAAATGAATTCTAAAGTAATTATTAATTTTTTTTTTAGTATTAAGTTTAATCATAGGTCAGAATGGTGACACATATACACTTCTGTTTCACAGGAGGAGGGGAGTTCATAGAACTCCACATAGGCATATCCTTGTGAGGGCATTATTTTTCACTTGACTGAAACAGTAAAGGGAACAGTGCCTGAAATGAGGGAAGTGGTTGACAGGTGAGGGATTTGTAACAAAATACTCAAGACACAGACCCTGTCTGCTACTGTCAATTTTAGCCAAATTATGGCTTCATGCAGCCTACTGAAAACTAAAGATATAGAGGTTATCATAAAAGGTAAGATGTCTCCCTCTACCTTCTTGCCTCAATTGAGCATTGAAAGAGAATGTTCTGCATTTATTTAGGAAGGTATTTGGTTCAATTTCTCCACCTTGATATCTAGTACTACTTAGTTGGTGCAATTGATTCCATGGGTTCATAGCCGGACAGAATTTGTGCTGAGAAATGTCTTGCCATGGAATGGGAGATGAATGTTCTTGGTGTCAGGGACAAAGCACCAGCTTTTAGCTTTCACTTTTCTCTTCTGTTTACCATAGACACAACAATTAGAAAGAATGTGAAAACTTAGAGTTAGCTACATGTGATTGTCTGGAGTCTCACACGTGGAAAGTCAGATGGGGGAGAAGAAGATGATGATAAAAGTAATTGTGAGGGGAGGTTCTTTCTTTTTCGCCTAGTGGAAGCAGAGAGACTCACCTTCGAAGGTGGACGTGAGTACACTTTGTAAGCCTGAGGCCTAAAGCAAGTCAATGAAAGGACTAGTTTGCAAAGTCTGATTACATATCCTATAACCATTTACTTAATGACACTTTAATAAAACTACAGTCTAAGATATGGAACCTTCGTGTCTATTGACTGGAAATAAGGAGCTGAGCTGGACCACATTGTCCATGGCCAATGCTACCATAACTAAACCATGCTCGCCCACTCAAGTCAGTAAGCCAGGTGGAGTACAGGGGAATTCAGCTGGACAATTTTCCCACTCGGAGGGTACAGGCCACCATTGGTTAAAGTGGCTAGAGCAGTGATGGTGATCCTTTTAGAGACCGAGTGCCCGGACTACAACCCAAACCTTACTTATTTATCACAAAGTGCCAACACAGCAACAGGGGAGGAAGGAAACATTCCCATTGGGCTGCTGGGCAGAGAGAAGGAGCAAACTCTGTGCTGGAGTGACTGCATGGGTGCCCACAGAGGAGGCTCCGAGTGCCACTGCTGACACGCATGCCATGGGTTCGCCATCACTGGGCTAGAGAGTGTGGTCTGATCAGAAAGGAGGAGGGGATCAAGTTCTGCCAGGGTGCAGGAACAGAGATCCCTATCCTGACACTTGGTAGCAGAGGATTGTTTGGTAAATCAATGTACAATCTTCCAGCAGCAACTCTACAACCACACAATGACTAAAAATAAAACCTACAGGTGCATACTGGAGACAGATCTGAGAAACTAACTGGACTGCTTAATTATTGCACTTCATCTCCCAAATTCCTCAGCCCAGACTCCCTTCAACGGGAAGTAAGGGCCAAAGAGGGGCTGTTTTTGAGACAGCATAGGGCAGTGTTTCCCAAATGCTGGTGTTTGGACTTCAATTCCCAGAAGCCTAAGTCAATTCCCCAAAGCACTGATCAGTCAATATACTGGCTTAGGCTTCTGGGAACTGAAGTCCAAACACCAGCATTTGGGAAACACTGGCATAGGGTTACGCTCAGATTTAGAACAGCCTCTCACATACAGGCTTATAAACAAAGAAGGACTACCTGAATCTTCAGCTCAACTGTAGACTGAAATGGCCTATCAATTAGGAGTGAAAAATTTAGCTTTAGTCATTGTCATTGTTCTGTCATACACTATTATTGACACCCATTGTCCCTTTTAAGGACACACCATGTCACTCCTTCAGCTTCTAAATGAAACCTGGGGCCTTGTGATGGTGTAATAGGAACAGTGAGACTGACACTGAAGAGGGAGACAATCAAAAGTCAGCATCCAGGGAGAAAGGGTTAGCAGAAAATCTCAGCGTGTCAAGAAGAAGAGGGAGCGGCTCATGAAATTTCCAGTGTTCCATGTAGGAAATGTTTAGTATATATATTACCGAGGTTACTGTTTAGGCACCTAGCCTTGAAGCACTGGGATGCTACACAGTCTAGGCTCACTTATTTTCAGGTTGCTTGAGAGTGAGCCCCCCCCCCCCTCTAAATTACATTTAAAGTATTACCCTTGTCTAACACTCCAAATGACTTTTGCTTGTATGGAGACATGGCTGACTTCACCATATGGGCAAATAAAACATTTCCCTTTTCCTCTGCAGAGGAGCAGGAAAAGTATAATCTCCCCTTCCCCCCTCCTTAGTTGTAGTACTGGATGTTTAGGAAAGTAAAATCATTTTTCTATGTTTTTCCCTTTTATTGAAAAACTGCTCACAGCTGTGGTGAGAAAAGGGATACATTTAAAAATTTTCCTCTCAGATCTAGTGTTACAGCAATCAGACAGGAAGTGAAAAAATAGTTAAACAGTTCTCCTGCCCCTCTAGAGAGGAGCGTTTTGTTGCTGTTCAGTCACACAGTCGATTCCGACCCTTTGCGACCCTATGGACCATTGCCCGTCAGGCACCTCTGTCCTCCACCATCTTCCTCAGCCCGCCTGTCTAATAGCAAAATCCAATACTGTATGCTACAGCCCTCACTATCCCTATCAGCATATTGGATGTTTACCCTGGAAGTAGCCTTTTGGCTGTAAGTATCACCTTATGCATCAATCCCAGTGTTTGGAAGTGCTGGGATCAGCATATATTTCAGCAAAATAAAAAAAATCAATCAGCAGGAAATTGTGATGCACCAGCATCCTTGCAAACTGGATGCATGGATATCAGACCATTCCCTGATTGCTCAGACGAGTACTCTAAGCACTAGTCTAGACATGCTGTTGGTGATGGAAACTTGGAAATCTTTTATTCTCCTGAGTTGTTAAAATTTTGAACTGGGAACTCTGACAGCAGGTGCAAGCATTTGTAAAACAACCTCCAGGCAGGAGGAGCACCTTTCTTGATGTGCAATATTATCATACAACTACTAAGCATGACTGTCACTTTTAGCATAAGGAAGAGCCAATCAAGTTTCACCCGGAGTGTGTTTACACTACACAGTTGTAGGATTTAGACTTTAAAACTGTCATGGTCCCATCCTATAGAATCATGGGATTTGAAGTTTGGTGAAGGGGTTAAAATTCGCTGCTGGAGAGCTCTAATTTTCCCTTTTAAAATATGCAAAAAGAATTCTCCGTACCTTAGAAATCTAAACATGAAACGATTCTGCAGGAAGAAGCTGTGGCAGTTAAAATGTTATCAAATTGTCATCATTCTGTAATGTAATGCATGACCTTTTTGATACACTGGTTAAGCTACAGTACTACTGCCAAAACTGGAGTACACAGAAAGAGCCTCCTTGAAGATAGTGGTATTTTTGAACCACAATCAGGTGTACTCTGGTAATTGCAACCATGTGTTGCCAGCTAATCTTTCTCACACTAGGTCAGGCGAAGGAAACTGCAGAATGAACTTACCAAAGGGTGCCTTCATTTTGACGGTTTCACATCTGGCCTAGAAACAGAAGAAGACTGCCAAAACTCTGTTCATGATCTGAGTTCAGTCCTGATGAGCTAAAGGCCGACTCAGCCTTCCATCTTTCCAAGGTCAATATAATGAGTACACAGCAAGTTGGGGGCAAAATGCTAGTTATCTTGTAAACTGCCTAGAACTACAATAGCAATTGCTATAGCTATTCTTTGTACTCCTTAGTAAGATACCCAGTGTGCTGGAGTGGATAGATTAATTTAGTAGGACTCAAAAGTTCTGGTTTCGGTTTCCTGCACAAGGAATCACAAAAAATCTCTAAATGCTCAAGAGTAACTGCTGTATTTTAATGTTATCCCTCGTGAATACTTACCTTAGAAATATCCCAGATTTTGTCTCTCAGCAAGACAATTTTTCCATTTGATTCTGGAATATTTTGAAGGCAAGTTTCCACGAAGGATAACATTAAAATACAGCAAGAGACTTTTAATAACATTGGTTTTATTTCCTCCTGTGCCTCTGCCGCTCAACTCCTCCACTGCTCTGGCCACTGCCCCACCTCTGATGAGACCACCCTCCGTGTCCCCCACCTCTGATGAGGCCACTGAAGGCTTCTGGCACATGGCCACTGTTGCTCCGTCTCCAATGAGGCCACCAAGGGCCTCAGGTGCAAGGCCACCACTCCACCTCTGGTGAGGCCGCTGAGGGCCTCTGATGTAAGGCTGCTGGTGCTGTCATGCCACTGCTGAGGCTGTTGAGAGCCTCTGGCACAAGGCCACCTCCATGCCTCTGCTGAGGCCACCGAGGCGGGGCCTCTGGTGTGAGGCCAGTGCTGCTCTGCTGAGCCCACTGAGTGCCTCTGGTGCAAGGCTGCCGCCGCTCCACCTTCGATGAGGCCGCTGAGGGCCTCTAGTGTTAGGCCACTCCAACTGCTCCACCTCTGATGAGGCTGCGGATGGCCTCAGGCACGAGGCTGCCACTACTGCCTTGCCTGTGATGACTCTGCCTTGCCTCTGGCAAAGCCACCGATGGCCTCAGCCATGAGGCTGCCAATGGCCTCAGCCATGAGGCCGCTGCTGTTTTCTCCACCTCTCTGCTGCCATGCCACAGTAGGCCTCCACTCTGCTGCCTCTGCTGCCAAACCCACTGCTCCACCTACCCAATGCCTCCACTCTGCTGCCACCTCCATGCTCAAAGCAGAAAATGGCTGCTTGGCTTGGCACACATGTGTTATTAGGTAGAATTGGTGCATGTGCACTGAGCACTGGAGGCGCATATGTGCAAGTAGGGAACTGGGCATGGCCACCATAAATTTTTACATGCGAACCGGTGTGTACCAGGAGCTGCCCACCACTGCCACACCTTAAAATACTTCACTTGCCTTGAAAAAACTACTGGAGCATTATAAATCAGCTTTGACCTGATGGCATATAACAACAACTCTCTTGTAATAACAGCCTTTATTCTTGCTTGCCTGTCTGATCAACTCATTGTGCAGATCCATAGGCTGAGGTGCTACAGACTGTTTAGGAGCTTATTTCTCATAGTTCTGGAATTCAGGGTCACTCAATGACATGTATGGCAATAGGATAAAGATACACGATATAAAAAACGTCCGGAACAATACAGAACAATTTTTTGGAATTTGTTGTGTTGTGTAGTGATGGCTCTAGTTTGCATTTTAAAAAGGAACTAGATAAAGGATTAGTTTAGTGGTATCTTGGACTTATATATATGAGCCAAGGAGATGGTGTTCAACTGAGTCCAAGTTTTTATTGGACTGGGTTTTGAGGTCACTAATTATGAAGTCAGTTGAAAATGGTGGAGAAGCTAAATAACATATATCTCCAAACAATAAAAGTGATATTTGACCAAATTGTGATGTAGCTGATGAGCCATTAGATGATATGGCAAATTACACACTTCCTCTGCTCTTCTTCAGAGGGGCAAGGACAGTGAAATTATATTTTCCCCTCCTATCTCATTGCTTTAGCACTGCATCAGTTAGGACTGGGATTTTTCACCACTTTTCTCTCTAGCACCAGTTGCAGTTGTGAGCAGTTTCTCAATCGGCACTGCACAGTAAAGTGAAAAAAAAAATCCTTTGCAAAGCAGTGATCATATGGAGAAGGAAAAAATAATGACACTTTCCCTGCCCTTCACAGAGGAGCAGGAAAAGTGTTTAAATGCAATATCTGATATGCTGAAACGGCTTTGATGTTGATACCAGGAATGGCCTTTGATGGCTGCAAGGGTCCCATTTATGTTCCACAGGAACTGTGAACAATATTTATTGTAGTGTACCTAGAATAGGAAAATCCCTTAGATGGGCGGGGTTTAAATACACACACACACACACACCATACATACATACATACATACATACATACATACATACATACATACATACATACATACATACATACATACATACATACATACATACATAAAGTTGAACCCTCTCATGGGTATTAAAAAAGGCACAGCTTGGCAGTGACCAGAACTGCTCTGGCATTCTGCATATCCGGAAGCTGGGGGTGGAGATGGGCCAGCTTACCCCCCAATGCTGTGGGGAGCAGACTTAATGCCTGTCTGAATAGGATCTGGCTATGTATCAATTGTTGCAGGATAATAGCTATAGTAGAGTGAGGCAAGTACATCAGGTAGAAGATAACTGAGGCAACAATACCCTTCAGTGGAGCCTCAAATTCCAGTTAAATCAGTTTCAGTATGTATGATAGAAGGGGTAATTCTCTTGTAATTTTCTGCTGATAACAAAAAGTATTTGTCCAAGCTTTGTTCTTATGTCAGTTTTTCAGAAGAAGCTCATCCACAGAAATACTAATGTTTAAATAACACAAAAAAGAGATTAGCACACATAATGAGAAGCCATTGATTTGAAAAAGTTGAGAAACTCGCAATAAAAAGCAGTTCTCATTTTTTTACAATGTAAAATGTAATTAATAGCTGAAATAAAGACATAATTGTATGTATCCATCCATTTCTCTCTCATCACACTGCCAATAAATTGATCCCTAAAATAGCATTTTCACTTGTTACATTAAAAAAAGAGGAGTGAGAGAGACAAAGAGAGAGTGGGTGCCAGAAAATATTATTCATCTGCTCATATAATGATGAACCTTGAAATATATAGCTAGATTCAAAGGATGGATTAAAATCTACATATACACAAATCAGGTTTTTCTTGGCTGCCTCCAAAAGCTTTCCTTTTGAGAATTATTATTTTCATGCTGTTACATAATTGCTACTGGAAGCAGCAGTATATTTTATATAAATCCCTTACTTAAATTCTTCTAAAACTACTCCAATTCAAAGTTATAGGAGGATGGAAGTGGCTCCTCTTCAGAATAATAGTTCTTCCATGCCACTGTAGAATGATCCTTTAATTTCAGAGCCTGTTGACGTTGACATATAGCTTGCTGCTTGGATTGTTTTTGCTGTGGTTTGGCTTGACACAAATTATGGTGTCCACACATTTTGATTCAGAGCATTCTGTCTTACCCCTTTTTATAGCTGTTTTATTGCTTTCTGGTACAGTGTTAGGACTATAGGTTGTTGTTGTTTTTGTTTTGTTTTTTGCAATGATGCTAATTTTTCTTCTCTGTGGCCCATGTAGGCAGTTAGCTCACAATCAAACAGTTGTGAACAGGGTTATCTGACATGCTGTGGGTTGTCACATTAAAATGTATGATGGGGAAACTCCTTCCTATATTTTTGGGTAGTCTAATTGTTTTATTAGTTCTCTGAGTGATGCGGCACAATTCCAAATACACTAGAGATGCATTTGAGTTCTCTTTTAGTACATTGATATAGATGTTATGCCGAATCAATGCATTGCTGTTTCACTTTTGTCACTTTACTTAATGAAAAAAACTTTTGTGGCCCATGGAATGATGGCTGCCATAAAGGCAGGGAAGGAGACAGGAAGTAGAGTGTTGGTCATCAAACTGAGGACAAATTGAAGCAAGCCAAATGTTCTGTTTGCAAGGCATGTTCTCCCGGTGCCACAGAGATATGTTTCATCTCTAGCATCAGTATAATAGAGCTGCGGTTATGTAATGGACAAATATATGCAAAATCCTGGTATGTGCATGCTATGTATATGAGGACACAGAAGGAAGTTTTAGTCTCATTAAATTGTCCTGTCAGGTCTTGAGTGCTCTTCAGCTTACTTCTCTGAGCATTCAGTGAATATGTGAAGGGATTCTCAAGGGCAAAGAAAGGCACTACCCACCATTGAAACTATACATTTTCTCTAAATAATGCTGGCAGTTATCCAGTTAGGGTTCATTAGAATGAGCTTCTTCATGCAATGCAAACTTAGTCACAGAGTACTTTTCTATTCATTTTCCTTCTTGATGTGGATAGTTTCTTCTTCTAAGTTTGTGAAGAAAGAATTCACAAACATTCATCACAATAGGGAGCATATGGTTCCAGGAGAGAACAGGGTAAACATGCATTGCCCAACAGTGCAAATTATGTGGTCTTTAGGAGTAAGGAGGGAATATCCAGTATAACCTCCACCTGCCAATTCAGTATCATCTGGGATACTAAACATCACCTGCCAATTTCAAGACAGCTCTTCATATTCCACTGTGAATTTTCACGTTGCCTTCAGACTACAGGTTTCTTGTAGCATAAATTAAAACATGGCTGCTTTCCTGGATTTCATTCAGTAGAACCCCATGATTTAACATGAAGGCTGTGACCATGCAACCCTTGAATTAAGTCTGTAACCAAAGAACTCTTTTCAGGAGATTCTGTGTTCTGTTTCAGCACATTGAGGTGCATGAATTCAGGATCTGTCAGTATAATTAAGAGACCAATAAAAATTATACAGCTCACATCATGCAAGTCTAACCTGATGTCCTCCATTCAGTAATGTGTCCAAAGCTTAAGGAAGTTACTTTTCTTGACTAAAACTCGTCAGAACCCCTCCCCCCCCCCGGCAGCAGAATTAACACATTTGCTTCCCACTTAAGCACATCCTGATCTGCAATCATACCCTTGGTTTGAGCTCAGTACTTGTTGCCCATCTCAACTGTTGTTTTGAAGCAACTCTCCACAGCTTGAATTGGCAGCTCAAGGTTACAAGCAAATACTAATGGCATCATGAACTCTGATTGCTCAATCGGCTATAAAGCTCATTCATGCCAACAGTGCAACCAAGCTGGTGACACATATGTCTCAACCCAATAAGTCAATGGTTGGAATGCATTCAAAGAAAGATGATCAGCTGTTTTGTTGTTATATGGCATTTATTCTGGTCTGTTGGTTTTCCATCATACCCCTTTTCCTCTCCTTGCTCCTAATCTTTAATTGACAGAAATGGAAACAAAACAAACCCTCCAAACATCTTCAGTTTAGTCTCAGGGTCTAAACTGCCTGCTGGTATTCAGTATGGATTTCCCTATTACACTGCCGCTGTTGTGCAAACCAATGCAAGGCAAAGTTGACATTTTACCTAATTTAGCCTGTCCCTTTATGTGAAAGGTATCATATTTTTAATAGAGCTTTGCTAAACCAAGAAATTTTGCTAAATCATTTGCTATGCAAACTTCAATTTGGAGTGGTTGAACTCCCATTTCCACAATTCTATACACTTATATCAAACTCATCTGCTCCACCTATAGATCCTAATGTGAATCATGAACCACAATGCTCACCCTTTAGTAAGAGGAAACATAAAGCCTTTCAAATTTGCTCATCTTGTGATACAAAATACAGTTGTACCTCGCTTAAAGAGCATAGTGCTCTCCACCTCTGAATCTAGAGGTTACCTGCAGGGCCAGTCCTACTATAAAGCAGAGAGAGGCAGCCCCCTCAGGTGGCAGGTTTCGAAGGATGAGACCAGGCAAATTAGTTTGTTCTATGGAAACTCTTCTGCATTCCCTATATTCTTTTGTTCCCTTCAAATGAAGCAAAAGGTTATCTCCCTTTTCCAGTCTTCAAGTAAAATGCAGCTGGCTGGATTTTCTGCAGGCTTGGAGAAACTTCACTAGCAAAATGTTCTGTATGGTTGCATACAGCATCATGATTACTGTTTATAGACTCTCAGAATTCTTTGGCAGAATTATTATATGCTGCACTGTAATCCAAAGCATAAATGTTTCCCATCTTTAAAAGTCAGGGCATTACAATCCTTTTGAAAACCATGACTCCTGATGTTAGCAAAAGAAAAAGCCATAATAGTGTAACATTAGTACTCTTAATACAGTAGACATGAGTTTTGTAGTTAAGTTGCATTTTGTTTTAAATTGTATATATACAGAGGGTGCCAAAATGTATACACATTTCAAAGAGATGTTATCTATGTCATACTTTTTGAAGATGAATTGTATTATGGTAGCAATGTGCAATATGATGTTCACTCATAAGAATGGATGCTGTTGTGCTATGCAACAGCAGGCTAGTCAAACAAAATGGCAGAAGCACAATTGTTGGAGGAGTGCAAGACCATTTTGAAGGGGTATTTGAAATTAGACAACATTGTGGAAGTACAACAACAATGGAGGCATGAGTATTCTACAGAGCCTCAAACATGCCTAACAATTGCACGCATTAATGATAAGACTGAGACACATGGTACTCTGAGTGATGTGCACAAGGGAAGATCCAGGGGCTTTGGTGGCACAGTGGTTAAGAAACTCACCTTGTTAGCTGGAAGGCTGGCAATTCAGCAGTTCAAGACCCGGGTACGGCATAATGGATTGAGTGTCTGTCTCTGTCCCAGCTCTTGCAGACACGAAAGGAGCCTCATTTGGGCATTCCCTGAGCAGAGTTTCTTCTGCAAAAAAGGTTCAACCCATAATAATAATAATAATAATAATAATAATAATAATAATAATAATAATAATAATAATAATAATAATAATAATAAGAAGAAGAAGAAGAAGAAGAAGAAGAAGAAGAAGAAGAAGAAGAAGAAGAAGAAGAAGAAGAAGAAGAAGAAGAAGAAGAAGAAGAAGAAGAAGAAGAAGAAGAAGAAGAAGAAGAAGAAGAAGAAGAAGAAGAAGAAGAAGAAGAAGAAGAAGAAGAAGAAGAAGAAGAAGAAGAAGAAGAAGAAGAAGAAGAAGAAGAAGAAGAAGAAGAAGAAGAAGAAGAAGAAGAAGAAGAAGAAGAAGAAGAAGGGATGATCCGAGAGGCCTCACACAGCAATGAGTTCTGCTCCTTCTGCTATGGTGTTGGAACAGTTTACACACTTGCCACAGAAGTCTATCAAACAATATGCACATGAGACAGGAGTTAGCAGAACAAATATATGACACATTCTTAAAACAGCAGAATGCTGCATGCACAGCGACACAAGTGGACAATTTTGGTCAATGTTGCTCAAGCAGTAGTTTGCCATAATTGGAAGTGTCTGGACATTGATGGTAACCACTCTGAGCACCTCTTATAATTGTGATTTTTATGATATAGACACATAAAGAAGTCTTCAGATACTAGTAAGGAGGCAGGCAGGTGCATCTTGGCTAGGGGGGTACTGGAAATGGGTCAGCGCCACACTTGCTTTAATGGATGTGCCAGCACTGAGTAAGATTCTTAATGTGTCTATACAATTCTTATAATTAGATGATTTTTGTGTAGACAGAGAGTGGCATTTCCAATTGACTTGTAATCTGAATTGTTTTTTTATTTCTATGTGTTTGCAAGGTCATTTCAGGAAAACAAGAGGAAATTCAGCTTATGAGGCATGCTTTGAAACTGATATTTTTAAAACCATTTGTAACAAGTGGAATCATGTAGTTAACAGGTGCTGCCGTAGAAGGAAAAAAGCATGGTGCTCATAACCTAATTTGTCCTCTTTTGAAAGAGGTTCTTCAGGCAGATAAAAAGTTGTCTTCTCACATTTGATAACTGTTTGTCAAGGTCTATTTCTGTGCTTTCAGGTATGAATAAAGACAAAAATAACTTCCTAATCCAGTTTCATCATTCTAGAATCAATTTAGAATTGACATCAAATGTTCAAGGTTCCAGGATGTTCTATTTAAAGGAAGAACAAAACATAGTATTATGTAACAAAAAACTAAACAGAATAAATCTAAACAAATCAAGAATACTTTGGGATCTCTCATTCAGAACTGTCTTGCTGTGCCAAGCATTAGAGATTGATATTTCAATACAATGCTTTTTAACCTCATATTGGTTTTATGTTTTATGACTTTTGTTTATTATTTATATTTATTGTATTTCTGTATACCTTTCCTCTATTAGGTAGTGCTTAAGATAGCTTACAATCATCATAAAACATAGTAAACAGCAAGGGTAGGAATTGTATCTCCTTCAAGGGTTGTCCATATAGAGTACAATATAGTAAACAAGACATAATATAATTTAACATTGATGACTGTTGCCCAGCCAAATCATCTCAGAAAAATTCACAGCTAGTTGACTAAATGGAGTTGTACAAAGATCTTATAATAGAGCTGTCACATAAGAATTCAGGGACATAGACAGTCATGGAATACTCACAAACTACAAATATGACTTGCCAAGAGGATCACAATATTTTCTAGAACATGTTGAATCCAAATCCCTGTGCCTGACTTCCTACTGCCAGCATCACCTTCATCTTGTCAGGACTTAAATTTAGCTTGTTCATCTTCATCCACCCCATTATAGAGTTCAGACATCATTCAAAGATATTAACTGTTCCCTTAGTGTTAGTGAACAACTCATGCATGACACAAATTGAATAGGAAATATGCACAAACACTTTTGTGCATTCTTGTGAAGATGTGACTTCAAAATACGAACATGAATAACATACCTACCAACATGAATATGCCTTTAGTGAACATGAAGAATATGCAGACATGGACATTGTCAGCAGAATCATCCATATTGGCCTACTTGGTCACACCCTGGTGATACAGAAAACTGATGTAAAGCTACATATGCTAGTGGGCAGAAGTGCAAAACTTTGCCACCAATTCACATTGTTCAACATTAGTTGTTGATTATCCACATTGTCTATTATATGAACCAACTCATTTGTTGATATGGTTGATTTGGTCATATTCTCATGGTTTTTATGCATGTTCAACTGGTAGATGACATATAGATATACACACACCCTTTCAAATACTTGAGTTGAAAGAACTCAAATCTTAGATTGTGCCAAAAATGTTAGTGATAATATACTGTATATGCTGGCATATAAGACTCCTTTTACCCCCCTGAAAAACATAATTCCAAGTGGGTGCATTTCAGTTGGGATAGACATAGCTGCCCATAGTGGCCTCCCGATGCCCTCCTGGTGCCCATAGTGGCCTCCCGATGCCCACCCACCTCATTCTACATACCATCCAGTATCGCGCAGTATCCAGGGTGGCTGCGGCGAGCATCAGCAGCGAGACAGTGGTGCCAGCCTTTTCGGTGTGACCGGCTCGTTCTGCTCAGTGGGAAGCAGCAGTGCTCCGCCCTGCCCCTTGTCTACGCAGAACTTGCACATGTGTACTTGTGCACTAGTGCTGGCCACAGGGAGATGTTGAAATCAAATCTGATGTTCTTTTATGTTTTATTTGGTGTGTGGAAGGTGTGAGGAAGAGGGGGTAGTCTTATACAGCGAGTATATAACAAACTCTATATTTTGAGTGGAAATGTGTGTGTGTGTGGGGGGTCCTCTTATAGGCCCAGTCGTCTTATATGCCGGCATATACGGTACTTGAAATCATTTAATCCTATACTTAGTGGTTGCAAAGGAATGGAGTTTTTATTTATTAGGTATTTCTTGACTGACTGTCATCCTGTACCTTAAAGATGAATAACCTTATATTCATTGAAAGTCAATTTTCCTCTAAAATAATCTTTTGGAGACCACAAGTTGCTGGTGGATGGGGCCAGAGCAAGCTTATTGTTTTCTCTATTTCTTTCAAAAGAAAGAGGGGCGGGGGGAGAGAAAGAAAAAATAAAAGTAGTAATGACCTTAACTCTTCCTGAAGGCCATGCTCTGTGTTTGGGCCTCTTTTCTTGTTCATCTTTCTCTTGAAGAAAGGTAAAGCAAGAAAAAAGAACTGCAAAATTATTCTCCACACTTGCAAGAGGGCAAGAGTTTTTACATGCTCTTCACATTGGAAAGAAGAATTTTGGTACAAGCTCTACAGTTATGCATTTGCCTCCTATTTGTTGTATTGACTTTTAAAACTAGAAGCATCAGAGAGATGGTTTGTGTCTTCTTGAAGCATCAACCATTCATATCTTACAGGGCTTTAAAATTCCTCATTTTAAATCTTCCTGTTCAGGGCAACCTGAATTGACAAGAATGAGGGATTTAGTGGGCATTTCTTGCATATCTACTTGCTTCTCTGTGTGTCTTTCTGCATATGTGTGTATGTTCATAAAGCAGTTGATGTTGGGTGTTAGGGATCATGTCATATTAGGCCAAGTAGTGGATGCAGATCACAGGCTTCAAGTTGCCTTAACTGAAGTACTTAGTGTTCAGAGAATACATGGATGTTGTAAAGGAACTTTGTCTCAAACCACTTTGGTGTTCCCAAAGCACAAACTGTTGAAAGTCCCCCTATTCAGGCATTTTCTCTGATTGTACTTATGCTGTTCGTAGAACAAACTAGAGAATCTGTTTCAATGAAAGGTGGTTTAGAAATATTTCAAACAAATTCAAGATTATAATTCCTTGTTCTAGTAAAAGTGATTGGAATGGAAGAGATACTATTTAGAGACATATCAGTCTAGCGAAGAGCAGTTGCTTGTTATTCAGCATGCATACACTGGTTGACAAAGCTGCTCTGAAGCTTGTTTTAGGATCTTTTCCCTGTTCCACATGGTGAGAGTGGGTGGAATATTTTAGACAGATTTTTTTACAACATTGCACCTTTCTGCAGTTTCTTTCTCATTAAATTTCCCTCTTGTGACTTGCTGAGCTCTAAAATACTGCCAAGTGTCAGTTGTCAAATAATGTCAACTGTCAGGTACTGAAATCAAATGTTGAAGTCAAATGTGTGATACTAACAACAAAATCATCTAATGTTTAAAGCAAGTTTGTTGTTGCTATTGTTTTTTGAATGGCTGGGTGTCCTTTTCTTCTTCTTGCAGCAAACAGAAGTCCATTATTTTGGTACATGATTGCAAATTCCTTAGAATATGTATTGAACAGTAGTGGAGCAAAATACCTATGGTTTCTTCTCATGAAAGGCCATTGAAATATTCATTTGCCATGAAATTGGTTCAGTCTACTTAAGGAAAATCATATTTATAGGCATATATTATTTATTTTATTTATTTATTACATTTTTATACCACCCATTTGGGTGGTACTCTACTCTAATGGTCCTAAGAGTTTTTCTTTGCTGCAGAAGAAATTGGAAGACAGTGTACTAATATGGGATGAATATGACTAGTCTCACAGTTAATCTTTCCAACAATGAATAGATAAAATAAAATCAGATGTAACAAATCTGGCATGGATTGTCCTAGGTTATTTAGAAATGTCATTATGTGTTAGTTAGGTTTATATCCTGACTTTCCTCCCATGTATACACAGGAAGATCAGTGGTGGGCAGCAAAACTTTTTGCTACCACACCGTGGGTGGAGCCTAGGCCATGGGGTCATCTAGTCATGCCTCCCATATGGCCATGTATACATCTGCAAACACAGGTAGCACTGGCTCTTTGGCTGTAAATGGAGATGAGCACTGCACCCTGGAGTTGGCTTTTGAGCAAGGGAGACCTTGAACCACTTGCAGGGACAAAACCTGATGGGGTAGGGCAGGGAGGTGAGTGTGGCCTCCCAATTTCGCTACCCCCCTGCCCAGAGGCCACCCAGTTTCACCACCACCCTTCCTGGGGGGTATGAACCTGTTGCTGCCCACCACTGAGGAAGATACATGGCATTACCAATTTATCTCCACAACAAATCTGTTACATAGGCCAGGCTATGAGAGGATGACTGATCTAATACATTTATTGTATCATTGGGGACTTGAATATGCACCCCCTAACCCCCAATCTGACACTCTACTATATACTACGACCTGGGTTATAAGGTCAACTCAACCACAGATTCACTGCATGACCTTAGGCAGCATTCTACAACTTGCTGCAGCCTACCATCAAACCAATCTGAATATTACAAATTTCACTTAGATTGAAAACAAAACTGAGATGGACCTGGGTAAGTTCTTAGACGTGAGACAACCATGAAGAAATAACCAGGAATCTCTAAAAGGGGCTAGGAAATGCTCTTGCTTGCTACCTCACAAAACCACTGAGAGTTGATAATATTGGGCTACCCTGACCACTGTTCTGATTCAGTATACCTATGCTCCTGTCCAAGGAAGGTCTTAGGATCTGATCTCATACCATGGACCAGAGATCCAGTGTCTTCTATCCTTATCCTTTCTCATTATCTGCTTATTCACATGCTTTCCTAGACAAAATCTAGAAAAGCTACAATATGAGAGGGATGGCCCAAAGGGCCAAGTAAAGGATGGAGGCCAATTTACTACTTCCAGTATCTGACAATCTGAAATAGCCGCCTTCCTCCTCCTTCTCCTCCTCCTCCTCCTCCTCCTCCTCCTCATTATTATTATTATTATTATTATTATTATTATTATTATTATTATTATTATTATTATTATTATTATTATTATTATTATTATTATTATTATTATTATTATTATTATTATTATTATTGGATACAAATCAACCATGTGGTTCACAGTCTAGGGATTGTATAAAATTAACAATTCAAGCCCTAACCAAGGAACTAAGAACTATTAAGGTAATGTCTGAGTATGTCTGCAATTCCTAATAGAATTGAGTTTTTTTGAGAGTTAAGTTGTTCAAGTCCAATAAGTCCAAAATTTCAAAATATCTAGGGAGTCCCTTAGGTATTGCTCCAAGGGCTCCGATTATTATGGGAATAAAAACAGATTTCTTCCTGCATAGACGCTTGACTTCAATTTGCAAATCACGATATTTTGTAATTTTCTCCAGTTGTTTTTCTTCAATTCATGCATCTCCTGGTATAGCAATGTCAATAAACCAGACCTTCTTCTTTTCCACAACAATTATATCAGGTGTGTTGTGAGGCAAATGTCTGTCTGTTTGAGTTTTAAAGTCCCACAGGATTTTGACTCTCTCATTTTCTAAAACTTTCTCTACTTGATGTTCCCAATGATTTTTTACTGCATTCAAGTCCAAACTTCTGGCCAATTTTCCAATAAATAATTTTTGAAACCCCGTTATGGCATTGCAAATAATCAGTCTGTGAAATTTTGTTGCATCCAGTGATCAAATAATCTACTGTTTTATCCTTTTCATTACAAAGCCAGCTTTTGCTATTGTTGGATACATTCTGTATTTTTGTCTTCACGCAATTTGTTGGTAAAACTTGTTCCTGAGCTGCCAAGATAAATCCTTCCGTTTCCTTCTTCAAAACTCCTTCTCTTAACTATCTCCATCTCAGCTTTGGGTCAGCCTTGCCTTCTATGTTTTTCAAGTATTGCCCATGCATAAGGCTTGTTTTTCCAGTTTCCAGTTTGACTTTCTATTTTTTTTATTTATTTATTTATTTATTTAATTGTACTTATATCCGACCCTTCTAGGAAAAACTTTCCTACTCAGGGTGGCTTACAGCATAAAACTCAAAAATACAAACTGACACAAATATTAAAATTTTCATATAAACCAATCAAAACCCAAACACCCTAAGAAGAAAGCCTATTTTAGGTGCAGTGGGGCAGAATAAAATGCTTAACAATCAGCCATTGGTGAGATATTCCCAAAGGCCTCTTTAAAAAGAAAAGTTTTCAATTGTTTTTTTTTTTAAATGGAGAGAGGGTATCAGGCACAGCTCCACTGGGAGGGAGTTCCACAAATTGGTGCTGCCAACGAAAAGGCCCTCTTCCTAGTAACGGCCTTCCAAGCAAATCTCAGGGTCAGCACCTGGAGCTGCATCATCACAAAGGAGTGAGTGATACGGGCTGTTGTCCTGCGGGGAAGACATTCCACCAGGTATCAAGGTCCCAAACCATACTGAAAGTTAGACCTAACACCTTGTACCTGATATGGAAAGAAACTGGGAGCCAGTGCAGCCTTGCCAAGACTGGGGAAATATGATCAAATTTTCTCATTCCCATAACCAACCTAGCCACCCAATTCTGAACTCATTGGAGCCTCCGTAACAAGCACAGGGGGAGCCCCATGTAAAAATCACTACGTGAGATTACGAGATAACTAGTGTTATGAGAGACCATCTGTCCAAATAGGGATGCAACTGAGCAATCTGGTGCAGTTGGAAAAAAGGGGTTCTGTATACTGCCGCAATTTGCAGCTCAAGGGTCAAATGTGGATCCAGTATGACACACAAGTTGCGAACCTGGTCCCTAGGAGCGAGAGCAGTCCCCCCAATCTAGGGGCTATATCACCAGTCGGGCAGACAGACCTTCCAACACCATAATCTCCATCTTGTCAGGGTTCAGCTTCAGCTTGTTAACTGATCCATTTCATTATGGCCACTAGGCAGTTGTCCAGGCACCAGACGTGTCTACTGCTGAGGATGAAAAAGAAAAGTAGAGTTGGGTTCCATCTGCATATTGGTGACACCACACTCCAAATCCACAGATGATCCCTCCCAGCGGCTTGATGTAGATATTAAATAATAATGGGGAGATAATAGACCCCTGGGGGACACCCCATTGTCAGGTGCAAGGAGTAAGACATAAACTCCCCAGTCTGGACTCTCTGGGAACAACCAACCAGGAAAGAGCAAAATCACTGTAGGACAGTGCCTCGAACCCCCATCTCTGACAGACAACCCAGTAGGATACCATGGTCGACAGTATCAAAAGCCACTGGGAGATCCAGGAGCACCTGGAGAGATTACCCCCCCCCCCCATCTGCTTCCTGGAGAAGATCATCCTGCAGCACAACCAGCGTGGTTTCGGTGCCATGGCATGTCCTAAAGCCTGACTGGAATGGATCCAGGTAGATGGTGTCATCCAAGAACACATGAAGCTGGTCCACCATCACCTTTCTTTCCTTTCCTTTTTGTATTCAGCTTTCTTCTTCACTGTTTTCAAAAGTCCTCCTTTGTTCACTTCCTGAAGCATAGGCTCTTCACTTTTCTTAATCTAGTCATTCAAGCTATGCTTTTCTTCCTCTACTGCAGTGTTTCCCAATCTTTGGTTTTTGGACTTCAGTTCCCAGAAGCCTAAGTCAATTCCCCAAAGCATTGATCAGCCAATGTGCTGACTTAGGCTTCTGGGAATTGAAGTCCACCAGTGTTCTGCAGAACATAGTTTGGGAAACAGTGCTCTACTGTCTGTTTCACCTGTAGGAGCCCTCTGTCACCCTCTGCTCTTGGTAAATACAGATGATCAACATCACTTTTTGGGTGCAGGGCATGATCCATGGTCATTACCTTCCTTGTTTTTGATGATGATGATGGTAAGAATAGCCATAGCTTTATTTTATCTGGGTGGTAGGTGGGGCCAGCATATTGTACAACAAGGGCAGGGAACCTTCAGCTTCCAGATATTTGGGCTTACAGCTCCCTTGATCACTGCCCTGTGGTTGCAATAGGAACGGATTGTGAGAGTTTAATTTTAATTTAATTTAATTTTCACATTTCTATGCCGCCCTACTTGCAAGAGTGACTTAGGGCAGCTTACACAAATTAACAAAATACAGTGTAGCAAAATACAGCAACACATCAGTACAGTATAACAAAATACAATTCAAGTATTCAGAGTTGAAGTCCAGAAAACCTGTGTTGCCAAAGGTTCTCAAGATTGGTTGTACAACAGTGGAGGTGGGTCCAGTAGTGTAGGGTCACTTCCTCCTCTGTGTGTACACTTCCTCCTCCTAGTCCATTCATACATGTGAGTGGTAAAGTGAAGAGAGAGCCATGTTTCATTAATGAAGCTCCGAAGAAGGCTGAACTGGATTAAACATATTTTTTCTTTGGTACCCAGGATAAGATTGTTAGCTGATATTTTATTGTTAAGCTTCCAAATTTCCCCCCTGAGTTATAGTCCCTGCTGCATTAAAGATGTGAGTAGCTTCTTGCCTCATATTGTTCCTTTCCTTCTGATTTGATTTGATTTGATTTGATTTGATTTGATTTGATTTAATTTAATTTAATTTAATAGATTTATATACAACCCTAATCCAATGGACTCTGGGTGGTGTACATAAATTAAAACCAATATAAAACAATTAAAATACCCTTAAGAACATAGCAATACTACCCACCGCTCTGCCATTACTATCTAAAAACAAATATAAAATCAGCATAACCTTAACGTTAAAATTAATTACAGGAGGGAAGAGCCTCAGATAAGCCAGAAAGAGGAGCTTGTTGACAATCGCAGCCCCCAGACGCATTTTGCCAACCATGTCTTCAGTTCTTTCCTAAATGATCATGGTAAACATGCCCAAAGCCTATTTTCAACAGATACATTTTGAAATTCCTACAACTTTCCTATGCAGCTAAGTCTCTCATTGCTAGGGCAAGAATTTCCCCCTCCCCTGCTCCTGAAAATTAAAACGAAACTTTCTCTCTTTTTAAAAATTTGCAATGCTAACACCCTCTTTAGTTGGCGACACCCTGTAATTGTGTATAGTAGGCATGCCGCTACACACCTTATTTAATTAGCAGTTAAGTAAACCATGTGAAAGGTTGATCATTAGACAACTCCTTTGACAGTTTTTGTACATCTTTGGTATTTTCTTGTCTGGGACAATGTATTAGCAACACACAAAAGGAAACAAGGTGATAGAAGAAGTATTTTACTTAGTAGCTAGGACCATGAAAGTCAATCTGTTGCAGTGGATAAAGTGACAGAGTCAAATTTGGGGAAATAATTATAGTTGTGAGCTGTCAAGTCTATTCTGAGTTGTGGTGACCCTTTTCAGGGTTTTCTAGTTAGAGAATATATAGAAGTCATTTACCATTCCCTTCTTCTAGGGGTGGCCTCAAAATAAATGGTGATTAGCCTTCTTGCGAGACTTGAAGACCCTGGAAATGAGATGGGAGGATGCTGAAGCACTCACTCAAGCTCAAAGCTGCTGGAAATCCCTTGCTGCCCAATATGCTACAAAGCATGGGAGGATCTAAGTCTAAGTAAGTAAATGAATACTAAAATCTTTCAGTGACATGATGGGTTTGATATCTTTTTTCCTTTTTATGACAGGACACTCTTCCAGATGATGTTACTACATCAGTGAATCACCTCATGTTTCTCTCTCCAGTACACAAAATACTGGAAACTATCAACGTCTCCTGGGAAATAAAGCTTCTTACTTTTTCTGTGTATGGCCAACCAAGCCAACCCTTCCTTTCCCATGGATTACCTATATACTTCTGAGCAACAACAGCACCTCTTTAATGGCCTGTTAAAATAAGAGTAGGAGTACTTTCCCTCATAGGACTGTTTGAAAAGCAAAAAATAAAATAAAAAGCCTGTATTCATGAGAGCTAGAACCCTACTTCCTATTTTTTGCTCATTTGTACTTCTACTCTGTTCTAGAGGGAAAGGAACATCTGTGGTTAAAAATAAAGCCTACACAATTTGAGTACATATATGCAAATGAAATGTATTTTCATGTTTTATTGATTTACAAGCTATGAGAAACCTAGACAGCATAATAAAAAGTAGAGACATCACCCTGGCAACAAAAGTCCACATAGTTAGGACAATGGTCTTCCCAGTAGTAATCTATGGCTGTGAGAGCTGGACCATAAGAAAGGCTGAATGCAGAAGAATAGATGCCTTTGAACTGTGGTGCTGGAGAAGACTCTTGAGAGCCCCCTGCCCTGCAAGGAGATCAAATCAGTCAATCCTGAAGGAAATCAACCCTGACTGTTCATTGGAAGGACAAATACTAAAGCTGCAGCTCAAGTACTTTTGCCACCAAATGAGAAGAGAGGACTCATTTGTGAAGGCCTTGATGCTGGGAAAGATCAAAGGCAAAATCAGAAGGGGGTAGCAGAGGATGAGTTGGATGGATGGAATTGTTGATGCGATGGGCGTAGATCTGGCTGGGCTGCAGAGGATGGCAGATGACAGAGGAACCTGGCATGTGATGATCCATGGGTTTCTAAACGGTCAGACTTGACTGCACGACTGAACAATAACTCTGATTTGCATTGTATAAAACAATTTGTATTCAATGAATGCAATTGAGATGAACTATAAGATGAAGGAGAGTATTGTAAAGGAATGCAAATGGACCATTTCCATTTTAAACAAAATAATCTGTTTGGTAAGGAGGCACATTCTAGCTAGTGGTAGCTGATGGAGGAAGTGAGAAAAAGATAAATTTGTTGAAGCCATAACATATTTTTCGTTTGCTTCACTTTCCTTTGGATGGATACATTTATGATCTATGTCATTTTTTGGACTTAATGGGGTCATTTCTGTATACTAACTCATGTCTCATTTTTACACCAATCATTTCTTTTAAAACATCTACAAGAAAATTTGCATTGAAATATATATCTTAAAACACATTACCTTTCAACATATGCATTTCTAAGTGCACTTTCACTTAAATGACATTTTAAAATGTTCTAGCATGTTTTTTCCTGGGAGAATGGCCCTGTCACAGTATTTGGGCTCTTAAAAGGCCAGTAGATAATTATGCTGTAATCTGCAAAATTCGTCCAAGAGGAAAGTATTCAGAGACTGGGGCAAGTTGTGGTTGTTTTGTATACCTGGCAAAATGTCCAGCCAGTACATCCAAATGGCCATACTGGCTTCAGGTAACTTTTCCTAGCTATAGGTCTGTCAGTATTAAAATCCATATAAATCTGTTTTCTGAAGCATTTCTGTGCTAGAGACCTAAATGTAATGCCAATTAGTGGCTCAGCAAATTGTTGCAAGTTGGCTTGCAAAATGCTGTACACTTCTATATTTGTAAATGAAACATGAACTACAAAGTCACTCTAACCCTCATTGTTCCTTATGTAAAATTATATCCTATACTTTTTTTTTTGCGGTGGGGAGGTGGGATTTCGATATTATTTACAGCAGAAGGATGAGCAACTAGTGGCTCTCTAGATGTTGTTGAACCACAGCTCCGTAATCACTCATCAATAGCATGCTGGCAAGCACTGATCCAATTCAACACCATGGGGGAGTGTGCATAATTTGTCCATCCTACTTTTCATGCTACTACATTAAAGAGAGAAGATTATGGTAGAAATAAAAAGAGAAGAACAAACGTGTTGTAATACCTGTAACTAATATCCATAAAAATAAATGTGTTAATCTTAATAATGCCAAAACATAGAGGGGGGAGGCTTACCGCTGTTGCTAAAGCTGACTTTTGTGGGTTTTTTTCTAAGCAAATCAGGATTAGTGGGATCCTGTGCCTAAGACATGAAGATCAACAAAAGTGAGTTAAGTTGTAAGGTTGGCCTACCATGAAGAAGAGTAAGGTAGCTGTGTCAGACAGATTTGGGATGTCATGAAAAGTAGCAGATGTTCAAATATTTGTTATTCCTGTAGTTTTACTGCCAGGGAGTGGGAAAGACAATAATTGGAGGGGGGGGTTAGCCCATGTGTTAAACTAATGTGGTTTGCTTTTGTTATCATACACCTTTATGAGACCATTTGCCTCAGTCAGCAAAGTGATGAGGTGTAGCCTTGCTTATTATCAAATTCCAGGAGATGAAAGAGCTTCCTGTGATGAAACATAGAACCCAGCTGTTAAAGATTTTCACCTTCTGATGATGAGTTACCTATAATATCTGTCTCTGCCTCCAGACATTTTAGAGCTAAAATAAACCATCAAAGCCTTCTGGTTGGATCAGTGAATCCGACAGATTGATTTTGATTTGATTTATTGGATTTGTATGCCGCTCAATGGAGCTATGCGACTCAGTATGGCTAACAACAATCGCAATACATCTAATAATACAATAATAAAATACAATACAGTAAGATAAAACACTTGTGTACATCACACAAATCATAAGTACAGCATCACAAAACATTGTAAAAAAAAAAAAGGGGGGGGGAAGCATCCATTTTAAAAAGTCCATAGTATTCATTTAGCAAGTTCACAGCAACAGTGTGGCTGCAGCATCCTTTTATCCCCTGGGCATAGATGGGGCCTGGAGGACGGCGGCCACAGCTGCTCCTCATCTCCCAGCCACTGGGGGTGGGGTGGAGGATGGCAGCGAGGTGCTCCACTGCCCATGGCCACAGTGTCCTTTTATCCCTCAGGTGTAGGTAGGGCCTGAAAGACGGCAACGGCGACCACAGCTACTCCTCATCCCCTGTCCGCCGGGGAGCGAGGAGGGCAGTGAGGTGCTCCACTGCTCATGGCCATAGAATCCTTTTGTCCCCCAGCCGTAGGTGAGGCCCAGAGGATGGCGATAGCGACCACAGCTGCTCCTCATCCCCTGGCCATTGGTGGGGGGGGCAGAGGATGGCGGTGAGGTGCTCCGCTGCTCGTGGCCACAGTGTCCTTTGGTTAGCTTCTCTAGCTTCTCCTCACTTGAGTCTTTAAAAATATGAAAATTTTCCTGTCAAATATTGTGACGCCAGTTGAGCACTGGAGCAAGTTATTATATAAGTCCCAGACCCAATCAAATCCTCACCCACCTTTGACCATAAACACAGAGAATTATACAACTGCTGACTCCTAAGCTACATTTCTGAAAAAAAAATCACTTCTCTCTCTTTTTCTTTTCTGTTAAATCCACAGACAAACAGGAAAAGCCTGCCAGTCACTCCTCGCTTTGAAGGATGGCATTCTAAAAAAGAGACAGCACGTTTTTGTGCTCTCCAATTACATGTTGTGTCAGGCAGTGGGATGTGAGCAGATGCAGAATAATGCCTGCCTTGTCTAGTGAGACAAATGCAACTGCTTGGCAGTTATTACTAGCTTCCCAAACTAATGATGAATATTGATTTTGCTCCATTGGTACTTGCATGCAACAGTTACTAGATAGGAAATATCAGGCAAAATAGGTTTGCTTGGGAAAGTAATATCAGAGTTTTCTGCTAAAAGAGCACATATGCTTTCTAGGTTGTGTCTTCTTCTTCCTCTTCTTCCTCCTCCTCCACTACCACCACTACTGCTGCTGCTGCTGCTGCTACCACCACCACCACCGCTGCTGCTGCTGCTGCATTTTAGAAATGCAGAGCTGGAAGGGATCCTATGAATCATCAAGTCTAGCTCTTGTCAAAGAAGCACTACCTGCAATCTCTGACTCTGCAGCCAGATACCAAAATCCATGAGCTATCCAGCAGTCCTGGATAAAATCTCTATTATCTGAAAAGGAAGGAACAAACCTGGCAGAAATTTCTGGATGTGATGTGAAGGAACTTTTATTCACACATATGCACAAATATGCTAGATAACTCTCTCTCACCAGGAGGCAACCATCTCTGTGTGGTGACATTCCTGTTAGAAAGGCATGCCATTTGTTTATTATTTAAACTTGTGTTACACTTTCCCTTTAGAGAGGTTAAGACAGTATACATGCCTGTCTTCCTCTATAGTTTATCTTTAGAGTCACCCTTTTGATGCAAGTTTGATTGAGGAACTGCAGTTGGTGCAAGGTCTCCGCATGAGGTTACCTTATAGGTGGTTGGCCTATAAAGGTATCATCACAGTGTGGTGTCTTGGTTGTGTGGGGATTATACCTGGATCTGGAACACTATAACAACGGCAACACACAGGCTCCCTGTGACTATTGTGACAAAGCCACTAATTATTTAATCAACACCATTGGTGAAAAATCCTCTTGCATAGTTAGAGAAACACAGTGTTAACAACATTACTTTTGAAAGCAAAGGGACTCTGGTACGTAAGGTTATGCCTATAAGTGGTTTCGTAAACTGAGAACATTCTCCAAAAGATATAATGACATGATCGTGCAATAACATTTTGGCCAGTGTCTTTCTCTGGTGGTACAATTTATACATAAAAGAGTGTATTAAGTACAATCAAACCTCACATAACGAGCGTTTCGCTTAGCGAAAAACTTGCATAACAAGCAAGGTTTTTTTGCTAAGTAGTCTGATTTGCATAACGAATTTTTCGTTATGCGAGTCGGACTTTTCCCTATGGAAAAACTTGCATAACGAGGATTTCTATGGGGAAAACTCGCATAGCGAAAAAGTTCGCTATGCGAGTTTCCCCCATAGAAACACTAGTTATGCGAGTTTTTTCATCGCTATGCGAGTTTTCCCCATAGAAACGCTCATTATGCGAGTTTTTCCCATAGAAACGCTTGTTATGCAAGTTTTTCCATAGGGAAAAGTCTGACTCGCATAGCAAAAAATTTGTTATGCGAGTCAGACGCGCATAGCGAATTTTTCGCATAGCGAGCAACCTCGCAGAACGGATTAAATTCATTATGCAAGGTATTACTGTATATCCTAAACTGTATGTATTTGTCATGGCTACTGGTTTTGGGGGTCCAATACTGACCTTGGTTCCCCTTAACAAAAATTTTTCTGTTTCAGCTGTTTGAGCTCTACCAGCAAACTGGATCTAAGAACTATTTTAATTTTTCACAGTTCCTATCCTAGTGTCATTTGCAAGTATTATGGGAAATTGGAGAAATAACTAAACAACTCTACTTGGAGTGCCACTGAAAAGAGAAGGGGCTCACAACAAGAAACTTGACCAGAGCCTCTTCAAACTGCTATGTCATACCTTATATGCTGTCAGTAAAAAATACCTCTTTTTGGTTCTCACCAACCGTACTTGTGCTGGGTGAAGAAGCAATGAGAAGGGCTTCCAAATATGAGCATAAATATCAAGCTGCACATTTTCTTCAAACATTATGGTATTTATGCTTACTTTCCTTTGGAATTCTTTCTGGTATGTAGGAGCCATTTCTGCTGAATTGCGGTCATGCCCGCACAATCTTCCTTATGTTGCCAGTCTGACAGCAAACATTTTCTGTAAGTGTGGAGTCCACTGTCACAAGTAGAAGAAAAAGGCTAGACTCTTCAGTGGAGGGTTCCTTGTGTATTTTATTATATGTGAAAAGGTGTTCTTTGTCAACAATTTGATAGAAGAAATACTGTAATATGGAAGAGGAAGCCTCTTTGACATTTTGGTTCTATTTATTTATTTAATTGAATTTATATTCTGCCCTACTCGCACAGGCGACTCAGGGTGGATTACAACCAATCAACAAACATACAACACACAATTAAAACTCTAAAAATAATTTAACACCATTTAAAACAACATCTCATTCCTTTAAGTAAAGGAGTAAGGAGTAGAAGAGTAAAAGATTAAAAGAGAGGGAGAGTAAGTAAAAAATGTTAAATAAGATGTTAAATAAGCCAGTGGGGAGGTGTCAATAAGCCATCATTACCCCACACCAGTGGTTCCCAACAAGGGGTACACAGCCCACTAGTGGACTTCAATTCCCAGAAGCCTCAGTCAGTACATTGGCTGATCAGTGCTTTGGGGAAATGACTTAGGCTTCTGAGAATTGAAGTCCAAAAACCAGCATTTGGAAACACTGCCCCACACCATTCCCACCAGCCAAGTTTTCACACCCTTCCTGAAAGCCAACAGCTAAGTCTGGAGGTGCAACTCCAAAGGCAGGTGGTTCCACAAAGCTGAAGTGAACAAGGAGAAGGCCCTCTTCCTAGTGCCAGAGAGTCGAGCCTCTCTGGCAGATGGCACAACTAAGGCACCTCTCCAGTCTGCTCTGGTGGGACGGACAGAAAGCCTTGGGGAGATGCGGTCTCTCGGGTATCCTGGCCCACTACCATGTAGGGCTTTAAAGGTAATGACCAGCACCTTGAATTGCACCCGGAGGCAAACTGGTAACCAGTGCAGTTCCCAGAGCAGTGGGGATGCATGAGAGTAATGCCCACATCCCAACACCACCCGAGCTGCTGCATTCTGGACCAGCTGCAGCCTCTGGATGTTCTAAAACAACATGTTGGCAAAAATGTAATATAATAAAATAAAATGGCTGCCATAATCTTGTACCCAATATAGCTGACAATATCTGTGAGGTGGAGTTAGTCGTATATACTTATAGCAAACTCAGAGGTGGTGTTATGACAGCCAAAATGAGAAAGGCCCAAGGCTCATAGAAGTAAGGATGGGGGAAAAGTTTGGTGGAACAAACAGAAAAAAACAAAGAGGCCTGATCTTTCTGCAAATGGTCCAGTCAGAAATGAGCATGTTCAATACCTACAGGGGAGTAGGGAAAGCAGTGGAATAGCCTGCTCATTTTTCATGTGAGTTTCAATAGTACATTGTAAGTCAACTGTAGTAGATATCAAAAGTACAGTTCAGAGACCACCCACCTAAGGTGATGACCTTAGGTGGGTGGTCTCTGGACTGTACTTTTGATATCTACTACAGGGGATGCCCTGTGATGGTTGGTGTTCCTGTTCAATTTGTCATAATAAATTGTGGCTACAGAAGCTTTCAGCCAGTCAATGTAAAATAGGATATTTTGTTTAGAACATTATTGTAGCTGGTGCAGTGGAGAAGTAGGAATAGCTATGACTGGCCAAAAAATTATTGTCAGCAGGAAGGAGATTAATTTCATTTATACTCTTTGTCATGTCTCACTAGCTTCCTGTCCTTTCCCTGCTTTTCTCTTTTTTGGCCTGTTATCTCCAGTGAGCTGATGCTGTCACTTTCTATTCACTTGCTGCTCAGTTAAGTGTTATCGCAGTGATCTAGCAATGCATCTTTCCAATTTGACATCCTATCCCTCCGTACACTTCTCTTGAAGCATGGCTGTGATCACAAACATTAAACTATGAAAGAAGGGCAACATTAAAATGGGAGTGTTATGTAGAAAAGTTTGGATATAAAGAGGACAATGTCTGCTAAATGGAATATTTCACAAGGCCGCTCAATAATAATGATGTGATGTTAAGTCAATTTTAACTTATGGTAGACCTTGCAGTGTCACTAAACTCTCTAAAATGATGAGCCTTTAAAATATTTAGTTCAGAGGCATGCAGTAAAAATAAGTGAGAGTGGGGCTTGAAGAAGGAAAAAGAACCAATTTATTAGAATGTTGCATGCAAAGGTGCCTTCTCTGATTTGGAAGAAGAAGGGACTGGTGGTTGAAGTGGGTTGGCATTTGGGTGTCCTTGGAAGCCAGGGGCACCTACCAGGGTTTTGGAGATTAAGGGTAGGCATTGAGCTATAGAGGTGGGTGACTTCCACAGGGAGCATTTGCAACAATTTGTTCATTATGAAATTCTAAGGATTTTGCCTCCGTCTTGTCCTGAATACTCATAGGGTCCACAATCTGTGTTTTAGCGGGACTACATGTTCCATTTTCCACACATAGCAAGGGTTCAGAGAACCCTGCAGCTGCATTCTTAAATACCCTCATGTAATCTGCCTCTTTGAATTTCCCACAACTTTCAAGGAAGCTCAGCCAGTTCTGGACTGTAATTAAGTCAAAAGAACCTTCTGCATTCCACTGATCCAGCCCAGGGACCTTGTATTAGGGCCAGGGTTCTGTACAATATTTAATCATATATTGATCCTGTGCCTATTGTGTCCCAAAATCTAAAAATACACTGCAGTGGTGAAATGTTTTCTTTCTCAAAAGCTCTTTTCCTATTCTGATTGCCCATTTTCTGTTAATGAGGGATGTCTCTCTTTCTCTATGCTGTTGCTGCTTAAAATTTGGCTGTTTTCACATACACTCACAGCCTTTAGACTCTCCAAGATAAGTTTCTTTTAATACTCACCGGGAAGCAGCCAGATGGAACAGACACAGTAGTTCCTCCTTCCTTCCTGGGCAATTTTGTTCTTTCTTCTCCAGGACAAAGCTGTCAGAACCGGTCCCAGAGGGGATAAACACAGATTCTTCAGTTGTCAATGGGCCTGCAGCCAGCCAATGACTGCAGTCCTTCTCACTGTTGTCTTTTCTTCACTCCTAGAGTCTTTTTTGCTCCTCTCTGCTTTTAGAGTAGGTTGCTAAAGGGATTTTTTTTTTTTGAAAAGCAGACCTTCCATTCATATATTCTCAACCAGCTTCGACCTCACCCAGGGGTGCCAGAAAAGCTGTTACTAAACTCTCTAAAATGACAGACCTTTAGAATACTTAATTCAGAGAATTGCAATAAAAATAAATAAGAGAATTGGTTGAAGAAGAAGAAAAGAACCAATTTATTAGAACTTTTTGTGCAAAGGTGGCTTCTCAGATTTGGAAGAAGAAGGGACAGTGATTGTTTATCAAAATATGCTTTATATAGAGGTGAACAAACAACTTACACCAAAATAACATCCTCCACTATTCCTCTTCCCATTATTATATTCTCAACATGCAATAAACGTTACACATCAATCTGCTTTATTGAATCTTAAGCAAAAATACTAATTGCTAAGCTTCTACATGTCAGGGCAGAATTTATGGCCTGGTTTTAGCCCATTCCAAGATGGAGATTTCAATGCTTGGGAGAACCTTTTAGAAGATACCAGAGATATTGGAATGTGTAAACATGCTGGCCTTATGGGTTGGAAGAATTGGAACCTGCTGTATGATCATTGGCTGGATTCCTTTAGGGCCTTGGTCTGCAAATAGTGGCTCTCCAGGTGTTTTGGACTTCAATTCCCAGAAGCCTCGATCAACAGTAGTGCTGACTTGGGCTTCTGGGAATTGAAGTCCAAAACACCTGGAGAGCCACTATTTGCAGACCACTGCTTTAGGGGAATGGCAAGGAGGTGGACCCTGAGAGAGGAGATATAACTCAGAGGGAAGTAGCAAAATGCTCTCTTAATCCAATGCTTTGAGCTAAGGGAAAGCTGCAAACATGTACAGTAATATACTGGATAATGTTATGACTTGGTTCCACAAGTCGTGTCGTTATCCGGTTTTTAGCGTTGTCCGATGCATGCATCGAACAACGCTAAAAAAAAAAAAGCCCTGACATCAGGGACAAACCACGCGATTTGTCCCTGAAGTCAAACTGATCCTAGGCTAGTGATTGCTAGCCTAGGATCAGCTTGATTTCGGGGGCAAACCTCTTCTTGCCACCCGACAAGAGCCTTGGCAAGCGCTAAGGTTCATGTCAGGTGGCAAGACAAGGCACCCGCTGGTGTGCTTTGTAGCGCACCAGCGGGTGCCTGTTCCATCCACCCCACTTGCCTCTTAGCAAGTGCTAAGGGGCCAGTGGGAACGAGGGAACAGGCACCCGCTGGAGCACCTCAAAGCGCGCCAGCGGGTGCCTGTTCTGTCCACCCCAATGGCCCCTTAGCAAGCGCTAAGGGGCCAGTTGGGTGGGGGAACAGGCACCTGCTCGCATGCTTTGTAGCCCCCCAGCAGGTGCCTCTTTCCCCCCAGCCTACTGGCCCCTTAGTGTTTGCTAAGGGGCCAATAGGATTGGGGGAAGAGGCACCCACTGGCACGCTACAAGGCGTGCAAACGGGTGCCTCTTCCCTGCACCCTACTGGCCCCTTAGCAAGTGCTATGGGGCTAGTAGGCTGGGGAAAAGTGGCCCCCGCTCTGTGTCCGAAGCCCAGCGGCTTTGGACACAGCCCGCAAGGGCTTTGGAAGGCTAGCCCAGCCCAGCTGAGCTGGCCTAGCCTTCTTCCGCAGCCCTTGGGGGCTGTGTCCGAAGCCACTGGGCTTTGGACACAGCATGGAAGAGCCTCGAAAGAAGGCTAGCCCAGCCCAGCTGAGCTGGGGTAGCCTTCCACAGCCCGTGCGGACTGTGTCCAAAGCCCAGCAGCTTCGGACACAGCCCCCAAGGGCTGTTGACGAAGCCTAGCGGCACTCGGGCTACCTAGCCCGTGCACTGCTAGGCTTCGTCCAGCAATTGCTGCTACTGAAATAGGGTTGGGGGAAAGGTAGGCACCCGCATGCCTTTCCCCCGACCCTAGTTCAGTAGCAGTGATCCATCGCTGGGTGGAGTGTGTGGATTGAGTAGATGTTCTACCCAATCCAACACCCCCCACACACACACACAATTGGCTCGGATAACGCTAAAGATCGTTGAATAGAATCGTTATCCGATGCAAGGTTTTTCCAAAAATCTTGCATCCTTATCCGATTCTAGCGCTATCCGGTCCAATCGTTATCCGGTGTTTTACTGTAGTTGCCTTAGCCAGAGGGGCCCCCTGGGCTTCCTCATAGAGCAGCTTTCTTTATTTTGATATGCTTTCTGAACTTTTGACAAACTTTCTACTGTAGCTTACTCTGATTACAATTTACTTTAAAAATACCTGAAGATGTTTGGAGTGTTTACTTGGTTAAGCGCTACCTTATCTACACTAATCTTGAAAGCTGGGTTGCTTAGCTAGGAGGTGGCAGCTTGGAAGCAGGAAGCAACCACTGGTGGGCAAGACAACCTATTTGTGAGTAAACTCATTTCCTGACACTACATATTACTCTACCAAATGTGCATATTACTCTACCAAATGGCTAACTTTCAAAATGATAAATACATGGACCAATCATATTAAGCTTTACAGTTAGGCCTGATTACACAGTTGAACTTATCTCTTCTATGTCAGGCCTATTCTAAGCTGACTCATGTAGACAAAGAAGGAGACAGAGAAGAGGGCAGGCTCTTAATGAAGAAGGTTGTGAGACCCTAACTTCTGCCTGCTGTTAGAAAGTGTCAAAACAAGATAAGGAGTTTGGGTGTGTTTCTTTTTAACTAAAGATGTGTTTCTTCATTCCAAGATGGCTCTGCCCATGTCACAGCAGTGTTTTCTAGGTAAAAGTATTCAAAAGTGGTTTACTAGCCACTTTATGTAACGACTTATTCTCTTATTTATTTTAAACACCTTTACCTGGATTTCCCCCCCAATATTTCAAGGGCAGTACAAATAACACCCAGGGCTATAAACAATCTTCAGCAGATTAAAAGAAAGTAGATCTCTAAAGGTGGCAACAATAAAATGAGAAATAGTGAATGCAATTAAACTGAAAGGAATAACTTATCTGCCTCAACTGCGAAAGCCAACTTGAATAAATGACCCTTGCATCTCTTCTTGAAGGCCAAGAGAAAGAGAATTGCATTTTAACCTGTGATCAATCATTCTGTGGCATTGTTACTGGGTGCCATACATTTGTGTGTCCATCTGTATACAACTTTTCAGCCAAAAGGTTCTCAAAAGTGATCACAAAGGTATACTCATATTTTTAGGCATTTGACATTGCCATCACGTGACAGAGATCCCAAAAAGAGAACCTATGTGTTGGAGAAGATATTTTATGATTTTTGTTATAAGTAAACATCTCTCCGGCCGCTGGCACAGCTGTCTCTGGGACAGCTCCTCCCAGGCGGCTGCCGGATGCTGGACACTCCCCTAGCCAGCCCGGCTGAGGAGGGGAGCAGGAGTGGCTCGGGGACTCTAAAACTGTACAGCTGTTGCCGCTGCTGCCATTGCTACTAGATGTTTCTCCTAGCAAGCTCAGCTGAGGAAGATGTTGAGCCTGGGCTCCATCATAGATGTTGAGCCTGGGCCCCATCGAGGACATTGAGCCATGGGCGCCATCAAAGACATTGTCTCATTTGAAGACATTGAGCCCTGGGCTCCATTGTAGATGTTGAGCCCTGGTCCCCATCGAGGATGTTTTTCCATGGGCTCCATCTGGAGAATGTAATCTGTCTTTACCTCTTTTCCTGGTCCTCTTAAAAGCTTTGGTTTGTTAGTTCCTTAGCTGCCTAAGGGTAGATTCAGTCTAAGAATAGATATGTTGCAGTTATTTAAAAGGTCTCCATTGAAGACATTGAGCCCTTGGCTCCATGGTAGATATTGAGCCCTGATCCCCATCGAGGACATTGAGCCATGGGCTCCATTGAAGACATTGTCTCCATTGAAGAGATTGAGCCCTGGACTCCATCGTAGATGTTGAGCCCTGGGCTCCATCAAGCAAGAACAGCTGAGCAACATGGCAGGACTTTAAAACCTGAACTGCCACTGTTGCTGCCACTGCTCCCCTCCTCTGACTTTTACCTTAGATGTTTTGGATGTTTTTTATTGTGATTGTGGGTTCTGTGTATTTTTTTTATTGTTTAATGTTGTGAGTCACCCAGAGTCACGTAATGTGTGAGGGGGCAGCATATAAATTAAAGTTAATAATAATAAAGTTAGCCTTAGAGAATTCCTCATGCAAGAAAACTGAGCCTTTTAAGGTAAGCAACCAGTCCTTAGGATATGTTCTTAATGAGCTGTGTGTGTGTGTGTGTGTGTGTGTATACATGAGTGAGTGTAGGATCATTGTCCTGGGAGCAATGCTAAGAGACACACAAGTCTCTGCTTTGTTGTTGCCCAAGCTTAGTGTGCAGATCAGAAAAGCAAAAAGAACAGACACCTGGATTCAGGATAAAAGTTTTGCTTTTTATAAATTCATCCTAACTTGGGAAACAGTGGTTTGCATAAACTGTAGACAGTAAACAAATCAAAGCCTCAAAATCAAACTGAAATCAGAACATAAATAACAAAACAAAGGGGTTGTGTTGCAATCTCAATTGTACAACTAGATATGGCACTATTGCATCCTATATTTGCCTGAGAACATGTTGTGGTTGTATGAAGGCACTCTGGAGAATGTAATCTATCTTTACCTCTTTTCCTGGTCCTCTTAAAAGCTTTGGTTTGTTAGTTCCTTAGCTGCCTAAGGGTAGATTCAGTCTAAGAATAGATATGTTGCAGTTATTTAAAAGGAATCAAGCAAAGTAACTGGCTCAGGTAAAGTCATCAGAATAAGCAAGTAATGTAAACTCAGTGACAGGTTTTTAAACAACCCAAATCCAGACATGTTAATTTTCCAACTCTTTTCTAAAGATAATCCAGTTGTAGTAACTTTCAAAATATGCTGTGGGCCTCTGCACAACTAAATAGGGCTGGCTAACTTGTGCGATACCCATTTTGTATCCATTCAAGGGAGCCCCCAGAACAGTGGTGAGCAGCAATGGGTTCACACACCCCAGGAAGGGGGGGGTAGCATATTGGGTGGCCTCTGAGCAGGGTGGTGGTGAAATTGGGCATCCTTTGGGCAGGGGGGAAAAAGCAAAATTGGGTGGCCACACCCACCTCCCCACTCTGCCCCATCAGGTTTTGTCCCTCCAAGTGGTTCAAGCTCAAAAGCCAGTCATATCTGACTCTAGGGTGCAGTGCTCATCTCCATTTACAGCCAAAGAGCCAGTGCTGCCTGTGTTTGCAGATGTAGTCATATGCGTACGCTCCACCCATGACATAGGCTCCACCCACAACATAGGCTCCACCCACGGCATAGGCTCTTCCCATAACGTAGGCTCCACTCATGGTGTGGTAGTTAAATATTTTGCTGCCCACCACTTCCCCAGAAGAGTCTTTGATTCAGGAACAATAAAAAAAAACATAGTATAGTGAGATGGCTTGGAGTTACTCAGCAACAGCAAGCATATCAAAACTGTCTGAGGAGGTGCTGGTTTTCTGCATTATTGTGACTTATTATATTTATGCCTAAAATCTTTTGGTTAGAATTGAACTGAATAGTTGTATCTGTGCAAGTACAATGGTACAACTCAAGAGTGGTGCATAGCTGTTACTTAATTAGTCTCTGAGCAAATTGCTAGTTGTGTGTCAAGTCACACAATAGGCATCCTAGTAGGAATTCAATCAGGGACTCATTCATTAATAGCTATTCAGTGTTCCAAGTTACATCATTTTACTTATGCAGGCATAAATATTGAACTAGATTTTGCCATTGATTATTTTAAAATTTGCTCTTCTCACACAAATTTTGTTGTCCTTTTTGGATGATGCATTTCTTCTTCTTTTGCAATGCTTAAGCTACCATGGTATAACCATTATTAAAAGACAATAATTTAGCACAACCAGAAATGTTTCTTTTCCACAACTCAAACATTGACCAGACATCACCCTGCCAACAAAATTCTGCATAGTTAAGACAATGGTCTTCCCAGTAGTAATGTATGGCTCTGAGAGCTGGACCACAAGGAAGGCTGAACGCAGATGAATAGATGCTTTTGAACTGTGGTGCTGGAAAAGACTCTCAAGAGTCCCCTGGACTACAAGGAGATCAAATCAGTTAATCCTAAAGGAAATCAACCCTGACTGCTTCTTGGAAGGATGAACACTGAAGCTGAAGCTCAAGTACTTTGGCTACCAAATAAGTACTCACTGGAGAAGGCCCTGATGCTGGGAAAGATTGAAAGCAAAAGGAGAAGAGGCAGCAGAGGATGAGATGACTAGATGTCATCATTGATGCAGTGGACATAGATCTGGGCAGGCTATGGAGGATGGCAGATGACAGAGGCGCCTGGCATGCGGTGATCCATGGAGTCACAAAGGGTTGGAGTTCATGGTTCGACTGAACAATAAAAATGAAAATATCTGAGTCATCATGGTAAATTGTTGCTTATTAATGAGGTGTAAGTTGTGTTCCCAGACATGTGCTCAAATGCTCAATTAGGTGTGTGCCAAGGAACACAACTAATACCTTGTTAAGAAGCAGTGATTTGTCGTTGCAACTTGCTTTGTTTCATTAAGAAAGAACAAATCATCTCTTGCATTCTGGTCACAGATTAGTAAAGGAATCCTGTATCAAGTTTTAAGACATTATTTATTTATTTATTTATTTGCATTTAATATCCCGCCCCAATCGGGCGGACCCGACTCTGGGCGGCTTACAGCATAGCTCATAATATATATGGCCTTAAAATTCATAAAATTCATAAGAATTCATAAAAAATTTAAAACGTTAAACAGTAAAAACGGATAGAAACCCATAATAACAGCTACCAGATGGGGGCGGATGGCTGCTCTTAAATTAGCCATCCCGTATGGGAACCTGCATTGCTATGTCCCCACACTTATCTAGTTGTACACTTCTTTGATTCTGTCTCTGATTTCATTCGATATCTCATTCTTTGAGTTCCAAATGAGGTACAGAGGTCCTTGCCGGAACTGAAATGTCTTGCAAAATTCACTGATTAATCCCAGCACATCTGTGAGATCAGTTCATTTTTCCACATAATATATCAAAATCCAAAGTGTATTCTCACATGATTGCTGAAAAGTATACAGAATAGAAAAATAAAAATCAGAGTGGTACAGAAGCTGAACACAGGGTTGACAAGAGAGGCCATTAGTAATTACCTTTTTGATATTGGACACTAAAGTAATTACACTTCAGTACTTACCCAGACAAGCATTTGATTGTCAGTTCAATTTGTATATACAAAACCTGCAAGAGTCATTGCAATTAGGGTAGGGCCCCCTCTGTGTAAGACTGAGTCTGTGCAGAAAGATCCACTTGAGTAGAACTAAAATTCTGGGACTTCTTTTATAAACGTAATAAATAAAATAAATACTGTACAGTTCAGGTCAGTTGTTTTACTTGAAAACTTCATTGGTGCCATTCATGTCGTTAGCCCACAAAGATCAACCACAATATTTTTGCTTCATCTCACCCTCAACAGATCATCTTTGTCTGGCAGGCTTGAAACTAGCTAGCAGGACTCAGTGCTTTCCAGGGGGTTCCCACAAAAAGTCTATTCATTTGTTTGCCATTCCTTCATTTGCCATCAACAACATTATTGTTGAGTTGAAGGCAGGGTTTTTCATCCCTATCTTGGAGTAAACACAGAGAGCCCTTTGATCTCAAGGCAGTGGCAGTTTGAGACCCAATACATTTCATTCCGGCTTGAGCAGTTCACTAAATGTGCCATTCTCTTTCCTTTTGTCCAGGAAATAATTTCCTTTTGCTCACTGAGGGACACTTCAGTCAAGTCCAAGTCATTTATACTCGATGAGGACTAGAGGTTGAAAATATTGTGATTTTGCATAGCAATTCCAAGAATCCCTAGCCAATATAGACAGAGACAATGTTGACTGGGGAATTTTGGCAAGTGTCATCCAAACACTTGGTGTGGGCAACGGTAGCCCTCGCTTGAGTCACCATACTGCACTGCACTGCCGGCACTTGCCACCTCTTTCTGCCGATGACTGATGACAACCACTGACGACCGCTACCGATGCCTGCCACCGCTGCTCGCTGTGGCTGCCAGGCCAGGCTGTGGTGCACCGACAGACCGGGAGGGTTGGGCCAGGCCAGGCCACACCACTGCTGACCCAGGCTGCGCTGCCAGGCCGGGCCAAGCCAGGCTAGGCCACGCCACCAGGCGAGGCCATGCCGCACTGCTAATGTTGCTGCTTGCTCTGCTCCCCAGGGTAAGTGACTCGTGTTTGGGTTTGGAGTGGGTGGGTGGGTGGATTATGTATTTAGTGTGTGCTTTTGTGTGTTTTTTAATGTCTATTTAATTTGTATTTAATTTGTATTTATGTGTTTTTATGTCTATTTAATTTGTATTTCATCTGTATTTTTATGTGATTTTATATGTATTTAATTTGTATTTTATGTGTATTATATGTCTATTTAATTTGCATTTTTATGTGTAATGTATTTTTATGTATTTTTTAACTTTGGCTCCACCCACATCACTGGCTCCACCCATGACATCATGATGTTGGCTCCACCCATGATGTCATGACTTTGGCTCCACCCACAGTGTGGTAGTAAAACTTTTGGCTGCCCATCACTAGGTGCAGCCATCAGGGCACTGTATTTTTCAGAGGCATTACCATGTCAAGTACTTCAGGAATGGAGTTCATTCTACACTTTCTGTTTTTCACAGTGTTGTGTTGACAACTTCATTCCAAACAACTGGCAATTTCATCAAGGCCTAGTCTGCAATATCATGCTTGTTCAGCTCCAAATAGAACCTAACTGCTCCAAGTGGACTGGCATAGGTCCTCAGGCATGATGAGAACAAGCTACAGCAATCCTTGTGGTTGCTTTCTCTTTTCCCTTTTCCTCTTTCTCTTGCACAGCCACAAAGCATTTAGATATTTGTTTAAGTTTTTGCTTAACTACAACTTCTCATACCATCAGAGCCAACCGTCAGAGCTGCTTTACCATCTGCCATTTGATGTTTCAAAATCTCATAATTTAGCTTGTAAGTCTCCTGTTGATTTATTGGATTGAGAGTCATTGTCCCCCCCAAAAAAAGTCCCATCCCTAACTATCCCCAATGGGACGTTATCTTATGGACTGTATCAGGGATTCCCCTAGCGATATGTGTGGCTCGATAGCAGAGTAGCACTTTTAAGCTCTTACGCAGCGAAAGCCTTAGTGCAATAACACACACACATATGCCTTCAGTGGAAAGGTGCGCTTTACTTACAGTGAGGGGAAGACAGACATACACAGGACTATATACAACAGTCTCTCACTCTCTCCAAGCCCCACAGTAGGTAGACAGCTTGGAGTCCTCTGTTGGCTCCAACTCCTGGAGCACTCAAAAGAGTCCTGGTGATCCTTTAGCAGTTCTTTCTTCTCAGTTGAAGAAAAACTCTGAACACCATCACCTCCTTCAGTGTCTCAGTCCTTCTCAGTATATAGGCTCCTTCAGAATAGCAACCTCCTCACAGATAATCTCCTCCATTATGTTAGCCTCCTCCATAGACCCTTCCCAGAGGGCCATAGTTATACCCTACTGTTGCTGGGCAGATTCTCTAATCAGCCACAGCTGGGCTGTTACAGGAGCACATGGACACGGCATGCACAGCCTGGCCATCAGTTTGAGGCTCTATTATGAACACCTGTGTTCAGAACACATGGAGGGCCTTAAAGTTGTACTATTCCACTGGGTAGCAATCTTTGTACAATACCCCCAAATGAAAAATGTCCTAACAGACTGTCAAGTGACATCCAGCGTATAACCCTAATTGGCTATCAAGGTATAACAAATGTTTAAAGCAGGGGCCAGATCCATGGGCTGGATCTGGCCCACAGTACCATTCCATCTGGCCTGTGCCCTCACTCCCGCCATTGCCTTTGTTCCACCCAGCTGGCTTGCCATGTCCCTATCGCTGCTCCATTGCATGGCAGATGTTGTAAGAAGGCTTACAACACCTGCCCTGCTATAGAGTGGGGTTAGGGACACACCAACCCAGCTGGAGGGGCCAATAACGGCAGCAACAGTGGTGGGAGCAAAAGTGGCAGACACCTGTGGCTGCCTGCATCTTTCCCGGGAGCTGCTGTGGTTGAGTGCAGGCAAGGATAGTGAGGACCTCTCCTTCACCCACAGCAGGCTGGTAAGCAAGGAAGCGGCAGTGTGATTGGTGGTGATGGTGGCATGGGGGAGTGTTGGCGGGCCAGACTGGTGGCATGGGGGAATGTTGGCATCAGCATCAGCATGGAGGGGAAGTGTTGGTGTCAGCAGTGGTGGCAGGGGGAGTGTTGGTGGTGGCCGTGGCATGGGGAGAGTGTTGGCAGGATGAACTGGTGGTGTGGGGAAATGGTGGGGGCTTGGGGTGATCCTGCCACCGCCACCGCCAGTAATGGCAACAGGGTGGAAACACCAGTTCAGACTGCAAACAGCCTGAGCAGGCGTGATCTGGCCCCTGACTTTAAAAGGTTGAGAACCCTTGGTTTAAAGAGTGGTTTTATCAATGACCCCCCTCATATTTCCATAGATGAGCAGGGTTTTGAACCCAAGTATCTGTCTGTCACTTTATCCACTACATCACACTGTCTCTCATGAAGTGGAATAATGCCTGGAAATTCTGAATTCTGGGAAATGATATCATTAAGAGACTGATTCTATTACTAAGCATTTTACCAGAAATAGAACATCTTTCTGTTAAGCTGTCTCTTACTAAGAAAAAAAGGTGCTAAAATATTTACATTAATTGACAACACAATATAATAAAAAGTGCTCACATTGCAACCAATTCCTGAATGTTTAGTACTCTTTTCTTGATGAGATATGAGACAACCTCATCCTACTCTTTGGGCATTTCTTGAAATTAATTTTGGACTTTATCCAAAGGTTTCAGATGAATTTTAGAAATGATAACCAATTTCAAAGAAAAATGCTTGAAGTAAAAGAGGAGGAATGTAGGGAAGAGGGTCTTCAAAATTGTGGGAACAGTTAATTCTTCTTCTTCAGTGTCTAGGGCAGATGTAAAACTGCCAAGATGAAGGCAACTTTTGATGAGTTCATTCTGCAGTTCCTTTCACCTGACCTAGTGTGAGAAAGATTAGCTGGAAACAGAAGGTTGCCATTACCAGGGTATGCCTGATTGTGGGTTCAAAAATGCTACAATCTTTGAGGAGACTCTTTCTGTGTACCCCAATTGATAACCTGAGAGCATTTCCATACTGGATACGTTGAGCTGGCTCTGTGTAGTAGTTAAGAGGATGTGCAGTGAAGACGGAAATCTCTCAGCTATCAAAGTACAGTACTGCCAGCTTTCTTCAAGAAGCTGACCTTCAGACATGTGGGGATTATATCTCCCATCATTCCTTGCTAGTAAGGGCTTCACCAAGTGGTTGTAAGCAACTCATCAATATAATCAGCCCAAAATACAATATAACAATCATACACGACTACTAAATCCAATCTAATCCAAACCAATTCATTCTGGGTTTTTTTTTATTAAATAGACAAAGAAGTCAATTTGCATAGTGCTGAAGAAAACAGCACAGTTTGTTTTCTGAAAGCATTCCACTTTTCTATTTTTAGATCAATCACATTTCAAGTATAAGAATTTTGTCAGAGGCGATAGTTACTTTTTTTGGTCTGTTCAATGAAAAATGCTCTCTCCCAAGAGAAATTTTTCATTCATGAGGCAAAAGAGAGAGGCAAAAATAGCTATTTTCTCTGATGAGTAGTTCTTATTTTTGAAAGGCATTATGTATAAAAATAGAATAGAGTCCTTTTGAATTTAAGCCATATTATTTCTTTTAGCACTCTATGCTATTAACCTCCTTGAGAGAAACCCAAATTGTTAGACCCAAATAAGATGCAACTACATTGGCAAGCTGAAGTAGAGTGATTTAGCTTTGTATCAGCTTGATGCGCAGTATCTTTCCCAACTACATTTGGCCATTCAATCCAATGCAGTTTGATCCATGTCCACAGCTGCTCTTCGCTTGATGCTATCCTCCTGCTGCCAGAGTAGACGATGACCATTCAGATGGTCAAGTAGTCTGATCAAATATGAGGTGGCTTTTTAGGTTCCTAGACCAATGGGCAAGTGTCTTCTTGGCAAGAGACTCCACAAAAAGTGTGCCAATACAATGGAATATCTTCTCCAAGTAGCCATTCATCTAAACTTTGAAGAAATGTAGGAGCAAGGCCTCTTTAGAAGACTGATTGACTCCATTTGCTCTTCATGTTGATATAAGATAGAAATCTCTGGTCAGCCCATTCAAAAACTTGAAGGCTAAGGAGGATACTGGATAGAGGGTATTGTAATTTGCAGTGGGTACAAGAACTACAGGAAATGTCAGTTTATCCAAGACCCTAACCCAGTGGTGGCGAACCTATAGCATGCGTGCCAGAGGGGGCACTCAGAGCCCTCTCTGTGGACACATATGGTGTTGCCCCAGGAGAGTTCACCCTGCCCCACTGCCCAGCAGCCCAGTGGGAGCATTTCCTACCACCAGCACAGAGTTCACCTCTCCCCTCTGTGGCACAGATGGCAGCCTGTTGCGTTTGAGCACTCGATCTCTAAAAGGTTCACCATCACTGCCCTAATCTGAACCCCATTGCCATTTATTTGTCCAATGGGATCAGAAAATAGATCAGAAACCACTGAATGTTTATTTGTTTAATACTAACTTTTGCCACCCTGTGGACTGTAGCATGGCCTGGAAGCCCTGATAAGGGAGTCTCTGGTTTGTCCACCCCTCTTCTCTAAAAAGGAGCTCTCGACAGCAGTTGGGGGAGGGGGGCACTGCCACTTTGTATCATGGAAGGGCAACCCTGAGTTTGCTGATTTATTTATGTATTTATTTATTTATTTATAATTCACATTTATATAGCCACCCACTTGCCACATCGTGGCAACTTAGGGTGGCTTACATATTAAATATAGAACTAGAAAATGACAAGGCAGGGGCACCAAGAGGGGGAATATACAAAAGTTTGACTAATGGGGCAAGGTGTCCTTGGCAGGCTGCACAGCCAGGGCAGCATCTTTGGCTGTGGCTCCTGCCGGCGGCCCTTTTCTACCACCACCACCCCGACAGATATGATGAATGCACACCTTCCTCACTTGCTTTGGGACCTCTCCGGCGTTCAATCCAAGGTGGATTATTCTTCAATTCCCTCTAGAACTCAACCCAAAACTCACACAAGGAATGTATGTTCACCATTCGTTCTCAGCCACGCCCGGCTGAACAAAACCTGGGGCTCCTCTGTTTACAGAGACAAGCCCATTACTTTATGAGAGGTTACAGTAGCACTTTAATGAGGCAAAAAAGGACTTACTGTCTTTTAACCCAGTGTCCCATTTCCAATGAATGCGCGTTGATTGAAGAAAATATTTTTATTTAAAGTGCTAGCATGGTTCTTGATGAATCAGATTACAGATCTCAGCATAGAAAAATAATTTAGTTAAAATTTTGTTTTAGAGAAAGGATGCTTCAGACATGTCTTCCCCTAAATAAAAAGAATCTATCAATATGTTCTAAGTTACCATAATTAAGATTTCCAGAGATAAGGCCTAGTTGGAAAGCCTATCTCTTTCATGTCGATGTTACCTAGTTGACCACCATTTTCAAACTCCCCTTTTCCCCTTTGTTGGACCCTCGCCAGGTATCAAGTGAACCTGGGTAGTCAGGATACATACAATCAGATTCCAGAGTTGGATAAACAACTCTGTTGGTATTGTTTACGCTGGGCGCCTCTCTGTCTATCTCTTCCTATCCCGGGCCCCAAAGTGTGAAAAACAACCAAGTGGCCTTTTTGCTAGCACAAGAAGCCACATCTCTACTATAGGCTAAAACCTACTAAACTCCATTTTGGATATGTGAAGAACTTGGATCCTCATTTTATCACAACAGGTGTTGTGAGTCCGGGGGAGGGTTCAGACATCCGTGGCTGCCCGCATGGCCAGTGTGGCAGAAGCGTCCACCCGCACAGCCAGGGCAGCATCTTCGGCCGAGGCTCCTGCCGGTGTCCCTTTTCTATCCCCTTGGACAGGTGTTGTGAGTCTGGGGGAGGGCGGAGATGGGGTGGGGTGGCAGAAGTGGTGACCCACACAGTGGTGACCCACACAGCCGGGGCAGCGTCTTCGGTGATTAGTGGTTGGTGGTTTCCTGTGATAGGCATTACCACTTTGGGGATACTTAGGGTGATGATTTGTACTTCTGGGACTCTGGCTGGTTTTTATGAGTTGCCGGAAAGAGGCAGGGGGGCCTAGAGGTAGTAGAGGCTGTTGGACTAAATTTGTAGCTCCCCCCTTTACTGTGGACCCAAACACTGGTGCTCCACTTTATTCCACCACCACCACACAATCTCCTTGGCTTAGGTAGGAATATTGTGGTGTCAGTGTGGCCAAAATTTTATTAAGTTATTTATAGCAGCAGCACAGCAAAACAGGACAGGTTTTAGGCAATTTTATGTTCGAATTCAAAGCTCCCAGTTCACCCCTTTTTTAGTCCAGTTAATAAACACACTTGGACTAGATACTTGAGAGACGGGAAAATACCATTTACTCACAGAATGACATCAGAAGATACATGTGCTCATTAGTCTTGTTGAAGTTGGTTCAGAAAGAAGTAAAGTCTTTCTTCCAAGCATATGGCCTGGAAGATGGAGGAGCTCAAAAGTACATCTTTCTTCTCTTCCAAGGCAGAAATCAAGATAGCTTTCTGTTTTGCCAAATCAAAACAATGGGATTAAGACATGCAAATAAGGTCAGATGATCTCTGAGGCAGGAAAGAATCTTTATAATTGTAATTACAGGCAAACAATGCAAAACAACTTACTTTAGGTCAGGCTATTCTTTCCTGTCTCTCTGGCCACTGCATGCTGGGGTTGTACTAGAATACTCAACACATTTCAATGATGCAGACCATAAGATTCAGTAACTGAGATGGGGGTTGCCTGGGTGGTGGGCCTTGATTGTGGCCTACCTAAGATCATGAGGTTTGGGTGGCTGGCAGCCAGGCAGGGTCACCTGAAATCTATCCTTCGGTCTTTGAAGCAGAATGGACTTGGGACTTGAGAGTCACCCATTAAGGGCAGGTGCAGGGGTAAGCAGAGATCTTAGTTATCCACACTTTGACAGCCCCCCCCCACACACACACATACTTTCAGAACTGAGTGTTTACAAGTTAAGAATGAATAAAGTTGTGCTCCTGTTTAAACTCCACTACCTGTGTCTGGTCTCATTCTTTCTGGGCTTCAGTGAGCAAAGAAAATAAGACCCTGCTTCATGAATGACAATGGGGGAAAATGGAGTGTAAAACCTGAATGAACAGACCAAGCAAAATGAAAAAGAGATGTGGTGAAAGGGAATGAAGAAACAAAAAGGGAGAAATCAAAAATGAAATTGTACACAAATGGAAGTTAAGAAATTACTTTATAACCTTTGTGAAGCAAGATATGGTACTTTTTTCAGTTAAGATGTCAGCACTACCAGGAGCTAGCTACTGTGTTGAGGGTAGTGCAGGCCCAAAGGATTAACACTTAATGGGTTCCCTTTTCATCATTGTTGGCATAATCTCATTGATAATGAAATCTTAATCCTGAAGTCATTAATTATGGTATTTGCAATACTGTATCTGATTTATGAAATCAGTGTCTTGCTGTTCAAAGGCAAAGAGAATAGATGTGTGCCTCATCAAAATCAATTGTAGGTGTCAAAATAAGGTTGGCGTGTGATATGCAGAACAAAAAGTTGACATGGGTGACTAGGATTGTGTTTGGTATTTGCAAATGTTCACCATGCTGTATGCAGCTATGTCCTACTACAAAGAAAGATAGCATCTTTAAGCTGGAGTTCTAGCAAGCAACTTCACAAACTCATTTTGCATATGGTTTGGCAATCCAAAATTGCTTCATGACTGAAAATCTGCTTCCAGTCTTCTGGGCAATCATATCAGTTCCTAACATGTATCTGTTGTCCTCATGTGACCCCTAAGATTTCAGCTTTGGTATGGTGTGACCCAATTTGTGGATTGTTTTCTGATAATGATCTCCTTATACAGCTGCATTGAACCCTGGCAGAAATTCTGAGGAACCTTCAGTGAAAACTTCCCTTAATCAAGATGAATAAGGGTTTTATGAAATATCAGGCTCCTCTGTACAATGAGTTGCATTTTCATTCTCCCATTGAATCCTTTGCTTGTTTTCTGACATCTTCATTCTTACAATTGCCAACTCATCTCTTTTTTTTTTTGACAGACCAGTTTTCTGAGCCTGTCAGTTTACCTGCTGTGATCTCTCAGTGGACTTTAGCAAGTCATGGCCCTTGAACCATGCAGCATAACATCTGATATTATATTTGTTTCTTTCTATTTCAAAAAGACATCCTCTTAATGAAATTGTAGTTAGTATTAAACACAGATGACATTTTGGGAAACTGCAAGTGTTTTGTCCTTAATCAAGAAATAGCAGTAAAGGTGACAGACGGAATTATGTGGCACTTTTGAGAAACCAAATTAATTCCTTCTGTCAACTTGTTCCTTCCAAGTTGTACTGTTCAGTCCACACTGATTTCCCATCCATCTACATTGCAGTCAAAGCAGAATTATGGCCTAACCAGGGTTTCTCTACCTTGGCTCCCCAGGTGTTCTTAGACTTCGGTTCCCAGAAACCCAAGTCAGTACACCTGCTGATTGAGGCTTCTGGGAATTGAAGTCTAGGAACATCTGGAGCCCCAAGGTTGAGAAACTCTGGCCTAAACAGTAATGGGCCAGACAAGACTGGCTCTAGGTTTGAGGGGATGGTAGGGAAAGGTCCCCTGTTAGTTATGGATCCTTTATTACAGGCCTACCTGATGATGGTAGGTGGACCATGAGAATTTCCAGAATTCTCTGCAGTAATACCACATTGGAGATAATGTGAGGCATAAAAATTGTTGCCACCAGGTAAATCCTTAGTCCAGAACAGGCAGCAGTACTAGTGGATACCCCAATGATATCTAGAATGAAAACTTCCAGAGGCAACTTTCCTGGATCACACAGATTAAAAAGGAAGTGGTGGAATGCTACAATGTATATTTTCATATATTGTTTAACGGGAAAGAACAAACAGGAACAGGATCTCTGCCATCATCAGAGAGATGAAACAGGTTTAATGGCAAGGGCAGAAAGGTCCATAGGATAACACAGGTGTAGGAAGTAATAGCATTATTAAAATCCCAAATATTTAATTGGAACGTGCATGCTAAACCGTAGTCATGCTGAAAGAGCTGAGTAACAGGAGAGGCAGCTATAACTGCTTTCAGTATTTGTGACAGAACTTCTTTCCAATCATATAATGAAGGTAGGATGATAGGGACATCAAAAACCTGGTAATATTTAGATTCCCAACACCAAATAACTATGTTCAATGATGCAGTGTTATCAGATGTTGCTTAATTCTTTGAAGCATTAAGGAATGCAGCAAACTGGGCAGTGGTGGGATTCAAAAAAATTTTACTACCTACTCTGTGGGCATGGTATGGTGGGCATGGCCAGGGGGAAAAGCCCTGCATTGCACTCAAATTAGGACTACTTTATTTCAAAATTTGGATGGGCGGGGCCAGCCAGATTTTTTGCTACTGGTTCTGGAGAACTGGGGCGAAACTGGGGTGCAGTGGAGATTTATTATCAATGCAATTTCTTACTGGATCTGGATATATAGAAGAGCTTAGGTAAGTGTTTTAAACTACTGAATGTTACTAGCAGTGAAAGGTGACAGTACTGGAAGTGGTATTATACAACCATCTTTGAGAAGAAGCAGTTTATCAGAGCAAAGAATTGAGATTTCCATAGCAACACCTTAGACCAGGAGTTCTCAACCTTTTAAAGCTGGGGGCCGGGTCATGCTCCCTCAGACAGCTTCGGGAGCTGGACAGCTATCTTGCCCTTCCTCCACGTCATGGCACTTCATGGTGTGGAGGAGGCAGTGGGGAGCCACATGAAATGATGCAATAGGCTGCATCTGGCCTGTCGGCCACAGGTTGAGAATCCCTTAGGCATCCCCAATCATTCATGGCTTCCTCTAATGCTGTTAGGTATTTGCCCCAGGTGAAGACATAATATCATGAAAATTTGCTGCTTAAAATTGGAACACCAAAAATCTCCTAGTTAGCACAACCAGTGACCATACTGACTAGTGGATTTTGGGAGATGTAGTCCATAGAAGCAACTTTCCCAAGCTCTTGAAACAACTTGTAAAAACTTCAGGTTTTGTCTCTAAGCAAAAAGCTCTTCCTGAAAAGATAGAGCTTCTTCTGATTTACATTAATGCAAATGTCTGGACAACTGCAAACAGATCAACAAACCTACAAATGAATATGGGAGTGATTTCAGCCTGAATTCCTCCTAATGATAGTTTCAAACGTAGCAACCCCTTCCATACTTTTACCTGACCACACATGTCTCATTACCTCATGCCTTGTATGAATGTATTCATTCATTCTTTCTCTAGTGCTAAATTTCATTTCTGTTGAAAGTCATCAAGTCAGTGCACAAAAAAGAGATAATAAAAACAAACATAAAGCCATGTTAAATCATTAAGTCATAGGGGCTGAGGTGGCTTAGTGGTTAAGAAGCTCGCTTTGTTAGCTGGAAGGCTGGCAAGTCAGCAGTTCCAGACCCAGGTACTGCATGATGGATTGAGTGCCCACCTCTGTTCCAGCAATTGGGGATATGAAAGGAACCTCATTTGGGGGTTCCCTGAGCAGATTTCCTTCCACAAAAATCCTTTCAACCCGTTGTTGTTGTTGATGTTGTTGTTGTTGAGTCGCACAGTCGATTCTGACCCTTTGCAACCCTATGGACCATTGTCCTCCAGGCACTTCTGTCTTCCACCATTGCTTCTGTCCTCCATCATTGCTTTGATGATGATGATGATGATGATGATGATGATGATGATGATGATGATGATGATGATGATGATGATGATTAAAGTCATAACCATTCTTTCCTAACACTCATATGCACAGCTTCACAGCATAGGTTCTGGTCATCTGAACTTATCCTATTCTTCACGTGGCTTTAGGAGGCTGACACATCTGAAGGACAAGTTGGGGTTTGCTGTCAGATACTTTATTCTACATATGCTTGCACACTGATTTCTACACAGACGTATGTTTCATATCAGATTTCCCCCCTTCTTGCCATAGCCTATCAATGTTATGGCGCAGAACCTTTGCTGGAAAAATCACAGCGAGCCAGTCCACCTGTACTTTTACTTTGCTTTCTGATCTGCAATTAATAAAAGCAAGATCAAACGCCTGGAATACTGTATCTTATTTCCATTGGCTTTCCAGACCCTCAGAAATACAGACAGATGTTTTAATTCATGGCATAAAAGCATGTGCAAGAGTGGAACACAGATGAAGTTACAAAAGAAAAGACTTCAGGCATGTGGGACTGACCTTCTCCTTTGAGTGTACTTTCATACACCAAGCAGTTGTCATTTCTCTAATTTTCTTCAAACAGTCATCTGGTATCCTTTAAATCAAGCTTTCATTGCTATCCATAACTGTAACACATACATACTATGTGTAACAATTCAGCATTTTGGAACTTCAAAGCTTTTTTTTTTTTTTTAGATAAAGATTACTATTTGGGGGAAATGCCATTGGAAAAAATGCAGTAATACACCTGTGATTGCTTAGTACTTTCATCAATCTAGTGGTTTCAGAAATTGTGCAGTAAGAGAGGGGGCAATAGGCTTTCCCTCCCCTCAGGCTTTTCTCTTTCAGTCTCTCCCTCTCTTTTTAAGGAAGGTCACGAAAATGATTTGTATCCATTCCTCAGTTAAAAAAAGTATGGCCCCTTTACTTAAACTTCTTAGATGCTTTTAGGTTCTATAAACTTTGACATCTAGATTGCTAAAACAATTGTCTATGATCTTGAAAGAGTTTTACTAGCAACACAACTTTAGAGTCCCAAAGGGGATTTTCTATATATTTTATTGTTTTCTTACCTTTCTATTTAAAGAACCAGTCTTTATATATACCACCCAATTTAGAGAAGTCAATATCTCCCCAAACCAAATCATTTGCTATTATAATATTAAGAACCATCCTAATCTAGTTAGCTATATAATATATATATATATTTAAATTCGGGATTCCTAACCCTCCTTATTTTTGACATATATAGCATAATTTTTAAATTTATCCTTGGTCTTTTACCTCCAGTCTAAGAATACTGTTTGATCCAATTTTGGCAGTTAAAGTCCAGGTGACTCCAGTGGTACAGAGTGCTTTTCCCAGGTTTGGACACCACAAATATTACAAGATGGGCCTATCCTAAAGATCTAAGGTCATGGATTATAATTTTAAAAAAGAAACATAGACCCAGGTTTTTATAGGATTTATAATTCAATATCAGTGTCTTGTTTTTCATCTAGAAATGAGTAGGCAACCAGCTGTGCTCTTTCAAGATTTGTGTTGTATGATCTTTGACACTTGGCCTTGGGATTTTTCACTAGTACAAGTCACTAGTGTCACATTACCTAAGATATCAGGGCCAAAAAGTGAGCCCAAGGGGACATGTTCCTCTGATGTTCCAAGGGAAGGGACTTTTTTTCTAAATCAGAGATGAAGATTTTTGGGATATCACAGAGACAGGGCACTCAAGTTGTGGACAGGAAGCAAGCAGAACACAGGTGCAGACATCTTTGTGATGCGTCTCCAATCCTTAGTGCCATCTGGGAATGAGTGCCCAGGCTTTTGAACCACTTCCACACAAACATCAAAGTTACTTCTCCTTCAGCATGTTTGCCATTAGATTTGTTTCTTCACTTGAGGATCAGAAGAAACATAGCAAATCCCTAAGATATCTGTTGGTGCCCTCAGACCTAAAATGGAGGGGTGTGTGACTCTTGTTCCATACACTGGCCATATATCTCCTTTCCATCTAAATCTAATGAATCTCTTTTGGTTCTAAATAGGTGTCTGGTGTAACAAACTGGGTGAGGGTGAATAAACTGAAATCTAATCCAGACAAGACAGAGGTGCTGTTGGCCAATCAAAAGGCAGAGCAGAAAATGCATGTGCATGGTTAATGCCTGTGTGCCAGCTGCATACATTTCCAGAGATGTCTGATCTGGCCATAGGGACACATGTCTTAGTTATATCCCAGTTGGATTATTGTAACATTCTCTATGTGGGACTGGACTGCTTTTAGAAAGTGTTCAGAAACTCCAGCAATTCCAAAATTTTGTAGTCAGAACTATTAATCAAGGCTGGTTATAAGTATCACACAACCCTCTGTTACAGCAATCTATCGCAAATACCAATCTATCTCAAATACCACTACTCTCATCAGAAAGGCCTCTCTCTTGCAACCTCACAGGTGTGCTTAAGAGAGCAACCCAGCAACCTCACAGGTGTGGTTAAGAGAGATCTGTCTCTTCAGGCAGGCCTTTCCTGGTTGTCTGAGAGAGGATTCTTAACATAGAATTGGATTCTTAACATAGAATAGGATTCTTAACATAGAATTGTTTGTGTCTTTGTTGCTTTTAAATCTCTTTTAGTATTGCCCATTTTAAAATTATTATTTTATTATGTTATTTGTTCAAATTTCTATTAATATTTTTAAAATATTTTAATAATTGTTTTTAGCTTTTATATTGGGTTTTTTGATGATATAAGCCACCTTGGCTCCTTTTATAGGAGAAAAGCAATATAAGAATATTTTAAACAAATGAAATTAATAAAGATTGCTCCACCGTTAGGAAATATGTGGTGATATTAGACAGGGCCTTCTTTATGGTGACACTGAACTCTGGAAACGCTCTCTTCCAAATTCATCTGCATTTTCCACAAAGGTATAAGATCGGTCTCCCTGGGAATTAGTTGTGCAGCAAATATAGCCAGATCTTTGTTCTAGATGAGATGTGTGCTTTCCCTTATCTAGTGAGTTTCTGTGACTGAGCAGGAATTGAAAGATAGGTCTCTAGAGTTGTAGCTTGTCGCTTTTGTCCACTACACTATAGTGGGTATCTTGCCCTGGACAACAGACGAAAGAAAATACAGCAGAGAGTGCTACTGTTCCTTCCATTGGTAAAGGTTTCCTTCCATTAAGGCTAGACAAAGAGGAAGCACTCTGAGGCAATCATAATTATTCCTTCTGCTTCCAGCATGAACAAGAGTTTTGCTCAATGGTCTTAGAAATTAGTCTTAGAAATTCTAGCACTTACATCTTGTTTAATTTCTCTTTTGTCTCTCACTAACTTGGGGCCAATCATTATACTTGACATGTGCTATTTCTCATACTGTACTAGAATTGCTTTTTTAAAAAATTAAAAATGCAGTCTATTTGCATAATTGCTCCATCTACCTTCTGTACTAACCTAACTCCAGGGTTCTAAAATGTATTTTTTTTAAAAAAAAAAATAGTTATGGATGAATTGGTCTGTTTCCACTCTGTGCAGCTTTTGTGTTTGTTCAGCCATAAGTCTGTTATGTCCCATTTCCACATCAATCATCTCTGCTTTTCAAAAATCTGCAAGGAAACATGGATTTGGATATATATTTGCATGTTTCTATACACATTTCCTCTCAAAATTCTTTTTTCTTAAATACATTTTTATTTATTTTATTGTATTGTATCTGAAAAGTGTGCCAAGGAATGCGCAACGGAGGCAACTGCCTCTGACGTGTGCTTTGTGTGACGCAACCCGGATGCACAGTGATGACGTCCGGGGGTAGGGACAGCCCTATAAAAGGGCTGGTCCAGGCCCCGGATGCCATTCTGGCTCCGGGAGCAAAGCTGGCCCACCCCACCCTCCCTCTCTCCAGTGTGATTCTCTTGGCCGCTTTATTAAGGGCCAGACGGGAATTTTGGCTGTGACTCCTGCATTGGCCTTTTGGAATCCTGTTTTTTTTTTTTTTTTTTTGCCCCTCTCACACTGGTGAGTTTTTTAGTTTATTGTAGGGTAGTTTATTCTTTTTTTCGGTCGTTTTAGGCGGGTAGCACGAGAAGGGGTATAATGACAAGAAATATGACAGCAATTCTGAAGGAAATTAAATACTCAGGCCAGCCCAGAAGGGGAAATACGGTAGGCCTGAATAACCAATAAAAGCTAGGAGCCTCACCAAAACCTGGCGGTTTTCATGAAGGAATAATGGGAGAGGTTTAAGCAACAGGAAAGATGGGGGGTAGCATAACTAGGCTGATAAAGTGAGGAGATATTAAGGAATTACCTTCTAGTGCTACCACTGCAGCACAGGCTGTGGGAAATTATCTAGTAAGATAAGATCCTGAAATAAAGTGGCCAATTATAAATCCATAACACTGTGTCGTCTCTTATTGGGTTGTGGGAGTGCAAAGCATTTGGAAAGTGTGGAAAATAGTGGATAACAACATTCTGGACCAATATCAGTTCAGGTCATTTCATACTAGATGTCTCAAAGATCAGATTCCTCACATTTCCACTGGGAATTGATGTTACTTGTGTCTGAGCGTATAAAGCCCCACAACACACACACACACTTTTTCTTTGCTTCTGTTGTATACTTCTGTCTATTCTTGACCTAGAAAATCCTGGAAAGGGTCACCATAACTCAGAAGTGACTTGGCAGCATGCACTTATTATTAATAATTTTTAAAATATATCTAGTAGGTTGAAAACAATTAGGAAAAAATTGATAGGATAGCAAGCCAGGAAAAACAATTTCATTTTTCAAAGGTGTACCAAAGAAATGCAATTACAATTATGTTCTTCTAGAAACTCAGCAGTATATACAAAAGAAAAACATAGGAGAAAATGAAGAAATTACAAAGTATTCTTCATATCTCCAGTTTTAGATAAGTCAGTATAGTGCAAAAATTATATTAGAAATTGCAGGGAGCTTACTAGAGTTATGCTTTGACAAATGCATGTTGATGGCTTGCGATCAGAGCATGGCATGCACCCACTCAAACAATGGGATGGGGAGAGAGTTCTCCCCAACTCTTTGACAATAAATTGCCATGTGACAAATTCAGTATTAAAAGTGTTGTCCAATTATTCATAGAAGGAAGTAAAGACATGGGATAGTGGCATAGAAGAGAAATGCGCAATATCTTATCTAATGATCAGCCAGCCACAATGGGGGTGACATCATCAGATTAAAGGTGATTTTGGTATCAAATAGGACAATCTCTGTGAAAAAGAATTAATGGACATAAATCAGACATAAAGAATGGTAATACACAGAAACCTGTTTCAAACCACTTTAATCTGCCTGGATACTCTGCACAAGAATTTAAAAATGCCATTCTGGAACAGAAGATTTATAAAACTAGAATCCAGAGAGAGAGATAGCAGAGATTAAGTACATACATTTGCTGGACACCCATCTCAGGGGTTTGGATATTAGTCAAGAGTTTCTGGGACATTATCAAATTTGATGCACCACAACTGACAGGTTGTTATATGCTGCAATTTTGCCTGGATCACTCAAACCATTTTCAATATATGCTAATTTATTGGCAAATGTTTAGTGCCAATATCCTTTGGATATGATGCATCAGCTTGCAAGAGAAGTTTGTTTGCAACCATTTACAACTCAATGGGGCCAAGCTTCATGTCGTTTTAATAACAACTGGGGATTTTCTATTATTGCCACTTGTAAAAATCTACAATGTTACTTTTCTGTTAGGCAGGCCAACCATTGTATGCCTCTGTACCTGATGTGTATAAATTGATGCCATGAAGTCTCACTCTTTTGTCTGACAAAGTGGACTTGATCCATGAAAATTAATATTAAAATACAGCATTTAGTCTTTAAAGTGCCACAATGTTTTTGTCTGTTTTGCTTTCTTTACTCTCTGATACGCTTGCACAGACTAACACAGCTACTTCTTCAAAAATTTGGGATACAAGCCACTCATATACAATGTAATGCCATCACATAAATCCCCAAATATACAAAGGAAGCCTTTAATGGTAAATTCAGCCCCTGTGGTTGACAGCATCATTCTTTTGCATGCAGAGCAATGAAACAGGATTACAGCTGTTATTTTAAACACTTTTAAGAACTTAAAATGGCATCCTTTATTCTAAAGAAAAGGTAGATTTCTGCCCTCTAAAATCTAGTTTGAGACCAAATTCTATTTCTTCCCCAAGTTGTTCTTTGACTCAAAGGTGGCATCTTCTGCAAATATAATTTGCCCCTTTGTTACACAAAGAGAGGGAAATATTTCTGGCTTTCAGGACTAGATTTATTTATTTTTGCATAAAGAAAAGCCATTGAATGTTGTGCTGTGTTCTGAATGTGTTCAAATTACTTTATTTCCCTCCTTTTCTTCCTAAAAAAAGTACACTCCTCCCTTGAAATGCACAGATTCAAGCAACACAATTTTGGCTACACAATACATTGATTTTCCCAGATAGATAGATAGATAGATAGATAGATAGATAGATAGATAGATAGATAGATAGATAGATAGATAGATAGATAGATAGATAGATAGATAGATAGATAGAGTGTTGCTATTTGTCTCTGGGTAGTGTCCTGAGATAGTTGGGTCTTGTACTTACCTGTTGTTGGTGATGAGGTGGCCTCTGGTCCAGTGGTGGCTGTTCCACATTGCAGTTCCACATGGTGGCCATGGAGAGTGTTGGGTCGTGCCAGGCCTCAGGGGAGGTCACACCAGGGTCATTGAGATGTGATTTAAAATGTTGGTGTGCAATGCTGCCACCTCTTTTCCAATCATTACACTTCTTCTTCCCTTAACTTATTCAACATGATGAGAAGGATGAAGACTTCATAAAATGAATTGTAAATACAGTACAGTACTGTAATCTTAATCCAGTACATATTGTTAATAAACCCATCTGTTCTGTATGTGAATGTTCATATGTCTTATTCAACTGTTTATGCTTTTCAGTTACATTTTTTTGGGGGGAATATAAGCGTTATATTTTGAACTACACAAGAGTTGGTAGCCCCTAACCCCAGAATGTTGAAGGGAAAAAATGTCTAGTCCTAAAAATATGCTTCAAAGTTTGTCCACATTTCTTTTTGAAATTGTTGGAAGAATTTGAATTTCATTGTCCCTTTTTAGTGCAGAGCAAAAGGTGGAGAGATCTGCCCAATCTTATCTTCCCAGGACAGGGGAGAAATGCTTAATCAAGATTTTTGTTGTTGTTAATGAAAATAAAGAAATCCTTTTGCTTACTGTTCAGGGCTTTGTTCTTTCACATATATATGTAGTCAGTGGTGGGCTGCTGCTGCTTCGGACTGGTTCAGCCGAACCGGTAGCAGAAATCCAGAGGGGTTCGCTGGGGTGGTGGTGGTAGTAAACCCCTGGGCGACCAGTTCGGTCGACTCTCCAACCTCCCTCCGGATTTCATATATTTCCGGGGCAGCCCAACATGGCTGCGTGGAAGTGCGCATGCATCAAGACTCCATTTGATGCATGCACACTGAAAAATAGATGTGTGCATGTGTCACATGGTATTTTGATGCATGCACACTTCCGAGCAGCCATTTTCGGCTGCCCGGAAAGGGTGCAGCAGCTGGCTGTTGAGGCCCTCAACAGCCTCTTTGGAATAGCTGCAGCTGCAGCTGCAGTCTTTCCTTGGTGCACCGCCAGGCCAGGCCAGGCCAGGCCAGGCCAGGCTGTGCTGCCAGGCCAGGCTGCATTGCCAGGCCGGGCTAGGCTGCACCACCAGTCCACCTTGCCACCAGTCCACTGTGCCATCCTCCACTTTGCCGCTGTGCCACCATGCCGCCGTGCTGCTCTTGTTGCTGCTGTTGCTGCCTGTCTGCTGCTCCCCAACCCCAGGATAAGTGACTAGGGTTTGTGTTTGGGGTGGGTGAGTGGGTTGAGGTGTGCATTTGTTTTATGTAGTGTGTTTTTATGTGTATTTAATGTCTATTTTAATTTGTATTATGTTTTTATTTCTATGTAATGTCTATTTTAATTTGTATTTTATGTGTTTTTTCTATTTTTATGTATACTGTATTATTATTATTATTATTATTATTATTATTATTATTATTATTATTATTATTATTATTATTATTATACTTTGGCTCTGCCCATGCGTCATGACGTCATGACGTTAGCCCCGCCCATGACATCATGAGTTGGCTCTGACCATTATGTCATGACATCATGATGTTGGCTCTGCCCATGACATTGGCTCCTCCCACAGTGTGGTAGTAAAATTTTTGGCAGCCCACCACTGTGTGTAGTGCATAGCTATATCTCAGTCCTTTTGTCTATTTTTGGAGAGCAGAAAAAGGAGGAGTGAGGAAAGGAGCTACCAAATGAAGCAACAAGTAGGAAGAGGTGGTCTCAAAGATTCTGAGGCATTAAAAAAAACTATGAATTTAGTGGCAGCTACAGAGAATGTCCCTACAGATACACAGTGTTAAAGAAAAACATGCAAGGTTGCAATTTTCTAACAGAAATATCAGAAACCAAATTGGTGACTACATAAGATATTAGAGTCTGGGGGTAGAGGAGGGACTCAAGGGCTTTGCATATCAGTATTGTGCCAGATTGATTGTAATTCACTTTGAGGATTTCTGTGGCTAGGAATCAGAGTATAAAAGTAAGGAAATAAAATTAAGCAAGAAATATGGTGTTCAGTTAGGAAGGTATGGTCAGTTTTCACAACTTATGCCAGCCAAAGAATTACACTTCTTCTGTAACAGTATTGATTACTTCGACACATAGGGTTTAAAATTATTTAGCACATAGTTCCAGCGAAAGAGGATCAACGGTTAAACTATCACAGAATGCTCTTGCTGGCACTGTGTTCAGCAGGATGTTACACACACATGCTCACACACAGCATTCACACACCCACACACACAGCTGCCAGTGCAGACACAGATTTTCTTTGAAGTCTGCAACAGAGCTAATCCAGAGAAACAATAGGTGAGTATAGTAACCCACAGCTCTTCTAACAAAAAACATAATTTATAAGCTTGAAGTAAATACAGCTTAGGATCCCCTACCAAATGTGCTATCATGATCCATGTCAAACTGACCTAGGTTGAAGCTTCACATATTGACTTCTTGGGGTTTGTTCATAAGAAAATGTCCTCCCTCCATGTGCTTGTGTGTGCTGAAAGTTTGGGTTGGTTCCCAGTCAGCCTGAAGCCAATGTCATTCTGACCACCTTGCCTTGTGGCTGACCTGACATGAACCCTAATAAGTGACAGTCATTGCAAAAAAAGAATGCTGAACTGATGGAAATGGGAGTAACAGAGGAGGAAAATTCAGGTGTAAAACAGGTAACCTTAACCTAAGATGAGGCAGCAAAGGAGGGGTGGGTGGGAAGCATTTCCTGGAGGTTAGGTGTTCTGGTGATAGCTTTCCCAGTTTTCAGTTATCATAATTCATGTGATTGTTTAGTTGTCTGGAAGTACTGTATTAACTGTTCTGGTTAGAAATAGAACTTTCCCATCTTTAAAATAACATCTGTTGGAGGCAGGATAACTTACGATATGCTGATCATATCTTAACCACCCCTTAGAACAGGGATTCTCAATCTGTGGCTCGAAGGCTGGATATGGTCCATGGTGTCATTTCATGTGGCCTCCACTGCCTCTACCACACCAGGAAGTGCCGTGTGGTGGAGGAAGGGCAAAATGGCCATCTGACCCCCAAAGCTGTCTGAGGAAGCATGACAAGGCCCCCAGCTTTAAAAGGTTGAGAACTCCTGCCTTAGAAAGTTGTTTTGATATCTTTTTCAATGCATTCTCAAATACCATAAAGTCTGCCTTACCAGATTGCACTGAACTGGATTTCATGTGGAAAAAGCCTATTAATACCTACTGTCACAATGGGTTTGTATTACCTGAAGATTCAAAGGTAGGATACCTTTGAAGAGTAGTTGGAGAGGAACACAATTGTGACGCTGCTGTTGCACTGGTAGTCCAGTGTCCAGTGTAGAGTGCTAAATTGCCTAAGATTTACCTCACACAGACATGTCTTATTTTGCCATTATTGTGTTTAGTTATTTGAGGTCAAATTCGCTGGTACAGTCTACTCAAGGCTGACTGGCCAGCTCCGAGAGCTAGGAAAAGTTCCTTTTTCAGACAGCAACTTCCAGAATCAGTAGCTATGCTGGATGGGCCTCCCTGGGACTTGTAGTCCAAGCGTGATCCCAGTTGCTAGTCTTAACCAGAATGGACACATTGAAAGAATAACATGAAATTTTGCCACTTTTTTTAAAAAATGGCCATGTTTTTGCACTTCTGGTTTCCACTGTGGTGACATTTTTGACATTTCTGGTGGCGATGGGGAGCTTCCAGTGGTGTGGGCCAGTGGTGTGGGCCAGCCCTCGGGTATTGAAACCCAAGCCTCCAGTCTCCAAGCTCAGCATCTTAACTACTAAGCCACTGTAGGTGCTGCCTCCATATATACAGCATAATTGTTATTTTTGGTATGCCATCAAGTTGTCACAAACTTATGACAACTCTATGAATGAGAGATCTCCAAAATCTTCTGTCCTTGACAGCCCTGTTTAGTTTCTGCAAGTTACAGTCTGTCTCTTCCCTTAGGGAATCAATCCAACCCATATTTGGCCTTCCTCTACTGTATTCCACATTTCCTAGCATTATTACCTTTTCCAATGAGTCTTGCTTTCTCATGTTGTGCCCAAAGTAGGAGAGTCTCAATTTCATCACTTTTGCCTCCAGAGATCATTTAGGCTTGATTTGCTCTAGGATCCACTGGTTTGTCCCTTGGCAGTCCAGGGTATTTATTTATTTATTAAATTTATAATGCCGCCCCCTATGGGCAACTCACAATAAACATTACAAGATACTATACAAGCATAAAACGTTGCATAGTAATAAAATCACAAAAACCCTTAAGCTTAAAAACTATTAAAAGCCCTTAAAATACCCTCCCGACAATACAACCATTAAAACTAACTAAAAACATTAAGAGACCCAGACAGCTTTTCTCCTGCACCAAGCTTCAAACAAATCAATTTTCCCTTGTCAGCTTTCTTTTCTACCCAGCTTTCACACTCATACATGGTGATATGGTCACAACAATGTGAATGATCTCGGCTCTCATCTCCAGCAATACAGTTCCCCACATTTTGCTTTCCTCCATTCAGATCTCTGACCTTTGGCCTGCTTCTTCATTTTAGGAACCCACGTTGCTCTTGTGTGTCTTCTCAACTCCTTATCCAGTGGCTATGTTAACTGAATATCTGTCCTCTCTTCTAGACCACAAGAGCCATTTTATCCTACTGTGCAGATTTGTTTCTTCCTTTTGAACTCAGGCCTTGAATGTGTGCCCACAAAAGCATTCTTCTACAGTTAGCATTCAGTTTCCCACGTTTGATTGCAGGTCATAACATAATGGGGTGGTGGTGGGGAGTGTGTACGTAGGTGTATATGTATTGAAACAACAAATTAAAGCTGTCAGTTTTCCTTCCAATAGAACTTGATTTTTCCTATAGACCAGTGGTGGGCAGCAACAGGTTCGCACCCCCGGGAGGGGTGGGTAGCAAAATTGGCCTCTGGACAAGGTGGTGGTGAAATTGGGTGGCCTTTTTTTGGGTGGGGGGTAGTGAAATTGGGTGGCCATGTCAACTTCCCTGCCCTACACCATCGGGTTTTGTCCCTGCAAGTGGTTCAAGGTCTCCCTTGTTCAAAAGCCAGTCATATCTGACTCTAGGGTGCAGTGCTCATCTCCATTTACAGCCAAAGAGCCAGTGCTGCCTGTGTTTGCAGATGTATACATGACCATATGGAAGGCATGACTAGATCGCCCATAATGTAGGCTCCGCCCACAACATAGGCTCTACCCATGATGTAGGCTCTGTCTGTTACATAGGCTCCGCCCACAACGTAGGCTCCGCCGACGGTGTGGTAGCAAATTTGTTTGCTGCCCACCACTGCTATAGACCTGAAGAAAGCAAGGAACTCCTTTTTCAATTGCCAAAGCAATCATAGGATTGAATCTTTGTGCATATTTCAGTGAAACAGGCAATAAACAGACAAATAAGAGAACCCCTAAATTTTAAAGACATTGGAGGGAGGGGGAGAGTGTGTGAACAATTGGGTTAGCTGTGTTTCATTTTTTAAAAAATCCTTATATTCTTCACAAAGCGGAGAATTCACTGCCTTTAGAAAACAAAATGAGCATTTTTCTACAGTTCACAGAAAAGCTTCAGACAGTGGTATTCCCTTCTTGGTACATGGACAGCTTCCAGTGATTGCTAGTTATACTGCATTAATCTTAACAAGGACTTGGAAGCAGGGAGTGGGGAGTAGGGAACTATATACAAATTATGAAGTGATTTGGGTTTATTTTGCTCCTGGTCTGGCCATACTATCACACATTTGATTCCACAACCCTCACATTATTCAAATGGCTATTTATATTTATGTACATGTCCTGGAATAACATTGCCAGTACACTACAACCTCTCCATTGTAAATGTTTTCCAGCATGAACAAGAGAAGCTAGTTTCTCAGCCAAGAAACAGACTTGAGCAGGAAGTGATCTCAGCAGGCATATCCCTTCACTTCTGGAGTTAATTTTGCTTGAGCCAAAAGTCATATGAGGACACACAGCTAGCAGCTTAACATTTAAAATGAGAGGAAGCCAGTACTGTATATGCTACAAATGAAAAGTAACTTCAAAGCCATTAGAATTTCTTCCTGTTTTTTTTAAACTTCAGATTTGCAATTATACTAGAACCTTCCCCCCCCTACACATTGAAACTTGATATTGCCAAATTTGTGATGAAGATTTTTTTGAAATGGCATTGTTGTTGTTCAGCCATACAGTCAAGTAGGCCACACAGTCAATCCAGCTACCTTATCCTCTGCCATCCCCTTTTCCTTTTGCCTTTGATCTTTCCCAGCATCAAGGCCTTCTCAAGTGATTCCTCTCTTCTTATTTGGTGGCCAAAGTACTTGAGCTTCAACTTCAGTCTTTGTCCCTCCAATGAGCAGTCAGGTTTGATTTCCTTCAGGATTGACTGATTTGTTCTCCTTGCAGTTCAGGGGACTCTCAAAAGTCTCCTCCAGCACCACATCTCAAAGGCGTCTATTCTTCTGCACTCAGCCTTCCTTATGGTCCAGCTTTCGCAGCCATGCATTACTACTGGGAATACCATTGCTTTGATTATGTGGACTTTTGTTGGCAGGGTGATGTCTCTACTTTTTATTATGCTGCCTAGGTTTCTCATAGCTTGCCTCCCAGGAAGTAAGCATCTTTTTATTTCGTGGCTGCAGTCACCATCTGCAGTGATATTGGATCCCAGGAAAGTAAAATCTGTCACTACTTCAATTTCTTCCCCTTCTATTTACCAGGGAGTGATGGGGCCAAATGCCATGATTTTTTGATGTTGAGTTTCAGACCAACTTTTGCACTCTCCTCTTTCACCCTCATCAAGAGGGTCTTTAGGTCTTCTTCACTTTCCGCCATTAGGGTGGTATCATCTGCATATCTCAAGTTGTTGATGCTTCTCCCAGCAATCTTAACTCCAGCTTGTGCTTCCTACAGTCCTGCATTATGCATAATGTACTTAGCATATAAATTAAATAAGCAGGGTGACAATATGCAGCCTTGTCATACTCCTTTTCCTATTCTAAATCAATCAGTAGTTCCGTATTCTGTCCTAACTATTGCTTCTTGGCTCACATACAGATTTCTCATAACAGATGAGGTGGTCTAGTGCTCTCATCGCTTTAAGTATTTGCCACAGTTTATTGTGGTCGACACAGTCAGAAGCATTGGTGTAGTCAATGAAACAGAAGTAGACTTTTTCGTGGTACTCCCCTACTTTTTCCATGATCCAGCCAATGTTTGCTATTTGGTCTCTAGTTCCTCTGCCTCTTCAGAACTCAGCCTGTGTCAGGGAAAGACAGGGGAGGTCTCTCCTGAGCTTGTAGGGGTGTCTCTGGCTAGGGGTTACACACGCTCTAAGTTCAGTAGCCTGAGAGCACTCTCTCTCGGTCCCCCTAGCTTCTGGAATGGGGAAGATGGCACTTCTGCTCCTTAGGCAGGAATGTGGTAGCAAGGCTGAATAACAGTCTGTTTATATTGCCACCTTCTCACATACACACATATACACACATAGAGAGAAAAATTGGCCTTGGGAAACTGCCCCACTCCAAAGATAGCTGTTACCTTCCCATGCTGGGACAGTTCGACAGATGTTGTTTCCAGGCCAATGGTTAAATCAGGTGATACTCCCTTCTTGATCACCTAGCAACCTTATCTGCCTCCAAAGTGAAATGTCTCTGAGAAAGGTTGTGGTCTTGAGAAAATGCAGCGGGATAGTTTGGCCTTCCTTCGCTCTGCAAAATTTCTCCCCTTCTGGTTCAGTAGCCAAAGACGAAACTTGATGTCTTTAAGGCATTTTATTGAAGAAGAAGAAGAAGAAGAATCCAAGAGAATACAGGATACATATTGAAGAAATAAACTATTCTACTCTAATTTAACAAACTAAATAAAATAAGAAAATACCTAACCTCACTGAAAAAGCATTTCTTTTTTGTGGGCTTGAAAGCCCCCATCAGGATTTCCTTCATGGGTCCATGTTTTGAGTTTGAAGTGGTGTGGGTTACGCCTCTTCCCAAATAGTTGCTTCTGAGCAGTCAAAAACTGCTGTTTATATATGCTTTGTGGGTCTTCTTAACACCCACCTCCAGAATGTTAAACATGTGAAGTTACCTCATTGTTTTGACTAGATGTTGTTTACCCAAGCAGGTGTTTTATGATGTAATCAAATTCTCAGACATGAATTGATGTAATCTGAGATTCTCAGGTGTTTGTTTGTCCCCAGATGTTTGATCCGGTGTTGGTATCCCATAATCCACTTCCATGTGAATGTCACCTTTCCCCTTTCTCTAAGGTGATGGGAGTTTGACCCATTGTAACTTTGGGAACCCCCCTCTGTTACTCAAGCGTGTTACTCAAGCCGCCGCCCCCTCCCGGCCCCCGTCACCGGCCGGTGAGGTTAAAAGGAGCCTTCCTGGTTGGGGGAGGCTCGAAGACGCGGACGCTGCCGTGCGAAGACGCCACCGCCGCCCCCTCCCGGCCCCCGTCACCGGCCGGTGAGGTTAAAAGGAGCCTTCCTGGTCGGGGAAGGCTCGAAGACGCGGACGCTGCCGTGCGAAGACGCCGCCGCCGCCCCCTCCCGGCCCCCGTCACCGGCCGGTGAGGTTAAAAGGAGCCTTCCTGGTTGGGGGAGGCTCAAAGACGCGGACGCTGCCGTGCGAAGACGCCGCCACCGCCCCCTCCCGGCCCCCGTCACCGGCCGGTGAGGTTAAAAGGAGCCTTCCTGGTTGGGGGAGGCTCGAAGACGCGGACGCTGCCGTGCGAAGACGCCGCCACCGCCCCCTCCCGGCCCCCGTCACCGGCCGGTGAGGAAAAAGGAGCTTGTTGGACTCTCCCTCGGCCAGCCGGCCTCGAAGGGAGAGGAATCTGGGGGTCTTGGGCGGCAATAGAGGACTTGTATGGGGGGGGGGGTCTCTGGTGGGATATTGTTTTTTTGTCTATTGTGGAGCCGCCTAGAGTCAGGTTTACCTGAGCAAGGCGGGGTATAAATTTGATGAAATAATAATAAATAATAAATAAATCTTACTGACAGGTGTCTAAATGACTGGCATTGCTACTTAGCAATCTTGGTATTCAGTGACATGAATTGTGTGGAATGTGTTTGGTATGTGTGGATTGGAATGCAACTGCCGTCAGAGTGCTTCCCTTATGAGTTAGCTATCCTCAAATTTACAAAGAAAATACTATATGAATCTTAACACTTAATAAATGTAAAGAAAATTAAAATATTAATTCATCCCTTGTGAATTATTATGACAGCCTGTACATCTGGAAGTTCTCGATCCACATACTGCTGAAGCCTAGCTTGTAGGATCTTGAGCATGACTTTGCTAGTATGTGAGATGAGTGCAATTGTGCGATAATTTGAGGATTCTTTGGCACTGCTATTCTTTGGAATTGGAACGTAGATGGACCTTTTCAAATCCTGTGGCTACAGCTGCATTTTCCAAATCTGCTGGCATATTGAGTGCAACACTTTAATTACATCTTCATTTAGGGCTTTGAATAGTTCAACTTGAATATCACCATCTCCACTAGTTTTATTGTTAGCAATACTCTCTAAGGGTCTCTTGACTTCACACTTTAGAATGTCTGGCTCAAGGTCAGTGATCTTGTCATTGTGGTTGTCTGGGACGTTAAGGTCCTTTTTGTAGAGTTCTTCTTTGTATTCTTGCCATCTTTTCCTAATCTCTTCTTCAACTACTAGGTCCCTACCATTTTTCTCTTTTATCATGGCTATTTTTGCTTGAAATGTTCCCTTAATTTCCCCAGTTTTTTGAAGAGATCTCTAGTCCTCCTCCTTCTGTTGCTTTTCTCTATTACTTTGCACTGTTCATTTGAGAAGGCCTGAAATGGCATAACAAATACAATAATGAGGCGATGCATTCTTCTTAGGGTCAGTTTTCACATGGCTTGTTTTGTTGTAAGAGTCTTGACATATAAACCACATTTTCCGTTCAATCAATTCAGTATGTGCTACAAATGAAAATTAACTTCAAGGCTATTAGACTCTCTTTCTCGGGCTTTTTTTTACTTCAGATTTGCAATTATACTAGAACCATATTTTTCCACACATCTAAATAGGGTATTGCCAAATTTGAGATGAAGATATTTGTTTGAAATGTCATAACAAATACAAAATGAGGTGATGCATTCTTCTTAGGGTATGTATCAAATGTATGTTAGTTTTCATGTGGCTTGTTTTATTGTAAGAATCTTGACATATAAATCATATTTTCAGTTCAATCGTAACTCAAAAGATTGAAGGATGTTTTGTATAGGCAGAAGCTTCTCATGTGAGCAGAAATCTTCAAATCCTGGCAGATATGTGCTTGCTTGCTTGCAGGAAAAAATACCCATTCCGGGTAGTTTACAACAGTAAAGCAGACTTAGTAAAATGTCCTTCTGTCTGCTTACTCAGAGATCTACCCAGAATGGATCTGCCAACACAATTGTACTGGTCAAAATCTGGTGAAAAGAGCTGAAGAAGACTTGGAGAAGGACTAGATCAAGGGATGAGCTGAGTTTATGCCAGATACAAAAGTCCTCCAGTTCAGGTTCACAGCCATATGTTGGCCTAAAGTTAAGCCAATTTGATGTCAGGTCTAATATCCAACATCTCTTGGCTGGGAAAGGGTTTGTTGCAGAGGTTTGAATTGCTGATAAAATTATCTTAACTGTGCAGTAAAACTACAGAGAGCCACAGAAGATAATAGCTACAAGCTTCCCATTAACTAGTACTCACAGTCTCATTAACTAGTACTCTGAGACTTTTGTCATTGGGCTGCACAATGTCACAAATAAGGCTTCCCATCTATCCCTATGGTGTGCAACCTACTTCCAGTTCTCCCAGGCTCCCAGCTGCAGCAAATCCTCTCTTACTCCATCTATCCATCTCTTCCAAGGTCTATATCCATCTATTCGAACTGGTCCCCTATCTGATGGAATCATATCCATCACAATCTTTGGTCACCCCTCCTCCTTCATTCTCACTACACATCCTGCTCATTCAAGTCTTCTACTTTTCATGTTAGGTTCCTTGTAGAGTTGTTACAATTCTACATTACCATGTTTTCCCCATTCCCTATAGATGGATTTTGGACGGGTCTGTAGATTTTCATGAGTATTTTCCTCTCAAAAACAAGGTCTTTTTTTCTGAGTGCTCCAAGTTTCTCAGCCATAAAGCACTATGGGTATTATTAACATTTTATACTACCTCTGTTTGACGTATGTGCAGTTCTATTTTTTAGTGTGCATGCATCAAATAGAGGTTTGACACATGCACACTAAAAAAAGACAGACTTTTTTTTAAAAAATTTTTTGTTCCGCCCATGATGTCATGACGTCATGACATCATGACGTTGGCTACGCCCACAACACCTATGACATCACGGTGGGGTAGTGGTGATTTTGACAACCCATCACTGCCTTTGTCCCACCTCTCCCCAGTATGGGGTTAATTGAGTCCCGTGAGGGGGGGAGCCTAGAGGGGGGGGGCAAGTTTGGCTTGTGCCCCAGGCAGCTGAAAGCCACGCTATGCCACTGCCACTGCACCGGTAAGATATCAAAGTTTGCAGAGAGCAAACAGGACTCTTAATAGGCTAGTAACGAGAGACTAAATTAGCCCCTAAAAAGAAATACAAGAATGGAATTGCCACATTCCACACACAGGCATACATTCAAATTTAGCTAAGGTTTAAAAATAAAATTTGAGAAGGCAATAGATCAGACTGGGGCATGGGCGCTATGCAACAACTACAATTTCTTCACCTTTCAGCAAAGTTGAATATCATGAAAAGCAGCTCCAAGGGAATATACAGGGCAGTGATCTCATTCAGAGGGCTTTCCCAGGGCAGCACTGTATTGAAGTATGGGGGAGAGGTTCTTAAACGGCTTAACTGGAAGTGAAGTTGTCAGTTGCCTTCTCCTTTGTTGTCATCTCTAGGCCACTTCTGTGTCTTCCTTATTAGGCATGCAGTGGCTCACTGCTGACTGGGAGGCGGAAGGTCAGCAGTTCAATTCCTGAGTACTGCAGGACAGAATGAGCTACCATCTCTGTCCCAGCTCCTGCCAACCTAGCAGTTCGAAAGTAAGAAATTGCAAGTAGATAAATAGGGACCACTTCAGTGGGAAGGTAACAGCGTTCCATGTGCTCCGATGTCTAGTCATGCCTGCCACATGACCATGGAAACGTCTGCAGAAGCAGACAGTCCTGGCTCTTCGGCTTAGAAACAGAGATGAGCACTAACCCTTAGAGTCGGACACGACTGGCTTTCGAGCAAGGGAAACCTTTACCTTTACTATCCCCCCCCATCCTCTCCCTTTTCATGTCTTTTTAACACCTCAATCCTGGATTGAAAAGCTACCATGGCAGAAGCTCCTTGAAGGAGAAAAATCAACAAAGTTACTTTACTCCAACAGTCAGAAAAATGGTGCCAAGCCATTAATGAACCTTAAAGGCTGCAAAACATAACCAGCCCAGAGCCCTTTGTTTTGTTCTGCTGAAGACCCAGTTTGGCACAGTAGTCACAATTTAAGGTTCCTGCATTTCTGTGACTCAGGTACTTTTTGTTGTTCAGTCACACAGTCGATTCTGACCCTTTGTGACCCTGTAGACCATTGCCCTCCAGGCACCTGTCCACCATCCTCCTCAACCTGTCCAGCTTTGTGCGCATTGCATCTGCAATACCATCTAGCCATCTCATTTTTGGCCACCCCCTTCTTCTTTTGCCCCCCCCCCCCCACGTTTACCAGCATCAAAGTTTTCTCAAGTGAAGCCTCTCTTTTTATTTGATGTCCAAAGTACTTTAGCTTCATCTTTACTATTTGACCTTCTAAGGAACAGTCAGGGTTGATTTCTTCTAAAATCAACCTATTTGATCTCCTCACTGTCCAGGGGACTCTCAAACCTCTCCTCCAATGCCACATCTCAAAGGCGTCTATTCTTCTCTGCTCAGCTTTCCTAATGGTCTGGCTCTCACAACCATACATTACCACCAGGAATACCATTGCTTTGACTATGCAAATTTTTGTTTGCAAGGTGATGTCTCTACTTTTAACTATGTTCCCCAGGTTTCTCATAGCTTGTCTCCCAAGAATTAGTCGCCTTTTTATTTCATGGCTGCAATCTCCATCTGCAGTTATATATGATGCTAAGAAAGTAAAATCTGTCACTACTTCTGCTTCTCAGGTAGACAGCCCTGATTTTCTGCACATTTCTTCAAATATTTACCTGAACACCATGTTATTTCTTAAGTATGAGAGACATGCACATTCCCAAGGCTGGGAGGTGCATCCAGTCCCCTTACTTGTTTCCCAGGCTTGTCAGTAGCCCCATTCAGTCAACATCTTATTGAGGGTCATCAACTCAGTTAGTGAGAAGCAACTGGCCTTGCCTCACTTCCTTGTCTTTTTCTCCTCAGAAGTAGGGACAGTTCTTAAGAGGAGATGTTCCTACTCATGTATTGGCTGGAGAAACATTACAACCCAGATGTTACAGGGTTCTTGCTTGTATGTAGAACTTACATTGAGTCCACATGAGCAGTAATATCTCTTTTTCATAGTGGGTGCTAAAAGAGTGAACAAAATGACAACTGTGGGAACCGAGCTCTTAACTGTGTTGAAGAGTTGACATTAGAGTATAACTGAATAGGACTAGTGTCTTTGCCCGTCCTCAGCCTCTAAGATTCTCAAAGTACTGCTGTTAGGCAGCGGTTATTTATAATTTTGCCTAATGGATAACATTTCATTCTTAAATCTCCTCCAAGAATGTAATCTACCCACAGCTGCTCAAAGGATGGTTATTTTAACAAGTCAGATACTAATAGTTTTTCATTAAGTTTCACTAAACCAACATACCTATGATAATTTCCTAAAATGGAGGAGGAGGGAAATAACAGTGATTTCTGTATAATATATATTGCTTGTATGTTCATTGACCTGCCCCTTCTTTGCCTCAGTCCATTAAGAGGTCTCTCCTCAACCTAATGCAGCCACCTTTATAAAAAGTAACTGAAACTGTCACATCTCAAAGGAGAGTGGGATTCAAATCTATTCTGGATAAATCAGCAGAAAACTTTGTTTAAATGTCAATTTGTGTTGACTAATAGTAAATTATGAAACATAAAGAAAAGGAATGGAAATCTTGTGACCTCCCAAGTATTGCTAGCTCAAAACTTACTGCATTGGTTGGGGATGTCTAGAGTTGGATCTAAGTCACATTTGGAGGGCCACGTGCAGAGGTGGGTAAGAAATTTGTTTCAATTCATTTCTGATTGGACATTAGCAATATTCAACTAATTTGAATGTGGGATGATGTAAAACTGGCAGATTTCCCCTTTCTGAGGCACAGGTTTTCCACCTGACATCTGGGGAAAGGTAAGGTTTGAAAAGAGGAAAAAAATGATGATGGCTCATCTCAGTACATATTTAGATACTTTGAGTCAACAAGGGGTGGCTTGGTAAATATGTCCAGCTTGGACTTCTGAAAGGTTGTAGCAGATTCCCACACCCATTTTTCCTGAACAGAGTTGAAAGACCTGGGATATTGGGAGAGATCATCTGAAAGACAGGAAACAATAAAAAAGTGACATATCCAAATGGAAGCCGTGGATGGGAGGCAGGTGTGGACGCTGTCACCGCCCTCCAGTCCTGCCAGACTGGAGGGTTAAAAGGACGCCACTTTTGCCAACTAAGGGCTCCACTGTCTCTCTCCGCTGCTCATTTCATCAGCCGGGGATAGGAAGCAGGTGTGGATGCTGTCACCGCCCCCCCTGCCTCATCTGGCTAGAGAGGATTGAGGGAACGTTGGTGTATTGGGGTGCTCTTACTTCTTGTGTCCCCTTTCCTGACTGGGAGGGGGGGGAATGAACTCTTGGGCCATGCGGTGAGCCAAGGACCATTGTTATCGTACCCCCACCGTATGTTTACATTCTGATTGTATTAACTATATTGTTACAATGTTATATTTATGTTTTCCGATTATAATATTGTATTGCATTGCATTTTTTTTCTTTTCCCCTGATGTTTAGATATATTGATTGTATTAACTGTATTGTGTTATGATGATATGCAGTGTGGTTTTGTTTTATTGCACTGTATTTTGTAACCTTATTTTTCAGTGTGGTTTGTTTTATTGCACTGCTGTACTGTATTGTTATATTTATTGTATTATACTGTGTGACCTCTGATTATGTTATATTACTTTTGATTGTTTTATATGTATGGTTTCTGTAAACCGCCCTGAGTCAGTTGTACCGAGTAGGGCGGTATACAAATCGAATAAATGAATGAAATGAATGAAAGGAAGTTGTAGACATTAAAGCATAAAGTGGTGAAGACGAAATATCCTAGCTACCTGTCTAACTTACTTGCGAGTGACCATGGAAGAGATCTGGGAGAATCTAGTGCCAATGGTTGCCTAGAGTCCTAGTGTTGTGAAAAATAAATTCCATGCATGAGAGCATTTACAAAGAAACTGAAAATACAACTGCCAATATTGCAATGACTTTTCTATAGCTGTGTGATGTAACCAGACTGGAATTACAGTGTATAGTTATGGTCATTGCACCTGAAAAAGGGATGTTATAGAACAGGAAAAGAGGCAGTAAAAAAGCAATCAACATTATTATGGGATGTGAACAGACTGAATAATAAAGATATTTTCTTCTTTCTTCTTCATAATCCTAAAGCCTAATGCCATTTAATGAAGACTGATGAGAGATTTGGGATAGGCAAAAGGAAGTACTTCTTCACCCAGCACATACTTAAACTCTAAGAGCCAGTGAATGCCATAAGATATACTAAAGCCTACCAACTTGAATGATTTTAACACAGATAAAATTCACTGGCTATTGGTGATGATAACTATGTCTACTCTTAGAAAGCAGCATGCCTCAATTGCTGCTTGAGCAGTAAGTTTGTCAGACCAACATACCAGACATACTATTCTGGTAGGATCCCATCCATTATGTGACCACTGACATAAAGGAAATAGTAATATGTTGAGTATGAGGTTGGTTTCATCATTAGATCCTGAAAAAAGGATGAATGGTGCAGAAAAGAAAGGAAACAGAGGCAACCAGGATAAACAGCAATATTGATATTACATAACCAAAGACACCTAGTTGTTTGGGGGACAGAATCTTATAAGTTAGCAAAGCTTCTAGATATGATGTGAAATTACAGTGGTGAATAGTTGGCTCCCACAATCATTTAGATACATGTCTAACAAACAAAAGACTTGGATTTCCCTACCCACCCACCCACCAACCAACCATTCATCCCTTGCAGATAATTTTGAGAACATATATTCAGCATTTTCCTGTATGTATTTGATCTAACTAGTGTGTGTGAGTGTGGTTTCCTTTGGATTCAGAAGCATAGATTTGTATGTAAATACTAAGATTTGTAAAAATAAGCATTTATCTATTCATCTGTTTATTTATTTTGGTAGACTACACTACATATAAAACCACAAGTACTAAGTTAGTCTGCCAATGAGCATGTGTTTGGGAAGCAGCATGTTAAATCTCTGTCTTTGCCCAAATTGTCATAAGTTATTTTCTTTTCAGAAATTGTTGTCCTGTGGGGCAGGTGTTTGCTTGCTTGAAGAAAGGGATAATTTTCATGGCTAATTCTCATTAAGAAATATGGAAACATACTACAGGTACTTCGTTTTTTTTTGTCAGATTAAATGAGAAGGCACTTTCTCAAGTGTTTGGCTACTGGACAGTTGCCAACAAACGATCAATGCAACTCAAATCATTCACTGGTCTAGGTTTTAGAGAGACTTTTGAAAGGACTGGCTTATGTTTTCATACTGCATGCTATGTGTGAAAAGTGACACTAACTGACAAAACAGAATGTTCTTTCATAGAGAAGCTGGTAGTCAGATAAGTTTACAGGTTTTGTGAGAAAGTTGTATAATACTATTGTTCCAATGTAATCTGAATTCTGGATTTTTTTTTAAGGCAGGAAGAAAAGTTAAGCTTAATTATAGCATATGATCACTTTATATTTATTTATTTCATGTATATTCAACTCCCCCCTCCCCGAGCTCATAATCTTACACAGGATTCTTCACAGTCTCCCATCTACATACCAAGTAGACACAGACTTAGATCTAGACAAGTTACCATCACAGAGACTGTGGCCACCTGTCTCCTTCTACAGAAGATGGTCCTCTATTTAAAAATCTGTCCCAGGCCAATCTGATTTAAATATTCACTACTGTAAGAAAAGAGATCAGTGGTCTGGAAGTTAACTATTCATAATTAGCTGTTGGAGAGCAGATTTAGCAAGCATTCACAGCTCACCTGGATGCAATGTGTCCTAATTTTGTTTAATTCATGCCAATCATTTCTAATGTTGTATCTATATATATAAATTTGTTGTTGTTCAGTCGCACAGTCGATTCCGACCCTCTGCGACCCCATGGACCACTGACCGCCAGGCACTCCTGTCCTCCACCATCCCCCTCAACTCGCTCAGCTCTGTGCCCATTGTCTCCACAATACCATCTAGCCATCTCATCTTGGGCCGTCCCCTTCTTCTTTTGCCCTCGACTCTTCCAAGCATCAAAGCTTTCTCAAGTGAATCCTCTCTTCTCATTTGATGTCCAAAGTACTTTAGCCTCATCTTTATTATTTGACCTTCTAAGGAACAGTCAGGGATGATTTCTTCTAAGATTGACCTTTTTGTTCTCCTCGCTGTCCATGGGACTCTCAAAACTCTCCTCCAACACCACATCTCAAAGGCGTCTATTCTTCTCCGTTCAGCTTTCCTAATGGTCCAACTCTCGCAACCATACATTGCCACAGGGAATACCATTGCCTTGACTATGCGAATTTTTGTTTGCAATGTGATGTCTCTGCTTTTCACTATGCTCCCCAGGTTTCTCATCGCTTGCCTCCCAAGAATCAGTCGCCTTTTAATTTCATGGCTGCAATCACCATCTGCAGTGAGCTTAGATCCTAAGAAAGTAAAATCTGTCACTGCTTCTACTTCTTCCCCATCTATTTTCCAGGGACTGATAGGGCCTGTTGCCATTATCTTGGTTTTCTTGATATTGAGTCTCAAGCCAGCTTTTTCACTTTCTTCTTTCAACCTAATTAGGAGCTTCTTTAGGTCCTCCTCACTTTCTGCCATTAGGGTGGTATCATCTGCATATCTCAAATTGTTAATGTTTCTCCCAGCAATTTTGATCCCAAATTGTGATTCCTCCATTCCTGCATTGCGCATTATGTGCTCTGTGTATAAATTGAATAAGCAGGGTGACAAAATGCAGCCTTGTCTTACTCCTTTTCCTATTCCAAACCACTCCGTCATTCCATTTTCTGTCCTAACTGTTGCTTCTTGATTCATGTACAGATTTCTCATGAGGCCTATAAGGTGTTCTGGTATTCCCATCTCCTTAATTATTTGCCACATTTTGTTGTGGTCGACACAATCAAAAGCCTTCGTGTAATCAATGAAACAGAAGTAGACTTGTTTCTGATATTCCTTTGTTTTTCCCATGATCCATCTTATGTTGGCGATGTGATCTCTAGTCCCCCTGCCTCTTCTGATTAGCATAAGCAATATTCTGCAAATTTGTCCTGTTTTGTGGTGTAGCCCTCTTTTGAGCTATTGACCCAAATCAGTTCATTCCTACAGATTAGTCTGTACAACTGATATTTAACAATCTTTTTTCTTGGGAATCATAGAAATTGCTATTCTCCAAGAGAAAGGAGTGGAGATTTACAACAATCTCCAATTCCTACAATTCATTGTAGGAGACCAAAAGGGGAAAAAGTAAGCCTTTTGATTTAAATATATAAAAATTAGAAAATGTTTTATTTTCAGTCCTATTGTCCATTTTGGAAACTGAAGGGGAAAATGTACACGTCATTCAAAACATGAACACATAAATGGATGAACATACTAGTAGTATAGGATAGTCTGTTGTGTGCTCTTTCTCTTCCTTGAAGTTCCACTATCATCTAAGGATTGCACTGTTTGCATCATTTCACAGTGCTGCACATGGACTTTCTACAATAATCTGTGACATTTTAGAAAAACCAGAGGTTGTCTTTTGCATCCAGTTTTGGAAGGCAAATTAGTGTGTCTGTGTGTGTTTAATGCATGAAGATGCTAAATTTATCTTGAAACATGTTAAAATATCTTCCACAATGAACTAAACACCAGTGTATCAACAATGATTCTGGAAGGGCCCAGAATGACCCCATCATTTCACAGAAATTGTATGAATAAATCGAATTGCAGTGACTTCTGCACCAATAATGGCCATATGATTTGGGCCTAGTTCTAATGGGATTCTAAATGTTGTAATTCAGGTAATGAAATCCATAGTTTATTGCAGAGAAGACATATATATATTTGAATTATGATATGGTCATCAAAAAGTTGTGTTGTGGGGTGGAGAGTCAGAAGAGCAGGCCAGGGCTACAAATTCCATTCACAAAGTTCTCTTTTTGAGTTCTTTCATCAAATGCTTTTAGATCCTTGAATGAACTATTGATAAGAGTCAAAAGGGAGAGACAGATTGCATTGCCAGTCAAAGTCTGAAAGAAAAGGATATGGCTAATCTAATTGAAATCATTATTTCTAACATTGTTACTTTAAGACTGACACTGGAATGAATCACAAATTACAGCAAATTTGGTTTGACAGGACCAAGTCTAATAGTTTTACCAACATCATGGTCTTCCTTTAATTTTGAATAACCATTTCCTTGCCTGAGGCTGTTGCTAAAAAACATTCACCCTGCAATTAATGCCTCCCTATCAAGGGAGAGAAGAAGTTTAAAAACAGGAAGAAAGATATGAGTAAAATCCAGCTTGCAGAGATTTTCTTAATGAACAGGCACAAGAATAAGCAGTGCTTATGTTAAAACTGACTCTGAGCAGCTATAAATTATGCACTTGATATGAAAGCTAGAGGAGGAAGGGGAGTCGTTGGTTTCACATTAGCATAGAGCAGTGGCTCTGAAGTGTAGACAGCAATCATATGTTTTCTTCGAGCACATTACAAAGGTCAGACCGTCACACCACAATTGGATTTAGTGCCTACTCATGCATTAAGCCATCAAATTGGCTACGTGGCTCTCTTGCTCACTGAACCCATATAAAGTGTTCCGGTTCTACTACTCATGGCTGTGCCAGCAAAGCAAATACCCCTAACCTGAAATAACCAGAATGATGAAAGAATACCCTATATACAACATTGCATATTCATTGTATGTGTCAGTTTTCATTCAGAATTACTTCAGATACACTGATACTTCACTTAAAGAGCATAACACATTCCATGGGATTGCACCATTGTAAGTGACCAATTGTGACTTCTTGGGGATGGATTATGAACCCCGATTTAGTTGTTAAGAGAGTTTTTGGTTGGTTTTAGTTGTTAAGTGAGGCGACCATTCAGAGAAAAGCCTGCTCTTTAAGCGAGTTATTCTCTAAGTGAGGCACTCCTTATGCGAGGTTTTAATGTACAGTCAAACCTCGCATAAAGAGTGCCTCGCTTAACGAGCAGAATTTTCTCTGAATGTTCGCTTCACTTAACAAATAAAACCAATCAAAAACTTGCTTAACAAATAAATCTGGGTTCCCCCCCCACACACAATTGGTCACTTACAATGGTGTTTCGCTTAAAGAGCAAACTCGCTTAAAGAGCAATCCTGTGGTACGCATTATGCTCTATAAGCGAGGTACCACTGTATTTTAAATAGGTCCTTATTTTCTCAAAGATGGCCGTGTGCCCAAGACAACTTTTACACTTCGGGGCTCCTATGCTGTGGTAATAGTACTCTCTCCTCCAGCTCCAAAATATGTCTTTTTGAGTAAAGAATGGTCCCCCTCCCCTCTGCTGTTTTTGTCTCAGTGAGAGAAGGGATCACCAGGTTTAGAAAATCAAGCATTGAGGTGCCTATCTGGTTCTAATTTGTTTTCTCAAAAAGAAAGAGAGAGAGAATTTCCAGGCTTTTCTGTGGTTCACAGTGGGTGTTGTTGTTGAATATTTAACTCCTGTCCCTCCAAAGTTTCATTCCTCTGATTGAAACCATGACTAGTTGCAGCTAAAGTAGATTCTAGGAATTGATTGGTCATGACTAAGCATGAGCCCTGTTGATTTCAGTGGATCTAGGTAGGATGAAAAACAGATTTAGCCCAATAACTAATTAGGTAATTGATGGTATCCAAGTTGAACTTTTCAAAGTCCTGCAAGATGATGGAATCAAATTATTGCATTCTATATGCCAGCAGATTTGGAAAACACAACAATGGCCACAGGATTGGAAAAGATAAGTATGCGTTCCACTCCCCAAAAAGGGTAATGCCAAAGAATGTTCAAATTATCATACAATTGCGCTCATCCCTCATGCTAACAAGGCGATGCTCAAGATAATACAGGATAGACTGCAACAGTATGTGGAGAAGTGCTGAAGTGGAGAAGTGCAGGTGGGGTTCAGAAGAGGCAGGGGGACTAGAGACCACATCGCCAACATAAGATGTATCATGGAAAAAACAAAGGAATATCAGAAACAAGTCTACTTCTGTTTCATTGATTACACTAAGGCTTTTGACTGTGTCGACCACAACAAAATGTGGCAAGTAATTAAAGAGATGGGAATACCAGAACACCTTATAGGCCTCATGAGAAATCCGTACATGAATCAACAGGCAACAGTTGTGCAAGACAAGTGAAATAGGTTTCAGTTTATATAATTTGCTTTATGCTAATTACCTGTAAACTGCCCACAGAGTGCACTAAGCACTATGGGTCAGTTGTCGGCTGCTACTCATATCTGAGCATACATTTTTCCTGGAAGTCATTTTCTCAGCTGATAGATGTGTCTCTGGTGACTCGATAAACCGATCCTGGCATGAAACATGCGACCACACCCAGTACGCTGAACGCATGGTGGATGGCGTAGTTGAGTTTGACAAAGCTTTTGTGTTTGTTGCTTAGCCTCTTCATGTCTACAGCGTTCTCCTTTGAAGTGACCGGTAGCAGCAAAGATGTTTTGGCACCAAGGTGGGTGATCTTTGGCCAGAGTCTCCCAGGTTTGTGGGTTTATATCTGACACCTTCATGGTTTGTTTCAGCTGGTCCTTATAGTGCTTCAAAGAAGCTCCACAAGGTCTTGCACCAGAGCTAAGTTCCTTATAGAGAATTTGATGAATCATCCATACGGCAGACATGCCCTATCCATCTAAGATGATGGCCTATGATGAAAGCATCAATGCAATTTACATTTGCCTTCTCGAGAATTGTGATGTTGGTGACATAGACACATTCCACTTGATGTTCAAGATGAACCTTAGCTTCTGTCGGTGAAAGTGCTCAAGCTTTTTGATGTCTTGGTGATAGAGGGCCCATGTTTCACAGCCATACAATAATGTTGAAGTGGTTAAGACACTGAACTCACTGACTGGAAGCGCGAGCACTGATTCCTAGAGTTGGATATGACTGGCTTTCAAGCAATTGAAGTCCCCTAGCAGTAAAAGCTCGTCTCTAGCTGGTATCTTAGTGATGGTAGAGCTCAGCTGATTGTAGAACTGGTTTTTAACATCTTCATCAGCATCTAAAGTGGGTTCATAGGCTGAGATGAATATGATGGAGGTATCTCCTGAGAGAGATCTACAGAAAGATATGCAGTAGGAATGAGTTAATGGTCATTTACTAACTCTGTCCTCACAGCAAAACCTACACCATATATGGGACACTTTCCTTCCTCTTTCCCTTTCCAAAAGATGGTATATCCTTGATGATTTTCCCCTCTCCAGACAATCTGGTTTCACTCAAGGCATTAATGTCAATGTTCAGCCTAGCAAGCTCATGGGTTACAAGGGCTGTTCATCTCTTAGGTATGCCATTGTTGTCATGATCGAATAGTGTCCTAATCTTCCAGGTGCCAATAGTCATTGTCATTTGCTTGTTATTCATTTTTTGGGGTGGCTTCCAATGTTTAGCCCACATTTTCTAAGGTGGGCTTTGAAAGAAGAATGACAAACAGGAAATATGCCACTGGTGTGAATTTGTTTAAGGTGGATCCCAGCTTACCAAGTAGTAACCTAATCACTATGATCACGGAGCCATCTCCTGCAGCACATATGAAATGAGACATGCAGGATTTAACACCAGGACTTCAATGGATTGCCACAGCCTTGACAATATTAGCAAGGTGCGCCTTCATAGTCAGTCCATCTGGCATGTCCTCTTCCACCTCCATAACCGTTGGGAATCATAATAAGTGATTCTTCCTCCACCCATTTTGCCGTTAGGCTTAAATAGGATGGTTTCCAGTGGCATTTCCTCCACTGCGGGAGCCATTACCCCACCTAAAGGGGCTCATCCCCCCCCCGGTAGCTGTTGGCCCCTTTAGGGAGTCAGATTATTTACTGTTACCCAACACTTGGCATTCTACACAGTCTTTTGTCCTTCAATGTAATTGCTACTGCTATTGCTCCATGACTTACAGCTAAGTGTGCAATTTTTTTTTGCCAGAAAGAGGATTATTTTGAACACATGGGTTTATTTTGAAATGATTCCAGTCAATATTAAAAAGGTTTTTGATGGGTCACTCGGTTATTCCCATCCTGTTCCTTGACAAGTAGCTGCTGCATGTGCTCTCTTCCTCCAGCACCAGACTGCCTGGCTTTGCTCAGCCAGGCAGAGGGCACAGCCCTAAGCTTCGGCTGCTGCTGTATCATGCTGCAGCCACAAGCTCCAGTGGCTGCTCTCTTGCTGGACCTGCTGGCTACAGACTCTTCTCAGGTCTTGTCCACACAATGCGATGGCTGTACTGCCTGCAGCACTAGCAGCTGAACTAATAAAAATTTCAATGATAGCACTACATCATGCTTATGGGCTATACCACGTTGGAAAAATATATTTAAACACTTAAATTTAAAAAAATAATATCCTGGAGCAACAGATTGCCAAATTGCTTGTAAATACAGTGATCTGAAATACCTTGTAGTCCTGGGAACTAATAATACTGCACAGGGTATAACCAGAGTATAAGTTCTCCTAACAGGACACGTACACCATTACAAAGACCATGTGCCAATAAACCAGCTTTAAAAAACCCAAACCAGCTCCCAGTTTATTTCTGCAGTGTAGGCAAGCCCTTACTTTACCCATGCATGAAATCCTTGGTAGATTCTCTCAATCAGTGCTGCTCCAGGTACTGAAGTAAATGGAGCAATGGTATGACCCAAGACAAACCTTCTTGGGTCATACCATTGCTCCATTTACTTTAGTGCTGGAGTAAATGACCCAAGAATGTCTATTTCAGGAAGCTGACTTCTTCCACTCCAGAAGTGTATAACATACTGGCTGAATCCACTCTTCATGTAAAAATGTGAAGCAATTATATGAAAGAGATTTAACCCACTCTAATAGTCATGTTTATATGCTGTTGTTTTGCTTTTTTGCTGCCTCTTGTCTGCATATAACCTTTATATTAAGCAGTCAAATCTATCTCATTCATAACTTGAAAAGACAAGCTAAACTTTCCCTGAGAGAGAGAGAGAAGATTTTTAGGACAGTCTATAAAGAGTGTGGATTATATATTCGAAGAATACATTGCCTTGTCATTGGGCTATTTTGAGTGCACTTCAGAAAGCAATGATAATTACTGTGTTCATCACCTGTAGTAATTGGCAGAAAGTATGTTCACATAAGATAGAGCATGGATTGCTATGACAACCCAGCCAGGGATAACAGCTGGGGTGGGGGGGGAGGAATCCCCAGTTAGAGTTCTTGGGCACCCGCAGGTGTAAAGGATTTTTCCACCCACTCTTTTCTTGAAATGCCTCTCCTAAGAGCAATAACATCAGCTCATGGGAGGAGGGGGAGGGGAGATCACTAAATCAAAGATAGGTTCATAAGAGCTGGCGTTATGACATAATTAAACTGTTAGAATATTCATAGCACTGTAGCTGAAATACCTCCCAAACAAAAGAAAATATGGGGTTCCAGGTTAGGAGAATGTTTCATTATGCAAATAAGTTATGGAGTGCCCTGTTACAGATCTGATGCGAGAGGGGGCGGGAAAGATGGGGAACTTGATGGGGACCTTTACAGCTACCATAGACATCCTTTACCAGGAATGAGAATTGTTCTTTTGAACCAACACTCAACAGACTCCCAAAGTCAGAACATGGCAGGCTGTTTACAGAGATGGATTTATGGGAGTCATGTTTTCCATTTTGGTCCTTTGTGCAGCTTTTGCTCTAATCGAATCACCCCAGTTGTTCAACATGAATATACTTTAAAAGTCAGGGTTGCCTTAAAAACATAAACAGACACACATTTCTCTTTCACTGAACAGACTCACTAAGCCATAGATGCTCACAAAGAGGAAACCCACAATAGATAAAAGAAAGTGGTTTCCAAATGCAAATAAATAAAACTATAAGATGTGGTGATGAGTAATATCTTAAAGTAAAATTACTGCTTGGATCAGACAAATGGATGTCAGTTGCTATTGCATATGGAAGTTATGCATTTTTCTGAACATACATTGGGATATTGTACTTTCATCTGGCTTGTAGGCTTCCCAAAGGCATGTAGTTGGCCACTGAGGAGAACTGAATGCTGGGATAGGTAGTAATTCGGTATAATCCAGCAGAGCTTTTCTTATGCTGCTTTCCTCCTGCTCTTTAACAAAAACAGAATTACTATTTACAATTATATAAAAGTAATGCATATTGATCTTCAGATCTCTGTTTATTAAAAATTTCCTTTCTGTCACAAAGATTCATGTTTAAAGTGATTTTGAAATAGCTTTGAGTCATGTGGACTCCATGCTTCTTTTATCTATGTGAAGCTCTCCACAGCCTTCCAGTTTGTTCTCAGGCAGGTGTGATAAGGGTGATCCAGATGTTGTCAAGCTCTAGTGACTCCTGTCTGCCTCGCCCATGATAGTTCCATGATGAAAACTGCAGTCCCACAGCATCTAGAAGGTCACAGGATCCCTGTCACTTCTCTAAAAGGTGTTCATATCTCAGGTGGTGTGGGCTGCATATCTGCTGTTGATACTAGAATGTGTCAATGGAATGTATATATTTTGGAGAATGAACAACACAAATTCAAAACTTTCCTCTAGTTGCAGCCCTCCCCCCCATGAGCATGTATTTACCAAAATAAAGATGTGTACCCTCTTCATCCAAGTTGGTGTGTACCAGTAAACATGTTATTTGTCACCTTATATCTAACATGAACCTTGATCTGTTTTCTTTCCCCCCTTAACTCAAATTTGGTGGGGGAAGGATTGTAGATTCAAAATAGGCCACGGCATAGAAAGCAGTCTGGTCTTAATCATTTGCCTGTTACAATGCTCTTAAACTTCAGCTGCAATTTATATGTAAGAAAAGGCTTCCATTTATGTTTCCAAAGCACTGGTCAGCCAATGTACTGACTTAGGCTTCTGGGAATTGAAGTCCCCCTGTGGTGTGTGTGCCCCACGTTGGGAACCACTGTTTTAACCTCTTCTGTCATCATCTTGGCAGTGCTGACCTCTTAAAACACAGAAACAGAAGCAAGGGATTTCACATCTCTTCCACAAGTTATGTCCCACTGATCTTGAACAAGGCATTCAAAATATCAGTTGCATCCAGAGAAGAAAGCCTTAGAAAACTGCATATTTAAATTGGAATACAGGAGTCTTGTCACAGATTTAACATTAGGATGTTATCTGACAGCATGACACCCATACCACTGATCCAGTTCCTCAAGTCACTTTCTGGTCCTGAGCCCTTTTGGCACACAAAGTCCTCATCAGCCCCAGGCCAGTATTGATGAAGCTGCTGCCCTCCAACAAGATGGATTCAAGCCGGATTTAATTCATTTTGGAACCATCACCCTTCTCTGTGGATTTCAGCACTCAAGACCATTAGATCTTAGGGTTGTCAGGTTAGTTAACTGCCGCCAGACACTCAGGATTGAGTCGCTGGCAGTATGGTCCACTCTATTACCATAGCAGGATAACCTGTTCAGACTAGTACAATCTCCCTTAGGGAGGCACATATTTCCACTAATATTCTGGCCAACATATTATGCACATTGAAATATGCCTTAGTTTAGCCTCCAGGCCATGACTCCAAAATAAACAGGTTCAGGGCTGCTTCAGAAAGAACAACATGCATCTCTAGTAAACTATGGATGTTGTAGAGATGGAGTAGAGACAGCACAACAATTTTTTTTCAACTTAACTATATTTTTTGTGTGTGCAAACTTTAGTAAATACTTCAAAAAGTTAAAGAAAGAAAAAAGCTCTCTTCCATCCTTCCTAACCTGAGTAGGGGTTGCCTGGCAAGTCACAGGCTACATGGGTGGTGGACTGCATTTAGTTTTTTGGGAAGGAGCCCTCTAAACTCTGGATGCTTAAGCAGACAGAGCAACTGGTTCATGTTTTGTCACTAAAGAGTTTAACATAAAGTTTCCATTCTGTGAATAGCAAGTATATAGTATGGAATGAAACAGGGTTGCAAGCAGATTTTAGAAATATAAACTCTGAGCACTTTATTCTAAACATATCCTGTGCCAAATGTTCTAGCATGGTCACCCCACAGCAATCCTAGACAGATGGAGCTCATTCCCCTCCCCCCTTTTTTTGCCTTGTTCCTTCTGTCTTTTAAACAGATGGGAAATACGTTCATGGGATCTGCGCAGAGTTGCTTATGTCAGATCATGAATAATCACGGAAGGAATTTTGCCAGACCAAATTTACTGTCTTGTACTTTGCAAATACAAGTTATCCGCTTTTGTAGGGTTGGTAGTTGGTGACAGGAAAGTTCTCTTGTGTCTGAGAACTGAATCCTTGCAATGACATCTGTTGGCTTGCCCTAAATAAAGGGCACAATTCTAGGAAATGGGACAGGCAGGTAAAAGTAGATGTTCTACTATTAAGAGCATCCTACTGCTCATCCAGGTGAGGGGCTGCAGTGGCTTTAGTGGTTAAGATGCTAAGCTTGACAGTTTTAGACCCAAATACTGCACGACAGCTCCTGCCAACCTAGCAAATCAAAAGCAAGACATTGGGAAGCAAACATGGGAAGTTTTCACCACCTGCCATAAGTACAGTCATCCAATCAACAACATCTCATTTTCCTGAGATGTCAAGGGAAAACCTGAAATCTGGGACTGGAATATGGTCATAGCAAATGGGCAAAGCATGGCAATGTCATATATGGAACAGGAAAGGAATGCTTTACACTACTGCAGCCACCACTTAAATCACAAGAAGGCTCACAAGCAGTCATGCTTGGTATCCATTATTTGCCTTGCTTTCAATAGCACACCAGCCCAAGTACAGGTTCCTCCCAGGCCACATCATCTCACTTCTGGGGTTTTCACTTGCTGATGTTGCACTAGCACAACACACACAAAGCCACACACATGCTGAACAAGCTGAAAATGGGTAGAGGTGAATACCCAATCATTTAGATTTGCTCACATAGAGACATCAGGCTTTCCTCACCGCCTATGATTCTTCTTTCTGCCAGGAGACATATAGCATTTCCCTGAGACTCCAGATACTGCCCTGCAAGCTGGTCTCCCTCTCTGTAAGAGTATCAAGTATTTCTACACTGTTTATCCTATTTTTCAGTGAGACAGTTCCTAAGAAAATTACTTGCAAATTTGAGGCCTTAACAAAGAAGGGGAAATTTAATTTTATCTGGCCATTGGGTTAAGTCCATTCTTACAGCAGACCCATTGAAATGATTGTCATGTTTACTCATTTCTGAGGGCAGACTTAATACATAATCAACCCTGGGAGCCAACCTATTTAGTTTAACTACTACTACTACTACTACTACTACTACTACTACTACTACTTCTTCTTCTTCTTCTTCTTCTTATTATTATTATTATTATTATTATTATTATTATTATTATTATTATTATTATTATTATTATTATTATTATTATTATTATTATTATTATTATTATTATTATTATTATTATTATTATTATTATTATATGCCGCCCCACTTGCTTTGCAGCAACTCTGGGCGGCTCACAAAAAAACAAGATACAGTATCAAAGTTAGAAGTGTCACATCACAAAACATATCAAAAACACATACGTCATGACATCGTGGGCAGAGCAAAAAATAAATAAATAAAAATAAAAATGTCTGCGGATGCATCAAACCTCCATTTGATGCATGCACAGTTCTTTTTTTAGTGTGCATGCATTAAACCTCTATTTGACACATGCACACTAAAAAGTAGAACTGTGCATGCATCAAAAGGAGGTTTGACACATGTACAGTTCCGGGCAGCCCGGAAATACATTTTTGGAGGGGCCCGGAGAGGCAACTGAACCGGTCGCCTGGGGTTTTACCCCCCCCCCCCCCAGTAACCGCTCCTGATGGGGTGCTATCGGTTCAGGCGAACCGGTCTGAACTGGTAACATCCCATCACTGCCTGGGAGTTTTGATTAAACAATATGTGAAGAGACATTTAGCTTTCCCCATCCCTCCTCTAAAAGGATTGCCACTATCTCTCTGTAAAATTGACTTTTCAGTTGGGTAAATTAAAGAATTCCATATCACACTGTTCTTTGTTTACACTGATGTCCTCATAAAATAATGAAAGTTTTGGCAGACAGCTCTGGTGCTTATGAACTTGTGGAATCAATCATTGCTGCTTTGAAGTCTTATTATCAACAAGCTCTTCACTTCTTAGAAGGAGAAACTTACAAGTCATGAACCATGCATCCAGCTAACTTATCACTGCAGTTTTAACGAGCAACACGTACACCATTTACATTAGGGCTAAATAGATAGTTTCGGCTGTAAATGGTTTCCATTGGAACTCAAGTATGGAATGCATTACCAAAATAAGTCAATCTATTTTAGTAGTCTCAGCCCTTGTGTAACTGGCTGGAACGTGAATCACATGGGAATTAATATGCACAAGCAAATGTACAATATATAATTATTATACTAGTGCCTACATGCTATTAAAGTGCACTGCAGAGTAAGCATAAAATTTGAAATAAATGGCAGGTACATGTCAAAAAGGGAAGATTTACAATTCTATTGAGTACAGTAATTCAAACACCTATTTATCTGAAAAATGCAGTATGTTTTGTCAAGGACTGAACATTTTATTATCGAATCCTGGAAAAGGCTGGAAGGTCTGCATGAGGATAATAGTATCCTGCTGTTTGCATTAAATAAGGTGGTTAATCCAAGACCTTTCTTTTCAACATAGGTAGAACAAATTATCTGATTGTATCATTAAATTGCCTTTATATATATGTTATGCAGATTTAATATGAATTAATCATTCATCAAAGCCTTAGATTTTGCATTGCTTAGCAGGATAGTTTGAAGCAGTTGCATGTGGAAACCCATTGATTTTACTCAAGTTTTGTGCATATCCTGGAATTTCCTATACATGTTATGTCCTTAAGCAAGTGTGAATTCATTGGGGGTAAGGGCCTAGCTAGCTCAAAAATCACTATCTTTCCTCTTGTTCTATAGCATTAATAGGCCAGCAATTCATCTCACCCAGCTTGATTTGACTTGCCTGCAAACATATTTATCTCCTGGTGAAGAATGTAGAGCCAATCATATTAATTGGACATAATGCATTTACAGAAATCTGACCTTACCTACTGTTTGTGTAACTTTAGTGGTTACTATGGGCTATGACAACCTAACATTTCTACCTATGGGATCTTACCCTCAACTATTTTGATTTTTTCAGGTATATCAGAAAACAAAACAAAATAAATAAAATAAAATAAAAATAAAAACACTGTAGCACTTTAAAGACTAACTGCTTTATTTTTATTGTTAGCTTTTGTGGATCAAGTCCACTTCTTCAGACAAAGAATGATACTTACAGGCATGGTTTTTATACACCAAATTCAGGGAGTCAAAGGAAGATGGGTGTGGTCAAGCAAGATGACAGACAAGCAAGCCAACAATACAGTTTCACACAGCCATTAACAACAATAGATTATTAAGATTAGCACTAAATGACTCCCTTTCAATCTCAAGGTTGCTGAGAAAGCCCATTCTGGTCTCTGATCAACTTTTGACCTGCATGTCAGAAAACAAACAAAAACACTATACCTGGTTACTTTCTGTTGTGCTGAAGAGAATTGACAGGAAAGTTGTAATATAATAAATAAAATCATATAGCAATCTGTGTATCAAATGTGATAATGTCCCAAAACCCTTCACTAATATTTAGTCCCCTGCAATGAGTGTCTAACAGATGGATGTATTTGATTTCTGCTGCCTCCCTTTCAATCCTAGTTTTGTAATTTCTCTGTTCCAGAATTGCAACTTTCATGTCTTGGATAGAGTGTCCAGTTAGATTGAAGTGGTTTGAGACAGGTTTCTCTGTGTTGCCATTCCGGATATCTGATTTGTGTCCATTAATCCTTTTGCGTAAAGATTGTCCTGTTTGTCCTACATAAAGCATGGACGGACATTTTTGGCAAGAGATGGCATAAATCACATTGGCAGAAGCACAAGTAAAACTGCCTTTAATGTTGTGTGTGGTGCTGTTGGGTCCAGTAATGCTGTTTCCAGAGCGAATGTGGGGGTATAGTTGACATCTGGATTTGCAGCAGGGTCTAGTTCTCATATCTGCTCCACTTCTGTGTAGTCTGTTGTGTGTCAATAGTTGTTTGAGATTAGAGGGTTGTCTATAAGCTAGTAGGGGTCTGTCAGCAAGGGCTCTGGAAAGTGAAGTGACTTTTTTCAGTTTCTGTTAGAGATTATGGGTAATATGCCCTGTAGGCATTGAAAGGGACTTACATAATTGCATATGTTTTAATGGTAAAAATATTTTTAGTAATGAACAGAGCTCAATTTTAGCTGCATCGCAGTTTCTACATGGGCCCAAGGGCTTGTTTTTAAATCATATTTCAAACCTTGATTCTTATGAAATCATCTTAAACAGTATTATGTGTGTCTGAACATGTACCGAATGCCACTTACTTTGTCACTGGCACCTACCTTAGCACAGCATGATTCTGTACTCCATAGGTAAAAATGTACAGCTGCTGTGTCATCTTTGTACAAAAAACTTCACTTCAGAGGTTTTGGACCATAGTTTGTGGATGTGTTCTGGTTGAAGGATTTAAAGTTGAGGAATATGATTTGGAAAGGCTATGTCATTCTGTCCCTTGTAGTGCAGATTATTTATTTATATTTATTCTTCAAATTTATACCCCGCCTTGCTCAGGCGAACCTGACTCTAGGCGGCTTCCATAGTATACAAAAGGAGGACATTGTAAATAACAGCTAGATCCTACTACCCAGTATTTCTGTTATTACTGGCTCTGTATTGGTAAATTCCTAAAGTGCTGGAACTCGTCATGTCAGTAGTAAAGGCCAGGTCCTCAAGCAAATGTATTGCCCCAAACCCATTGTCCACATTTTCATCTTGACCAGGTCTTTGAGATAGCTAATGAGTCTTAATTGACCAAGACCAAGTGGTTCCAAACAACAAAGATAACTCACAGTATTGTATATCAGAGAGTAAACAAAACCAAAAGATTTTTTTAAAAAAAGGTTAACTACTGTATTTTAATGTTAGCTTTCATGGATCAAGTCCACTTTGTCAGATATAAGAGTGAGACTTCCCCCAGCTGTTATAAGGATTTCAGCTAAACTCAGAGAAAACAGAAAACCCAGATTATGAAATAGATGTTAATCAAAATATCACCCCGGGAGTTCTGCCTCTATTACACCACTCACTATCGCCAGGAAAATTGAAAACTAACCTTCTGTTCAGCTCAGTTGCTGGCTCTGATTTGAAAGGAACTTCCTTTGGCCATGGAACAAAGAGAAAACTGTGCTGTTAGTTTAAAATAAGGGTGGAGTGTGTGTGTGTGTGTGTGTGTGTCTGTGTCTGTGTCTGTGTGTTGTGGAGGGAGATATTACATTAGTGTGTTTGGAGCAGGAGTAATTTTGAATTTGGTTTTCTCTTTGAAGCAAAGACCTGTAGTGTTTGTTTTTTAAAATCACTCCTTTGAAGTTACTTTGAGATTCTTGACAACTCATCAATACTCATTTTCAGCTTTTTACATAAGTGTACAGATTTAGAGTATTCACAGACTCTGTCTCTCTCTCTCTGTGATAAACCCAGGTCTCTGTTACCAAAAAAAGGATGACTAGCAAACTGATTCACTCACAAAAGATAAAGATGGTGCTATCTAGATGAAAAGTTTAAAATGTGACAAACTTGGCTGCCGTAATGAGTTAAAATGTCACACATTTTTCTTTTAAGCCCTCTTGGGGACTCTCCATATTTGGACATGACCACTTTCAAGTTAGTAATGTGTGTCTTTCTACAAATGCAGAATATTACCACCAGGAACAGGGCCAGATTTGAGAAGGAATTTATGCTGGCCAGAAGCTCTCTACTACAGTGTGAGCCCAGTTTCCTGCCAGATGTGTTAACCCGTGTCTTCAGCACCCATCCATTACTTTTTCAAAATGCTGCAATTTTTTTGTTGGATAAAATTATCTTTAAAGGGAGATTTTAGTAAATTTTTCTTCTTTAGAGAGATATATTCTTCCACCATCATATGCATGTTTTGCTATTCCAGTGCACAGGCCTGTTCTCATATTTCCATACATTCAAGCTGTACACCAAATGAGAGGTTTCAGCCCAGATCTCCATGCATTGAGAACAACATGTAAAGGTACACTGGTATGTGATTATTAATGCCTGTACATTGGACATGAGAGTCATTAGAACTCAAGAAAATGGGATTAAAACACAGGAGGGTAGCAGTGGAAGAACAACTCCCTTAGTATCTCACAAAACTTGGAAAGTATGTTATGGTCACTAGAAGTTGTAATATTTTTTCATAGGTCAAAATTCTGTTCTTTAGTTTAATAAATTGTTGGTGGCTGCAGCAGCTGCTACTTGTATCAGAGCATACAGTTTTCCTGGAAGTCATTTTCTCACTTGATGGATGTATCTCTGGTAACTCCATGAACCAATCCTGGCATGAAACATGCAACCACACACAGTACACTGAATAAATGGTGGTGGGCATAGTTGAGTTTGACAAAGCTTTCGTGTTTTTTTGCTTAGCCTTTTCATGTCTGTGGCATTCTCTTTTGAAGTGATCGGTAGCAGCAGAGATGGTTTTCTGCCAAAGTGGGTGATCTTTGGCCACTGTCTCCCAAGTTTGTGGGTTTATACCTGACACCTTCATGGTTTGTTCCAGTTGGTCCTTATAGCACTTCAAAGAATCTCCACAAGGTCTTGTACTATAGCTAAGTTCCCCATAGAGAATTTGACGAGGAAGCTTGGGATCATCTGTACGTTGGACATGACCTATCTAAGATGATGGCCTATGATGGAAGCTTCAATGCACTTTACATTTGCCTTCTTGAGAGCTGTGATGTTGGTGTCATAGTAATCCCACTTGATGTTCAAGGTGGACCTTAGCTTCTGTTGGTGAAAGCGCCCAAGCTTTTTGATGTCTTGGTGATAGAGAGCCCATGTTTCACAGCCATACAATAATGTTAAGACACAGAACTGAGCGAGTTGAGGAGGATGGTGGAGGACAGAAGTGCCTGGAGGACAGTGGTCCATTGGGTCGCAAAGGGTCGGAATCGACTGTGCGACTGAACAAGAAAAACAACAGTTTGGTGTACTATGATCTTAGTATGGATTGTTAAATCTTTGTTCATAAAGACCAGGTGTGATAGACAACCAAAGGCTGAATGGGCAGCACCAATTTTCTTCACCACAACCTGTTCACAGGTGCAGTTTTTAGACTGGATGCTAACAAGGATAAGAAAACTAGTCTATCTGTTCCAATGTCGAATCTGAGATGGTAATACTGAACTCTGGAAGGGCTGTCCTTGGGGCAGATTGTACCTTGGTTTTCTGGGCATTTATGGTGAGACCAAAATGACCGCATGCATTCTTCAAACAGTTGACTGACTGTTACATATCCTCAGATGTGAGAGCAAATGATGCAGTATCGTCGGCATATTGCATTTCCGTTATCTGTAAATTGTAGGCCCATTGAATCAGTGGGGATTTGGTGAGAAAACTCTTTCCTAAATTTCACTGATTCAGTGGGCCTACTCTCACTGTGACTTACTACACTAAGTAACAGAATTTTAGCCATACAGTCTATATTTGCTGCCAGGAGATCTTGAAATATGAAGGCAAAAGGAAGCAAGGGGTGACAATAATTATCTTCATAATAGTTAAATCAACCTGTTCAAATACCTTTGTGTATAATAGAATAATAAAGAACATTCACTTTGGGATTTTTTTGTTTATTTTGTATACAGTAGTTTATAAATGGATCTTAAAGGACGCATACACATACTGCTTCATGGCTGCATAACTTTACCCTCCATTCCACATCTGGATAGGGATGATCCCCAAGCACACATGGGAATGATGATAAGTATCATTGAACATGGATAGGTTTCATTGTTGCTTCTGTGTTAAGCTTCCTTTCATGGGTTTTATTTGTAATCCAAGGCTTGAAATTCTGCAGAGCCGGAGTATTTTATTATTCTTGCTATCGCTAGGATGCTGTTACTACAATCAAAGTCAGCTTGAATATTTTCCTTCTTGTGTTCCTCTTTATTGTTACAGATGAGACTGAACAATGACAACAACAATTCAAAAGACCATAGGTAAATCTCAGAACAAATAATGCAGCAATTATGACAGTGGAAGATGAAAGGAGACTATATAGTGAGTCATTTTAGTGAGATGACTGAAAACAGTTTCAGTGGATATTTAAAGGAGAACAATCTCTGATTTCTGTGTGTGAGACAGCTTTAAATGGTAAGGTAAAGGTAAAGGTCACCCTTGCTCGAAAGCCAGTTGTATCTGACTCTAGGGTTCAACGCTCATCTCTGTTTATAGCCAAAGTGCCAGAGCTGTCTGCGTCTGCAGACGTCTCCGTGGACATATGACAGGCATGCCTCAACACCGGAGTGCATGGAATACTGTTTATCTTCCCACTAAAGTAGAACCTATTTATCTATTTGCAATATCTTCCTTTCAAACTGCTAGGTTGGCAGGAGATGGGACAGAGATGGGAGCTCACTCCGTTATGCAGTACCCAGGAATCAAACTCCAACTTTCCAGTCAGAAAGTTCAGCATGTTAACCACTTAAGCACTGCAGTCATTTAAAGGGTAAGCACCCATTTTTACCCATTCCCATTCTGCTGTCAGAAGTCATTGAATGTGTTGTCTGTCACTGTGTTGTACCTGCACGTGCCTCAAAAAAACCAACCATTAGGGGAGAAGACTGGAATGAGACCTGGTGGATGCAGGTATTGTCTCCATTGTACCAGCTGAAGGAAGGCTGATTGTAGAACATCATCAATACATCGCATGAGCTTTCCTGTTGCACAAACTCAAGCATTATCACAGGCAGTTGACTTTTCCACAACCCCAAGCAGCAGTGTATTACTAAGAAACCAGGTTTTAGAAGGACACAATATTACCTGAATAGTTAGACTTGGTTCAGTTTCTGGACCTGTTCACTTGAATTCTGTTTATCCCTGTTTCTATAATCAGTTGAGACAGAACCAGTTGTATCTCCACCTTCCGATTCTTATTTATTTATTTGATTCCCTGCCCCAATTGATGTAAGAACCACTCTGGGTGATTTATAACAGTCAATAAAGCAGCCCAGAAAACAATGATATCAACAGAACAATCCAAACAGGATAAAGATAGTAATAAACATTAATAAAATACATACATAGATAGCATTGAACAAATTTAAAATCTTACATTAATTAATAATCTATGTTCTGGCTTGAAGCTATATGCAGAAACAATATAACTCACTCAGCAAAAAGAAACCAAAATTAAATTAGAATTAAATTGAAATAATTGAGTTGATTAATTAAATGAGTCCAGTGAAGAACCAATGATGTTCTGCATCCACTCCCCAGAAACACCCATAGCTTTTACTAACCATGACGGACAAGGATCAAAATGAGAAGTCATGGGTTTGCAGCATGCAAGTGCCTTGTCCACCTCAGATGACACAGGCTGAAACTGATGCCAAGAATCAAGATCAGATGGTTCATTGGACATCCCAACCTGATCTACTGTATTAAGAGTGGAGTCAAGGTCCTATTGGATGGTCTCAACTTTAGATCTAAAATGCTTAGCAAAATCTTCACAGCTCTGAAGGTCCACTTGAGTAACTTCCTGGTAGGGAATGCTGAAGAAGTAATATATCTTGACTTTGGCAAAGCTTTTAACAAACTTCTCCATAATATTCTGGTCAGCAAGTTAACATAATATGTGTGGGCTGAATAAAATAAATTTAGGTAGATACACAGTTAGTTCCAGAATCATACTCAGAGAGTGCTTGTCAACACCTCCTTCTTAAACTGGGAGGAAGTAAAAAGTAGAGTAACAAAAGCCTCAATTGAGGGCCTGGTGCTCTTCAAAATTTTTGTTAATTATTTGGATGAGGTGGTGTAGGGAATGCTTATCAAGTTTACAGAAGACACAAAATTGGGTGGCATAGCTAATATTCTGGAAGACAGAAACAAAAGTAAAAAAAATCTTAATAAACTTGAGTACTGGGCTGAAAACAAAAGAATGAAAGTTTACAGTGATAAATGCAAAGTTTAACACTAGGACAAATAAACCAAAAGACCAGTTACAAGAGGAAGATAATTGACTCAATAATAGTACATGCAAGAAAGGTCTTGGATTTGATGTAGACCACAATATCAAAATATGACCCAACAGCATGATGTGATTGCAAAAAAGCAAAATCTATTTTAGGCTGCATTAACAGAAGTATATTCTCCAAATCCTGTCAAATACTAGTTTCCCTTTCTTCAGGGGTCATTAGGCCTTATCTTGAGTACTGTGTCCAATTCTGGAAACTGTACTCTAAGAAGGATTCAGACACATTGGAATAAGTTCAGAGGAGGACAACAAGGAAACTAAATCCTATAAGGAAATTCTGAAAGACTTGGACATGTTTAGTCTTGAGAGAAGAAAGGAGACATGATAGCATTCTTCAAGTACCTGTACTTCAAAGACAGTCATACAGAGCACTGGCAGGACCTGTTTTCAGTCACCCCAGAGTTTAGGATACATAATAATGGGGTCAAGTTGCAAGAAACCAGATTCTGTTAGAGCAGTACAACAATGGAATTAATTACTTTGGGAGGTGGTAAGTATTTCAGTGCTGGAAGCATCCAAGAAAAAATAATAGACAACTGTCTCTAAGATATATTTTCATTTGGATTTCTGCATTGAGTAAGCAGTTGGATTTCATGGCCTTGTAGGCCCCTTCCAACTCCAGTTTGTAATGAATTTGAATGAATTAGTCATGTAGATAAGTTACAGGTGTGTTAGAATGATTTAAGTTAATTTGAGTTGTGAAGAGACAAAACTTCATTGACTTGCATTGTATTTAGAATTCTCCATAGAGAAACATTAGGTAAATTCCCCTAGTGTCACCTTTTAATTATCACGAGAAGACTTTTCCCATCAAGACACTCACAGGTTCACACACTTTAACCGGCAGAGATCATCCACCCAAAGAGAGGGGGGAGGAAAATAAACTCTGGGCAACTTGCCAAGGGAAGATCATGCCCATCTTGACAAGGCAACCTTGCAAGATCTTGGAGATAAAGGAAACCATATCTGCAAGATCTAATCCCAAAGACACCTAGTAACCTGGGACTGCAGTGGCTCAAGTTACTAAGATGCTGACTGGGAGGCGGAAGGTCAGCAGTTCGATTCCCGAGTACTGCAGGGCGGAATGAGCTCCCATCTCTGTCCCAGCTCCTGCCAACCTAGCAGTTCGAAAGCAAGAAATTGCAAGTAGATAAATAGGGACCACTTCGGTGGGAAGGTAACAGCGTTCCATGTGCTCTGGTGTCTAGTCATGCCTGCCACATGACCATGGAAACGTCTGCAGAAGCAGACAGCGCTGGCTCTTCGGCTTAGAAACAGAGATGAGCACTGACCCCTAGAGACGGATACGACTGGCTTTCAAGCAAGGGAAACCTTTACCTTTACCTTTAAGGAGAGGGTGAGTAACATCTTTTGGGTATAAAGGAAACCCCTGAGAGACAGATAGACAGGAGATCGAGATCAGAAGGAGGACCCGAAAACTTTGAAGAATGTGGGAAGACATTCCTGAGACTTCTTATTGTCACGGAAAAATTGAACTTTCAAAAAATGTGGCCAGCAAGGCCATTACCTTAGCAATTATCATCTAAATTGGAGGCAGTTGGCCAGACTTAGTCATTTTCCCAGCTGCTGGATTTAGCCGATTATCCAGCTTTTTTTGGACTTTGAAATATTTCCAGCTTGCTTAGCTATACTTAGAAAATATCGTGTTTTATTTTCTAGAGTTTAAGTATTAGGCAGGATTGCATGACTAGGTAGAAGTTAGCTAGGGAGAGCTACTTTAGAGTTTTAGCTTAGAGGCAGAACCCTGGAAAGGGCTATTTTACTTTGGATATGCTGAACCTGATTTGCTGTTTAGCCATCACTATGCTTTCCTTACTGAAGCAACAATTTGCTTAATGGACTTTGTTTTTCTTTTTATTCAAATAAACTTAGAGGTCATACAGGTCTCTTTTCCAAAGAAGTTTGGAAGCATTGTGTCCAAGTTTTGGTGTGGTCCTGAGACATGGGACTTTTGCGCCACTTATTCCTGCTTACAATTACCCTATATATTGGTGTATAAGACTACTTTTCCCCCCTGAAAAACTCCAAGTGGGGGGAGTCGTCTTATACACCGGGTGCACTTCAGTTGGGATAGACATAGCTACCCTTGTGGCCTCCCGATGCTCGCCCGGTGCTCATAGTGACCTCCTGATGCCCGCCTGGTGCCCATAGTGGCCTCCTGACGCCCGCCTGGTGCCCATAGTGGCCTCCCGATGCCCATTCACCTCATTTTACATACCATCCAGTATCGTGCGGTATCCAGCGTGGCTGTGGTGGGCATCAGCAGCGAGACAGGGGTGCTAGCCTTTCCGGCGTGACCAGCCCGTTCTGCTCGGCGGGAAGCAGCAGTGCTCCGCCTCGCCCCTTGTCTACGCAGAGCTCACACATGCGCACTTGCGCACTAGTGCCAGCCACAGGGAGATGTTGAAATCAAATCTAATGTTCTTTTACATTTTATTTGGTGTGTGGAAGGTGTGAGGAAGAGGGGGTAGGCTTATACGGCGAGTATATAACAAACTCTATATTTTGAGTGGAAATGTTGGGGGGTCGTCTTATACGCCCAGTCGTCTTATATGCCGGCATATACGGTATATTTTCACACTAATGCAAATCTTCCACGGCTCGTCTTTGAACCACGACTGGAGGGGAGACAGTGGAAGCTGACTCAGGCATAATGCATGGAGTTACAGAGCTGTATCATTGAGAGCTGTGGAAGTCATAAATTGCCCTGAGTCTGAGAAAAAGATTTTTAGCGGGTCTTTGACCATCCCCCCCCCCCCAGTAGTGAAGGATTGCAAGACAATTATTCTATGAGGTGATTAATCTCTCCTTAGTAATACAAAATTTGTAAAGTGCTTTGTTTTCATTTTTGTTGTAAGTGCAAGTCGGAGATAGTGATTTTCTTCAGGCATGTCAATCTTTTCAAAAGGCAGATGAAACTCTAGAGATTGAAGATCACTTGCACCCTTATACTCTCCTTCAAATCACCTGGAAGATCATTTTTTAAACTGAAAATCTTTTCCAGGTTCCTGATCTTATGGAAAGAACTCTACACAAAGACAGCTATGTATGGCAGCAATATTCCAGTCACATGGAGTATGGAACTTAGGGGAGAATGAGCACAAACCTGCTCCCTCCCTCCAAACAGGTTGTATTGAAATATACTGTTGTCAATTTCTGACTTCCCCTAGATAGTGTACTGTAGCTCTGTCTATCTGTAGAATATGTTGTTTCTGCATTCAGAAAATCATTGTCATCAGGAGTGGGAACTGAAATGCAACAACATTTGGAGGCCAGAACTGTCAGCATTTGGCATACCCAGGCCACCAAAAGTGAAACCAATGGGCTTCTAGATGTCATGGGACTCCACCTTGCATGATCTCTAACTATTGGATATGTTAGATGGTACTAATTAGAACTACAGCAAAATCTGAAGTTCACTGCAGCTAAATTCTTGTTTTCTCCATCACTATTTTTTTAAATTGCCACCAAAAAAGAAGTATTGACATCTGGGGCAGTAGGGCTGGTGTCTCAAGAAGTTCAGATCTTGATGGCTTTCCTCACTGGGGCTGTCTCCTCTTTATTCCTGAAGATGCAAAAGGGAAGGTGAATTTCCATGCATATTTAGTTACATAATGAAACTATAGGCTTTTTTGGCTCCATGCTATATGTAGTAAGCCAGTAGATTCTTTAACCCAGCAACAGTGGCGTCGTTCTGCCTTGTACAGGTAGCTGAGACGGAGGTACTGTCAGTTTCGTCTCATTCTCTACCTGGCACACCTACACTGGAAAAGCCTGAATAAGTTGCTCCAAGCAACCCTTTATAGTCAGTATATCACCCAAATAAAAACCAAGTCCTTTTATTTCACCTTGTCATTAAATAATAACCCTGAAGTTGAAATTATGTACTGCCCTTATGAGAGTTATGCTTTATATTAAAATTCTCCCTCTCTCCCTTTTACACCCACACCCCCATGCATAGAAAATAACACATATCTTGAGCTTCATAAAATCTTCATCTGAAAAAGAAACAAGCCCAAAATCATAACCTAGTTTTAGCAGGTGAAATTAGAGAAATTAAATGGGCAAAAAGAGTCAATTTGATCCAGCTGTAATGTTTATTTATTTATTTAAGCAAACTTTTATGCCTCCCTCCTCAAAAAGACACAACTCTTAACAGCCTTGCTACAAATCTTTGTGACTTATCTTTAAAATAGACAGCGACATGACATTTCTGTGGATGGAAAGTGGTGAAGCAGAGGTCAGGAACCTATGGCCCAATCCACCCCATGGTGCCAAATAATCCGGCTCCATCCGTCGTTCCAAATGCCACCGCTGCCAGAAGCGGCCATGTTATGGTAGCTGTAAATGTGTTTACAACAGACACAGATGTGTTTATGGCAGTGTTACACCAATAAATGGAGCATGACCCAGCCCCCAACTTAAAAAGGTTTCCATCCCCTGGGATTAGATTGTGCAAAGAAAATACTATTTTCCTGTGGATCAAGGTGACCTATACTTCAGCAAACCTAATGCTAATTACTGACAGACAGGTAATGATGAGCTCCTTCTGTATTGTAAGTGCAACTGTGGGGCAAGGGATCACTTCAGGAAAAAGCCAACAAGCATTGGAGGCAGGGCCATGCTGGCTTGGTGGAATACTGGGATGAGTTGCCAGGCACTTCCACTTCTAGTTTATAATTTAAAGGGCCATGCCACCTTGGCAGTTTCTGCTCTCACTTTGGCTCCTCTTGCCGGACTCCCCTCTACACTGTGGGAGAAAGTCCGAAGAACTTCAGCAGCATCATGGAGACAATGATGATGACGATGACAATGACGATGACGATGATTGGATTTGGGGGAGGGGAACCAACACGAAATTATTATCTCTGCAACATTGCCAAAGTGCTTCACACTTTCTACCACAGGGTGGAGGGAAGCCCGATGAGAGGAGCCAAAGCTGGAGCCGAAACTGCAGAGGTAGCATGACCCTTTAAATTAGAAGTAAGGGTGCATGACGACTCATTCCAGTATCCCAATGAGCCAGCACGGGCCTGGTTGGAGGAAAGAGGGTTGAGAAGCTGCAACATCTTTCTGTGAGCAGTTTAGTAGCCCCTAGCACATCAGTTGAGATGCATTTTATAGGTCTTCACTTTTGCAGTTTATTACAGGAAATCGGTCCACCCAGGGGCTCACTGGACATGCTCATCTCATGATTACATTTGTTCTTCAAATGGTAATTTTTTTTTCTTGGCGTCTGTACATTTCTAGGATATAGGCTATCCAAGTTGTCTTATAATAAGCCAGAGCATTCATCCATTAAGACCAGTATAGTCAACTTTGAGTACCAACAATTACCTAGAGTTTCATGGAAGATTATTTCTGATTCCTACCTGAAGATCCCAAAGAATTCCTTAGTGGTTCTGCCTTCACGTACTAACCAAATGTGTTCCTGTTAAACATTTTTGAAATGAGATAACATAGGTATGTTCAGGGGTATGGTGTCGTTAAGGAATCTTGTACTGTAGGATGGAGATTCCATAAAATCGTTTGTCACTGAAAAATCAACGATTGAACCAGATTGAAAAAACTCTTCACACATGGAAAGTTAACATCATGAGACTAGGCCAAAGCATTTGTCCCTAAAATTTCCCTACAATTTCTTCCTTTCCCTATTCACTTATCTTCCCTAGAATCAATTTCAGTTACGGAATTGTTTATTTCATTAAGCAATATCGCACAATGACTATTTTTAGGCAAGTAAACAAGACAAAAAGATTGTGATATCCTCTCATGGCTTGGAAACAATTAGTTAAAATAATGAATTACTTGTAATGAATTCCTTTCCCTGATAACTAAGGTATAATGATTTCCGTCCAAAATAACTAAGGTATAATCAGTTCCTTTCAACAGTAACAAAGTCTATATATCTTAATGCTTCCTCTTATTCTTTATGATGCAGGTTTTATCTTTATGGTTATTTTCCTTCTGGAAATGTTGAACTGGAACAGGAGAATATTCATGGAAAGGAGAGTATGGATTATCATTATTATCACTTCTACTACATGCAAAGAAGTACCATTTGGATACTTTCAAAATTTGCAGCCTGAGTAGATAAGCATATGCTGGATTTCTATACTGTGCTGCTTCATACACAGATCTCTGAACATGGAAATAATATTATAAATAGTGTAGTTATCAGTAACTCAGCCCCCTCTTTTGGTAGCAAAGGCATGACAACAGCTGCTTTATAAAATAACCTGATGCTAATTACAGTATTATTACTCTTTTTGAGTGTGTGAAATGGCAATATTTTCTCATTATTTTTAGAAGACACATTTCTGGAATTTTTCAAGTGTTATGCTATTCTCTGATTAAGTCCTTATTAAATCCTTCCAGATGTGCTGTAGTTTAACATATGGAAAGTATCAAGCTGGGGAAAAGCTGCTCTAGAGAACCCTTAGCAATAGGGATCCAACCTGCATGGTTTGTAGCTTGAGCCTTGAACAACTTCAGTTTTCTTAGCAGCATCTTGTGTATTTGTATGGTTTCTCCATACTCAGGTGTGGCATTGGCACACAGCTGTGCCAAGTCATACTGAACCTGTTTAACTTGGTACTGCTTTTACCCCTTTCCTTGCCAGTCATGTCAGGCAAGAACTACTTAAACATAAAAGCAGACATGACCTCACCTGCCTAGTGTTGAATGATGTTAATTTGTGTAAAAATATATCACCATTCTAACCATCATGTCACTGGCCTGTTAGGCAATCCAGCACTATCATACCTATGTTGCACACTGGGAAGGAAGACAGGGAGGGGTGAGGCTGAGAGACCAATACAATACTTTCTTAACGCCACTAAAGTGGGTATGATCAGATGTTATGAATGATTCAGGGCAACTCTTAAGTTCAGTTTCTCTGTAGTGCAATTTTTAGCTCAGATGAAGGGAATCTCCAATCTGAAGATTTACCCAATCCAGAATATAAGAGCCCTTTCTCTTGAAAGACAGAAGAAGATTGCCTGGGCAGGGGCTATCCATCACCCAGCTGCTCTGCTCTACATTCATAGAGGAAGCAAAGCCACTGACTAATAAATTGTAAGACCCAGTGGCATTGCTTTGGGGGGGGGGTGCTGGGGGGGGGGAGGTCCCAAGCAGTGTTTTTTGGGCTATGTATGTTTTTGGACTAAAATTCCCAGAAGCCCTAGCTGGAGCAGGCGCCAGCATCCACCAGGGGGTGGCAAAATTTGGCTTCAGCCCTGGGCGACTGAATTCCATGCGACGTTACTGGTAAGACCCCAGAAAAGTAGGAGAATCTGTAAAGCTTGCCATAGCAGGCAACTAGGTAGTGCAATTTAAAACCATAGTTTGAGATGCAGTCCCAAAAGTCAAACAAGATCTAAAGCAGCGTTTCCCAACATTAGACCCACACCCCACCGGGGGGGGGGGCTTCAATTCCCAGAAGCCTATGTCAATTCATTGGCTGATCAGTGCTTTGGGGAATTGATTTAGGCTTCTAGGAATTGAAGTCCAAAAAACAAAGATTGGGAAACACTGATCTAGAGCAAGGGGTCCAGTAACAAGGCAGAAGCTGTCAAACAAATAACCTCAAGCAGCTTGCAGAGCCCACTGACAGCTGTTTTCTATTTATACTGTGGGAGCCCCATACAACGCACAACTTGCAAGTGCTCAGGCAGCAAGGAGAGAATCAACTTGCAATGATTGGCCCCTTAGCCTCCTTGGGAGAAAGAGCCAACTCACGTGAAGACCACTTACTCATAAGGAAGGTTCTCTTGCAGCTAAGCACTCCACCTTGAAGCTTCAAATTCAGGCTTCTGCCCTTTGTCTAATTTGCTTCCAAGGGCTGGAAGATGATCCCTCCTCAGATTCAGTTCTTGAGTCCCCATCATCCAAAGGCTCAGGCTCTTGGGTCTCAATGATCTGGTATCTGTGGGCTAAGCCTCCTGGTTCCCTGATATTCTAGAATCTTGAGAGCCAAGCAAGTCCTCCACCCCCTCAGGTTTTGATGTTTCTTGTTCCTCAGGCTCACTCTCAGTGGAAGACTCCTCTGCTGAGTTTATGGCGCCAGCCCCCTTCCCTCATTTCCTCTGCATAGAGAAGAGAATCAAAAAGGAAAGTCCATACAGGCAATTCTTTGTGGGCCTGGTGGATCTTAACATTAGGAGGAACTGAGCCCTCACAGATAACTGTCAAAGCACCTGTTGAGTTCACCTAGTGTCTTTTCCATTTGCCTTCCAAACATGATATAGGGCAGTTATGGTGAACCTTGGCACTCCAGGTGTTCTTGGAATGCAATTACCAGAAGCCCAAGTCAGCATTCCTGCTGATCAGGGCTTCTGGGAATTGAAGTTCCAGAACACCTGGAGTGCCAAGGTTCACCATCACTGGTATAGGACTTCCTGGCTCAAGGTAGTAGCTGGAGGAGCTCTGGTTGGCATTTCATCTGGGTCGCTAGTGACAGGAGGCCACTGCACTTTCTGGCATCCTGAGAAGTATGTAGGTGCTGTCAAGATCCCTTTCAGCATCCCAGACTAACGTCACACTCATGTTCTAAAAGAACCAATGAACAATGCAAAATCCAGTGGCATTTCATAACACACTACACTAAAATAGAGGAAGGAATGGGATATTTTAGTATACAAATAGCCTTGAGGAGAAGAGACTGGAATGGAAAAAAAACCCCACACAATAGCACTTTTCAAACATCTGAAGGGCATATGCATCATGTGCTTTATGAGGGCTTTTTTTCTTTTGCTTTTCAGCACTTTTTGGCATCCCCCCCCCCCAGTGTTTCTTTTTCACAATTAACATGTTGCTTGGATTGCATTTTACCCAAAATGTTTTACCACAAAATACAATGAGGTGTGTGTATGTGTGCATGTGTGCATGTGTGCATGCAAAAACCAGTATGGTTTTTGTGTGGATGCTGCAGCTGGGCAACAAATTAGTGCCGATCTTTTTGCTCACTTCCAGGAGCAAAAACATCTTTCAGCTCTTACCCATTTTTTGAGAACACAATCAAGGTGTCAAATCTCACCCTTTTGACTGAGATAACAACAACTGCAAGGATTCATCACATGCCAAGGCAAGAAAACCATCCCCTTGTTGAACCTGAGTGTGGGTTAGAAAGGGAGACAATCATTTGATTAGACCAATTCCCAGAAGCCAAAGTCAAAGCACTGATTAGCCAATATAGTGACCTAGTCCTTGGGGAATTGAAATCCCCCTGTGAGGCATGTGCCCCACATTGGGGACCGCAGGATTAGACCATTTGCACTTTCAATATCATACCCAGGATCCCACACAGTTCCAGCATTCTAGCACATTGAGCTCTACTTTTTGTTGTTGTTCAGTCGCGCAGTCGATTCTGACCCTCTGCGACCCAATGGACCATTGTCCACCAGGCACTTCTGTCCTCCACCATCCTCCTCAACTCACTCATCTCTGTGCCCATTGTGTCTACAATACCATCTAGCCATCTCATTTTTGGCCGCCCCCTTCTTCTTTTGCCCTCCACCCTTCCCAGCATCAAGGCTTTCTCAAGTGAATCCTCTCTTCTCATTTGGTGTCCAAAGTACTTTAGCTTCATCTTTACTATTTGACCTTCTAAGCAGCTATACTTTACTTAACTACTAAGGCTATTTTTGTATGTGGCAAGATTCAGAGGGCTGAAACATAAGTATGTTTTATCAGATATTTCATATTTTCTTATTAACTTGAATCTGACATAATCCACAATCGATGTTGATGAATGCTGTGACTGAGCAGAAGAAAAGAATTAATTTGAACATTTTCTTTTTCCCATTTTGAAGAAAAACCTAGTATTTTGTCACTATAGAAATCATTACATATTTATCATTGTTGCAACAATCTCAGGGAGTATGAATTTAATCTAATTATTTAAGTTAATCAGTAGCATCACATTTCATGCTCTTACTTTTCTTTCAGAGACAAACAAACAGTGCTCTTAAGGATCATTTTTGAGGTATAATTACCCAATTATCTAAGTTGGAAAGTCACTAGTGTATTTGCCAAATTGTGCATTACTTGCTCTTAACATTTTAAAGATCTTTGCAAAAAACTTTCTTCTATATTTATTAAACTAGCTCCATGCATGAATAATATGCTGCTTCTGTCACATTACAGACAAAGCCATTTTTAATTAAACATGCAATATACTAATAAGTAAATATATGCATGTGTGTGCACCCATGTACATGCACGTGTATCTTGCATGCTTCATGTTTATGTGTCTCAATGAAATTGTTCATCACTAAACTTCCACGTACAGTTTTGTTTTACAGTTTGCTTCTATTTATGCAATGGTCTAGTCTCAAGCATTCTGGGCACTTCAGTGTCTAAGCATGCCTGCTACATGTCCATAGAAACATCTGCAAATCCAGACAGTGCTGGCTTTTTGGCTATAAACAGAGATGAGCACTGAACCCTAGAGTCAAATATGAGTGGCTTTCAAGCAAGGGTTACCTTTACCAAGTGTCAAGGCAAATGAATTTGGTTTGATTTGAATTAGCAATGTTGTTACATTCATGTCATGGGAACTCATCATCAGTTTGTGAGAGATAAGGTAAGTTGAAATGTTTGCAATCATTACTATCACTTTATGCTTCCACGTTCTGAAGAAACAGCTAGCTATGCCACTTAAATGGACCACGTAGTCTTCCAACCTTCAGTCTGAAATTCATTGTTTTAGGTAGAGTTACACAGATGGTGCTTGAAATTTGAAACATTTTTTAATTCCCAAGAGTGAGTACTCTTGCCAGGTGAACTACTTTATCAAGCTTTGATGGCTCCACATAACAGGATTTGACATGTCCTAGAACCTCAGAGATGCACCCAGCATTGCTACAATTTTTTTCATCACTAGTCACCTTTCTTCTAAACTTAATGCCATTCTTCTTAATTAAGGCACTTTTCCTTGATCTCTCTCTCACTCACTCAGCATATATTCTAGAGAAAGATGTTTTGTATTTGATGGCATCATGATTGTACAGTAAACTGTCCTCATAGACAGTAGGGATAACTGAAACTTTGTGGGAATAGTCCCCCAACTTGAAAACAGCAATAGAAGAATATAAACTAGTTGCAATAACAGGGAGGGCAGAAAGGGAGGAAGAGTAGCAGTACAGTATATGTCAAAATCACATATCCCTGAATAAAAATACAGGAGAATGAGCTTCTTTGTTCCATATACAGTAGTACCTCGGATAACGATGAGACTTGGTTCCACAAGTCTCGTCGTTATCCAGTTTTTAACATTGTGCAATGCATTGATCGCACAACATTAAAAAAAGCCCTGTTTCCCTGAAGGCTGCAGCAAGCCAGAACGTCGGGATTTGAATCCTGACGTTTTGACTTGCTGCACTTACTGAGGACATCAGGGAAACCCAGAAACAGCTTGGAAGGTGGGGAAGCTGTTTCTGGGCTTCCCTGATGTCCCCAGCCAGTGGAGCAAGCCAAAACGTCAGGGTTTGAACCCTGACGTTTTGGCTTGCTCCACTGGCTGGGGACATCAGGGAAGCCCAGTAACAGCTGGAGATTGGGTCCCCTGCCTGCTCCAGAGAGATCAGAGGACCTGATCTACAGCTGCAGGGTGGCTGGGGAAGCTGACGGGGACTCCCTGTCGGCTTCCCTAGCCACCCGCCCTTGCCTCCGCAGCTGTGGGGTGGCTGTGGAAGCCAACGGGGGAGCCCCCCGTCAGCTTTCTAGCCACCCCACCCCTGCCTCCATAGGTACAAGGTGGCTGGGAAGTTGAAACCCGTTCAGCTTTCCAGCCACCCTGCTGCTAAGAACAACTGTATCGAATAACACTAAAAAGAACGTTCTCCGGTGCAAATCTTCCCCCCAAATTTGTCATGCAGTTTTAGCGTTATCCGGTGCAATCGTTATCAGGGGTATTACTGTAGTCTCCAAAATCTGTGTGGTACCAGCCCCCCTCTTTTTGTCACTAGTTAGACCACATCTAGAGTACTGTGTCCAATTCTGGGCATCACGTTTTAAGAAAGATGCAAGCAAACTAGAGCAGGTACAGAGAAGGGCAACAAGGATGATCAGAGGACTGGAAACCAAGCCCTATGATGAAAAACTCAAGGAGCTGGGCATGTTTAGCCTTCAGAAAAGGAGACGGGGGAGAGGGGAGAGAATATGATAGCACTCTACAAATACTTGAAAGTACAGAAAAGGGGCAGGCCCTGTTCTCAATCATCTCAGAGTCCAGGATACCTAATAATGGGCTGAAACTACAGGAAGCCAGATATAAGCTGAATGTCAGGGGAAATTACTTATTAGAGCAATATGACAATGGAACCAATTTCCTCAGGAGGTAGTGAGCGCTCCAACAATAGAGGCATTCAAGAGAAAATTAGACAAACATCTGTCAGATCTGCTTTGGTTTGGATTCTTGCATTGAGCAAGGGGTGGGACTTAATGGCCTCATAGGCCCCTTCCAACGCCATTATTCTATGATTCTCTAAAATGTTCTATAAAAGTCATTTGGTCAAATGCAAGGATGTTCTGTAACAATTGTTCACCCAAAAAAAGTCTTGCTAAAGTAGAGTGAGAAAGGAAATGTGAGGTTATATCTCAAAAATGGGTTTCCCCAAAGCCACTTTTATTTGTGCACTTCAAAAGATCTTTGAAATGGTAAAAACTAGAAACAAAAAAATTGAACAGGTACTGCAGATTTCCTAATTTAAGTAACTGGATTGGCTGCAGCTTGGAATGAGTTCCCTAATCCACTAATTCATTAGTTTTTTGTGGTTCCTGATTATAGCTGTTAGCTACTGCAAGCTGAGTTTGTAATATGGTGGAGAAAGAAGGACCATTGTGTTTGTGTTGGGAGATTGTGGGACGGGTGAGACATAAAAGAACTGTACTATGGTGTGTATGTGACCATTGGATTTATAACCTCGGAAAGTAGCCTTGACTGCTGGTGCAAATATTGAATTTGGGGATACAAGAAGAAATGGGAAGAGTTGGGGGAGGGTAAGAAGTGAGATCAAACATTTGGTTGCAGTTGTGTAAACCATAAAAAGTTGGGTATATGTCAAATATGATTCTTTATACCATATAGCTGCCTAAAAAGAAAATGCAACAAGCACATTTAAACCAGATTCACAGATGGAATTTGTACACTTTTTAAAATATCTGTTTTCAAACCACCTACAGGCATGATTGTAACATTTCCAGTGTGTTGCATGATATGCATTTACATTTGAGCTGTGAGGCTGATATAGGAAATATATGGTGATTCATCATTATACACACCTGTCACTTGCAAACAAATATGGACTTGGTCCATGTTGACCACCAAGACTGGTCCACTAGCAAATCTCGTTCACCAGCTGGAGTCTAATTCTATTCTCTAAACTTCTTAATTTAATGGATGGTAAAAGCCCAAAGTGTAAGAAAACTAAACAAGTTGGCTGAAATTACTCCCATTTTCTAAGTAAGAGGTAATTTCTGTTTTAATTTGTTCTGCCTGCAAACACTTTGCTGTAAGGTTACATGTTTTAGAACCCCTTGAGCCTAGTTGCCATCAAATTGTTCATGATTCTATTGTGAATTAAACAGGCAGACACTTGCACTTTGCCAACCCCTCTCCACACTGCAATTGAAACGCATCTGTCCAAAGGAGAGCAAAGGATATATAAAATTTTGCATATGCTAATTTATATAGATAGGGACAATTTACAACATAACTCACTATGTCATAGAACACTGTATCCAGATGACTATTTGCCCTCAGTCCAGTGGTCTGTCTTCTTCCTTACCCTAACATTATTCCCTGCCATTTTGGTCTTTTTTTTACATTTCACTTCAGTACTCAGCTGGTATTCAAAGAACAGAACTTTTTAGAGCTACAAATCCCAGGATTCCCAATCGGCATGGCAAATTGGGATATAATCTGTAACTTCTTTAATCTGAAGATTCATAAATGTTCATGCAAAATGTTGTGTTTGTAGCCCATACATATCATTAAGAGGACTGTAATTTCCCAAAATCTTCCAGGCAACATCTTCAGTTAGGATTCCCAGAATCTTACAGCCAATGTGGCCAGTCTAGATCAGTGGTTCCCAATCTGGGGCACACACCCCACAGGGGGACTTCAATTTGCAGAAGCCTAAATTATACATTGGCTGATAAGTGCCATGGAGAATTGACTTAGGCTTGCAAATTGAAGTTCAAAAACCAAAGGTTGGGAAACACCAGTCTAGATATTACCTATTCAGGTGCTGAAATTCTTTCTTTATTCATGTCAGATGCACCACCAGCATATAATAATGTACAAACAGTTATTATACAGGCTAAGTAAACATTTTTTCATTATTGGTTCAAAATGTTTGACCTGCTCAACTCAGACAGCAAAACCAGTTGAGAGATACTCCTCTGGGTAATTAAAATTGGAACCTTGTATGAGCAATGCAAAATTTCCTATTTCTAGGTTTTACTGGTTCTGAGATGTCTTGAGATATGGGTACATACCCATGTACACACATGTGTGCATGCACGCACACACATATTTTTCCATTATATTTTAAGATTAAGATTGAATATTAGTTCACATACTTGTAAAAAACACTAAAGGTAGTTAACGGTAAAATGCAAATTAATACTAATAGTATTAAACAATAAAAACCGATTAAAAGTAAAATTCTTTATTAAAAACCAGTCTTATCAGTCTGGAAAATTCTTCAAACTGAGAGGATCATGAAACAGAAGATAGTTGTAGCAGAAACCATGTGGCTGCCTTATTTCTTAAACTGAATGTCTCTTGGCTTCTGTTGTATCACGTCCTACAGTACAGAATTATCTCCTTCAAGAATTAGTTTTGCTCTATTTTTTATTTAAACAGTGAAAAGGACAACATTTTCAAGATGTTTATTTAGCCTCTCATATTCTTCCACTTTTGTATTAAAAACATTACATGTACTCATGTATTTTATTATTTTGTTTAAAACAAAAATCTTCCTAAATGCCAAAAGGTAGAGATTACAATCATCATCTGCTACAAAATACAAATTCATCTAGCAGGTGTAGCCAGTTAACTACAGCTCTCCCTTTCTGTCCGGGATGTGAAGTAATCTTGCCAGTATTCCATTTATAATCAAGAACAGACTGCTTTGATGAGACAAGACAGCTTGATTGAGCATTTTTACCTCCAACATGAGAGTAAGAAATAATGTGCTTCTGTTTCCCAATTGTGGTTTTTGTAATAAATACAAATGTCTTTAGCATCTTGCTGAAACAAAGCATGTACAGTCAAACCTCGGACAACGTTATGACTTGGTTCCACAAATCATGATGTTATCCGATTTTTAGCGTTGTCCGATTCATGCATTGAACAACGCTTTAAAAAAATCCTGACTTCAGGGACACACCGCGTGGTTTGTCCCTGAAGTCATCTCTGTGGTTGGGGGTTGGATTGGGTAGCCCAATCCAACCCCCAACCATAGCGATGGCTAAGAGTGCAGGAGGGTCGGGGGAAAGGAGCTCGCTCACCCGCGAAAAGGCACGTGAGCGAGCGCCTTTCCTGTGATCCTCCTGCACTTAGCAATGTCTAAGAGTGTAGGAGGGTGAGGGAAAAGCTCTCACTCACCTGTGAAAAGGCATGCGAGCGAGTGCCTTTCCTGCAATCCTCCTGCACTCTTAGCGATGTCTAAGAGTGCAGGAGGGTGAGGGAAAGGCACTCGCTCAACCGTGAATAGGCGTGCGAGAGAACTCCTTTCCCCCCGATCCTCCTGCACTGTTAGTCATCGCTAAGAGTGCAGGAGGATCGGGGGAGGGGGGGAGGCGCTTCCTCAGGTGCCTTTTTGTGGGAGAGCCAGGGCCTTTCTCCTGATCCTCCTGCACTCTTAGCCATCATTAGGGTTGGGGTTTGGTTTGGGCTACCCAATCCACCCCCCAATGCTGCAGGGTGGTGGTGGATTGGACCCAATCCACCACCACCCTGGCAGCGACGGATCGCTGGGGGTGGTGGATTGGGTAGATGTTCTACCCAATTCTAACACCCCCAGATGATTGCATCAGACAACGCTAAAGAATTGTTATTCGATGCAAGTTTTTTCCAAAAAACTTGTATTGTTATCCGATTCTAGCATTATCCGACGCAATTGTTGTCCGAGGTATTTTTGTTGTTCAGTCGCACAGTTGATTCCAACCCTCTGCGACCCCATGGACCACTGTCCGCCAGGCACTCCTGTCCTCCACCATCCCCCTCAACTCGCTCAGCTCTGTGCCCATTGTCTCCACGATACCATCTAGCCATCTCATCTTGGGCCGTCCCCTTCTTCTTTTGCCCTCGACCCTTCCAAGCATCAAGGCTTTCTCAAGTGAATCCTCTCTTCTCATTTGATGTCCAAAGTACTTTAGCCTCATCTTTATTATTTGACCTTCTAAGGAACAGTCAGTGATGATTTCTTCTAAGATTGACCTATTTGTTCTCCTCGCTGTCCATGGGACTCTCAAAACTCTCCTCCAACACCACATCTCAAAGGCGTCTATTCTTCTGCATTCAGCTTTCCTAATGATCCAACTGTATAGCAAACGCAAAATGGGTGTGAGATTTCTTAGATGCAAAATATCCATCTAACATTTCTACTTTTTAAAAAAGCATGGAACAAGCAGGACAGCAGTTACCATTGTGCTAAGGTCTTCCAAAATCTCTGATAAGTGCAAAAAAATATATACTTACTGTTTTGGTAGATGAGGACAAACCAGGCCACTCTTGCAGCAGATGTGAAGTGGAAGTAGTACCATTAGTAACATAGCATGGCATCTAGATTTGATGGTGGAGCAAAAGGACAGGAGGAATTGTCATAAGTTTGTGGAAGGGAAATAATACACTGAATGTATTCTGAGGATCTCATCACTGCTTTCCATCTTCTCAAAACTGAAGAGCTGCAGGTATGAATCAAAAAGTTATTTTCTTATTTGTGTCAGAGTGATGCATGAATACAGGGCAATGTTTCTGGATTGGAAGGTTTGGCCAGCTCTACACAATTGCCCAGGAGATGCCTGCATGTACTCATAATGCTTCCCATATTTTGGGGAAACTGATACTATGTCCCCTAATCCAAAGATAATTTGTTCACATACAAAGGAGAGTTTTCAGTCCTTCCCAGTTAGAGTTGCCATAAGTCCCATTTTTCTGGGATTTTCCTGGATTTATGCTGTCCCATCTGGTTCAAAGAAAAACATGTAAAAGTCCTGGCAGGGAGGGAGCAAGAAATGCCCATGTCTATTGGATTCCTTCTTCACATGACTGCAAAGGGTTAAATGCATAGTGTCAGTATTCCTAGAGAGGAACAGTGTGGATAGGAACTGAAGAGTTGTCTCTCACAAAGGACCTCTTCCAAAATAAGTCCCTTCCTTTTCTTCTTCCAAAGGGAAACAGGGACTCCAAGGGCTGCAGTTCCATTCAAGTCATCTTTTTAGAGCTGTCTTGCAAAGGATCCTCGTGTGGGGTTTGAGCGTGAGTCCAACTCAATTGGGTGTGTGTGAAGAGTAGGGTAGGGTAGGGTAGGGTAGGGTAGGATAGGGGTGACCTCAGGGAGAGGAAGGGCCCAAGAAATGTTTATTCAAAAATAAAGGAACAGCCTCTTGACTACAGTTTATTTTAAATTAATGAAGACTGTCTGCCCTGGATGGGGATTCCGTGGGGTCTCCCTGACAGCACCGTCCAACACATGCACAGTTTGAAGAATGCAATGACGTCACTTGGCTGTCCCGGTTTGGCAGAAAAAAAATTATGGCAACCCTATCCCCAGTACAACTTCATGTTGCTGAGTCAAAACTCACAGGAGCATGTTTATAACCTCCAAAGATTTTTCTATGGTTGTATGAAGTAATTCTTCACACTGTGGTGGCTTAGCAGCTAAAATGCTGAACTTGAGAACTGGCAGGTCATCTGTTCAGCAGATCAAGACCCGAGTGCTGCACGATGAAGTGAGCTCCTGGCTCTGTCCCAGCTCCTGCCAACCTAGCAGTTTGAAAGCAAAAAATTGCAAGTAGATATATAGGGACCACTTTATCGGGAAAGGTAACAGCAGTCTATGTGCTCTGGTGTCTTGTCATGCCTGCCATATGACCACAGAAACATCTGCAGATGCAGACAGCTATAAATGGAGATGAACACTACTGTCTAGAATTGGACACAACTGACTTTCAAGCAATGGAGAACTTTACCTATGAAGTATTTTCTTTCTCTACCATTCTGTCTACTGGGTGATTGTGACCTATTTTACCACTAAATTAACATGTTTCTTATCATTTTTATCCCACTCCATTTGCTTTCTGGAGTTATCCTGCGATATAGACACCGTCTACTGAAAAGTTTTAACAATAAAAGGTCAGTGGTTTGGCAATGAATGCTTTGTTTGTTTTTCTTTCCCTTTCTTTCTTTTCTCTTTGATCCTCAAAACTTTACAAACCTGAAGCAGGTGCAGCCAGTGCAAGGACTCTTAAGACGTTCAGTGACACAGACATAATTGATATGAACGTCTTGGACCAATGAGCGCAAGTGTTCTGTGCTTAGAGTTCTCCCCTGTCTTAATGAGCCATCTTGTTCTTTGTCACGTATAAAACATAAGTCTCATTCTCAGTGCTTATAAATCCATGTTAAAGTCAGTAAGAGTTAATAAATCAGATTATACCTTTTCACTCACATTAGACCTAATAGGCTCAGTTCAGATAAAATGTTCTTGATGGAGGAATTTTGGTGGAATATGCACCCGCAACCTTGAGAGCCACACACGTGCTGGCTGTGCAGCTTATGTGGCTTGGAGACAAAGAGAAGCATCCAGGTTCTTGGTGAAAAAAACAAAAGTCTCTTTACTCATGAGGAGTGCTATATATTTACAGTGCAGGCAGAAAACAAAACTAGCTTGACTTCAGCAATATGTACAAAGTTCATAAAGTTCAACACACACAGTCTTTCTCTCTTGCCAAGTTAGAGCACACAGCTCTATGCTCTGCTTACCCAAATACTACCAATAACAGTGGGTAGCAGGCCTCGTTGGTTTACAAACAGTTCCACAGTTGAGAGTAGCTGGAAGAAGCTCCGAAGCAATTCCCCTCATACCTCAGTGGTCTTCGGCTGTTTGTCCTTGAGTTGAACACTTTCCAGACTCGGGCATAAATCTTGGCAGTCGAATGCACACAGCAACATGCCAGGCCAAAAGCAGGCAAAGATGCAAAGCAAACCTCCACTCAGATGTGCCTCTTTCATATGCTCAGAGGCTAGCTGAGTAGGGCTGACTCAGAGCACCTGGCCAATCTCTGCAAATAGCCTTAAAGCTACAATGGCCATATCCAGCTTGCAACATAGTAGGCACTTATACCAACAGTTCTCCATCACCTATCTACCATGAGGGACACAGTATATCACATACTGGGGTGTGGGAACTTATTCTCCAGTTGTTTTTGACTCCAGCTGCTGAAGCCTCAGGTGCTGTGGGATTTAAAAAGGGATTTTGGGAGATATAGCTCAAAGCAGTTGAACAGCCAAAAAATCCCCATCCTTGAATGGGTTCTAAGGTTCTTGCAAAGAATATTAAACTAGCTGCATATGAATCTGGTCTAGTAACATTTTAGTGTTCTTATTCAAAACCATATAATAGCAATAGCAATTACACTTGTATACTGCCCCATAGCGCTTAGAACATTCTCTAGGCAGTTCACAAGGTAATTAGTATTTCCTCGCCCAACATGCTGGGTACTTATGAGAGGGTGAACCCAATCGGGATTGAACTTACAACATTAGCAGTTTTGGTGGGGTACACAGAAAGAGCCTCCTCAAAGATTGTGATATTTTTGCACCACAATCAGGTGTATCTTGGGCAGTGGCAACCTTGTTATGCTGGCTAATCTTTCTCATACTAGGTCAGGCAAAAGGAACTGCGGTATGAATTCACCAAAAGGTGGCTTAATTTTGGCAGTTTAAAGTCTGAGCGAGACATGAAAGAATCAGAAGCATAACCAGTTTGGGCTGTAATACAACAGTTTAACCACTACACCATGAGGGCTCCTTAACTCAGGGTTACCTAACACAAACTATTTATGGCATAGCTATTCAGAGATCTTGAGGTTGCTGATGAAAACAGTGTTATAGAAGGCTAATGACTGATTTCAGTCTACCACTTGTTCTATGTCTTCATTTGCCCTCCACCCAGTAGATGTTAACCAATTTCTCAATGAGTGATTGAAAGAAAGGTCTGAGGTGGGCTTGCAAATTTTCATTATATGGGAATCCAGCATGGGCTATGATTAACTTAATACATGCATAAGGCTACATTATGGCACAAAGAATAGTGAGGAGAGAAAAGTAGAGAGCATAGGAAATTTCAAAATTACCAACTATATTTTCGAGATGAGAAGAATTAGATTGCATTTCTACCAAACCTGAGACAGTTCATTAGTCCAGTATTGTCTGCACTAGGGATATGACAAGTACTGACAAAAAAAAAATCTGCCCTTAGCAATTTTCCATGTCTTACTCTGCCCAGACTCCCTGCTGAGAGCTCCTCTTAGCTCAATGAGAATTCCAAGGGTCCTCCAAAAATAAGATCCTAGTGTTATTTTTATTTTATTGGTTTATTGGTTTTAATGTTTTGTCTTTTGCTCTGTGCAGGAAAAGACAACATTCTCCACACCTTTAATGCACCTTCTACTGACCTGTAAATGAAACCCACCATTCTGTGCTGGAATTATCTTAATTCTGTTCAAGGTGGTGTATGTTCAAGAAAAAATGAGTATGGAACTTCTGAGAAATCCCATAAGATTTCTGGCAGGACTTCTCAAGGGGAAAAGTCCTGTAGAGTTTGAAAGAATGTTGTGGCAAGAAGAATGGAGTGACTTTTCTTCTTCTCAGGTTTCCTCCAAGAACAAGGGGCTGAGAGATTCTTGTCCTTATGCTCTGCTCTGCTTTGATTTTCTTGATTCTTAGCCAGCTCTGATGATACTATTTGGTGCAGTGGTTCCCAATGTGGGGTACACACCCCACAGGGGGACTTCAATTCCCTGAAGTCTAAGTCAGTACATTGGCTGATCAGTGCTTTGGAGAATTGACTTAGGCTTCTGGGAACTGAAGTCCAAAATCCAAAGGTTGGGAAACACTGGTTTGGTGGGAAATACTTTGCATAAATAAATTAAAGTCTGAGGTGGCAAATATTATATTTCTGGGTATAAGCAGTCTACATATGAGCTTAAGATGACATGAACCAAACAAGTAACCTTTTCTGTCTCTGTTTAAAAGGAAATCTTGCATAGACTTCTTAATGGGACAAAACGAAATGATTAAGATCTATGGAGTGACAGAACGATTTCCTATAGACAAAGATGTCACTCAAGGGTACATTTTATCACCTTATGTGTTCAGCAAGTACACAGAACACATCATTTAGAAAGATGGACTAAATTCAGATTAAAGAGGAGTGGAAATTGGTGGAACAAACATCAGGAATTTAAGATATGCAGATGATATCATCTCACTGGTAGGAAGCCGCAATCACTTGAAAGACCTTTTATTTATTTATTCATTTATTTAGATTTATATCACCGCCCACTCGCCGTGGTGACTCAGGGTGGTTTACAATCTGGAAAAAAAACCAAACAAAAACAAAACAACAATAACACACACACAACACAAACAACTAAAATCCATTCCTCCTTCTGGCCAGAGGAAGTTAGTCTTTTCCTTCCCTGGGCAGATAAGGCCCAGGATTAGGAAGTGGGAGCTTCTATCTAAAAACCTTAAAACTTTTAAAAAATAAAAACTGAAAAAGATTAAAAACAGTGAAAGTGAAAGAAGAAAGTGCCAAAGCAGGACTGTAGTTAACCACAAAGAAGGCAAAACTCATGACTACAGAAAAACTACACAACTATAATGTTGACAATGAAGAAATTGAAACAGTGATTTTTTTTTGTCCAAATGGAGACTGAACCCAGGAAATCAGAAGACAGACTTGGGAAGGCAGAAATAAAGGAATTAGAAAGGCTCACCAATTATAAGGATGTGTCACTAGAGCAAGATCAAAATTATCCACACTAAATAACACAGTGGTTTATATATCTGGCTGTGGAGCCAGAAGCTGGGACTCTGATTTCCCACTATTCCTCCAAGGAGAAGAGCCAGGCTATGTAGTCATGGGTAAGCTGCACAGTCCCAGAGAGCCCCTGGAAGAATGGAATAGTAAATTACTTCTGTGTACTCTCTACATAGAAAACCCTGGGAAGGGTTGCCATAAGTTAGAACTGACTTGATGGTGTGCAGGTATTATTATGCATGAGTGTGAAAGTTGGAGAGAAAAGAAAGCTGACAAGAAAAAAAATGGCTTGCTTGAAATGAGATCCTGGAGAGAAGCTTTGCAGATACCCTGGACTGCTGGAAAAATGAACAAGTGGATCCTAGACCAAATGAAGCCTGAACTATCTTTGGAGACAAAGCTGAGGTTGTCTTACTTTGGACACATTGTGAGAAGGCAAGATTTTCTGGGGGGAAATGATAATGCTGGAAAAGTCTGAAGGTCGCAGGAGAAGAGGAAGGGCCAATACAAGATGGACTGGCTCCTTAAAGGGAGCCACAGACTTGAATTTCAATTGCTGAGCAAGTCTGTTGAGGCAACGACATTTTGAATATCTCCAGTGATGGGATGTTACCGGTTCAGACTGGTTCGCCCGAACCGGTAGCACCCCAACAGGAGGGGTCGCAGGGTGTGTGTGTAAAACCCCGGGCGGCCCATTTGGTCGCCTCTCTGGCCCCCTCCAAAAATGTATTTCCGAGTAGCCAAAATGGCTGCCGGAACTGCGCATGCGTCAAATCTCCATTTGATGCATGCACAGTTCTATTTTTTAGTGTGCATGCATCAAATAGAGGTTTGACACATGCACACTAAAAAAAATGTGCATGCGTCAAACTGAGGTTTGACACATGCGCAGACATTTTTAATTTTATTTATTATTATTTTTGCTCCACCCACAATTGAAATATGTATAAGGGATAGGACTTTCCCTATTGTTTTGTACTGTATATCCTTGATTGTTTTTGCATTTCTTTGATTGTACTATATTTCTATTCTTATTATTTTTTATGAAAGATTTGTTGACCACATTGATTGTATTATATTTGTTGTACTGTATTTATATTATGTTTTTCATATATATTTTATATTGTAACATTGTTAGCCGCTCTGAGTTGCTTCGGCAAGGAGAGCGGCATATAAATTGAATTTAATAATAATAATAATGATGATGATGATGATGATGATGATGATGATGATGTCGGCTATGCCCACAACATCCATGATGTCACGGTGGGGTAGCGGTGATTTTGACAAACCACCGCTGAATATCTCTCATTCATAAGTTCACCATAGGTCAGAGGCAACTTGATAGCATGTAATAACAACAATAGACTAGTTAACATTGGATGCAAGCTTTCAAATTAGGTTGGGCTTGACAATTTAACGAACATGTACTTTAATTGTTTTAAGCCCTTCCAAAACACTGGTTCTCGCTCCTGGCTTTTGCTTTGCTTTTATCTTGCCCTGGGACTTTCTAAATAGGAAATAAATCTTAATGATAGAGGCCCTGTTGTTCTGTCTGGTTTAAAAGCCTTCATTTTTAAAAAGCTGGTCATGACAGTAATTCCTAACAGGAAAATGATGGACTCTTCCTTCCTTCCTTCTGAATTTCTTGCTTTATATTTATGCTTAGAAGAAGAGACTCCAACTGTGCTTTCCTGAATGTTGCAATCCATCTCCTCAACAGCTATAAGGGGCTGAGTTGTTATAGCTCCCATGAATGGCATTGTGAACGGTTATTAGCAGCTGGAAGGAGAGAGGGAGTTCTGCTAGCAACTCAACAATGTTATTTATGGCAGTTTCTCAGTTGTTCCCTGCCACAGGAGCCTACAGCTTTATTAACATGTCCATTTCCAACACCAGTATAAAAGCCAAAACAAAACACTGTTATACTGCTATGTTGTTGGCTCATTTTGGGTCTGTGTTAGGCAATTGATAATCAAAGCAAACTTCTGTTGTTGCTAATCACTATCTCCATCATGATCAAGTGCCAGTTTCCCCAAAGCTTCCCCATCCTAAGGAGAACAAGCCACAGAGATCATTCCTAACTTAAATGATTCCTGCTGGAGTGGTTATAGTGGTTAGAACGTCAACCAGGATTGGCAGAAACAAGTCTACAATGAACCACAAAACTCACAGGATGATCTTCAGCCAGTTTTTTTCCTCTCTTCCTGACCTATGGCAGAGGGTTGCACTCAGGATAAAAACTGGGCAGGCAGGAGGAGAACCAGTGGTGGGAAGCAAAAAAATTCGCTACCACACCGTGAGCGGAGCCTATGTCATGGGTAGAGCCTAAGCCATGGGTGGAGCCTACGTCGTGGGTGATCAAGTCATCCCTGCCATATGGCCATGCATACATCTGCAAACACAGACACCACTGGGTCTTTGGCTGTAAATGGAGATGAGCACTGCACCCTAGAGTCGGATATGACTGGCTTTTGAGCAAGGGAGACCTTGAACCACTTGCAGGGACAAAACCTGACTGGGCAGGGCAGGGAGGTGAGCGTGGCCACCCAATTTCACTACCCCTCATCCAAATGCCACCCCCCCGTGCCCAGAGGCCACCCAGTTTTGCTACCCCTCTACTGGGGGGTGCAAACCTGTTGCTCCCCACCACTGAGGAAAGCCATATTTACTCCTTTTAACTCTTTGAAGGGAAGGTAAAAATCTCTATCTCTGAAAATTCCTTGAGGTGATTTTCTGAATGTCAGAAAAGAAGATACCAGCTTATGCCTACTTTCTGAAATGATATGGACCAAAGAAGAGTTTACTTCAGATTCGCTTAACTTGCCACAGCTATTTGCAGCTAAAAGACAAGGTGTGACAATAGGGTGCTTTACTCTTGAGTAAGCCCTATCATTCTTCTGAGTTGCAGCTCCCTGGCTGGACAACCCAGGCCTCTATATATATGTAGATAAGGTAACATCGAGCCAAGTAGACTTCAGTTCTCTTCAGGTATTTTAGAAGTATATTGAAATCAAAGCAAGGTACAGAATAAAGCTCATCAGAATCTTAGAAAGCTTAGAAAGCATTTCAAAATAAAGAAAGCTGCTTATTTGAGGGAAAGCTCATAGCACCCCTTCTGGCTAAACAGGCTACATGATTGCAGTTAGCCAGTGGCGTCGCGCAGTCTTCAGCCGCCTGGGGCGAAGAACAAACTCGCCCCCCCCAGCTCGCCTCTGCCACCGCCGCCCCCGGACCCGGCGGCTGGGATGGGAGGAGCAGGCAGCATGCTCGGGACGGTGCTGTGTTACATTCTCCTGCCGCTAACGCGGCTCCTTCGGGTTTTCCCTTCCGTCCGCAGCCACCACCACCCCGCTCGAGCGCCGTGAGATGGCAGATGGAGGAGAGACCTCGCCTCGCGCTCTCAGCTTCTCGCCAACTGCGAGGCCGAGTCAGAGCTTGCTCTCCTGCTCCCAGAAGCCTTGGTCCAGGGGGAACCTTCGGCCTTGAAGGGAGCCAGGGCTCCTGGGAATTGAAGTTTTAGAACACCTGGAGGGCTGGGCTGTTTCCTCTCTGGGCCAGGTGTTCTTCGACTTCAATTCCCAGAAGCCCCGGCTCCTCAAGGGCTCAGGGTTCCCCACCCCTGGCAGCCTCGAGCCGGGCGAGAGGGCGGTTGGCCCGAGTTTGACAGGAATCCCAAGTGGAGTTTCACAGTCTCTGTCTCCCTCCTTGGTGCGCCCAAAGGGGCGGGCAGTTAACGGCCTTGAAAGAGGCTCCCAGGACGTTTGTCTCTGGTATCTGTCGAGGCTCCTGGTCTCCCAAATCTGTGGGTGAAAGAAAGGCTGCCCTCCCCACTCCAACCTCGCTCGTCGGGGGCTCTCCGCTGCCTGCCCCTGGCGGGCGCCCTGCGTGCACGCGCACGCTGCCCACCTCCTCCCACCCAGCCAGCAGCCAGGGGCTCCCCGCCACGGCGCCACCCACCTCCGACGAGCGCCCTGTCTGACGGCAAGCTGGGTGGGTGGCTGGGCGGGGGGAGGCGAGCAGCGTGCCCGCGCACGCGGGGCGCCCACCAGGGGCAGGCGGTGGAGAGCCCCCGACGGCCAGCCGGGCGGGCGGAGGCGAGCAGCGTGCGCGCGCACGCAGGGCGCTCACCAGGAAAAGGGCCGCCCTCTGCCTGGGAAGTCCTGCTTCCTAAGCCAAAGAGGGAGGCCAAAGCGGTGGGGAGGGGACATGATTTTGCCACCCCCTGAAAGCCGCTGCCTGGGGCATCTGCCCCCCCCGCCCCCCGCCCCCGCTACGCCACTGCAGTTAGCTCCAAGAGAGTGTCTCTGGCCCCCTCCTTCTAGGGCTTTTCTATCCTCCCTCAGGGTCTGCCTCCCAGCCATTCCCTAAGGGATTGCAACCAATGATATTACATGATGACTTGTCAATCTCATTTTAGGCTCCATCTTTTCCAACTCATGAGGCAAGTGTGTTTACATTCCAAACCTGGCATAAAGTGACTCCTCCATGTTATAATCTCCATCTTGGATTAGACTAAAGCATATAGTAATTCAGTGGACAAAAAGATCATGAAAAAGGACAGTTTAAAATAGGGCTTATTTCATGACACAAGGTGCTGGGTTATGTCTCAGGTGTGTCTAGTCATGGTACCCACTAAATCATGCCTTTCCCCTTCATCAATTAGCTGCAAGCCTTCTCCCAAAACTGTACTGAGCAAGAGAGGCTATGCTGAGAAGCATGAATTAACCACACCCTTGGAAAGAGGTGATGGAATGTGACTATCAATAAGGAATAGCGGATGGGAGTATTAGAGTTGCTGGTGCTGTTGTTGTTCAGTCACACACTTGAGTCCCATTGAGACTCTATGGACCACTGCACACCAGGTTCCTCTGTCATCTGCCACCATCTGCAGCCTGCCCAAATCTGTGCCCACCGCTTCAACAATGCCATCCAGCCACTTCATCATCTGGCGCCCCTTTCTCCTTTTTCCTTCAATCTTTCCTAGCATCAAGGCCTTCTCCAGTGAGTCCTCTCTTCTCATTTGGTGGCCAAAATACTTGAGCTTCAGCTTCAGTATTTGTCCTTCCAATGAGCAGTCAGGGTTGATTTCTTTCAGGACTGACTGAATTGATCTCCTCACAATCCAGGGGATGCTCAAGAGTCTCCTCCAGCACCACTGTTCAAAGGTGTCTATTCTTGTACACTCAGTCTTCTCAGTTGTCTCGGCCCACCTGCTCACCCAGTGATCTGGGTGCAAGCCTCTGGTCTCTTAGGAGCTGGACAGGAATGTTTTGGCTTGGATCAAATCATCAGTTTGGTGTATCAAATAAAGGATGGCTGGTACTTATCTGCTTGTTGTGCACTGGGTTGTTTTTTTATTGTCGTGCACTGGCATAAGCTGAGGATGAGGACATAATCACCCTCACTGGTCACCTTCATGGCTGGTCATGAGAAAAATATGGGTGAGGCTTATAGATCAGAGGCTCAACAGACTATTCTTCAGATCATGGGGTACAGGGGATGATCTGGGGCCATAGGGACCCTTAAATCTTGGGATTTGAGGTGGAATAATAATAATAATAATAATAATAATAATAATAATAATAATAATAATAATAATAATAATAATAATAATAATAATAATAATAATAATAATAATAATAATAATAATAATAATAATTCTGTGCCATCAAATTAATTTTGACCTATGGCAACCCTTTTCAGGGTATTCTAGGTAGAGAATATACAGTTGTGGTTCACTATCCCCCTTTTCTGGGGGTGACCTGGGATTGTACAGCTTGACCATTGCTCCACAGGCTGACTCTTTTCTCAGGAGGAACAGTGGTAATTGAAACCAACCTCTGGCTCTGCCAAATGCTTCGAGAAAAGACCTTGGGAATATCTCTCCAAAGTTGAAGGCTAGAATGAGAAAGGCTTACCCTGGGATGCAAAGAAGACAGCTGAGGAGAAGCTGGCCTCTATCGCAGTTTCTGCACTAGGGGAGGCCTTCCTGCAGGATTTATGTTGGTTTGTTTAATCTTTGAAATAATAGAGATGTAGCCCAGCCAGTTATTCCATCTCTTATGCCTTGAATCTTTATTTTTCAGTGCACAGGGTAATTAGCTAAGGTCAGTTATGGAAATCTTACATAAACACCAGATAGCATTCCAGCCCATGTGTTCCTACCAGCTCTCTCCAGAAAATCTCTCTCTCTCTCTCTCTGAGAGATATATTTATTTATTTATTTTATTACATTTATACCCCGCCCTTATCCAAGGACTCAGGGCAGCTTACAATTAAAAACAATTGAAAACACATTGCTTACAATAAGAATTAAAAGTTAAAAGTTAAAAAGAAAATTGTCTGTCTGTTCAGTTGATTGTAATAAAGGAATTGAAATACATAAATACAAAGTGAAACATCCACAGAATAACTAGCTTGGCTACATCTCTACTTATTTCAAAGATTAAACAAACCAACATTAGTCCTGCAGAAAGGCCTCCCCTAGTGCAGAAACTATGGTAGAGGTCAGCTTCTTTGGAGCACGATTGTTTGACTGCAACGTACTGAGATGGGGAGAGAGTGAACTTTAGGATCCAATAGATGGAGCTGCCCAAGTATGTTTTTGTCTTAATCCTGAAAATGGAGGTCCATAGTGAGATTTTTGCATGTGGTTTCTAGACGTGGTGGGCCACAATGTGGGAGAGCTGGCCTGTTCAGCCTGTATGTTGTTAACGGAATTGCTGGGGTTGGGTTCTGCAGTCACCATGAAGCACAAATGCTTTTACTAAATTACCTGCTCTTCTTGTGGATCTTACAAAATTGATGCTTTTGTCAAGTTCAGAAAGGCTTCAGAAACATGTAAAATACATTATTTCACACTTCAGACAAGATAAAAGCAAGTCAAACTCAAGACGATTTAATGGCTTCAGTGGGAGTAAATGAACCCACGGTTAGCTATATCTTTAGCAAAAGGAATTTAAAAATGGTGGTACTCTAAATTGGGTGAGGACACCCAATACATTTTTATGCTAAATGCACTGATGGGCTGCTCCTAGTTCGGACTGGTTCTCCCGAACTGGTAGCAGCTTTCTGGAGGGGATCGCTGGGGGGGGGGGTAGAGAACCCCCGGGCGAATGGCTCAGTCATCTCTCTGGCCACCCTCCAGAAGTGTATTTCTGGGCAGCCATGTGTCAAACCTCCATTTGATGCATGCAGACTAAAAAATAGAAGTGTGCATGCGTCAAATGGAGGTTTGATGCATGTGCAATTCTGGGAAGCCATTTTGGGCAACCTGGAGAAGTGGCAGTGGCAGCCGTGGCCTTTCCTCACTGAGGGTGTGTGTGTGTGTGTGTGTGTGTGTGTGTGTGTGTGTGTGTGTGTGTGTGTGTGTGTGTCCCTGCTCTTGCCTGCATGGAAGTGGAGTTTGGTATATCATGCTTTATCTTTGTCTCTCCAGCTTTTGCATCTTTTTCTCTAGCTCCCTAAAGAATGGTGTTCTTTTCTAAAGGCACGTCATCATGTCATCAATTCATACTATAATACCCCTTGTGTTGTAAGTTTCCCTGAAGAAAGAACCCTGCCTGGGTTTGGCTTCACCCCAACAATTGTATTTACTCCATTGGACTGTGATATCCTGCCTCTTTCCTACTCTAGGCAGTCAAATGAAAGATAATTTTAATGTGTGGCACAACAGATCAGACAAAACGCTGATAATTATGATGGTTATGGTAGTGTGGCTTAACAACTACTCATACTTGCAACATAGTGTGTTGAAAGGTAAAATTTCAAAACCAGCCACCTGTTCAAAGAGTTGCAATGGGTATAGCAGGCAGGCATTTCTGGATTACTGAACAATAATCTGTCTTCTAGGACAGAGAGAGAAAGATTCTGAGGTCTCCTGTGTTCTGATACTTGCATTCTGATAAATGTCAACAGTGTGGACCTCCTTTTTTTTTTTTTTGAAACCCCAACATTGTGTTCTCCCACTATCTGAATTTCAGTAGATAGTGACCCGTTCCTCTTTGGCATTAGCACAAAGAGCTGACCATGAAAGTAACAAGATCTCCAGTGGTCAGAAATTGTAATGTACCTCTTTCTACATTTCCCACTTATACACCAAACAATAATCAAAACCAGGCAGGACAAAATGGACATCCTAATGTGCACAATCAACCTTATCAGCCACCATTTACTCTACCATTAGCTTCCGATGTGCTCAAATTACCATTCAGCCAGATCTTCTGATGTGCTACAGCAGCCATATGTCTCATCCAGACTTAAGCAGATTGAATCTCACTGCTTGGAGGATCTTTCCATAAAGTGACTTCCCTAAAAGTGGGGAAAGCCATTTGTGAAGCTTTCATATATGTATAAATGGGATAGATTTGTTAAGTTTGCAAATTCTGTCAGCGAACTCTATGGTTTGATAATAAAGAAATTAAAATGTAAAAATAGTTAGAATATCTTTGATCAGACATGGCCTACTTCAGCCACTTACTACATCTTTTGTACACATGATGAGGCATACATGTAAAGATTACATTGATTGAATTTCTCCATATTAACAGAAATTTTGTCCTGTATCCAAGTAGTTCAAAGTCTGTTAAGTGACTTCCAGATGATCCAGCCACAATCTTTTCTGGTGGAAGATGCAGCTGCACCTGGCCTAAGACATGAGTGGCAACTTTTTGAAGAAACCTACAGGGGAGAATTCTTCCTTCTCATTTGGAACATCTTTTAGGTGTCAAAGCTCCCATGTCAGCTCTTCTAGTCCAGATTTTTCAACTTTTGTATTCCCTTTCGCTTCTCTTTGGGATTTGCATGGTTGCTTGCTTGAGGTGTTAGCCTGGAAAACATCAAGAGCATTACTAAGCAGTTTTGTAAGTGCTGATGAAGGGGCTTAAATTTGCATCATACTGAGAGTAAAGCACTTTCACAAGCAGAGGAGGTTTATGCAAGGCTGTGTGGAGGCGTCTCATCTTGCCAAAACAGCAACTTACTTGTACATACTTGTACTTGCCAAAACAGCAACTTACTTGTACTTATCTTGAAAGATAGCACTGCCAGTCAGTAATGGCACAGAATATTTCATATGTCATCTCTCTCTCTCTCTCTGTGTAGAGATAGAGATAGAGAGAGAGATACACACTTATATAACAAAAAGCAATAGTGATATAACAGAACTGGATGCTACAACCTGCCTGTCCTGAGTTTTATTTACCAGCACCAGTTGCTTGAAGAATTAAAGAAGAATTCAAATGTTTCTTTGAAACCAAATGAGAACAAAGTCCAAGATATACATCGACTGAAGTAGGACTAACATAACATAAAGGATTCAGCTCTATACAATATAAATAGTCCCTAAAATCCTAAAATAAAATGCAGATGCAGAAGATTGCTATGTGAATTCACCCTTCCAGTGCCCCTCTTGCTCAAATATATATACCTAAGCCAATGTGGCAAGGGCCTTATTGTCCACTCTTTCTAACTCATTCAGCTCAAACAAGTTGTCCAGAGGGGTATCTCCTCCACAACCTAGTCAGAAAGGGCTTATGGTCAGAAAGAATGGATCAGGATTCTTCTCTCTCCTCTATGCTCAGTATTTGTCATAGTTCCTTCTCACAGCAATATGATGGTTCTAATACTAGAACAGGGTTTCTCAACCATGGGTCTCCAGGTGTTCTTGGATTTCAATTCCCAGAAGCCCAAGTTAGCAAAATTCTGGGAATTGAAGTCCAAGAGGATCTGGGGCCCCAAGGTTGAGATAGAATGGTAATCATGTACATATCTACCTCCAAAATAAATCCCCTTGAAATTCATGGACTTATTTTCAGATAACTAAATATACCCAAAATATAAGAAATGTATGCTAATGAGCATGTAAAATGAGGATTCATGTATACAATCCAATAATTTGCTCATCCATGAAATGGCTTGACTACAGCTAATGTCTGGAAATACAGTAGAACCCCGTATGACGATTTCATTGTACAATTGCCTTTTAAAAAATTTAAAAAAATGTATCGTACAATGATTTTCATCATTGCACGATACAATTTTTTTAAAAAAAATGCAAAAGCCAGATGCCTTTGGGGTGGCGTGGACAAAAATGTCCTGCATTTTTATGCAAAATTTTGCAGCTCACACAACTTTCTCCACTGTATGTAATGCTCCAAAATACAATACTACTTATATTAAAATGTAAAATTAATGCTACTTATACTAAAACTCTCTTTTAAGCAGCACTGCCTGAATACCAAAGCCACAGTTAGTATAAGGAACAACATCATCAGGAAAATCACAAACTATACATGGGGAACTCAACCATCCATGCTGCACACATCAGCTTTGGCCCTTAGCATCTCTGCAGCAGAGTATGCTGCTCCTGTATGGAGCTCATCCACATATGCAAAACAAGTTGACATTGCTGTTAATGAAGCCATGTGTATAGTGACAGGATGCCTCAAACCTACACCAGTTGAGAAAATATACCCTCTTGTTGGTATTGCTCCACCTAAGAGAAGGAGCAGCAAATGCTGAGAGAACAAAGAAAGAGAATGACCCTCAACACCCTCTGAATGGATATGAGCCTCAAGTCCACTGGCTCGGATCCAGGAAGAGCTTAATGGCAAGAACATACATTATTGAGGATACACAACAGCAAAACCAAATTGGAAGGTGGAGGAAAGAGCTCACTGGACTAGTAACAATATTAAAGGAGGATATAGCTGAGGAACCTACCCTACATCACTTGGAGGACCCTGAATAGGCTGAGGGTTGGAGTCTCTAAATGCAAGATCGACATGCTCAAGTGGGGGCTGCTGGTGGACAACAACATGCTGTGTGAAGGTGGAGAGATACAGAACCCTGCTCATTTACTGGTCTGCCATTGTTCCACTGGAGCTCTTTTCACCTGATGAAACCCATCCACAAGTGTATGGCCTTAAAATTAAATGTTGTTCTGACTAGCACTTAATATACAGTAATGCAGTTTTCAATGAAAAGATAGAAAGGACTTATGAAACAAGTTAAGCAGGCTGATGGCACTTGTACTGAAGTAGGCAACATTAACTTGGTCCAATGTTAAGAGATAACCTTAAATGTTTATTAAGAACAGCATCCTCAAGGAGGAGTTGAGTTGGCAGAGGATGGAAAATAGAAAACAAATAATAAACCAGTATTGCAAAAGGAAGAGGAAAAACACCCTTCTGTAACATAATATTGAACTCAAACCTGTCATTATTTGTTGGATCAAGAGCTGCAAAATATTAGTATGTACTGTTCCAGTATTTGAAAATAAACACTCATCATTCTCCATAATTATGTTACTTAATTCCAAGGAGGATGAAAATTTGGCTCCATTCCTAGAATAATCTTTGTTCATAAAAAGATATGGTAGTGGACAGTCTGTTCATTGTAATGGAAATACCAACACTCCTGTAGCTCTTCATTGAAAATAAAGAGAGAAAATATGTTATTAAAAGGAAAATCAGCATGTTCAGTGTAGAATGTTGTGAAGGAAATATATGCCAAATCACTCCATCATGAATCACATCATTGGTCCTACGTAAAATAACTCTACTGAGAAGCCCAGGTTTGAGGGATTTGTTAGGGACAAGCAAGGGTTGTCTAGTAAGGATGAACATTAGCTTTAAATGAATGCCATATCCTGAACAAAACTGGCAGATTCAACCAGACTTTGGAGATACACTACCCAGGAAAGTCTCACGTTCAATGAACATGAAGGAGATTATGCTAGAAGACAGCCCTCCTTGCCTTGCCTACTGTGAAATCATTGATTATCATTGATTAAATCGTCAAAGTCGTATGATCACAGCATCATTAATATCAGAAGCCAAGAGCAGGGAAGGGTAGGGGGCAGTGAGAAAGGAAAACAGGGATTAGCCTACAACTCCCACCAGCTCTAGCCAAGATAGATGAAGTTATAGTAACTGCCATCCAAATATCAAATTGGTAAAGGTAAAGGTTTCCCTTGCTTGAAAGCCAGTTGTATCCGACTCCAGGGTTCAGTGATCATCTCTGTTTCAGCCAATGTTGTCTGCTTCTGCAGACGTTTCTGTGGTCATGTGGCAGGCATGACTAGACACTGGAGAGCATAGAATGCTGTTTACCTTCCCACCAACATGGTCCCTATTTATCTACTTGCAATTTCTTGCTTTCGAACTGCTAGGTTGGCAGGAGCTGGAACAAAGATGGGAGCTCATTCCATCCTGCAGTACTCGGGAATCGAACTGCTGACCTCCTGCCTTCCAGTCAGTGCTTTAGCCACTTGAGCCACTGCAGTCCCTGACACCAAATACTGGTATTTAAATGCAGGCATAGCTTGTTTGGGTCAAGTTTGCATTCACTATGTAGGTTACAGATGTGGTGCTGGTGTCCTTTTGGTCATGGCTGATTACATGGCTACTTGTAAACAGGAGAGCTTTGATAACTTAATGCCTGAGTGTGACTGATATAATACACAATTTTTTTATCCCATTGCTGGTATTGCATTTCTGCTCCAAAACCAAATTTGGTGGAAATAAGGGATTAAAGACAGTGGTGGGCTGTCAAAATTTTTACTACCACACAGTGGGTGGAGCCGATGTCATGGGCGGAGCCAACATCATGACATCATGACATTGTGGGTGGAGCCAAAATAATAAAATAAAATAAAAATAAAATAAAATACACATTAAAATAAATACATATAAATACATATACAGTAATACCCCGGATAACGATTGCATCAGATAACACTAGACTCGGATAACGATGCAAGTTTTTTGGAAAAAAACTTGCATTGGATAACGATTCTGGATAATGATTCTTAGCATTATCTGAGGCAATGGTCTGTGGGCGTGGGGTGGTTTGGGTAGAACTACCACATCCCCCCACCCAACCGCAACGGTCTCTGCGACTACAGTAGGGTTGGGGAAAGGCACGTGCCTTTCCCCCGACCCTACTGCAGTTGCAGAGACTGCTTGTGTCTCTTTCCCTCCCTGTATTTAAACTACAGGGAGGGAGAAAAGAGAGAGACGTGATTGGGTCTCTCTCTCTCTTCCCTCCCTGCATTTGAACTACAGGGAGGGAGGGAAGAGAGAGAGACCCAATCATGTCTCTCTCTTCCCCGTTCCCTGTAGTTTAAATACAGGGAGGGAAAGAGACACAAGCAATCTCTGCGACTGCAGTAGGGTCAGGGAAAGGCATGCGCAGAGACCACTGTGGGTGGGGGGTGGCTTTAAAGACAGGGAGGAAAAGAAAGAGACCCGATCGCGTCTCTTTCCCTGCCTGCCTTTAAAGCGGTTTGTCCCTGAAGTCAAGGCTTTTCTTTTTTTTTTAGCGTTGTTCAATACATGCATCGGACAATGCTAAAAATCGGATAAAGTCATGACTTGTGGAACCAAGTCATAACGTTATCCGGGGTATTACTGTAAATACATACAAATACATATAAACTAAAATAAATACATATACAATAATACATAAATACATTAAATACACATTAAAACAAACTACATAAAACACACACACCTCAACCCACCCACTCACCCCAAACAAACCTGTCACTTACCTTACCCTGGGGTTGGGAAGCAGCAGGCAGGCAGGCAGGCAGGCAGGCAGGCAGAGTGGCGGTGCTATGGTGCTGTGGCGCTGCAGCTAAGCAGCATGGCATGGTGGCACAGCAGCATGGTGGTGCAGCAGCCTGGCAGCACGGCCTAGCCCGGCCTAACCTGGCCAGGCTCGGCAGCACACCGCAGCCTAGCCTGGCAGTGCAGCCTGGCCCGGCCTGGCCCGGCCCAGCGGTGCACCGAGGAGAGGCCACTGCTGACACTCCTCCAGGTTCTACACCATTTCTGGGCAGCCCAAACTGGCTGCTCAGAAGTACGCATGTGTCAAAACTCCATTTGAAGCATGCACACTTCTATTTTTCAGTGTGCGTGCATCAAATGGAGTTTTGATGCATGCGCAGTTCCGAGCAGCCATTTTGGGCTGCCTGGAACTGTCATCAGGAGGGCGGCCGGAGAGGCAACCAAATAGGTCGCCCGGGGATTCACTACCCACCTGGCGATCTCCTCCAGATGGCTGCTACTGGTTCGGGTGAACCAGTCCGAACAGGGAGCATCCCATCACTGATTAAAGGGTAGAACAGAAATATAAATTGTAGATCAATATATATGAGGCAGGAAGAGAGAATCAGTTTGGTGGAAAAAAACGTTTCAAAGGGAGTGAAATTTCATAAATGAAATGTACTACTAAGGCTTACGACTCAATGTCAATTGGACATAATGTGTTCAACTTCCTCTGTATGATGTCCTTTGTCCATTTCCTTTCCACATAATTTGCCCTAGGCATCCATCCATGCCTTTCTATCCTGACGAGACAGCCAAACATGCCACAGCAAATGCATTTCCAACCATGCATCGACTTAATTTCACATCTTGTTGATCACATTGAGCAATCGCTGGATATGGTCCAAAAAAGCTGTCTAAAAAATTGCTGCGACACTTCTCATTACCATTTTGAAGATGTCAGCCATTTTTATATAGGGTAATAGACTGAACAGTGCCAAGGGAATGGGTTGGCATATCACTCTGTCTCCAAACAAATAGGATTAAAAATTGTGCCAGATGGATTGGTATTCTGATGAACCCCCACCCGAGGCTCTAAAAATTAGGTATGGTAATAACTTGCAATGATTACAGAGCATCTGAATGACTGCAACTGGAAAATAGGGGTGGTGCCACTGATGTAGAGGCATACTTACCTTTGCTTACCTGTGTGCATAGGGACATGTTTTATATAATACAGGCCATCATTGCACCCATTTATCCTTCCCTTCTCCCCACCCTGCCAATTTTTAGCTTTTTCCATTATTCTTCATTTGCACATCTGGATTATTTATTCCTTTACTTATCTTTAAACAGGAGCAATTAATGTGCTCTGATAGTTTTCTGGAGTAAAAATGCAGCTACTTAAGGCAACTGAGTTCCAATACTGCTGACATGTGATTAGTTAGTTTAGTTTTTTTTTTAATTTCTCATTTGGTTTTTTTATTTAGCTGGATCTTATGAATATACTAGGTGGAGAATTAATTAAGTAAAAATGCAGAAGCAGTCCAAATGAAACTATTTAATAGAATCATTTGTCAGACTTATTAGAAGACATTAGCATGTCCTAAAATATTTCATTATGTTTCAACATGTTTCTTAGAAGTATTTTAGCTTTGTTCTTCTTCAAGATAATTAAGATCTGTGGAGTCTGGGGAGGTATTTGACTGTAGCCATATAAAGTTGTTCCCCCAACTTGAGGGGAAGGTAAGGCATGTTGTCTCATTTCTCATGTTTAACACTAAAATAATAAAATAGTAATAGTTTAAAATAATACATTGGGTAATGTGTTATGCACCTCTTTAAAATATGTACAAGAGGATTGTCAAGACTTCTCAGCTGTACCTCCAGACAGAGCCTATTCAAATTCTGGAGTTAAGTTTTGCTCTTAGCATTACTAAGGACGGGGTACGCAGAAAGAGCCTCCTTGTAGATTGTAGTATTTTTGAACCACAATCGGCTATACCATGGGCAATGGGCACCTTGAGCCAGCTAATCTTTCTCACACTAGGTCAGGTGAAAGGAACTGCAGAATGAACTCATCAAAGGTGACTTCCGTTTGGTAGTTTCAAATCTGGCTAGACACTGAAAAAGAAGATTACCAAAGACCAAGTACTAGATATGGGAAGAATTGACACCACTGCCCTTGTTATTTGGGGAATTAACGGCCATCAGGTGAAGTACACTTGGCACAACAAATGGCAAAGATCCATTGGATCTGGCAACCCACCTTTCAATCTATGACTAAGCCATCTCAGAACCAGCTGAGAAGCAAACATGGGATGAGAAGTAAAGGAATTGCTGGTCTGGAAAGGAGGTTGGATTTACAGCCTCTGAGCTGAGTCTGGCCAATGTTCATTCTCCCAGATACCTTAGAAATGTGCGGGTAGGATGAACCATTCTGTCCCCCTCAGCAATGGAGCCATCCCAATGCTCTAAACTGCCAGTAAAGTTGTAAGGAGACTTAAGACACAAGGACCACAATATAGAAATTTCAAATCGTCTTTCACAAATGAGCCATGTATCTCCCTCTGACCCTGAAAATTCTTCTTGATGGCAAAAAATGACAATCCACAAACACTAGAGGAATGAAGTGGAGAAGCTGATGGACTGTTGTCCTGAGGGCTTGCTTGGTGCTGTAAGTAGCACTCTGATGGATATGATCTACATTTCAATGGCAAACACAAATTTTATTTCTCTGTAAGCTCACTCATGATCTCATCTGGGCCAGAAGCAGTATGGAACTTTATCAGTGCTACCTTGACTTGTCTGTATTTTCTGAGGACTGTATTATTACGGGGGAAAGAAGCCTGCCATTCTGTGACTCCCCACTGGCAGTGCTGGGCCTGCACAAAGAACCACAAAGTGGGTTCTATATAAGTTACTCTCCATCACTTAGGTAGATAAGAATAGTAATTAATAATTGCATGCTACAAGTTGGTTTTGAGTTATGTTGTCCCTTTCCAGGGTCTTTTAGATAGTGAATATACAAAAGTGGTTCATCATATACAAAAGTGGTTCACTTTTGCGGTTGTCCTGGGATTGTGCAGCTTGGCCAAAGCCATCCAGGCTGGTACCTCTTGTAGGAAGCCCAGAGATGAATTGAACTCCTAACCTCTGGCTCTGCAGCCAAATATCTAAATCACTGAACTATTCAGCCATCCTTTGTAGCTAAAAGTAGTCATAAAAAGAAGTGTGGGTCCTGGAAATGTTACCTTTTTAGACATCAGCAACCAAAATTCTGCAACAACAAGTGGTTGTTGGCTGGGAGTTGTAATTCTCTCCCTTACTATTGGTGACCCCTTCAGCCATTCACCCAAATGTCTAACAGTGCAAACTGTGCAAAAGGTAAGTGTCAAATCTGGAGAAGTTAGTGAGATCATTGGGTATGTCAGATGGGCACTCTGGGATTTATGGCTGTTGGATGTTTGCCATGAATATCAGAAGGGACCGAGAATCCTACTTCTGTTTGTGGCCTCTAACACAGAACAGTTCTGATTTATGGCAACAGGTTTTCGAGGTGGAGAGGATTCAGAAATGGTTTACCATTCCCTTCTTCTGGTAGCAGCTTGAGACTCTGAAGCTTCCTGAAGGCCACAGACACTGGTTCTTCAAGCAGCAGCACTGGATTAATTGCAATGGATGGGTTGTTCATCAATACTGTAACAACCAGCCTGTCACCCTGTACTTGCTTTGGGTGCTTTCTTGCTTCTAATATGATTCAGAAAGATTTTTTGCTCAAATTGAGGAAAACCTGATGAGGAAAAAAAAAGATATTTCATGCTCACAATGAAGTATCAAAAATGTCAAATAAATAATCTCTTCAAGAATAATAAAAGGAATTAATGACTACTCTTTATACTCTAGCCTGAAGTGACCACAACAAACAACTGCACCCAATACCTATGCAAGCACATAGATTCAGTCAGGTCTTCTATCTTGCTTTTTTGTTTTCAAACCCAGGCTTATACTACTTGAACTAAGTCTGATAACAGCAGCCTTAGACAAATACCTCAGAAATGTAGACTGCCAAGGTTTTTCCATTTAGCACAGACAAGGTGAGAGCTTTGTCACCTGCACTATTTAAGTTTTCTTTAGATCTTTGCCACTGTTTGATTTTCCACTTCTTGTCTGAAGTTGCCTCAACTTCATCTGTTAGTATTAGACAAAATACAGTTCTTGGAATTCAGAGACCTATCAACCCGAGGAACATATTGTTTGACTCAGAAAGCTATTATCTCACTTCTCAAATCAGAAAAGAAAGCTTTGAAGACTTCTCTGCTGACATCAAGGTGTTTTTGCCATACAAAAACAAGCCACCTAAACAATGTAATCTATGCTGTTAATTGGGTGTTTCTTGTTTTGACAATTAGCTGCTCAAGAGGCTCATAATAATGATGATGGGGTCAATGTTCTGCCAGAAGAGGTCAATGTTCTGGTTAGTGAACTACCTATGGCCTTCCTTGTGAGAGCTAAACCATGCATCATTTTTCCACTGATGGTAAAGTGTGGAAAAGCAAATAAGAGTTGAAAACAAACTTATTTGTTGCCAAACGTATCTGGCAGCTGGGCTATTATGAGTGATGTTTTTGTTGTATAAGTGGGGGAGACGGGAAGGTGTACATCTGTATTACATAAATTATAAAATGTATGGAGTCTTTCAAAATTGTGACACTCCATTAAACTGGTTATGTGCTATAGATAGAGATTAAGAGGGCAAAACCAATAGGCTAAACCAATTTAGTTGTTTAAAGTAGACTGCCATCCTTGATTAGCTTTCTTTAGAGTAAGTCCCAATTTACTCAGTGAGGGTTTTTTCCAGTGGTGGGCAGCAACAGGTTCGCACACACCCTCTGGTTGGCGGGGGGGGGGGGTGTTAGCGAAATTGGGTGGCCATGCCCAACTCCCTGCCCTGCCCCATCAAGTTTTGTCCCTGCAAGTGGTTCAAGGTGTCCCTTGCTCAAAAGCCAGTCATATCCAACTCTAGGATGCAGTGCTCATCTCCATTTACAGCCAAAGAGCCATTGCTGCCTGTTTGCAGATATATACATGGCCATATGGCGGGCATGACTAGATTGCCCATGATGTAGGCTCTGCCCATGACATAGGCTCTGCCCATGGTGTGGTAGCAAAAAGTTTTGCTGCCCACCACTGGCTTTTTCTAAGCAGACATTCATAGAATTGTGCCATAAATTGTAACTGTTTATTTTATAAGCAGAGACATACCTGCACTATATTGCAAGATATTAAAGGGAAAAAGCAGCCACGGAAGTTTTGATCGATTTCAAGTACTGGCTATAATCCTACAGAAGAAAATAGTCACAATATTAAATTATTTTTAAGTTATGAAGGTGTCCCGGCCCACATTGCCTTGTTTTGAAAGGCAACAGATGAACATTGTAGCAGATAAATGAAGCATCCTGGGAGCTGTCTTTTTGTGACTGTATAATCTTCCCCTCCCTTAGGTATTCTTAACTTTCCCCTTGGCCTACAGAACCAAAGCCATTGAAGTCTACTTCGTATTGAATGTCTGTATGTATGCATTAGGATATATATGAAAAAGAGCAAAATTCTTGACCACTAATGACTGCATGAAAGAATTTCAATACCTACAGCTTGCATGAAAATTTACACCTTCAGAAATGCAGCTGCAGCTGCTATGTTGTACAATAAAACCTTGTATAAAGAGTGCCTCGCTTACAGACTAACTCGCATAAAGAGCAGAATGTTCTCTGAATGGTCGCTTCACTTAACAACTAAAACTAACCAAAAACTCACTTAACAACTAAATTGGGGGTCGCAATCCCTCCCCCCAGAAATCACAGTTGGTCACCTACAATGGTGTTTCGCTTAAAGAGCAAATTCACTTAAAGAGCAATCCCGTGGAACGCATTATGCTCTTTAAGCGAGGTACCACTGTATTTTCCTTTTGATCGTCCTGGTTTATACACCCATGTGTGTGTGTGTGTTTCTTCAAATTGCACTCTATAACAGACCACATAAGCTCTCCTTATACCTGGTACATATGGATCCAAATTGAATATGATTTTCATACCTTGCCTAAATTTGTCCAACTCTGCTTCCATACAAAGATGCTGGGAGAGAGAATTCCACAGCTTTGTAACCAAGTGAGAAAATGACCAAAATCTAAGACTTGACACTTTAGTCTGAGGAGCCAATGAAAGTCTAGAAGCCGCACACAGAGTCCTCTTCTGAGGAATATGCTGCGCCACCAGTTCTCCTAAATAATTAGGACAAGAACGACATAGTGCTTTAAATGTCAAAACAGGGAATTCAAAATATGTCCTTCACTAGAAAAAGCAGTCAATTCAGTATCCTACAATGAGATCATAAATTTAAAAGCATTCATTCTGCTTATTGTAGATTAAAAAGAAGAATGAAAATTTGCATTAGAAAAATAATATCTAAGTTCAGTAACTCAAAATAATGGTTCTTCAGCTACCTAACAGCCAAATAGTGCAGATCCATAATGACAAAAGTTTTGAAAATCTATCAAAGAGAAGCCCCAAGTAGTAGGATCATATAGTCCCCACCCTTCACAAGCCACCATGCCTGAACAGAAGTCCCACCCCTGAGGCAAAAATATCTGGGAGAGGGGTATGTGTTGTGTTTGTGAGGTCACCATGGACCAACAGGGTTGGTTCCAGAGCCCCAGGGTGTGGACAGAACATCTGATTGCTGAGATAGGTGGCTATTTGACCTGCCTGGGGCTACAGGAGGGGGATAGCAGAGGGGGAGGGAGGGAGGGAAGAGGAAAGAAGGTTGGTGGGGTAATCAACCATTTTGACAGTAGCTACATGATCCTACTACTCCCCCATTTGAAAAACGCTCCCGACCAGACGCTCCCGACCTTCCTCCGGCCCTCTTCCACCGTGGCCGGAGCCTGAGGACGCCAGCGCAGCTGCGGCCGGTTGAGCTCCTGCCCCCGCCTTCCCTCCGGGCTCGTCCACCTCGCCCAGAGAGCCAATAAAAGACCAGCGGCGGCGGGCGGCGGAAGACGCTCCCGACCTTCCTCCGGCCCTCTTCCACCGTGGCCGGAGCCTGAGGACGCCAGCGCAGCTGCGGCCGGTTGAGCTCCTGCCCCTGCCTTCCCTCCAGGCTCGTCCACCTCGCCCAGAGAGCCGATAAAAGACCAGCGGCGGCGGGCGGTGGAAGACGCTCCCGACCTTCCTCCAGCCCTCTTCCACCGTGGCCGGAGCCTGAGGACGCCAGCGCAGCTGCGGCCGGTTGAGTTCCTGCCCCCGCCTTCCCTCCGGGCTTGTCCACCTCGCCCGGAGAGCCGATAAAAGACCAGCGGCGGCGGGCAGCGGAAGACGCTCCTGACCTTCCTCCGGCCCTCTTCCACCGTGGCCGGAGCCTGAGGACGCCGGCCAGCGCAGCTGCGGCCGGTTGAGCTCTTGCCCCCGCCTTCCCTCCGGGCTCGTCCACCTTGTCCCGGAGAGCCGATAAAAGACCAGCGGCGGCAGGCGGCGGAAGACACTCCCGACCTTCCTCCGGCCTACTGTATATGTATTGGAATTTATTTTGTAACTTCATATCTTGTAACTTATGATTTGTAGCCTTTTTGCAGTGTGATTTTGCTTCATTATACTGTATTGTAACTTTATTTCGTAGTGTGGTTGTGCTTTACTGCACTACTGTATTGCATTGTTGTATTGTATTGTATTAAGTTGAATGACCTTGATTATGTTGTACTCTTTTGATTGTCTTATGTGTATGGTCTCTGTAAACCGCCCTGAGTCGGTTGTACCGAGTAGGGCGGTATACAAATTGAATAATAATTAAAAAAAAATACTACCCATGAACCACTTTTTATGGGAAGAAATCAGTGCTGTACTATACACAATTCCCAGGATGGCATGAACTTCAGCAGACACAATATAGTTTTGTTCCTAGTAGGTTTTGCTTTTTAACTGTGCTCATCAGAGCATTCAGAAGCTTTGAACCACAGCATATGGTCAATTGTAAATATTTGAAATGATTTTCATTACGATTATTGGTGGGAAATCTCAGAACCCTGGTCAAGGCAGGAAATTTCAACTCTAATAAATCAGCAGTCTTCTTGCCTACACATCCAGCATTGTGTTTCAAGAACCTTTCCTTTCCCCCCCATGGCATCGTACATAATGTTTGTCTCCAAATATGCACATTTTGTGAAATGTATTTTTTTAATCCCTTGTTTCACTTTTCAGATTTCTCTTTTGTGATTATTTGGTTGCCTTATAGAATTAGCCTCTCCTTTCTCAATGCCAGGAAGAAAAGTTGGTGGTGGTGGCATGTGTGTGTTTCAGGTGGTTGCCTATGGACCAGAATTATGCTGCATATTATAATTTCATTTAAGCTTGCACTTTTTGTTTGAAATTATTTGGAGGAGGCATGACTGGCATTACAGCATCATGGGTGTGGGTGGGTGTTAATACTTCCTTCTGTCTGGGAAAAAAGTCTCACCCAAGCTAGAACAACAACTATTGTAAGGGCCAATGGAAATATACTTCCTTTGTCTAATTGCAGCTCAGGGAGTAATAATTTTGGTAGACCAGTAGCCTATGAGATTAAAGGTCAGCAACACACCCTTACTTTGTGACATTCTCCCCATTCTATTTCTTCTCTACTCTACATTACTTGGAATTCCATTAAAGATGTATGCTTGTGTAAACCCATCAGCTTAATTTTCAGTGATCAAAATAACTTGAATCACTGAGGATTTGGTTCGTCAGCTCTTCCATTGGTTTAAATGGGCCTGTTCTAATTGTGAATTACTACACTGAAGATTCTGTGGGTCTACTTTGTTGTGGTTTACTATGCTAAGCAACAGGATTTGGCCCAGTGATGAATTGACTCAAGATAACATAAACGTTTCAGCTGGTGGTGCCACTGAGATTATGCACCCCACAGAGAGAGCAAGTTATCTGATGAAAGGAGGGCTTGCCTTTCTCCATCCAGCAGACAAAGAGAGCCTGGCATACAGGCTTGATTTTAGTGGCTTTGCAGAATGGGGGAAGGGGCTGGGCCAAGTCTATATGAGCTGGCCACACTCTTCCATTAGCCTCTTTGGCTGCTGGAGGGACAATGTGGCTGGAGGCTGCTTTCTTTTGTCTCATTATTGGGCTTCTGGGGCTAAGGTGTAGTGAGAGGAGCCAAGCTTGCACTAGCCCTCTCTAGCTGTGGGTAGTGCTGGGTGGATGAAGTTAATGGTGAATTCATTTGGGCATCTTTTGATGAGGTGGCTTGGATTGCCTAGCATGATTTATGCATATTAGTTGGGTATTCAGCTCTCATCATGAGACATCTTTGGGTCCAACATTGGTTCCTGTGAACTGAGTTGGTAATGGTCTCTTGGATGTAGCCTCAAGTGGCTGCTGGCCTGGGCAGTAGATGATAAGGAGAAACACTGCCCGGGGCAAGGATTTATCCAACAGAACCTGGGAGTGGCCGAATAGCTTCCCCTGTTTGGGATCCAGGTTTAGCACTTCAAGGGCCTCCTCCACCGCTGGTTAGGTTGAAGTTTATGTAAATGTGGCCCATGCCTTTCTCCAAATATTGTTGTCTTGCCTCTATATTTACACGGGCTGGGTGGGTATTACATTGATGGACTCCGCACTGGCGGGAATAAGTAGCAGAATTCTGATTCTTCTATTTAAGCAATTTAAAACATGCATACCAAATGCTTGCCCTCATATAATTTTATGCTAAATAATTTTCATGGGAAAAAGTCATAACAGCCTTTCTCTTTCCCATGCATGTGGTACACCAAAACAGAAGGTCTGTGTCATTCACGAGGATTCCCTTTAGGGAAAGGACCCCCTTTGTGTATCTATTTTGGGTTTAAAATGAATCAGGATTACACGTTATTTAATATGGCACTGTTAATCTAACACTGCTGTGCTGTCTTTGTCTAAAGTCCTAGCTTCTTTATTTCAATTCTAGCAGTTAAAATCTGTTACTTTCTACCTATCATGAATATGTTATATCATTTGAGGAGTACAATACTACTTGTTATGTTCCATGCTGGAAAGGTCAGTGGTAAACCCTAAATAGTCACAACGCATTGAAGGGATTGCCAAATTTCCATGACCTTGCTACACTCTTTGTCCTAGGTAAACGGACTTTAATAATCCCTCACCAAGGTCTGACATTTAAGAATCAAGCTCGGCTTTGTTGTTTTTAATGATAATATTATGATAGAATGTTAAGTTATTTATTAATATATCCTGCATGAAAACATAGAAGTCAAGGGAAGAGAAATAAGATTCATCTATTCTCCTGCTTGTGACATGTAAGACCTATTGTGCTGCTATTTCTTCTAGGCCCACCTATCAACTTTTTTGGCAGAATCTTGTTAGGATGCTTGGCATAGCATTCTACCCAGTGGTGGGCAGCAAAAAAAAAAAAATGCTACCACACTGTGGGCGGAGCCTATGCCATGGGCAGATCTTATGTCTTGGGCAGAGCCTACATCATGGGCAGGGCCTACGTCGTGGGTGATCTAGGCATGCCTGCCATATGGCCATGTATACATCTGCAAATACAGGCAGCACTGGCTCTTTGGCTGTAAATGGAGATGAGCACAGTACCCTAGAGTCAGTTTTGACTGGCTTTTTAGCATGGGAGACCTTGAACCTTTTGCAGGGACAAAACCTGTTGGGTCAGGGCAGAGAGGTGGGCATGGTAACCCAATTTCACTACCCCCCTGCCTGAACGCCACCCAATTTTGCCACCACCACCCCTGCCCAGAGGCCACCCAATTTTGCCACACACACCCTTCCTGTGGGAGTGTGAACCTGTTGCTACCTACCACTGATTCTACCTCATCCCCCACTTGTAACCATGAAAGCCCCTGAAAATGCCCCTTGAAAGTAATAGGTCTTCTACATGTCCTGTGGGTGTTGTGAATAGCCTGTTGTAGAAAGAGAAGGAAAAGAACAATGGTACATGCAACATATCATTGTATTATGGTATACATTGATTAAAATATTTGCCTTATGGCTTGTCTACATGGTTGCGAAAGAGAAGCCTGGATCAAGCTAAATAGGGTTGGTAGGAGGTTTGGTATGCCATTTTGTGCAATCTTTGCATTCCAATGGCAAATGGAATTTGAACAACTGTATTTGGGCAGTATAAAAATGTAATAAATTAAATAAATTAAATACTTTGTCTGAATCAGCTTTCCTCTAATTTGTCAATATCATGAAGTGGCTTAATAAGACAGTTATTTCATAATATTGGCAACATTATCACTTCTTTTAAGCCAGTCAAGAAAAGTAAACAAAACCCCTCTCCCGTCCCCTCCTGTCTCTTCCTGCCACCACTGTTCCATTTTCCCTTTGTAAAAAGCCAATCATGTTGTTCCATCCTATTCTATGTCTAAATATACACCTGTTCTCTCCCCCTCCCCACCCCTCTTTTGTGTGTGTGTAATGATCAGAAGTAGAAGGCTCTTTCCCAGCGACTCACTGGCTACAACTCTGAATGACTCACCAGTCTTATGCATATCCACATATTATCAATTCCTTTTAACCCCAGGACAAAATCAATCAACGTCCTTTAATGCCTTTAAAATATTTTCCCTTTCAGATTGCTCCTTCCATTTTTCAAGTCTTCCTGGGTGCACTAAGGGAAGGGAATTAATTCTGCAGCCAGCAAATTACTTAGATTGATCCCACCCAAAACCTCTCAATTATTAATAAATTGCCTTCCTATGTACAACCAACATTTAGATTTTCTGGAGCCTGCATGAGCTTGCACATGCATGTCTTTCTAAGATGCATCTGATTTGAAAGGGAACATTATGCCTTCCCACCCTAGATAGATAGATAGATAGATAGATAGATAGATAGATAGATAGATAGATAGATAGATAGATAGATAGATAGATAGATAGATAGATAGATAGATAGATAGATAGATAGATAGATAGGTGAAAGGTTTATGTGATTGGAAGAGAAACCAGAGTAGACAAATAGCTAGCTAGCTAGCTAGCTAGCTAGCTAGCTAGCTAGCTAGATAGATAGATAGATAGATAGATAGAAGGATAGGATAGGATAGGATAGGATAGGATAGGATAGGATAGGATAGGATAGATAGATAGGTGAAAGGTTTATGTGACTGGAAGAGAAACCAGAGTATGTAGATAGATAGATAGATAGATAGATAGATAGATAGATAGATAGATAGATAGATAGATAGATAGATAGATAGATAGATAGATAGATAGGTGAAAGGTTTATGTGATTGGAAGAGAAACCAGAGTAGATAGATAGATAGATAGATAGATAGATAGATAGATAGATAGATAGATAGATAGATAGGATAGGATAGGATAGGATAGGATAGGATAGGATACGACAGATAGATAGGTGAAAGGTTTACGTGACTGGAAGAGAAACCAGAGTATGTAGATAGATAGATAGATAGATAGATAGATAGATAGATAGATAGATAGATAGATAGATAGATAGATAGATAGATAGATAGATAGATACTTAAATTATACAGCTGTAAATACAGATATTGATATAGGTACAGTAATACCTCATATAACATTAGTATCGAATAACACTAAAATCGCATAACATTAAGGAATCTGGGGGGAAGAATTGCATCAGATAACATTAAGATCCTATGGGATGCTTCAGATAACAACCGCTAAAGCCTGTGTGGTTACAATGTATCTCTATGGATCCCATAGGATTTTAACATGCATCAGATAACACTAAAAATCATATAACACCAAGACTTGTGGAACCAGGTTTTAGTGTTATATGAGGTTTTACTGTATTTCTAAAGATATGTATCTCTACATTGGGCTGCCAGGGATTCAAATCAAATAAAGCTGTTTGGGAAAAAAGAGAAACAGGTTTTTGCCAATTTTCCTTTCATGTTTTGGCAGGTGAAGGAAATTCTTCAATGCCTTCAAGTTCTCCCACCAGAGAGAAAGATAAAAAAATAATAATAAGCAAGCAAGTCAATACTCTTTAATGGTATTCCAGCTGTCTTTTCTCAGAACCTTGTTTGCAGACAGCCATGTCAGCATTCTGACTGAAATAAATGTTCCTAGCCTGAAGTTCCAATACTGAATGGCTCCAGAACAATTGCTGAGATGCACATTTTGGTGGTGCCAGAGACTGCTTAGGCAAATTGAATATTATGTGTGATGTTTACATATTTTCTATGAGGGAGTGAAGAAGGGACCAGGAAAACAAAAGAGGCTGGGTTCTGTTGTCTGATGAGCAACTTAGAGTAGGGAAGGACTGCATTGTCATATCACTCTCTTTCAGTTCAAACTAATTAATTAAGAATAAATGCCACCCCTTGGGTTTACTCCCCCACCATTACCAATGCAAATTTAACATCACTATGCTGTGCTTCAGGGTGCATCCAGCATTCCTTAATATGTGTTGCTTGACACATTTCACTGACTTCAGTAACCAATTTATCCAGACTTTATATGGCATTAATATGTAAAGGAGTAGTTAAAAGAATGTGCCTTTGAGGATTCGAAGAAGAATGTTTTTTGTCTGCCAAATGGGTTTGTTGGTTAATTATATTTAACTATATAATATTTACATTTAAATATTTCTCTTCTTGTAGGACAGGGTTGGGAATAGATAGCTTTATAGATTGTGTTTAACTGTAGCTGCCATCATTTCTCCCTGTTGTGTTTGCTGACTAGAACTTATGGAAATGGTAGTTTAGTAGCACTGGACAGTCATGCATTCCCCACTCCTGCTTTAGGTTAGAGATACAAGTCTGTTTTCCCATTCTTACAGGTGAGAATTAAACATTTCAAAGATTTTCTATCCACTGGGGAGATGTGGTAATGCATTAGCTTCTGCACTGCCTAAACAACATGCAAATAATTGGCATTGTAGCAGCAGCCAGAAGTTGGCAACAGACAGGCACCAGAGCTGTGGCTGGCCAATAGGCACTGTTGCCAGGTTTGAAAGCCACATTTGGTGCCAGGACAGAGTAGTGAGCAGGACATGTCAGACAAAAGGTGTGGAGAACACCCCAAAATATGGGAACCTTTTCACTCACTATAAGAGCAGAGACTGGAAGCATTCAACAGAGAATTGGACAACCATCTGTCATATTTGTTTTGATTTGGATTCCTACATTAGGCAGGGGGTTGGACTTAATGACCTAAAAGGCCCCTTCCAACTCAGTGATTGTATGATTCTATGATTGTGGATGCTAATTTTGTGATCAGGGTAAATGGCTGTCATTGCTGGAAACTTGTTATGAAGATGGCAAGGCTAGAGGTCAGCCTTCGCCTTCCATTCACAGAAGGGAGGGCAAGAATAGAGGTTTGTTTGTTTTGTTTGTTTGTTCAGATTTATATTGCTGCCCATTCGCCGTAGTGACTCAGGGTGGCTTACAATAAAAAAACAACAACAGTACAGTAACAATCATAAAATATAACCCCACATAAATAACCAAACCAAAACATAGACTATCTCCCTTCCAGCCATTGGTGGGGGCTTGGATATGGCGGTGAGGTCCTCAGCCGCCTACCAGGCCATGGTGTCTTCTCCCTTTGGCCATTGGTGGGGGCCCGGAAGTGCCGACAATGTCCTCAGCTGCCCGCCAGGCCATGGCATCTTCTCCCTCTGGATGAGAACCCCTCTGCTGATGAAGTGTTTTCTTTGTCCCAGACAGAGTGATATCTTGGCCACACAACGGGGGAAGGAGCTGGGCTACATGTGAAGAAACAGGCTGAGGGTGACCCCACTAGTGTCTGTGCTCTCCTGGTGAGAATCGCTCAAGGAGACATCAGATACCCTATTCCAGGAGTTCTCAACCCTGGGTCATGCTTCAGGGGCCAGATGGCCATTTTGCCCTTCCTCCACCACATGGCACTTCCTGCTCTGACATGAACAATTTTTCAGCAGCATGTTCTGCCCGGCCCTTCATATCTCTTACTGTGGCCACGTGACCTTTACTTTCTCCCCTATGGCTGCCTTGAAAAATCCGTCAGAGCAGGTTATGCAAGTCTGAATCTTATTTCTGCAGTGTTGTATCTATATTAGCATCTTTATACACAGTTGTGTGAATAAACCATCATGTCATGTTTCAAATATCTAGCAACAAACATGCATACACAAACCACTTATAACCCACATAGCACAGCCTAGGCACAGAGCAATCATGGTTTTATGGCAATTAAGGTCCATAGGGCTAATTCTTCTATTTATTACAACAGCTACAAATATTTATTGCTAACTAATCTTGAAAAGTTAGCCATGTTGGCTTTGAACTTGAGGGAGTTGTAATCTAAAAACACGAATACTCTGAACTCTGGAATGTTTTTATTTTGTAGCTTTGTAGAATTTCAAAATGAAGTTAGACACAAATTGCTTTCAATAGTCTGTGTATATGTTTTGGTCATGAAAGCCTGCAAGTCCCTTCTTGACTCTTCACCATTGTATTTTCTCCACACACATTTCCTATTTATGGACATCAGAGTTTGCAAAAGCTTTGAAATGTCATCAAATTGATAGCTTCTGAATGCCAGCATGGAAATGTCAACAAAGTTTGGGTTCAAGCGAAATCTAGCAAACCTTTTGAAGTTTACATCTGCTTAAGTTTTGTTCCTGACTGTCAGGCCAACCAAAGAATAAGGAGATATAAATAGGATAGTTGCATCCTGTACACCCAAACCACCTACACCTAATTTAAGTACATTTTTTGTCTCTGTTGATTACTATTTTGAAACCAAGCCATTCTTAAACTTAGGCAGGCCTGCCAATAAGAAGTGTACTTTAAACAGTAGAAGCAGCATCTGTTGTATTTGAAAAGTACAGCTCTTCAGTCATGCAAATAGTTCTTTTCCCTTTTCCTTCTTTTCTTTGTGTTTTTTTAAACATGTGTGGCAGCTGCAGCAGGAAAGTCAAGGCTTAGATTTTCTATATGAAGTTCTGTTCGCAAACAAGAAAAGTGAAAAAGAAAAAGACAATATTAAAATAATAAATTACATTCCATTTGTTGTCATTCACACTACAGAATTTGGGACCATCAAATTCACATCCCAAGAAAACCATGAAACTCTGACCTTGAACCAGTTACCCATTTCATAATTTGACCTACCTCTGTTGTGAAATGGGGAAAAAGGGAGCCAAGCACAGCCTTAAACAAATTGGAGGAAATCTGGGATTTGTTGTCGTTCAGTTGCACAGTCGAGTCTGACCCTTTGCAACCCCGTGGACCTCTGCATGCCAGGCTCCTCTGTCATCTGCCATCCTCCATAGTCCACCCAGATCTATGCCCATCACATCAATGATGCCATCTAGCCATCTCATCCTCTGCTGTCCCCTTCTCCTTTTGCCTTCAATCTTTTCTAGCACCAGGGCCTTCTCTAGTGACTCCTCTCTTTTTATTTGATGGCCAAAGTACTTTAGCTTCATCTTCAATATTTGTCCTTCCAAGGAGAAGTCAGGATTTATTTCCTTTAGGATTGACTGATTTCATCTCTTTGCAATCCAGGGGACACTCAAGAGCTTCCTCCAGCACAGTAGAGTGTCCAGTGCTTAAAAAGGGCCACATCTTAAATGTGACAAAATTACTAACCTACTGATTTAGTTGAAAAATAAACATTCAGAGGTCAATGAAGAAATGTTAACATTATGGATACCTAAGCTCTGCTGACTAGCAAAGCACCCAGAATGGCCAAAATGCTATTTTGGAAGATAAGATGAAGAAGGGGTTGACAGAAGGAACCAAGGAGACCAGATGAAACAATATTGCTTTTGTGTTTTTGTGCAAGGAAGGGACAGGAAAAATAGCAACAGTCTTGTGTTGTGTGAGACCAGAAGAACAGTGTGGCTTTGAGGGGAAATGTCTTGAGGTGGATAGCAATAAACAATCAGGTTGGATGCTGCACAGAAAGTAAACAATCAGGTTGGATGCTGCACAGAAAGAGCCTATGGACCACAGATTAGGGACCCTTGTCCTAGACCAGTGGTTCTTAACTTGGGTTCGATCGAACCCCAGGGGTTCAATGAGTCAGTCTCAGGCATTCGGCATACATATGTGTTTGTGTCCATCTGATCCGTTCAACAGTGTATTTATGGCAATTTCTACAAAGGGTTCGCCGAATGCACATATGAAACTTGCAGGGTTCAGTACCTCTAACAAGGTTAAGAACCAAAGTCCTAGACAGTCTCCCATTTTGACAACATCCAGGCTTAGAGTGAGCCTTCAAAGGTTACAGCCAGGTTTCATACTAGGGCTTTCTACCGTGTACAAGTAGCTCATTTGCTGGAAGATCCACATTGGTTAAAAGAAACCAGCCCATATCCATTGCGTTACTTTTGGCTTATACACTCCTATGCTGTTCAGGACTGGCCTAGCTAACAGACTTTCTTATATAACAGCTGTCATTCTTATATAACAGTTGTCCTTTTTTTAGTATTCTGAGAAAATACATTCTCCTAATAGTACCACAACCTGGTGGGTTTTCTTAAGTTGTGGTCCAAGGGAAGGATGTTTTTCCTGTGATTCAAACCATGTGCAATGGTCTCTTCATCAAAATTAGACTGGCTTCCAGTTTTTGATATTTCCACCACCATCAGAATAATAGAAAAATAATTATATCTTGCTAAGTCAACTAATGGTGATCCTTGCCAGGATTTCCTAGGTGTAAAAGTCTCAGAAGTGGTTTATCAGTTTGGTCAGGGTCTTCTAGGGTATAGCTTGCCCAAAGGCACACAAGTTGACTTTTCTACCAGGAAGCAAAGAGGGAATCAAACCAAATATTTCCCTGGCTGTGTTAATGGAATTTATAGCTTTTAACTGCTTCATTATTTTAGCTGCTAGTTTTATTGCATTGCTTATTTGTATTTAAGTGTTTTAATTTTAAATATTATATTATAATGACATTAAACTTATTTTAACGTTTGTAATTCTATTGGATTTCAATTTTGTTTTGCTTTTAACTGCTTTGAGCCCTAAATCTGGCAGACAGGCAGTATATCATTAAATTGAACTGAATTGAATTGCATCACATTGGGATTTTTAAAATGTTTTTAAAGTGTTGTTAAATAAACAACAGCCAAATATATCCAGTAAAATGCAGAGGCATTTTATCTCATACTCAATTTGATTTTATTAATGTCATTTAACTGTCCTTATTCTTTTGTCCTGCCAACCTAGCAGTTCGAAAACAAGAAATTGCAAGTAGATAAATAGGGACCACTTTGGTGGGAAAGTAACAGTGCTCTGTGTGCTCCAGTGTTTAGTCATGCCTGCCACATGTCCACAGAAATATTTGCAGAAGCAGACACCACTGGCTTTTCAGCTTTGAAACAGAGATAAGCACTGAACCCTAGAGTCAGATACGACTGGCTTGCGAGCAAGGGAAACCTTTACATTTATCTTTACTATTCTTTTGGGAGGTGTTCAGGATTTGGTTATTCTTTCTTTGGTGCTGCCCCCTCCAGAAAAGAAAAGAAGTGTGGAGATATCATTCCAGTCTCAGGAGTGGAAAATAATCAGTCTAGATCAGTGGTTCCCAAACTTTTTTGGCCATGCACCCCTAAGTATCTCTAAAATCCTGATGGCTGACACCCACCTCCCACCCCATGACATATAAGTCTTATTACTGAAAAACAGGGGCATAGCGGGGGGGGGACCCTCCTGAGCTAACAGCCCATGCCCCCCAACCCACTCATGATGCCAATTTATATATGTGAATGTGACATTGTTGCCCCTCCAAATTTTTTCCCCTCCTGAAAATCCCCCCCCCCTCCAATTTGGAATCCTGGCTACAAATTCTCAAATTGCCCTCCCCCCCTTAAAAATCAAATTGCTCCACAATTTGGGTCTGGCTGCTTCTTGATTTTAAAACTCTCCTTTTATCCACTTGCATGCTTTTTCTCTTCTCTTGTATATAACGTAGAATTACATGTCTACATATCATTTATTTATTTATTTATTATTCACATTTATATAGCCGCCCACTCACCACATCGTGGCGACTCAGGGCAGCTTACATATTAAATATAGAACTACAAAAAGGCAAGACAAGAATGGCAAGAAGGGGAATATACAAAAGTTTGGATAATGGGGCAAGGTGTCCTTGGCTGCCCGCACAGCCGAGGCAGTGTCTTCGGCCGAGACTCCTGCTGGTGGCCCTTTTCTATCCCCCTGGATAGGTGTTGTGAGTCGGGGGGAGGGCAGAGGCATCCGTGGCTGCCCGCACTGCTGGGGCAGCGGAAGTGGCTGCCCACACAGCCAGGGCAGCGTCTTCGGCTGAGGCTCCTGCCGGTGGCTCTTTTCTATCTCCCCGGGCAGTTGTGAGTCCAGGGGGGGGGGCGGAGGCATACGTGGCTGCCCACACGGCCAGGGTGGCAGAAGCAGACGTCCATCTTCTTTGGAGTGCAGAGATTGAGGAGAGAAAGGGGGGAAAGGAAAAGTGGCTAACGAATGAACATCCGGAAGAAAGGGGCAGTCTCCAGGCCTCTCAAACAAGCAAGGAACTATACAGCTAAGTTAGTAGGAGGGAACAACTGGGACAGAAAAAGCAAACAGGATCATGCTCTGCTTTGAGACTTTTCTTCATGGAGAAACATTCAAGGCTTTAGTTTTCTTAACAGGCTCCTTGTGGACAGCAGAGATTAAACTATTCATATTTCAGTGAGAAGCATCAGGTGATACTTCTGGGCACACTTGGGTTGGGATTCTGAGCACCTTATCAAAGCAGCAATGTTGAAACAGAAAATTCCAAAATGCTCAGGGAACCAAAGTACTTGGGGCTTTCCATAACATTTTTTAGATATCGATCAAAATGCTCAAATTAAATGCATCCACCCATTCTTTCCTTTTCTATGGGCAAATTGTTGTTCAGTTTTTTTTTCTTTTCATCATCTTTATTTTTTGATGTTTAAACCCAACTATATATGTTCTATTGTATGTAAAAGGATGAATCATATGTCCCATAAAAATAGCCATGAAAGCAATTATAAGATTTATGGTGTTTGCACATTAGGTGTGCTACAGCAGCCATATAAATTATAGATGTGGACATTAAAAACATCTGGCCGGGTATATTTCCATATGGCTTGATGTAATTCATGTTCTTCTCTTTTACCCTCCTTACTACTGACCTACATTCCTTCATGCTGGCATATTTTATTTATCTGTTATTTAATGTATGTTTTCTATAACTATATTGCTATTTATCCCTTTTATCTTTGGGTATATGCAGTTAGAATGTAGGAAATTGCTTGTAGATAAATAGGTATCGCTTCAATGGTAAAGGTAACAGTGTTCTGTGCTCTCTGGTGTCTAGTCATGCCTGCTACATGACCACAGAAATGTCTGTATTTTTATCTGTTTTTATGTCTATTTAATGTCTATTTAATGTGTGTTTTTAATGTGTATTTTATTTGTTTTATATGTATCTTTATGTATTTTTATGTCTATTTAATTTGTATTTTTATGTGTACTTATTTTTATGGGTTTTTTTTGGCTCCACCCATGACATCGGCTCCACCCATGACATCATGATGTTGGCTCCGCCCATGATGTCATGACGTTGGCTCTGCCATGATATTGGCTCTGCCCACAGTGTGGTAGTAAAAATTTTGGCTGCCCACCACGGGCCAGGATACCTAAGAGACCGCATCATCCCAAGGACATCTGTCTGTCCCACCAGAGCGGACCGGAGAGGCTCTCTGGTCGTACCTTCAGCTAGAGAGGCTCATCTCTCTAGCACTAGAAGGAGGGCCTTCTCTGTGTCCGCCCCGGCCCTATGGAACCTTCTGCCAACAGAATTGCATCTCCCGGCAGAGCTGCTGCCTTTTCGGAAGGGTGTAAAAACCTGGCTGGCAGGGTAGGTCTGGGGTACTGGCAGCAAAATGACCTCAGCCTGCTGTTTGGTTTGGAACCCCCCCCCCCTTTTTGCTCTCCTAAGTTTTAAATTAAAACTAAGGTCTAGCTGTGATTTTAAATTGGTTTTAATTATAGATTTTTAAAACTTTTAATTTGTTTAATCTGTATTGTTCTGATGTTTTATGATGTGTCAAACCACCCTGGGTCACCTTGGTGAGGAGGGCAGTATATAAATACAAATGAATGAATGAATGAATGAATGAACGAACGAGCACCACACCCTAAACTTGGATACAACTGGCTTTTGAGCAAGCGTGACTTACCTTTACCTATATGCAACCAGAAAATGTCCCCCTATCTTTGATTAACACAAGAATTTCTGATTTGCTTCACCGCATTCTCCCTTTAGCTATAAATTAGTCAGTCAAGTTGCCCTCAGACGCCAGTCATGCTATATTATGTAGTTTTATTTTGAGACGTATTTGTTGGTTGTCTATTTTGATTTGTTGTGTGTTCTATCATGTTATTTGATATGGGCAGTACAGAAATGTAATAAATAAATATATGTATTTATTCAGATTAACCAACATGTGGTGTGTGTCTCCCCCCCTTTAATTCAGCACCTGTTGTAATCTTCCTTTGTATTACCAAGTAAGAATACTTGAACTTTTTGTTTGCCCCACATTTTTAAACACTTCCTGGGCAAATTTGAAGAGAAGAAGACAATTATCTTTGGGATTACATCCCCCCCCCCAACTTTCCTTATGCGGTTCTCAAGCTCAACAATGTGAAAAACTTGTGCAGATAATGAATATCAGAGGATGCAACATGCATGCTTTCAAATAAAATAAAAATTGTCTTTGGGAAAAACACATAGTTTAGAATGAAACATTAAAAATAGAATTTAACTAAGCTTTTAAAAGCATTTTAAATATGTTTTTAAAAAGTAAATTATGTGCAAACAGGATGAAACAGGCATGGACCAGAATAAGAAAATTTGCCTACCTCTATTCTGGCTAGATTTTTGCAATTAGAAACAGCTGGTTTAAGCAGTAAAGGATGTGTGATAATATTATAACCTCTTTGACAGTTTCAGAAATTGCAAACTAGTGTGCTTTAATTCATTGACTGCAACTCACATCTGAGAATGCATTTTTTTCCTTAAGCAGGAAAAATGTCACTGGTGTGAATTTATTTAAGGTGGATCCCATCTTGCCATGAAGTGATCCACACACTATGATCTCGGAGACATCACCCATGGCACACATGAAGCGCGACATGCAGGATTTAACACTGGGACTGCAATGGACTGCTGCAGCCTTGAGGATATGGACAAGGTGCACCTTCACAGCCAGTCCAACTGGCCTGGCCTCTTCTGCCTCCATGACCGTTGGGAATTAGAGTCCTTCCTCTGCTCAATTTGCTGTTGGGGCCAGTGGCGTAGTATGGGGTTCAGCCACCCAAGGCATAGGCTAAATTTGTCGCCCCCTGGGAGGGGTCCAGGACAATGGTGGTGGTGGAGGGTCCCGCCCCCCCAAAAAATGTTGCCCCCAAAAGTGCTGCCTCCCAAAAGTGCCCCCCGGTCGGGCTGCCCCCCCCCCCCCGCCCCTGACATGCTACACCTCTGTGTTGGGTCCAATATAATGGTTTCCAGTGGCATTTCCTCCACTGAGGATGACCATCACCCCACCTAAAGGGGCTCATTCGCCCATAGCCGTTGGCCCCTTTAGTGAGTCTGGTTAGTTAACTGCCGCCTGACACTTGGCGTTGAATCACTGGCTGTACGGTCTACTCCATTACCGTAGCAGGATGTCCTGCCAGACAGGTGTGTTTTAATTACTCGGTGACAATAGCAAGTTCTGTTTGCTTGTTGATTTTACAAACACAGCCATTACAATAACTGCTTCTGTGGAGGTTAACTCCTTGAAGTTGCAAATTATTGAAGTCCAATTATTTTGCTCCTTACTTGTTTTGTTCTCTAAATTTTCTGAGGCACTTTTCTGCTCAGAATTATGGTGGAAAATCCTCACTTGAGAATGAGGAAATTCATAAAATATTTTCTACCATTTTCATCGCACAACAAGGGGTTGTTGTTGCTGCTGCTGTTCTTGTTCTTCTTGTTTTGCATCATTTGTGGCAATCAAGCAAGCCTTCTTCATTTGTTGTGCTGCATTGCTTCTCAAAGGGAAAGTTTTATATCTCTGCTACGAATGGGAATTCTTATTGGCTCCTATCTCTGTCCCAACTCCTGCCAACCTAGCAGTTTGAAAGCAAGAAATTGCAAGTAGAAAAAAGAAGGTAATAGCATTTCATGTGCTTCAACATCTAGTCATGCCTGTCACATGGCCATGGAAGTGCCTGTAAATAGAGATGAGCACTGTACTTTAGAATTGGACACGGCTGGCTTTCGAGCAAGGGAGACCTTTACCTTTAAGATGAAACTTAGTCAATTTATCCATTCCGAGATAAAATTTCTGAACAACGTTTTGTGGATGGCCCAAAGACTGTTGGAAAGGGATACTGTATGATATAACGAGGAAGACAGGTCATACAGTCTGAACACCCTCATTCTTATCCTAGTACTGTAGTGACTTTAGAAAGGGACACTAGAAGGAGGAGAAAAAAGGAATATAGTAAGTAAATTAAGTAAATAAATAAATATAAGACTGTACTCAGGATCCTGAATTAAACCATACAAGCCAAAAGAAACAGAAAAATAATCTGGCCATTAATAACAAACACATACATACGTGAATGAATTTCTTTTGCAGTAATCTCTTACAGGAACTTATTTCATTCATGCACGTCACAGCTCAGAAAATACTACTAGAGTGCATTGACCTGCTGGGCAAACATCATCTTTAATAAATCCTATGAACAGATCTTTTGTTTGCTAGTTGGCTGTGTTAATACGTCACTCAGAGATATACGAGATAGCAGGCTATACAGCAATGGCTTAGACCTCTGGAATTTTTCAAGCAGCTTGTTCCATGCTGCCTCTTTTGTGGCCCTGATGTGGCTGCCATGGTGTTGCAGCAGGGCAAGGGGTATGTACGGAGTTGTTGAATTAAGCTGAGGACAAAGGAAATATATTTAACAGAGTATCTGAGGTCGGCTCTTAGTGGTTTAATAGGATTTATGAACAATGAGTAGGACTGCTGATGGTTCCACTTTTTCCTAATGATAAGGAGTCATATTTCGACTCCTGAAGCTATTTATTTAGCATGTCAGCTTCTCTTCCAGTGATTGCCCTTGACAGCTTTGGGTTATTTGCATAGCAAGGAGAAGTCAGAGGCAGCAGGCACCGAGATTTAGTGGGAGACAAGTGACATTATGGAAATTAGCCACTTTCCCTGGAATTGCCGGTGAGCTAATTCCAAATGCTGTTCAAATGCTGCTAACTGCCTAGGATCCCCATTTCATACATTGGTATACCCCAGTGATATGACCTGACAAGAGAGAGGACCTCCTATGGCTCATCTCCAGCAAGAACCACAGAAGCACAGAATGAGCAACCTCTTGAATTCAATGACTGGATATATCTTTTTCAAACCATTTGGCAGGAGTTAAGATGAAAACAGACAAGCAAGGTCAGGCACAAGATTTAACTTGATTTTTCGAGATGGAAAAAAGTGTCGCTCTATAGTCCTGCGCAAGCAGATCATGAAAACCATCTTGAATTCTTGCAAATGAGTGGGAATGAGAAGATCTGTCAGTTTTACTTTATCCTACAATGGTGTCATGTGCCGCTTCAAGTATTTCCCAAACTGAGTGTGAAGATAAAGATAAATTCTGGTAAATTTTTCAAAAATGAACCGAAACAAAATAATCATGTCAACAGGTCAATTGTAATAGGGACAGTTGGGGGTGGGGGCATGTAGGAGCTGCCTGAACTGCTCTGTATCTTCAAAAGGGCATCCAGATGGAGACTGACCTGTCCTGGATCCTTAAAGAGACATTCCAATCCCTTCCGACCTGGGCTTCATGACATTATTTCTGCATTTCAATATCTGAAGTAAAAATAAAAATCCCTCAAATGAGAGGAAAACACAGACATCTATTATTGTGGTGAAGAGGGGAGAGAAATAATGGATAACACTTGCATGATTATTTCTTGAATCACTAGACAGGGAAGAAGAATGAGACAGAAAAGGGAGTGGCAAAAAGAGTGAGCAAAGGGGAGACCTCATATATTTGAGGCTCTGGCTTTCTCCACCAATGGCTTAGAACTTGCCCAGTGGTAGCATATCTGGTGCTTTATCACCAGAGAATACGACCTCCATGGCAAAGGATGGCCTTCCCATTATCAAAACAATATAATTGCCAACAGCCAATGAAAAATGGATCCTCTCTTAATTTGGCTACTCCTCTTTTAAGGCCATATAGGGAAGCCCTGGATACAGTAATACCTTGGATAACGCTAAGACCTGGTTCCACAAGTCTTGGTGTTATCCGATTTTTAGTGTTATCCGATGCATGTTAAAATCCTATGGGATGGATCGGATAACGTTAAAGTTCCATAGAGATACATTGTAATCGCACAGGCTTTAGCAGTTGTTATCCAATCCATCCCATAGGACCTTAACGTTATTCGATCCAATTCTCCTCCCCAGATTACTTAACGATTATGCGATTTTAGTGTTATCCAAGGTAAACTTTAACCGAGGTATTACTGTATTCAGCATTCTAAGTAGCCAAATGAATATGAAAAAAAGCTGGGAAAGAACAAATATTTCCCTCCATTTTACCCCCTTGACTCTCAAAGGGGTAAAAGAAGAATTAAAGAATTCATTTTTTCTCTCTCTCTCTCTGCAATCTCAGTTATTATGTGTAGGCAATCATGACTATGAAAGCTACAATTTACTACTGTTTCTACCACCACCGAGATTAAAGTGAGAAAACAAATCCTTTCAGACTAGGGACTGTCAAGTGCCAAAAGATCTTTAAACTGTAATGTGAAATCTAGCAGGTCCTCAACAAGCTTTATGTGTCTGAATAATGGATGGAGCCAGAGAGTTTGATCTGGCTTTGAAAAGCTGAGGAAAAATAAGCCATGAATCCTGACACAGATAGTGAGGGAACTGTTTAAGTCAATCCCTATGTTCTCTTGGGATGTCTGCATTCTTTTAGAGAGAGTGATAAGAACCTTTTGCTATTTACCCCCATGAACACTTGCCAATGACTTCAAAGGGTTTTCCTAATTGACTTCAGATTGAATAAACAGAATGCTTTCTGCAAACTGCTGCTGCAGGCAGCCTTAACTCTCCAGTGTCAGCATGCTATGGGCCCCACACAAACTTCTAAAAGGAAGAGAGACCATTTAGGATTTGCAAAAGAGAGAAGGGGGGGAGGGAGACAAAGAAAAGGCAACAAAAGAAAAATTCAAGAGATCGATGCAGTCTGCTCAATTGGCCATCTGTGAGACCAGCTCTCAAGTCTTGTTTCTTTGTGCCTGAAGTCAACCATGTTCGAAGATCCATGTGCATCTCTCCAAAGAGAGATTATAGCTAGCTCTGGTGTCTTTTTGGTTGAAGGCTTTCTCCTTCTCTCTCTCCACTCCAGCAGCAACAGAATGAAACATTAATTACACACTTTCTTATCTTTTCCTTTATTTAAAAGACTTTTCAGTCATGTACTTGCATGACATCTTTTAAAGATGGCTTACAAAATTAAAATTGGAGTTTCACCTTTAAAATCAAAGAAAGCCAAATGTCACACTATATTGTATATTAAAACAATATACAACCTGACATTATACAGCTAAATCATGCAAAGGACAACCAATTACTACTCTAAAGGAGTAACAACCTAAGAGTTATGTGAACTGAAAGCCAAAGGTAGCAAGTTCATTTTAATAGATTTCCTGAAAGCTGGTGTTAAAGGGACCGATAGTACTTCTCTTGTGATGAGTTCCATAGGCTAATGCAAAACCATCCTAAGGCATTTTGTTTCCTGAGGCAAAGAACACTCCCACTACCATTCCCACTCCATGTAGAAAAAGTAGCTGTACTGGTAGCTGCACTTATCAACCATGTGAAGGTGGCAGTCTAGGTTAGGACCACCCACAGAAAGCTGCATGAGTCTGTCCTCCTTGCTTCTTCCTCTACCACTGTGGTGTGTCCCAGGTGACAGTGGGTGACTGAGAGACATCCCAAAAGAAGGCCAGCCTGGGGCCATTTCAAAGACCCAAAACACATTGTAGAAGGATACGGGTGTGGAACCACCCATCCCAATGGTCCAGGTTGACCAACAAGATTGGTCAGCAGGAAGTTACCCTTGTGGCACCTGCATAGGCCATGGCCATTGTGGTGTACCTAGTGGCTGAGGTAAAGATGAAATGGTTGCAGTGGTAGTCAGGGAGGTGCTAGCTTGAACTGCATGCTCACCCAACTATGCCCTCCCTGACAAACTCCACTGGAAGACCAGGTTTTTTTCAATGAATCTTGCCACCAGTGGATCCAATGGTGCCCCTGGCTGGGCACACTGCTGGCCCAGTTCACTCAACCGCCATGCTCTGTCCCTGATCCTCTTCAGCCCCATGGGCATGGCCATCAGCAGGTGCAGGCAGGAGAGTGATGGAAGCCTCCAGCTGCTCAACCTGGTGCAGTAGGGCCACAGCAAGCTCCCCTTATCAGGTTGCCCTGTGTGCCTGCGGACCCCTACCTGCCCACCTGGCAGACAAATGGGTGGGGGAGGAAGAGACAGACCTGCAGCATGCTCAAGAGCAGTGATGTGGACAGCCAAGGCCTGAGGATCCACAGTGGCAGCTTCCCCAGAGGGAAGTGTGCACCCCCTTATAAAGGGCACGCTCCACCCCCACACCTTGCACTTTTTCGACACGCCTAGTCCTCATCTATTCAGAGGAGGGAAAGCTGCAAAGTGCGTGTACGAAAAAGCCATTCTTGGCGTGCGAACATTGTACACACTACTTTCTTCTGATAAGAAATATCTGCATACGAAGTGGGAGCCAATTTCCTTCCAGAACTGCAATCCTAAATTGGTTTTTTGTCTCTGTTCTATGGATGTTTTCTCCTTCTTGATCCCTGGCGTTGTCAGTATATTTAACCCATTGTGTGTCCATATGGTGCTCCATTGCGGGATTGAGCTTTAATAACCTTTTGGAAGCTACGCCCAATTGCCTACTAATGTTACTCCCTGTTGTATGCCCAAGGAGCTTTCCCAAGACAAATATTGTCAGTAAATAAGCACAGCTGTGACTCAAATGACAGCTCAGGAAAAGATTAAGGGGGCATTTGGAGTAAGGGAAGCTGAAATTACAAATGATTACTCATATGCACTTACAATTTCTCAGCATCTAATATCTTAATGAATGAGGAAGGAACTCTGTTGTATCAAAGAACATGTTCTTCCTTTAGGCAGGAGTACCTGCTGTAGTTCTTTCTGATTTTCGGTCTCCTGTTTCACTCTATCATTCCTACTTGGCAAGTCAAAGAGACTTTCTGAAAATGTCAGCCCTTGCCTTTTGATAGTGCTGGTCCTATCTTGACAGACAAGCCATTGCACTCCACTGTTTTATTTTTATTTTATTTTTTTGTGGTCACGATGATCTGACTTTTATGACTCTTTTCTGCAGAAATAAAAGCAAACTAATTCATATCTTCTTTGGTCTTCTAATGAACTTAGAGTTCAGGGCTTTGCAGTGGTGTAGGAGGGGGATAGGGGGCGGCCCACCCTGGGCAGCACTTTTTGGGCTATGGGTGTTCTTCAACAATTCCCAGAAACCCTAGCGGGAGTGGGCACCGGCATCTACCAGGGGGCGGCAAATTTAGCTTATGCCCCAAGCAGCTGAAATCAACACTACATTACTGGGGCTTTGCAAAGTCTGCTTGCACTCGGCCGTGTGAGAATCTGTTTCATCCTATTGAAAATACTTCCAGATTAATGACTTCTCCAGTTTTTGATTGTGTGTGTTCCTAACAGTGATTTCTAACCTGTTTTCTCTACTAGTTCTGGCAACCAGTGGGACAAGTGCAGATGGAGAGTTACGATGATTTTAGTGTCACATGCTTTCCTGAAACAGTGCACACCTGAATCCCCAACAGACTCTTATTCCTTCATGTCAAGATGTACATGTACTTGAAGGGGAGTTCCCACCAACCACGATGCTGTTTTGCACAGGAAATATATTCTGGGAGTAGTGACTGGGGGTAAACCTTTCCTTGAATATGGTGGAGCTGCATGGTAGGGATATAGAAGGCAGTGACTACTGGTCTTCAAAAATCTCTTTCCCCAGCTGTTTGCTATCCAAGCTGATAGTGTCAGTCTCAGTGTTGATGGCATCATTGTCCTTCTCTGCTATTATAAGCTTTTTAGAAGAAAAGTGCCTTCTTCACTATCCTTTTTGGGACCCTTGCCCTGGAGAAATTGCAAAGCCATCCCTGGGACATGCTTGTGATTCTCTCATATCTGTCCCATGTTGAACCAGAGGCTTCTCTGCTACCTCCTTGACAGAGACAGACAGACACCTTGTATGCTGCCTGTTACTCTTTCAAACCTGAACAAGACAACTGGGTGACAGATTTTGTTTAAGGGGCTCCTAATACCAGCTGTGAAGGGACTTCAGTGGCTTAGTGGTTAAGAGACTGAACTTGATGACCGGAAGGTCAGCAGTTTGAGACTTGAGTGCTGCATGATAGAGTTAGCTCCCATCTCTGTCCCAGCTCCTGCCAACCTAGCAGTTTGAAAACAAGAAATTGCAAGTAGATAAATAGGTAACACTTTGGTGGGAAGGTAACAGCATTCTGTGTGATTGGGTGTCTAGTCATGCCTGCCACATGAGCACAGAAACATCTGCAGATGAAGAAAGCATTGGGTCTTTGTCTGTAAATGAAGAGTCAGATACAATTGGCCTTTACCTTTAATACCAGTTGTAGGCTTTCTTTTTCCTCTCCCTCTTTCACTTTTCTCAGTAGAAGCTCCTGCAACCTTCCTCAAGTGCCTACTTCTATCATACCCATATTTCGCTTTGCGTAGTCTAGACAAAGAAGATTGTCTGATTCAGCTCCAGCAGAACATAAACTCATTCAATGAAAATCTCATAATGCACACATAAACAGAAAATATCTTAACATATCTGCCTATATACAATAAAAGGGGCCTAAATCTAATATATTTTTCCATGTTTAAAAAGCCCTTTCAAAACATTGCGGATCTGCTGTGTAACAATTAGTAACAATAAAAAAGAAATATAAGTCTTTATCTTCCTTAAGCAAAATGGCATCATAAGCCAGCCACTTTAGTTTGATCCCAGCAACTACACAGACTGGAACTGATCTAAAACCACCACCCCACCACAAAAAAGTAGTCCTGGTAGTGACCCAAAAAGGTATGCAGAGGTGTTGATCATGGATAGTCTGATTCACAATGGAACACATATTGTGTGATCACCAAAAAACAAACAAACAAGTGAACCACCCTGTCCCCAACATAAACCAAACTGCAGGACAAAAGGCCATCTGATGACAGCCTCCTTTTCCCCAGTTACTAACCTGATTTCAGCTTCAAAATCAATAACACTAAAAAAGTCAACACAAAGGTCCCATTCTCTCCCAACAGTTTGAACTTCCAGCACAAGTGCTGGTACTCACTTACTGTGAGTTAGAGTCTACATTACTAGTTCCACTGCAAAGTCTCCTGATGATCATCAAAGGGTTTTGTTCCTTTTCAATCATAGTTGTTCATTCACCCTTGGAAACTTATTGCTGTTATGGGGAATATTGTACCAACTCTAAGGAAAACACTGACTATGAGTCAACAGTGTGATGTGGCTGCAAAAAAAGGCAAGCACTATTTGCATTAATAGAAATACAGTAAAACACCGGATAACGCTGAAACTTGGTTCCACAAGTCTTGGTGTTATCCGATTTTTAGTGTTATCCGATCCATGTTAAAATCCTATGAGACGTAACTTGGAGGTCCTCCTGGACTCGCGACTACTGCTCAAAGAGCAGGTGGCAGTTGTGGCCAGGAGGGCCTTTGCACAACTTCGTGTGATTCGCCAGTTACGGCCATTCCTAGACCGGGACTCCTTGGTCACGGTCACACATGCCTTGGTCACCTCCAGACTTGATTATTGTAAAGCGCTCTACATGGGGCTGCCCTTGGTGACCATTTGGAGGCTTCAGCTGGTCCAGAATGCAGCTGCACGAGTAGTGTTGGGGTGCGGGCATTATGCCCGTGCCTCACTGCTGCTGAGGGAGCTGCACTGGCTCCCACTTTGCCTCCGAGTGCAATTCAAGGTGCTGGTTATTACCTTTAAAGCCCTTTATGGTAGTGGTCCAGGTTACTTGAGAGACCGCATCGTCCGAAGCACATCTACCCAGCCCACCAGAGCAGACCGGAGAGACTCTCTGGTTATGCCATCAGCCAGAGAGGCGCATCTCTCTGGCACTAGAAGGAGGGCCTTCTCGGTGTCTGCTCTGGCCCTGTGGAACCTCATCTTGATAGAGCTACGCCTGCAAACGGAGTTGCTGTCCTTTAGGAAAGGAGTGAAAACCTGGCTCCCAGGTCTGGTCTGGGGAGTGGATGGTTCATTTCCCCCAGCAAGTTGGATGGTTTGACCCATAGTACATCCAAGTTATAATACCTAGCTTTTAATTAAGTTTTTAAGCTTTTTAAAAATTTTAATTTTTAAAGTGTTTTTAAAATTGTTGGAAATCGCCCTGGGTCCCTTTGGGGAGGAGGGTGATAAACAAATATAAATAAATAAATAAATGGATCGGATAACGTTAAAGCTCCATAAAGATACATTGTAACCGCACAGGCTTTAGCGGTTGTTATCCGATCCATCCCATAGGACCTTAACGTTATTCGATCCAATTCTCCTCCCCAGATTACTTAACGTTATGTGATTTTAGCGTTATCCGAGCCAATCGTTATCCGGTGTTTTACCGTATAGTCTCCCAAACCCCATAAGTTACTAGCCCTCCTCTATTTGGCACTATTTATGCCACATCTACAATGCTGTGTCCAGTTCTAGAGTTCTGTGTCCTGTTATGGAAATCACACTCTACAAAGGATGCCAACCAACTTGAACAAGTTCAGAGGATGGCAACAACGATGATCAGAGGGCTGGAAACCAAACTGTATGAAAGAATGATGGGAAGATCTGTGCATATTTAGCCTTGAGAAAAGGAGGATAGCAGTTTTCAAATTGGTCGATATAAAGAGGAGAAGCAGAATCTGATCATCACACAGGGCGGGGCACATAGTAATAGGCCCAGGTTACAGGAAGCCAGGTATAAGCTAAATAACAGGGAGGGGATACATCTCAACTGTTACAGTAGTACAAACGTGGACTCAATTACCTCAAAAAGTGGTGAGAACTACAATACTGGAGACATTCAAGAAAAAAAGTGACCAACCATCTGTCACAACTGCTTTGATTTTGATTCCTGCATTGAGCAGGCAGTTGGACCCATAGGCCTCATACGCCCCTTCCAATTAAATTATTTGATATTTACTTTGTATAAGGCATCATAGGAATCTAAGGGGAATCTTTTATTGGTTGCACCCTGAAGATCTCCAGAAATCTTGCAGAAAAAGTCCTTGGTTACACATGAAGGAGTCACTACTTTTTGTGTTTGGTGATACCATCACTTACTAGGTAGAAAAAAAATTATCCAGAAGTTTAGATTCCGTGGGACGCACATTTTTTTTAACTAATTACAAGAGCTGTAAATCAATAATCAGATTAGCTGCTTCCTCTATGGAGCAATGGATCTGGTATTTGTGAGTGACAGCAGTAATGCAGTTCATTAGTAGGATTAGGTCTTCTGCCAGATTAAAGCAGTTATGACTGTAAATGAACTAGACCAGCTTTCTTCTGCACACCCTCCTCCTCCATAAGCCTAGCCCATGAATACAACTTGTGTGGTAGCATTTCATGTTATTGGTCTTTCTTCAAGACTGCTGGACAAAGCCATTGAGAGTGTGATGTTTGCATTTTAAAATTGATAGAATATGGCATTTTGAAAGATGCTCCCAGCAAGAAGGCCACCCCTGCTGAAATATGTCAGTAGCCATCTCTCCTCATTATCCAAATGGCCCTTTTGATGGATGGCAGTGGCAGTCTTTCCCTGTTAGTGCTAGTTAGTGGAAGTCTCAGTGCTATTGTTTTAGCATAATTATCTTCAGGGTTAGGTGGAGGCCAGCATGTTCCCTGTGAATACAACAAGCTGGGGTTGATTTCTGTTCATCATTGCATGGGAGGAAAGATGCAGAAACAGATAAAAGTTTGAAGTAGATAATAGGCAGCCCCCAGTTGCACAGAGGTTGAAATATTATTTCAGGTTCTGTCCAATCCCTACTTTTAAAAAAAAACCCAAACATTTAAAATATACATAGATGACTTTCCAGTGTAGAAGACTATAGGCACTGAAAGGTAAAACTGCCCACAAAATACACACACTCCCAGGAGCTGGTCAAGGCAAGGCCTAGTTTTAAGTAACACAAATTCATTGAGCCAGTCACTCACATGATTAACAGATAAATTTTTATATTTTATTAAAGATAGTTAAAAAGACAAGGCATTCAAAAAGACAAGAATTTTATTTAGAAGAGCAAACAATAAGAGCTTAAGGTTTAAGCAACACACCAGGAAATAAGAAAGCTAGCTAAGCTACCTAACAGACACTTAATAACTTAGCATCAGCATGCTTCCTTCTGGAGTATGCACAGAGTGCATTTCTACTACTGACACAGCCTAACAGGACTACAACTAAGTATAACCTCTCCTAAGGGATAGGATAACCCCACTACTGTAACTTCTGAACCCTTTAGATACCTTAAGAAGCTTCAAGTTCCTTCAAATGTTCACAAAGACAAGAGTACTCTTTGCCCCCCTTCATGAAAATGAAGTCATTTTCCAATTAGCACAGTCCTTGGGAGCAAGCTGATTTGGCCTTGAAAACCCCGCTCAGAAGATAAACTGCAGGTGTTGCTCCTTTTTTATTACTGACAAAAAAGCCAGGATTTTTAGAGAAGTGCCCATAACCCATCTTCCCCAAATTCCCAGTTTCTTCAGATGATGCCTTTTTCAGAATCTTTAAATATGGTTTCTTGGACTCACTGCCCACTGCCAAAAGCTGGAGCCAGCCTGGTTATGCAATTGTGTTATTATTTATTTATTTATTTATTCCAATTTAATATCCCACCCCAATCAGGTAAACCCAACTCTGTGTTGATCTTAATTACTTTTCAGAGAGATGAAATTTTGCCAGCTTCAGGAAATAGTCTTCAAGAGGGAGGAGGAGGAGAAGAACCCACAGCTATTTGCATAGATCTAACTTATCTTTGGTTAACCACAGAAAATAAGCTAAAACAAAAATAGGATGGAATTCAGGAAAGCAAAGCAAATTAAAATCTCCAAAAGATATAATTTTTTAGAGTTTTATACAGCCACTCTAGCCACACATTCCACATGCCCTTTTGTCTTTAAGTGTTCTGCACTTATTTATTTATTTAATCAAACTTTTATGCCGCCCTCCTCACAAAGATCCAGGGTGGCTAACAAACTTAAAAAACTTAAAACACAGTAAAAATATGGTATAAAAACAGTATTAAACAGTATTAAAATTTACAAAAATTAAAAGAGATTAAACAAATCACACAGAAAGAGTGAGGAGTTAGATGAGCGAACAAATTGAGGCAACCGTCTGGCCCATACCCCACACATACCCTGCCAGCCAGGTCTTAACCCCCTTCCTAAATGGCAGCGGCTCCATCGGGAGATGCAACTCACTTAGCAGGAGGTTCCATAGGGCCGGAGCAGACCTGGAGAAGGCCCTCTTTCTAGTGCTAAAGAGATGCACCTCTCTTGCTGATAGTATAACCATAGACCCTCTCTGGTTTGCAAGTTGGCTCCACAAGTCATAACATTATCTGGTTTTTAACATTGTGTGATGCATTGATCGCACAATGTTAAAAAATAGGGGCATCTGATTTGCTTGGGGAGGCAACTCCAACCAGCCCAATCCCAAAGCAGGCAGCCCAGGTGGGCTGTCTGCTTTAAGATCAGGCTTATTGGAGGTGGCTGCCACCCCTAGCCAGCCCAATACCAAAGTGGGATGTCTAGCCAGACATATTGAGGACATGGTAGTACAGATTAAATGAAATATCAACAAAAAGAATAATAAGTAAAATATATGAAATATTGGCAGAATTTGAGACAGAACGACAAGGTTTAAGAATAAGTAGGGAGATGAATTTAGGAGATAATACTAGAGAGGATCAATGGGTTAAATATTGGAAACAAAGAATTATGAAGAATGTGTGTGTTAGAATTAAAGAGAATGTTATAAAACAATATGAAAATTGTATATTACTTCAATACATTTAAGCTATCATGATATGAAATATTCAAAAGACTGTTGGAGAGCTATAAAAGAAGTCAGAATGTATCTACATTTATGGTGGGAATGTAAGAATGTGGAGAAAAAATGGGAAAGGGTTTTATGGAAATTAATAAAATATTGTCTATAAATTTGTGTGTGCTAAAAAAGCATTATTATTGGGTTTTGGTATTATACAGATAAAATGGGAAACGAAAGATATGATAACTGTGTTTGTTATAGCTGTAAGATTGAATATAGTTAAAATTTGAAAGATTTTGATTTTGAACTGGATGATTAGCATAAAAAGATGTGTAACATAGCTACCAATGATAAATTAACATATGAAATAAACGTAAAGAAGAGAATGCAAAAAATAATAATGATTTTAGGGAGATATGGGGAGAATTCTTATACTAAGTATTGATAAAAGGGAAAGAACAAAGCCACAACAAGATGAGATATCTTTCTGGTGAGATATCTTTCTGGTGAGAAAGAGACAAATATGGAAACACAGTGTTATATAATATAATTATTGAATAAGGGTGATATGCATGTTACTCATAAATGAACCCTTTTGGATTCAATGGTACTTACTTCCAGATATGTACACAAAGAATTGCAGTCTCAGCTCATTTTGTTGCCTCATATAGACTAGATATTATAGAATTATCACTTTCTGCCCCCTCCCGAACAGGTGAAGAAGGATGATCAGAGTAATAGGTATACTGTTCTGTTGTAGAGTGTTTCCTGGATAATGGAAACACAGCATTAGCCTGACATTTGCTGATTGGTGGAATAAGTATTTTCTGGTTTTGGAAATTGGCTGTCTGCCCTCTCTCCTTTATAAATTGAATTCAGTTTAGTTTGGCTTCACGATCTCAGCTAGAGAGATTTGTGCTATTTATAACTAAAATCCCCTCCCTCTTGGTATTTTTTATTTGAAGGATCCAATCAATTTTGTTTACTATTTAGGGACAGCATTTAAGGACAACCTATGCTGGCTTCCAGACCTGCAGGAGCTGTTTATTGGCATTTAGGGGTAAAGCATTTATTTTGATGTAAATCTTTTCCATGCAGTCAGTAACATTGGCATCTGGTATTGAACATGAAACAGAAACTGTGGCTGCATCTACCCTTATTGATTAGTTGAGTACAACTAGATGGGTAAAGGATTTCAGGAGTAGTTAGAATCATCATCATCATCATCATCATCATCATCATCATCATCATCATCATCATCATCATCCTCATGTGGTCCATGTTTGTGCATTCACATAATTGCTTTGCAGTTTGAGTGTTCACTATGACAAAAAGGTTCATAGCAGGACAAGATTGTATGCCTCTAGAGAATTGAAGGGTTTATTTTGTTTTGTGTTTTTTGTTGGGGTTTTTTTTTTTGGGGGGGGGGTCAAGAATGAAAAAATATGACTGGCTTTCAAGCAAGGGTGACCTATACCTTTACTAATATATATCTTCATTCTTCGTGTTGTAAAGGATATCTTCTCTCAGGCACACCTATACATAGATGATTTTTTTTAAAAAAAAACTATGATTATAGCTGGGAATAGAATTGAAGACACAGTTTAGATACTTTTGTGGGATTAAGGAAAATACTGGAGCATTTCATCTTTCTTCCTTTTGTTGTTCAGTTGCACAGTCAATTTCAACCTTTTGCGACCCCATGGACCACTGTCCTCCAGGCACCTCTGTCCTCCACCATCCTCCTCAGCCCGCCCAGCTCTGTGCCCACTGCATTCACAATACCATCTAGCCATCAGATTTTTGACTGCCCCCTTCTTCTTTTGCCCTCCACCTTTCCCAGCATCAAGGCCTTCTCAAGTGAATCCTCTCTTCTCATTTGATGTTCAAAGTACTTTACCTTCATCTTTACTATTTGACCTTCTAGGGAGCAGTCAGGGTTTATTTCTTCTAAGACTGACCTATTTGTTCTCCTCACTGTCCAAGGGACTCTCAAAACTCAGCTTTCCTAATGGTTCAGCTCTCACAACCATACATTGCCACCAGAAATACCATTGCTTTGACTATACGAATCTTTGTTTTCAATGTGATGTCTCTACTTTTCACTATGTTCCCCAGATTTCTCATAGCTTGCTTCCCAAGAATCAGTCGCCTTTTTATTTCATGGCTGCAATCACCATCTGCTGTGATCTTGGATTCTAGGAAAGTAAAATCTGTCACTGCTTCTACTTCTTCCCCATCTATTTTCCATGGACTGATAGGGCCTGTTGCCATTATCTTTGTTTTCTTGATATTGAGTCTCAAGCCAGCTTTTGCACTCTCTTCTTTCAACCTATGCAGCAGCTTCTTTAGGTCTTCCTCACTTTCTGCCGTTAAGGTAGTGTCATCTGCGTATTTATTTATTTATTTAATCAAACTTTATGCCGCCCTCCTCACAAAGAACCAGGGCGGCTAACAAATTTTTAAAACACTGTAAAAACATGATATAAAAACAGGATTAAACAGGATTAAAAAGTTACAAAAATTAAAAGAGATTAAACAAGTAAGAAAGAGGAGGCGGGGTAGATGAGCCAACAAACTGAGGCAACTGTCTGCCCATACCCCACACATTCCCTACCAGCCAGGTATTAACCCCCTTCCTAAAGTGCAGCAGCTCTGTCTGGAGATGCAACTCACTTGGCAGGAGGTTCCATAGGGCCAGAGCAGACACGGAGAAGGCCCTCCTTCTAGTGCTAGTGAGGTGTGCCTCTCTAGCCAATGGAACAACCAGAGAGCCTCTCCGGTCTACTCTGGTGGGACTGGCAGATGTCCTTAGGGCAATGTGGTCTCTTAAGTATCCTGGCCCAATACCATCAAGTTGTTGATGTTTCTCCCAGCAATTTTGATCCCAAATTCTTATTCCTCCATTGTGCATTATCTCTTCCTATTGACTGTCAAACTGAATATGCCTTTATTGCACAACTTTTACCACAATGAGGTAACTATAGTGTTTTGTCAAAGCATTGCATCCCCATTTCCTGCTGTTTCTCAGTTTGACTCAATTTCTGTAGAAGATCTTATATTACTCAGTCATATAAGCAGACCAAATGCAGCTCTGTCCCTCTCTGGGCTCCCTTAGGCCAACTTGTTGCATACACAGCATGTTTCAAAGCACTCTTGTTGGCAATGGACTTTATAAATTAGGATGGATAAAAGTTCTTTAAAAGCTCTAGGAGGTTGTCAGGGTTATGAAATCAGTGAAATCAACTACAATGGGAACTGGTAATGGTATCAAATCATTATAAATATCTGTGCTACACACCTTATCTTAGAACATAATACTGAACCATGCCTCAGACATTTATATTTATAGTGATTTCTTGATGGAATTTTAGAGTAAAACCTGGTTGGCAGTAGTAGTGGGGAAGCCAATGGAGAAAGTGGTAAATAAGATGTTGGTGATTGCACTGTGGCTATGCACACTATTCCACTGAATACAGAAATGTTACACAAATCAGGGGTATGTATGGATCTCCAGGGCAATCACAGGGCAGAGAAAAGTGGCTGGGGCACTCATAAGGTGGAGCACATCCCTACAGATCCCCTATGTTAAATCTGGCACTTGTAGAGTTAAAAATGTTAAACTGGGGGGGAAAAGACATCATAGGATTAAAAGACAGCCAATATATCACTACTCTTCAAGGAAAGACACACAGAGTGGGCTTCAATGTAGAAGAATACAACCACTTTAACCCCCATCCCTAGATATATTCTTTAATCATAATGGTGGCAGGGAAGTTATCTGGAGGTATTGTCTCAGCTTTGCATTCACATTTTCCTTGCTTTTCGTTTTATTGATATTACTCTCATTTATGTTAAATGTACTGTATAATTTTGGAATTTGGTTATTCCTTTCTTAAGTAGCAGAGCACAAACCAAAAAAATACAACAGAAGCAGGGGACAAAGTTAGACACCAGTAGCACCCCTTAAATCACCCCCTTTCGCCAATCAGCACTTAAAACAATAACATAAAATCAATTTAGGTAATAAAAAATACTTGCAGCTCTGGTGAGGACCAGGAATAAAGAGGGGGAAATCCATTATATCTGTAGAATGGACATGCTCCCATGTGCCACGTGGTCAAAGTTTAGGAGGGGGAGAGATAGATTCATGCTGGTTAGTTCTCTGGAAACATGTGGGACTGGAACTAATAAATAAAGATCAATTAAATATGCAAGAGCAATTAAGTATGTAATCTGGGACTGCGGTGGTTTAGTGGTTAAGACTTCTGAACTTGATGACTGGAAGCAGTTCAAGACCTGAGTGTTGCATGATCGAGTGAGCTCCCATCATCTGTCCCAGCTCCTGCCAACCTAAAATTTTGAAAGCAAGAAATTGCAAGTAGATACATGGGGACCACTTTGGTGGGAAGGCAAACAGTGTTCCATGCACTCTGGTGTTTAGTCATGCCTGCCACATATCCACAGAAATGTCTGTCAACAATGACAATGCTGGCTCTTTGGCTATAAACAGAGATGAGCACTGAATCCTAGAGTTGGATGTGACTGGCTTTCGAGCAAGGGCAACCTTTATCTTTACCTTACCTAAGTATACAAAAAAAAACAAAAACAAAACAAAAGTAGAATAGTTTGTGGGCTTGCTTTATGAGCTGTAAGTAGGAAAAAAAAGAACTCTGCTAAATGGTTAGTGGCAGAAAGATAGATAGCCACTTTAGCCCACAGGAAGTCACTCCCACTCATACCCAGTGTTAGGATGCATGCAAAGTTGTCATTTCCCCAACAGTTTGCTGTTGTGTTTGATCCAGGTTTAGTTATATTTAAAGGGGACCCATTGAAATCAAGTTTGTCTTTTGATGTTTTTGAGGTGTGTGTACACTTTTTGTCTTGCAACTGCTAAAATGCTGTTTGGAGAATTCCAGGAATTGTAACTCAAAGAACAACAACAGATGCCACAAGTCTGCATACCCTTGATTGTTGGGAATGAACTTTAGAAATTTGGATGGATAGAAGACAGTCCATATGTGCTTAAAATTTTACTTCTGATTACCATGGATATGTTTGGAATCCTGAGTTGGCCAGTAATTTTGGCTTCTCTGAATGCTATAATCTATATGGCCTGAAATAAACTGTGAATTCATGTGTGATTCCTTTGCATTCCCTATGTATCATGAATGTGAAACCATGACATCAGTTTAATAATAACTGGCATTTCAGCAAACTTGGGATTCTCCTCTCTCATATTTGCACACAAAGAAAAGTTGATTACCAACGTATCAGTTAGCTCTTTTCATGACTTTCACAGCGTTTCTTTTTTGGCAAGGATGTGAAAGAATACCCCTTCAGTTAATGTGTCTAGTCTCCCTCAGAAGGTGCTCCCAAAGGCCAGATTAACCCCCTACTTTAATCTTTTTTGGGAGGGGCAGGCTTTTAACTAATTGTGACAAGTAGAGGCCATTATAGACTGTTTTATATTGTATACTGAATTAAGGTGGGCATGTTTTCAAGGAGTTTTAGTACCGTTTTTTAATTCTGGTATAATGCTGTTACATGTATAATTTTGAAAAGAATTGTCTTACAGAGTTTTCAGCTATGTTCATTATTATTATTATTGTGGTGGTGGTGGTGGTGGTAGTAGTAGTAAGCATATGCTTGTTTTAGAATTTATTTGCTTTCTGAGCAGAATCAGAATAATTGTTCATTTCTGAACAGCCACTCAGTATGAAGCAAGGGAACCCAATGCAGAATTCAACTTTAAAAAAAAGTACTTGCTGACGTAATTTTGTTTGTGGAAGCAAACCAATGTCACTAACAGGGGTCATTTTTGGAATTAAAAACTTCCTACTACTATATTGTGCCTCCTCTGACTTCCATGTAACCCATTTCATTGCCTAGAAGCTGTGGGAGCTGTGAGACAGGAGAAGGAAGACTTTATTTAGTGAAAGTTACCACTTCATAGGAGAATTTTCAGTTTTAAAAAAGGCTTCCCATTTCCATCCCACAGCTTTCACAGAATCCATCTGATAAAAGGGGTTCATGGAGGTAAAAAAAAAAGTTGTGGGACTAAAGTAAGTTGTCTTTAACAATTACAAAAAAAAAATTATGTCCCAACTGGTAACATCATTACCCTTCCACAGACACTGATTATATACTACAGGATTGTTGGCCCAGGAAAATTAAAATAATATTGTAATGGAACCCGGAAGCCCAAAGCAGAAAGAGATTGACAGATAAAGTGCCAATGAAAAGTCCAGGCTTTCCTGGAAATCCCACTCAAGTAAGGCATTGGGAGGGAATTCTTCATCCCCTGTGACTGGTGGCTATTTTGTGAGTGAAGCATGTTTGAGAATAGAGAGTTTGCTATTCTGCTTGCTTTCATCTTCTAGCCAAAGAGAGAACTGGAGGATTTCTTCTCTCCCTCACCTCCTCTTCCTTCAACTGCTGTAGATCTCCAATCTAATTGACTGAGTGCTTTTGTGTGTTAAAAATGCACCAATAGGTCTAAGCGGCATTAGGGATAGGACTTAAGCTATCCAAATTGCATGGCTTCTGTCAGTGTGGGGTGGAAAGAAGGAAAATGGCGGGAGTTTTTCTTGCACACTGGAGATTGAGCTGTAGTTGACAAGACAGAGTTTCACTTCTGCCACAAATCAGAGCCCTTTGTTTTCCTCATCTCCATTTTTTTCCTTTACCTGGATATATAAAGTAGAAATATATACAACTATGTCAGAGTTTGATGATATGAATAGAAGTGGGCAGACTAAAAAATAGCTCAAAGCAAATTGGTGGTAATTTGCAAGGCAAATAACTGGGACTAAATCAAAACAGACGTTATCCACATGCACACTCCTAGTTTTAATTGATTGTGAGCTACCTTGGATGCCCTGTGAGGGAAGTGCATAAAATAAAATAATATCTTTCAGATTAAAGTGATCTGGTCACTTCAGTAACTGTTTAGCATGAAGTTTATAGCAGCAGCTCCAACCTGCCACATCAACATTCCAAGCACATTTGTAAACTCTGTTTCATACCTTTCAAATATGCAGTTGTTGGCCTGGTTTCTTAAATAATGTGGAAAATAACTTCTCAACCAAAAACTCAGACTATAGAAAGAAGTTCAAACATTCTTCTCCTTCTCTTCCACCCACTCTTAGTGTGAAGCAATAACAGTGGAAGTGCAAATGTAAGAAATGAGAACACAAACAGCCACAATGTCCGGCTTAACACTGTAACTATAACTATATAACAAGATCTATAAATATAACTAACTACATATATAGCTTCTCAGTTGTCAGTTATAGCAGGGTGTTGTGGATTATTTGACTATTTATGTGCATCCAGCCAGGAATTAAAAGTAAATTTTAGGTTGATGAATATATATCAGCCTAAAAACAAACTGTAACTTGAAGTAGCAACAAAATATGAGACCAGCAGCAAAATGTTATTTTGCCTTCTTCCAGTTTACTCCATTCAAATTCCCACCACTTCAATTGCTGTGTTGCTCCCCCAAGAAATATTTATCATTCCATTGCCATCATGCATGTTTAATACTCAACAGGTTACTTTTGCATCCTCCCTCTCCTTCTACCTTTGGTGTCACTCAACGCAAAAAAGACTTGTTCATGACCAAAATCAAAATTGTATTTTAGAGAAGAATGTCATACTGTTGGTGTGCAGTGCCTCACTGAAGAGAGACAATGATGTTGACAGCTGGGGCAGAGGTGGATAGAGGTAGATCGAACACTGATTGAATGATTTCAAGCCACAGAGACTAAACATGTTAAAATATGCTAACAAATTGGAAAACAAAATGAAGGCCCATATATCTTCTTCTTTCATGTACCAATCAAACCCTGAACTGCCAAAATAAAGCCACTTTCTTTGCTTTGTAATTGTCCAAACCCAAGTCCTCATCAGTGCATGCCTCTGGCAGCAATTGGCAGACCAGTAAATGAGCTGGATTCTGTATCTCTCCATAATCACACAGCATGTTGTTGTCCACCAGCACGCGTGCACGCACGCACGCGTGCACGCACGCACGCACGCACGCACGCACGCACGCACGCACGCACGCACGCACGCACACCACAAATATGTTGGTCTTGCATTTAGCAACTCCAACCATCAGCCTATTCAGGGTCCTACAAGTGGCAAAGGGGAGGTTGAGTTCATCAGCTATATCCTTCTTATTGTTGTTCCTTGTCCAGTGAACTCCTTCCTCCTTTGTCTAATTTGGTTTTGCTCTTGTGTACCCTGAAGAATGTTTGTTCTTGCCATAAAACTCTTCCTGGGTCTGAGCTGGTGGTCTTGAGGCTCATATCCATTTAGAGGGTTTTGAGGGTCATTCTCTTGCTTAGTTCTCTCAGCGTCCACTGCTACTTCTCTCCTGATCTTAGGTGGAGCATATTTTCTCAACTGGTGTAGGTTTTAGGTATCCTGTCACTACAAGCATGGCTTCATTAGTAGCAATGTCAACTTGTTTTGCATGTGTGGATTGACTTCATATTGGAGTAGCATACTCTGCTGCAGAGATGTTGAGGGCCAAAGCTGATGTGCACAGTGTGCATGGTTGAGTTCCCCATATATAGTTTGTGAGTTTCCCGATGATGTTGTTCCTTGTACTAACTTTGGTTTTGGTATTCAGGCAGTGCTGCTTAAAAGAGAGTGTCCAGTCAAGTGTCACACAGAGGTATTTTGGTGCTGAACAATGCTGTAAACAGTTTCCTTGCCATGTAACATCCAACTCAACCCTTGCCTCACAGTTTTGAAGGTAGAAAGCACATATTTGAGTCTTGCTTGGATTAGGCTTCAAATGGTTGTTGTTGTAACATTGTCCTAGTTCTTCAAGTGCTCAGCAAGTTTTCCAGTTTTCTCATCAAAGCTTGATCCTTGAACTGCCCACATATTGGAAATGTTCAATATACATTCCAGTCCCCAAGAAAGAAGCTGCCAAGGAGTGCAGCAGCTATTGGACCAAGCTCTAATTTCCCATGCAAACAAACTGATGCGCAAATACCTTTACCTTATATGGAGCAAGAAATACCTAAATCTCAAGCTGAATTTCAAAAGGGAAGAGACACTCAAGGTCATATTGCAAATATCTGTTTGATACTAGAATGTACCAAAGACCGTCAGAAGAAGATCAGCCTATGGTTTATAGACTATAGAAAGCCTTTAATAGAGTGGATTGTAGAAACTAGGTTCTGAAAGAAATGGATGTGCCTCAGCACTTGATTATCTTTATATATGGTGAAAGAAATACTGTATTAAATATCTATGATATGGAGATGACACAATTTTACTGGCAGAAGGCAACAATGACTTTTAGTGAAAGTTTTTTCTATCCTTTTCAGGGACCACTTGAAGTTATAGACTGCAATCTTATATTTATTTCTGTCCTCACAGAGTATCATATGAACAACAGCATTGTCTGAGGTAATTATTATAATTATTATTTATTTGATTTGTATGCTGCCCTACTCAGTAAAAACCGACTGAGGACGTCTCACAGAAAACACACAAATATAACATTCTGTGAAACAACAATATTACAATAGGAAACATAAATATAAATATAACATAATACAGTTAATATAATCAATATATCTAAACATAAGGGGGAAAGAAAAAAGAAAAATGCAATGCAATACAATATTACAATCTAAAACATAAATATAACATCGTAACAATACAGTTAATACAATCAAAATCTAAACATAAGGAGGGTGGACAATAACAATGGTCCTTGGCTCACCACCCAGCCCAAGAGTTCATTTCCCCCCCCCCTTCCCGGTCAGGAAAGGGGACACAAGAAGTAAGAGCACCCCAATACCCCAAAGTTCCCTCAATCCTCTAGCCAGATGAGGCCAGGGGGCGGTGACGGCATCCACACCTGCCTCCCATCCCCGGCTGATGGAATGACCAGTGGGGAGAGGCAGCGAAGTCCTTAGCTAGCAAAAGCAACGTCCTTTTAACTCTCTGGTCTGGCAGGACTGGAGGGCGGTGACAGCGTCAACACCTGCCTCCCATCCCTGGCCGATGGAATGAGCAGCGGGGAGAGGGAGCGAAGTTCTCAGCTGGCAAAAGTGACGTCCTTTTAACCCTCCAGTCTGGCGGGACTGGAGGGCAGTGACAACGTCCATACCTGCCTCCTATCCCCGGCTGATGGAATGACCTGCCTCCTATCCCCGGCCGATGGAATGATTGATATTTATTGACATAAATATCAATCAAGATAGGTGGTATATAAATTCAACAAACAAACAAACAAACACAATATATTTAATTTAGCAAAGTGTAAAACCTGCCCCTTAAGAAGCAACCTTGACTGCCCAAACTAAATAAAATTGTAATTTGAAGCCATTTTAAACAGCAATATTTTTATTCCTTGCCTAAAAGCCTGTACAGGAAGGTGAAGGCCCATATAAATGGAAAGGGATTTCTGCAGTATTGTTGTCATCTCTGAGAAAGCCCTGTCTCTTGGACACATCAACTTAACACTGCTCAGGAAACTATGACTATACTGAGTGAAGTTCTTGTTTCATATATTTCAGGAGTATCATTGGTCTATGTAACCCAGTATGAATACTGGTTGGCCATTGTTTCAGGCAACAATTCTTCAACCAAGCCTCTGGATATAATGATTTGAAAGTGGGAACTCTGCATGGAATCACATTTTTTAGTTATGGAGATACAGCCCCAACCTATGGTGGTCTTTTGAGAATGTAGGGATTTGAGAAGCATGTAGGTAGTGGTATATGGACAAAATAATATAAAGGGAAACAATGCTTCAAATAGTCTGCCCCCCAAAGTGCTGAGCATTGAATACATTCAGTAGTACCTATTTCTGACTGTATGTACTACATGCACAGTATTGCATTGGAAAATGCTGCAAATTACACTTCATTGTAAATGGCTTTTATATGTAGGTGGATGTTTGTTCCAACACCAACAGAGGAACAGCTGAGCAGACTTCATTGCAAGTAAAATGTAGCTGCCCTTTCATGTTATAAAAAGAACAAAAGGATCAGAGAACACATTTACTATACAGGAATAGCAGATAATAAAAAGGTTAATCCATTTTTCTTCTGAATGTTGGAGGGCTGCAATAAATGAAGATTACTCGTGCACTGCTAGCAAAACAAATAATTGTTCAGAACATTTTATTATGTAACAAGTTATGTCTAAGGGGAAAGCAAACCAAGATCCACAGAAGCATGCCCTTTCAGCATGAGAATAAACTTACTCCACCTATTTCTCTATCCTGGTTCCCAAGGATTCACCAGAAATTGGACTCAAGCACCATGATGTACCATAAAGGCTTTCTTAAACATGACATTTAGAAAGTAAATATTGTACTACGTGTGACTGGTAACTTCAGGCAGGATTTGCTAAACTGTATTTTTAGTCTAAACATACATAAATCCATTCTGTAAATAGGCGTTAGTTCTACAGGGGTTAAAAGTGAACCAGAATTGTTTTTAAAGGGGCAGGTTTTACATTTGGCTAAATTAAATATATTGTGTTTGTTTGTTTGTTGAATTTATACACCACCTATCTTGGTGTTATCTCACTCTGGGTGATGAACAAACATAAAATAAATGACAACAATGCCCATACAAATCAAAACCCACCACCAACAAATACATCATTGATTAAACTAAACTAAAATAATTGGGTACAGAGGACATCGAAATTGAACCTAACTGGCTAAGGTGTTCCTCTCCCTCTTCATTTAAGACAGAGTTTGGGAGCCTTCAGCCTTCATGAATTACTGCTCCATTTATGTTTCACTGCTGGTTAGAATAGCTAGGTGTGATGGAACTTGGAGTTCAACAAAAATTTGGAGGGATAAATCTATTAGTCAATCTGAGTACCATCAAATTTCAGAGCTGAGACTATATTTTAGCATTAGTAACTACTAAGGACACAATAACTAGCTTTTGGAGGTATGACAACTGGGCTGTTATGGGAGGTTTCTGAGAGAGTGGGGAAGTATGAGAACATGCCTGCAATCAAGACGACCATAGAGGAGAGAACATGTCACTATTTTCCAGTCATACATAGAAAATACTTCTAGCAATAAAAATCAATTTTATGTACGTGCCAGCCTTAGTCATTGCTACTGACCTGCTTGACTATACGGTGACCTGAGTTTTCTTCTCTAACCACTTTCTGTATCTAAGACAGAGGCAGACAAACTGGTGCTGTCCACATGCTCTGGACCAGATTTCCCATTAACTTCAGGAAGCTTGGCCAGTGAATAGGAATTAAGGAAGTTGTAGTAAAATAAAGACAACCAAAGCAGCGGGATGGTACAAAGGTGCCTACCATAAAACTCAAGCACAACAATCAGATGTACTGAGGTATCTTTTAAAAGCAAAATGTCGTTGAATTCAACTCCAAGCCTGGAAGGGTAATTTTTTGGCTATATACAATAATATGCACATATAGTACAAGTACTCAGAAGTAGTTTAATACTTCCTTCTTCTGGGAGTACCTTAGTACCATGCAGCTTGCCCATTGCTACACAGGCTGGCTCTTCTCCCTCAAGGCACAATGGGAAATCAAGCTCCAAACCATACTTAATTCACTGAGTTATCTAGTCACCATGTAGTTATGGTGTCTGGGGGTGGGGTTCAGGGAACTGTTGTCAAACCTTCCCCAAGCTATGGTCAACTCAAAGTCCATCTTGCCTAATCAAGGCTCTCTCACAGTGGCCAGTAAAATATCTTGGGACAGCCCATGAGTACAATTTATGAAAACAGTAGTGCCTTCCATCTTGACTGGCATTCTGCCTTTAAAAGTGAAGAGCTGCACATGGTCTTCATGAAAAGTAGCCCTTTGTACTTTTATCCTTCATGAGTTTATCTAATCTCCTCTACGCCAAATATATACACCAACCACTGGTGCAGATAAAACCATAGTTGACCAGTTGTATGAGGACCTACAACACCTCATAGAACAGACACCAAGAAATGATGTCCACATTATCATAGGAGATTGGAATGCCAAAGTAGGAAATCAAAAAGTATATGGAATAACAGGCAAGTTTGGTCTTGGAACACAGAATGAAACAGGGCAAAGGCTAATAGAGTTTTGTCACTGTTTCCCTACAAACACCCTCTTCCAGCAACACAGGAGGAGACTTTACACATGAACATCGCCAAATGGCCAACATTGAAACCAGATTGATTACATACTCTGCAGCCAAAGATGGAGAACCTCCATACAATCAGCAAAAAATGACACCTGGAGCAGACTGTGGCACAGATCATAATCTACTGATTGCAAAATTCAGACTTAGACTAAAGAAAATAGGGGGGGGGGGGATTAGGCCAGACAGGTTTTACTCAGATAATATCCCTAAGGAATACACAGTGGAGGTGTGGAACAGATTTAATGGTTTAAACTTGATAGACAGAGTGGCTAAAAGTAAGGAAGACCTAAAGAAGTTTATGCTTAGGTTGAAAGAATAGAGTGCAAAAGCTAGCTTGAGACTCAACATCAAAAACCCCAAGATAATGGCAAGAGGCCCTATTAGTCCCTGGAAAATAGATGGGGAAGAAGTAGAAGCAGTGACAGATTTTACTTTCTTAGGATCAAGGATCACTGCAGATGGTGATTGTAGCCATGAAATAAAAAGGCTACTGATGCTTGGGAGACAAGCTATGAGAAACCTGGGTAACATCACCTTGCAAATAAAAATTGGCATAGTCAAAGCAATGGTATTCCCTGTGGCAATGTATGGTTGTGAGAGCTGGACCAGAAAGCTGAGCGTAGAAGAATAGATGCCTTTGAAATGTGGTGTTGGAGGAGAGTTTTGAGAGTACTCTGGACAGCGAGGAGAACAAATAGGTCAATCTTAGAAGAAATCAACCCTGACTGCTCCTTAGAAGGTCAAATAGTAAAGATGAAGCTAAAGTACTTTGGACATCAAATGAGAAGAGAGGATTCACTTGAGAAAGCCTTGATGCTGGGAAAGGTGGAGGGCAAAAGAAGGAGGAGGCCAAAAATGAGATGGCTAGATGGTATTGTAGATGCAATGGGCACAAAGCTAGGTGGGCTGAGGAGGATGGTGGAAGGCAGAGGTGCCTGGCGGACAGGTCCATGGGGTCGCAAAGAGTCGGAATCAACTGTGCGACTGAAGAACAAGAACAAATGCCACTGACAATGACTACATCTTTTGGGCATTGAATCTTATGAATTCATTCTTTTCCTTTAGGCTAAAGATACTGTGCTTCTGACTGTTCCCTTAAATTCGACATCTTTTAAAAATGAGGTTAAGTCTTCCTAGTCTCCTCGAATAGCAGTGCTGTAGAATAGCTGATTTTCCTGACTTAATATCTCCATTGACCTCTTTGCAAATAAAATTATAGTAGCATCTTTTAATCCTACTGACACCACCACCCTGCTCCCCCACCCCTCTTGGGCCATCTTACCGCATTGGGATCTGTGATACTTCATCTCTAGCAGCCTGACCTGAAATAACCCACTGCTCTATTAAAATGAGGCAACACAGTTGTAACCCTGTGAGAGTTCACTATTGTGTATCGCCTTCTTCCTGCATTTATTGAGTGTATTGTATCACTCAGTCTTCCTTTTCCCCCCAAAATACACATGCTTTGAGCAAATGAAGTGTTTTCTTTGTATTGTTAACTGAATAAGTGGATGGATAGATCTTTGCAAAATTATGATGTGTATTTTTATTGAAAATGATCACTTGGAAAAATGACCTTAAACAGGCTTCAAGGTACAATTAGAGCAGGCTCTATTAACTTATATTTAAGGGGGAACTATAAAGGTAGCTGAAGGGCAGATGAAGAAGCATAGATTATGTTTTAAACGTTGCTCCACTGACAGAGAGGGAGGAGCACCAATAGGCCAGCATATCAACTGCATCGGCTCCTACAGTAGGAGACTGGCTTTGTGTAGGTGTCCTGCTAACTGTATTCTGTTTTCAGTGGAACTGTAAGGGATATGTGAGGATCTGCAGAATCCTAAATCCCCTCATTCCCTCAGAATACCATAGGCAGCTCTGAACCATGGAGATAGAATTGTTGATTTCCTTCCATAGATCACAGAAGGAGGACATGCAGAATAAAGAATAGGGAATAAGAAGACTGTCCCAACCCTGGATTGACAGGGTTTCATTAGCAACCATCCAACCACAAACCTGGCCTGACATTGTGCCATTAGACAAAGGGTGGATTTCCATCTAACACCATTTCTGCCCTGTTTGTATATTGTTAAGGTCATCTTGCGTTCTGCACTAATCATAACTGGGATCAGAAGGATGGTTTTGTATTTCTGGCTTGCTTGTGGACATCCCTGAGACTTCTTGTTTGAGCAAAATGCTGAGCAGCCTTTGGTTTAACCCAAGGTGTTGGTGTTGGTGGTGTTGGTGTTAGTGGTGTTGGTAATGGTGTTGTTGTTGTTGTTGTTGTTGGTGGTGGTGGTGGTGGTGGTTCTTCTTCTTCTTTTCTTCTTCTTCTTCTTCTTCTTCTTCTTCTTCTTCTTCTTCTTCTTCTTCTTCTTCTTCTTCGTCGTCATTGTCGTCGTCATCGTGAATATCTTTTGTTGAAACAAATTAATTTTTGTGCCAAGATTGGTGAGGTTTTATGCCCCTGTAGACATGATTACAGTAAGCACATTTAGATATCTCTGTCTTCTCTTCCTCACCACTGCTTCTGTCAGTCATGAACAGAGGTAAGGATGCAAGTGTCCCTCTTTCCCTGGTCATGTGTTTTGAGAGCTAAAGGATTTCCCAGCAGAACAATGTCCAATTATATGCCTTCAAGTGTTTCTACAACCACAAATAAAGCCATTGGTTACTTCACTCTGCAATCTTCTTTCCCATGTCTTTTGACCATCTCCAAGTGTTTCTGTGCTTGCTGGCAGACCACCACAATATTAAATGCATTAGTAGTGTGTGACCTATATACTGACACAAATCTATTCGGTGCTTCAATTCATTGCCAAATAAAGCTGTTATCATCTTGGAATGGATAAAGGGAACTAGGCCAAATGGTGATAAAGCCTTAGGGATGAAATGAGATTAAACCAATGCGAATTCACCTTGCTGTTTTCTAATTATGCATTCACTGGTCAGCTGTATTTACTGTCTGTGTAATCATGTGCCTGGAGGCCAATTAACTGGGGTTAATGTCAGCAAAATAAACAGTCACCCCCCCCCCCAAAAAAAAGTCTTTCTGTCAAACCATGATACATAATTGATCAGTTTGCATGATTGCATTAAGGTTTTAAACATCAGAAGTGAAATGCAATTGTTTAAAAGATTTCACAAAGAAAACCATCCGCCAAATGTTCAGTGAGGTCTAAAAACATTTCCAGCATATTGATGTATTTGTTTTTAATCAAGAGCTCTTTATTCCTCTAATAGATGCTTATGATGCAAGAAAAAAAAATTCACCTTGCCAATTATGTGGCCAGGTGGCAAGAATGTAAAAAATATACATTCATTCATTTTAAAAATATTTAAGGCCTGCCTTTTCCACATGTAATCAGTATTAGTTTAATAATTAAGAATAACTTCTCAGTTAAAATATAAATATGAACAATTTCAATTATTTATTATTTATTTATTTTATTGCATTTATACCCCATCTGAAGACTCAGGGTGGCTTACAGGTTTTAAAACACAATTAAAAACATATATATATATATAAGTTAAAAAGATTAAGAAGTAAATAGTTAAAAATCAAAAAGAATTTTAAAAAATGACAGGTAGGGATTATTCAAATAAGCCAGCTCGCAGAACTGACTGTCCAGCCCGCACCCCACACATGCCCTGGCAGTCAGGTCTTTACTCCCTTTCTGGAGGGGAGCAGCTCTGTCTGGAGACACAGTTCACTAGGTAGGAGGTTCCGTAGGGCTGCGGCAGACACAGAAAAGGGTCTCCTTCTAGTGCTAGAGAGGTAGGCCTCTCTAGCTGATGGCATGACCAGAGAGCCTCTGGTCCACTCTGGTGGGGCAGACAGATGTCTTTGGGGCGAAGTAGTCTCTTAAGTATCCTGGCCCACTACCATGTAGGGCTTTAAAGGTAATAACCAGCACCTCGAATTGCACTCAGAGGCAAATTGGAAGCCAGTGCAGCTCTCGAAGCAGCGGTGAGGCACAAGCATAACGCCCGCACCTCATCACCACCCAAGCAGCTGCATTCTAGATGAACTGCAGCCTCCGAATGGTCACCAAGGGCAGCCCCATGTAGAGCACATTACAATAATCAAGTCTGGAGGTGACCAAAGTGTGTGTGATCATGACCAGCATCAGTAAGCTAATAACATAACAACAATCAAAACATTTATTCTACATAAAACAAAAGCTGATTTAATTTGTTTATAAATGCCTTCCTGAAAGGGAAGATGTTTGACAGATGCTAAAAGACCACTGAACTTGAGAGTTCCAACATTTAGTTGCATACACTAAGAATATCTAGGACACTTGATTGTAGAAATGGGTAGTAGAGGAATCCAGTTAGTGAAGCCAATAATTTTTTTAAAAAATGGGAGGAAGGGGTCTATTTTTATTTTTATTTTGCTGCTAGGCAGGTAGCAAAACACATCAGAGGAAAAATGGGATAGATGAGTATTTGAGGTTTAAAAGCACCACATGTTCCAAAACAAAACTTTCTCAGCCTGAGATTTGTCTTCACACATGGAAATCCAGGAAAGCAAAGCAATCTCTGAAGAGTTCAGTGAAGTTTGCCACCACTACCACCAACACTCCGAAATCCCAATTGTACCAAGAAACAATTAGGAAGACACATCACCATTTCAACAACAACAACAACAAAGTCATAGCATCCCAAAATAGATCCCTGGTGAACAATAAAAGTGCTAGATTTAGACCAATAAGTGTTTTCAAACACTCTGTGTAACACATTGAAATAATCCAGTTATGATGTTACTGTTATGATATATTACCTTCATAGTATTTTGCTAATTTACTGAGCATGTGGGTCTATTGGAAAAGGAGATGAGATTGGATCTGGTGTGATTTGCTTTTAAGAAACCTATGCTGGAACTTAGAAATTACTCCATTCTTTTCTAGATCCCACTGACTGCTTCTTTAATAAAAAGTCCTAGAACACTTCCTGGCATAAATATCTGGCTGACTGGTTGGAAGTTGCCCAGATTCTCCACCAAATCTCCCCCCCCCCCCAAGATATGGATGACATTTTCCTACCTCAATGGTCCTCCAACAATTCTCAAAGTGTATAGACAGTGGTTCTGAGATTATATCTGAATGTTCCATTAGTACCCTTGGATGTCATTTCCCTAGCCCTGCAGACCTGAAATCATTTAAAATATCTCTGCATCCCCATATTACCACATTACCACCCTTTCCCTCTTACAAAATGTTGTTATACAGTAAAACTTTGCATAAAGAGTGCCTCACTTAGAGACTAACTCGCTTAAAGAGCATAATTTTCTCTGCATGGTTGCTTCACTTACTTACTTACTTCTTACTTACTTACTCTTCAGATTTATATTGCTGCCGACTTGCTGGGTCGGAGGCGCGCTCCTCTCCTCAGCCCGACCCAACCTGCGGCTTCGTCCTCTTCTTTTCCCCCTTCCCTCCGGCCAAAGGGAGAATGGCCGAAGGGGCATAGACAGAGTGCCAGAAGAATTATGGACAGAGATGTGGGACATCATGCAGGAGGCAGCAAGGAAAACCATACCAAAAGAAAAGAAGCGTAAAAAAGCTAAGTGGTTGTCTGAGGAGGCTCTTAAAATAGCAGAGGACAGAAGGAATGCAAAATGCGACTGAGAAAGGAAAAAATACAGTCACTTGAATACAGAATTTCAAAGAAAAGCAAGGAGAGATAAGGAAACCTACCTGAACGAACAGTGCAAAGAAATAGAGGAAAACAATATCAGGGGTAGGACTAGAGATCTTTTCAAAAAAAATTGGGGAACTCAAGGGAACATTTAAAGCAAAATGACCATGATAAAGGACAAAGATGGCAGATAAAGGACAAAGATGGCAAGGAGTTAACAGATGCAGAAGAGTGTAAGAAAAGATGGAAAGAGTACACAGAGGAACTCTACAAAAAGGACCTCAACACCCCTGATAATCACAATGATGAGAACATTGAACATGAGCCAGACATCCTAGAGAGTGAAGTCAGAAAGGCCCTAAAAAGCACTGCAAACAACAAAGCCAGTGGAGTTGATGGTTTCAAAGTTGAACTTTTCAAAGCCCTACAAGATGATGGAATCAAATTATTGCATTCTATATGCCAGCAGATTTGGAAAACAAAACAATGGCCACAGGATTGGAAAAGATCTGTATACGTTCCACTCCCAAAAAAGGGTAATGCCAAAGAATGTTCAAATTATCGAACAATTGCGCTCATCCCACATGCTAGCAAGGTGATGCTCAAGATAATACAGGATAGACTGCAACAGCATGTGGAGAGAGAATTACCAGAAGTGCAAGCGGGTTTCAGAAGAGGCAGGGGGACTAGAGACCACATCGCCAACATAAGATGGATCATGGAAAAAACAAAGGAATATCAGAAACAAGTCTACTTCTGTTTCATTGATTACACGAAGGCTTTTGACTGTGTCGACCACAACAAAATGTGGCAAGTAATTAAAGAGATGGGAATACCAGAGCACCTTATAGGCCTCATGAGAAATCTGTACATGAATCAAGAGGCAACAGTTAGGACAGAAAATGGAATGACGGAGTGGTTTGGAATAGGAAAAGGAGTAAGACAAGGCTGCATTTTGTCACCATGCTTATTCAACTTATACACAGAACACATAATGTGCAATGCAGGGATGGAGGAATCACAATTTGGGATCAAAATTGCTGGGAGAAACATCAACAATTTGAGATATGTAGATGATACCACCCTAATGGCAGAAAGTGAGGAGGACCTAAAGAAGCTCCTGATTAGGTTGAAAGAAGAAAGTGAAAAAGCTGACTTGAGACTCAATATCAAGAAAACCAAGATAATGGCAACAGGCCCTATCAGTCCCTGGAAAATAGATGGGGAAGAAGTAGAAGCAGTGACAGATTTTACTTTCTTAGGATCTAAGCTCACTGCAGATGGTGACTGCAGCCATGAAATAAAAAGGCGACTGATTCTTGGGAGGCAAGGGATGAGAAAACTGGGGAGCATAGTGAAAAGTAGAGACATCACATTGAAAACAAAAATTCGCATAGTCAGGGCAATGGTATTCCCTGTGGCAACGTATGGTTGTGAGAGCTGGACCTTTAGGAAAGCTGAGTGCAGAAGAATAGACGCCTTTGAGATGTGGTGTTGGAGGAGAGTTGTGAGAGTCCCCTGGACAGCGAGGAGAACAAATAGGTCAATCTTAGAAGAAATCAACCCTTACTGCTCCTTAGAAGGTCAAATAATAAAGATGAAGCTAAGGTACTTTGGAAATCAAATGAGAAGAGAGGATTCACTTGAGAAAGCCTTGATGCTTGGAAAGGTTGAGGGCAAAAGAAGAAGGGGACAACCCAAGATGAGATGGCTAGATGGGATTGTAGAGACAATGGGCACAGAGCTGAGCGAGTTGAGGGGGATGGTGGAGGACAGGAGTGCCTGGCGGACAGTGGTCCATGGGGTCGCAGAGGGTCGGAATCGACTGTGCGACTGAACAACAAACCACTTGCTGAGGCGACTCAGGGAGGCTTACAGTCAAAACAGTAACAGTACAGTAACAATCATAAAATACAACCTCAAAAAACAACCAAAACAGAACACAGACTAATTCCCCTCTACCCGTTGGGGGGCCCCGGAGGAGGGGGTGAGGTCCTCAGGCACCTGCCAGGCCATGGTGATTGCAGCTCACCCTGTCAAAAAGTAAATCCAAAATGTCTTTTGAAGCAGCAAAACTCTTGTGGGCTTAACAACTAAAACCAACCAAAAACTTGCTTAACAAATAAATCAGGGTTTGCAATCCTCCCCCCACCAGAAGTCACAATTGGTCACTTACAGTGGTGTTTCATTTAAAGAACAAACTCGCTTAAAGAGCAATCCCATAGAACACATTATGCTCTTTAAGCAAGGTACAACTGTACTGGGCTAGCATGGAATGAATGCCTTACTTGGAAACACCCCCTTTTTTTCTATTTCATATTAAATACATCTTTTTTACATATGCAAAATCCTTGCGGTAGGGCTCCGAGCTCTTCACTCCACTTAGTTTTGCTAGAAGTAGAGATATCCAGGATCACCGGGGGGGGGGGGGACATGGTAGTGATTGTTGCCCTATTTTTAAAGGAGTGGCACTGGTATAAGAGCTTTTGAGAAATGCTAAGGCAATAGAAAAGAGGCAGGGTAGAGAAAAGCTGCTAGGAAATAAATTGATAGAGGAGGAAAATACTGGGAACATCCATGGAAAGCTTATTACATGGTCTGAAATGTGACTTAGAGTATAACATTTAAAATAAACTGTGTGAACATTCCTTTTAATAGGAAATAGATTCGTTGAATTGGTGAGCCTCTTAACACAGTTTCTTGTGATATCGCAGGTTATGACAGTAACAAAATGAAAGTTCTGGTTCATTGCCAGAGATTATGCATCTGGGAAAACACACTGTCACTCATTACTCATATCTCCCAACAGGTGAAATATCTCTTCATTATCTCCATGGTACCTTACTGAAAGGAGCGTTAAGAAAAATGAATGCTTTTGTAACAGGTGTCACAATGTAAATTTGCCACAAAGTAAGTTAGATGTGGGTACTTCTCTTAGCTATGGAAGCTTTTGAAACATCGCCTAACTACACAATTTCCATCAAATCAAACTGGATGTATATTCCTTTCAATCAATTGGCCTTGGTCAATCTATTGGCCTTGGCTGGAAGCAAAGCTTGGAAAAAGTTTAAAAAACAACAACAACCAATAATACCCAGAATGATTAATCATTTGGCCAGTATTTTGCCAGGGTGTTCAAGAAGGTGTTTAGGGTGGAGGTTATTTGCTCTGCCTTGGAAGTTTTTGTCAATGCCAGAGAAAGTCAACTGTATCTTCTAATCTGGGCTAATAGTATAAAGATATTTCCTTGCTCATTTGGCTGTTCTTCCCAATCTTCTTGAGGTGGGTAGGTTGAGTACTGGATAGCGTTCAGGTCACAGGTTCCAGACCTCCTGCACTGACACAGACCCATTAACAGTGACAAAACCCTGATGTCCAGCCTGGTTCTGATGATGCACACTTCAGAGTCAGCATGGATGTTTCAAATGCTAGTGTGGGTTCTTCATTAGAATTTAAGTTCCTTTAACAAATTTAGTTCATTTGCTTAGCCTCATGTGAAGTTTCTTTGCTCTACAAGCTGCAAATTGGCTTGCTTTTGCTCATTGGTTTGTCACTGGGAAGTGAATACAAGCAACAGCAGATTTGTTGTACAACTTTGAAAGGTTGTGTCTTTGGAGGGAAAATATTTAACCATCTTCTGATTGTAGAGCTTGCCTCTGGTGTAGTTCAGGCCTGAGTGATGTCCAGTTTAGTCTACTGTAAAATACTCCAGATAGACCAAACCTATGCAAAGTGATGCAAACATCAGGCCCAGATACACACCACTCCCTTCTTTAAAAAGCTTTCCTGGCTGCCAGTGTACTCCTGAGGGCAGTTCAAATGGCTGGTTAGTGATATAAAACCTTCTGTTATTTGGGACCATGCTAGTTAAAGACCACAGTAACATAAAGGAGGTTGATTGAGCTTCAAGAGGTTCAGAAGATACCTTTTGGTTGGTCTTTCAGCCATTGGTGGCCCATTTGATGACAGTTCAAACTGCTGGCACTCCCAGGCTTTAGAATAACCTACCAAGGAAGACTAAGTAAACACCCCTTCTGTTGCCTTTCCATGGGCAGACAAAAATGTACAGGTAGTTTGCTGCCAAAGAGAGTTGAATGAATTGGATGCTGGCAAAGTCTTTCATTTTTTTAAAAAATATTGTTTTAAATGTATTTATGTTTTAAGTGAAGTTTTGTTTTCAATTTTATGCTAAATTTTTGGTGGAAAGGCAAGATGTGAGCTTAGTGAACAAATTACCCTGTTGTAGCTGTACAGAAGTGAACTGTAGCACATGTGACAAGTTGGGGCAGCACATATGCTACAAGAAGAGTACTAACACAGAACTTCCTTTTACTGTATTTCAGAAATTCCATTCATGACCAGCAAATTAATTAGTGTCTACACTATGAGATTTAAGTGTACCCCTAATCTGAAACCATGAGGATTTTCTCATATTCTGCCTTGTTGTTCTTACACCCTATATGTAAAGAAGGGTGGTATAGGTGGTTTAGATTCACTGCGCTCTGTAATTGACCTTTGGCTAACATGCATTGCACACACCAGGTCCTCCAAATCTGGGCGCTAAATACTCTTTGGTGCAAAACAATATTTTCTATATGCGTAGCTTTATGCTTTGTTTCTCACCAGAACGGGTTGGGTCAATGACCTAAAATAAGGGATAGGTTTTTCTCTGTGCTGGATTAACATAATAGATCTTCTCAATTGTCTGGTAATACCCATTTATAAAGGAAGTGAAATATGCCACTGAAATGTTGCCTTCATCCAGAGCAAGGTTTGCCAGGTAATGACTGACACGAAGGCCTCCTGCCAATTTTTAATTACATAACTCTTACTTAGCCTATGGAAAAAAATATTCCCACAGAATAAACATTAAGAAGTCACTCACTTGAAAGGTTATGTCTATGGTCACGATATGTTATAGAATATGTTTGGGGCCAACTTATTTTGCCAGGTGATGCTGTGAAATTTTTTAAAGACTGTGTCATGAAAAAAACTCTTCTAAATATTACATTGCAAACTCATCTATTTGAACCACAAATATAAATGAATTAACCTTCCCTACATTTACCTTCAAAATCGTCTGCCTGTCTGTTTGTCTATGATTTTGAAGGCTACATTTTTGGTGGAAAGGCAAGAAGTTATGAGTTTGCCCTATACATAAAACTTGAGCTAAGCTGGGTAAACTTGTCAATACTACTTCCTCTCCCTTTCAAATATTGTGAACCTTGGCAAGAGCTGATCAAAAATGAAAGGAAGCAAAATTCTCAACAATCAATAGTTTCAGTCAGATCAATGAGAGTCATAGTTGGCACAATTGGTTACTAGAAGATGCCCATGGGAGGTCTAAGGCTGCAGACTCATTTACGGCAGCATAAACACATTTATGACAGCCATAAATAAATCTGTCTGAGGGGGCATGGTCCAGCCCGCAGCCGAAAAATGTTGACAACCTCTGGTCTAAGCTCTTCACTGCAGACACAATATGATTTTGTCATTTTAACCAATTAACTCAGGTGACACATAATCTGAACTCTCTCTCTGGTGCGTGCGTGCGTGCGTGCGTGCATGTGTGTGTTTGTGAGAGAGAGGCTAATCTAATTACTGCAGAGTGAAAATACCTCTCGTGCCCAGCCTGTGGGCCAATGTGGCACCTAAACCTAACTTTCCACAGGTATTATATTATCAAAAATCAACCTCACATTGTGCTCAAACAGTGATTTATTCAAAAGTGGATTCAAACAGTCCGTGTTAAATATTCTTGGGGTAGAAGATTATTTCTTGGACTCCCCAAGGTTATCCTAGTTTGAGATCAAGGTTGGGGATGACCCATCCTGAAATCTTGGGGTAATTGTCCTATTTCTATTGGGCTAAGAATTGCCCTTGCTGCACAGGATCTCAGGTTTGGTTAAAATTTGATGGTAGCAGTTGCACAGTTGTTGCAGATCACTATACACTCAAAGTCCTGCTTCCTTGACATAGAAATAAGTTGCTAATGAAGACTTGTCCTTGAATTCCTGCCCATCATGCAACAGCATCCTGAGCTTGATAACTGGAAGGTTGGCAGGTCAGCATTTTGAGATCCAGGTGCTGTGCAATGGAGTGTGTGCCTGTCATCTGTCCCAGTTCCTGCCAACCTAGCATTTCAAAAGCAAGAAATTGCAAGTAGATAAATAGGGACCATTTTGTGGGAAAGGTACCTATGTTCCATGTGCTCTGATGTCTAGTCATGCTTGTTATATGACCATGGAAATGTCTATGGACTCAGACAGCACTGGTTCTTTGGCTATAAACAGAGATTAGAATTGACCCCTAGAGTCAGATACAACTGGCTTTTGAGTAAGGCTTTTATCCCTATTTAGGGATCTAAATTGCTCAACATCCTTGAAGAAGAAGATCTAGCATTGCCTTCCTCTGTCATTACTGCCTCTGTATGATGATCATTGTATTGTACACAAAAATTACATTTTAATTAAACACCTCCCTCCAAAGATTCTCATTTTGTATGTATTTTTCGCCAAATGCATTTTCCTTATAATATAAGTTTTCCCCCTCACATTTTTGAGAGATGTTGAAAATGGAAAGGCTAATTGCCTTCCATCCTTTTATTTGCTTAAGAAATATGAATTAGTTCAGTTTACTTAATGAAGCGGACAAAGGCAGTACAATAGCCTCCTTATTTGGGAAGAATTTTCCAGTAACTACATGAAAGGTCAGTGCTGTGAACTGCTGACAGAGATGAACAGTCAAAAGATCTAAATGCATGGGATAGAAACAGCATCTTTCATTCATATTGCTTTATTGACTACTCATATTTCTTGATCCACTTATGAGCTTGAACTTTGGTGACATGGCCCTACACTAGTTCATTAAAAACTTCAAGGTATTTGGACTGCTTGATTCAAGGTGTTCTTTGCATATCTTGAATGTTTAAAGTATTTTAAATACCTTCCATCTGAGAATTTCTCATTCCAGTGTGCTAGGCTGATAAACAAGGATAACCGGGGCAGCGGATAAAGCCTGGGTTTGGTATGCTTTATGGCTTTTAGAGGCTGCCCTCTGTGGTTATTTGAAAACGAGTATTTTTCTCCAACTTGTCTATTATAGTTCATTTCAGTAGAAGTTGAAAAATTCTATTCAAAGGGGAACATTTTAAAGTAGTTGTTTCAAGATTTTCAGTGTCATTGCTTGCCATTAGAACTGTGTTTGGTTTTTTTTTTTTTTTTTTGAAAAACAGACATGTTACTTCCACATATTTTAATACATTGTTTATCTTTTAATTACATGAAAATATCCAAACCAGCCCCTCTTCTTGTCTGTCTCACAACAGAGCACAAGCAATTGTGTGATTACTATGATCCCCGCCCTCAAAAAAATTTGCCTTGTCATGGCGAGGGCACTTACATGGTTCAATGAAGCTATGGGCTATGCCATATAGGGCCACCAAAGACAAACCATAGCAGAGAACTCAGACTAAACACAATCCACTGGTGAACGAACTGGAAACCCACACCAGTGTCTTTGCCAAGAAAACTCCATTGACAGTATCAAAAGGCTAAACGATATGACGCTAGAAGATGAGCCACTCAGGTCAGAAGGTTCCAATATGCTACTGGGGAAGAGGATATGACAAGTATAAGTAGCCTCAGAAAGAGTGAAGTGGCTGGGCCAATGCTGAAAGGATGTTCAGCAGTGGATAGATCTGATGGTGAAAGGGAAGTCTGATGCTCTAAGGAACAATATTGCATAGGAACCTGGAATGTAAGATCTATGAATCAAGGAAAGCTGGATGGTTATCTTGGGAATCAGTGAACTAAAGAGGACAGGGATGAGTGAATTTATATCTACTAGAAGAAATGGAGTGGTCCTTATAGTCAATAAAAGAGTGAGGAAAGCAGTTATGGGATACAATCTTAAAAATGACAGAATGATTTCAGTCCCAATTCAAGGCAAACCATTCAACAGCACAGTAACCCAAGTCTGTGTCCCAACCACTGATGCATAAGAGGTTGTAGTCAACCATTTCTATGAAGACCTAAAAAGCGTTCTAGAACAGACACCAAAAAATGATGTCCTCATTATCATAGGAGATTGGAATGCCAAAGCAGGAAGTCAAAAGGTTACTGGGAATTTGGACTTGGAGTAAAAAATGAAGCAGACCCAAAGATGGAGAAGTTCTATAAAATCCAGAAAGTATTTCAAAATAAAGAAAGCAAGATTCTTATTTGAGGAAAAGCCCATGGCCCCCATTCTGACTAAACAGGCTACATGATTGCAGTTAAGATCCAAGAGAGTGTCTTTTGGCCCCCATCTTCTCCGGGTTATATCTCCTCCCTCAGGGTCTAAAGCACAGAGGCTAAAGCACAGGGTATAAACCATTTCACTACATGCTTTTCCTTTCCTGTTGAAACTAGGATTTTGGTGGTAAAGTCTACTTTTGACACAGCAGAATTAAACTCTATGCATTACAACAAGAAATAAAGCAATACATTTTTTCATCCCCACTTCTTAAAGAGTGATGGAGGCTTAACTTCTCAATTCAGCATGACATTACATATCAAATAGTGAATAATGTGAATGGCATTGCATATAAAATAGTGAATCAGCATTTAGAAAGAAACAATGGGAAAATGAAAGTTAGATTTGACAGACATTCCATATTAAACATTGCATTTCTAGACAGAACCACATTTTACTGATACACACATATCACTTTTATGTATCAAGGCCAAATATACTGGGATGAAAGCCAATTAAAGAAGTTACTGGGATGAAAGCCAATTACTGAAACAACAAAGTCCACACCGAGCCAATTAATGAAACTCAAAGTATTTTGCACAGGGTAACATCCAAATAAAGTTCAAATTAGTGAAAGTCCAAACTGTTGATTGCAGATTTTCTCTCTTCAGATTAGAATTTAAATGCCAATGTCTTTCTGGACTTGCAACAGTTCAATTTATTCAAATTTCAGTTTATTCAAGAATGTCTTTTTCAGCAAACAGATTTCACAGGACAAATACCCACCCCCTGAAAAAAAAAGATAAACAAAATATATTTCTCCATCTCTCCATCTCACCTCAGGATGAAACGGAAACAATCCAGTAGAAAGATAAGCAGGAACAAAAGATAAGCAAGCAGGAATGAAATTAACCAGGAATGAAATAACCTTCCATTTTTGGAGGCTTCTTGGCATCGTATAAGAATCACACGGGCGCTCCAAGAGTCTTCAATTAATTTTCATACCATAGACAGGGGCAGGGAATTTGTAATCTTCTCTCTGTGTAGACTTACAAACTTAGCTATGGTTCACTCCAGCCTGTCTGCTGCAAGACTCTCAGACCCTCAATAGGTCTTTGCAGGGATGTCACTAGCCCCACAAACATCTGTAGTGCAATTCCTATATTGATTCTTATCTTGATAATGCTGTTCATCCCACCGCTGCCACCATGTAACAATCTGCTTACTCCCAAGTAGCACTCCGGCATCCTGGTGATGGGATTGCATGCGACCCTGCTTCCCTGGCCCTATGGGACCCAGCAGTTCAAGCTTTTCCTAAAAGTGTGCCCACTCACCCCTGACCTAAATCTGGTTAGTGAACAAATGGTGCTCATGAAATTAGTGAAGATTCAGATAATGTGAGCCAAGTAATCACTCCAGGTCTCTTCAGGTATTTCAAAAGTATATTGAAATCAAAGTAAGATACAAAATAATGTCCAGCAAAAGTTCAGAAAGCATTTCAAAAATAAAGAAAACTGCTTATTTGAGGGAAAGCCCATGGCCCCCTTCTGGCTAAATAGGCTACATGGATTGCAATTAAGGTCCAAGTGAGTGTCTTTTGGCCCCCATCTTCTCCGGGTTATATCTCCTCCCTCAGGGTCTACCTTCTTGCCATCCCCCTCAAGGAGTCCAGCCAATGATCTTACAGCGTATGTCCATCACATTAAGCTCCATCTCTTCCAACTCACGAGGCCAGCATGTTTACATTCTAATCTCACTAAGGTATTTTCTACAGCTTCTCCCCCACATTGAAATCTCCATCTTGGATGAGGCTAAAGCACAGGGTATAAATCATTTCATTACACTTACCAGTTAGGATTGATAACAGAATCACCTAATATTCAAAGATTCATATCAGAATGCCTGAAAAAAAAATACCTTAAAATGATATCTGAAAGCAATATTTTAATGTAATGATAAAACTTTACTCATTACAGAAAGTAACTTTGTAACTACTTTGTAAACAATTTTTGAAGTAGAATTTTATTACACCCTTGTTATCTAAAAGTAGCAGATGCAGAAGAGATTAAGAAAAGATGGAAAGAGTACACAGAGGAACTCTACAAAAAGGACCTCAACACCCCTGATAATCACAATGATGAGAACATTGAACATGAGCCAGACATTCTAGAGAGTGAAGTCAGAAAGGCCTTAAAAAACACTGCAAACAACAAAGCCAGTGGAGTTGATGGTATCCAAGTTGAACTTTTCAAAGCCCTACAAGATGATGGAATCAAATTATTGCATTCTATATGGCAGCAGATTTGGAAAACAAAACAATGGCCACAGGATTGGAAAAGATCTGTATACGTTCCACTCCCAAAAAAGGGTAATGCCAAAGAATGTTCAAATTATCGAACAATTGCGCTCATCCCTCACGCTAGCAAGGTGATGCTCAAGATAATACAGGATAGACTGCAACAGTATGTCGAGAGAGAATTACCAGAGGTGCAGGCGGGTTTCAGAAGAGGCAGGGGGACTAGAGACCACATCGCCAACATAAGATGGATCATGGAAAAAACAAAGGAATATCAGAAACAAGTCTACTTCTGTTTCATTGATTACACTAAGGCTTTTGACTGTGTCGATCACAACAAAATGTGGCAAGTAATTAAAGAGATGGGAATACCGGAACACCTTATAGGCCTCATGAGAAATCTGTACATGAATCAAGAGGCAACAGTTAGGACAGAAAATGGAATGACGGAGTGGTTTGGAATAGGAAAAGGAATAAGACAAGGCTGCATTTTGTCACCCTGCTTATTCAACTTATACACAGAACACATAATGCGCAATGCAGGGATGGAGGAATCACAATTTGGGATCAAAATTGCTGGAAGAAACATCAACAATTTGAGATATGCAGATGATACCACCCTAATGGCTGAAAGTGAGGAGGATCTAGAGAAGCTCCTGATTAGGTTGAAAGAAGAAAGTGAAAAATCTGGATTGAGACTCAATATCAAGAAAACCAAGATAATGGCAACAGGCCCTATCAGTCCGTGGAAAATAGATGGGGAAGAAGTAGAAGCAGTGACAGATTTTACTTTCTTAGGATCTAAGCTCACTGCAGATGGGGATTGCAGCCATGAAATAAAAAGGCGACTGATTCTTGGGAGCCAAGCAATGAGAAACCTGGGGAACATAGTTAAAAGTAGAGACATCACATTGAAAACAAAAATTCGCATGGTCAAAGCAATGGTATTCCCTGTGGGAATGTATGGTTGTGAGAGCTGGACCATTAGGAAAGCTGACCGCAGAAGAATAGACGCCTTTGAGATGTGGTGTTGGAGGAGAGTTTTGAGAGTCCCCTGGACAGCAAGGAGAACAAATAGGTCAATCTTAGAGGAAATCAAACCTGACTGCTCATTGGAGGGTCAAATAGTAAAGATGAAGCTAAGGTACTTTGGTCATCAAATGAGAAGAGAGGATTCACTTGAGAAAGCCTTGATGCTTGGAAGGGCAGAAGAGGAAGGGGACGGCCCAAGATGAGATGGCTGGATGGTGTTGTAGAGGCAATGGGCGCGGAGCTGGGCAAGTTGAGGGGGATGGTGGAGGACAGGAGTGCCTGGCGGACAGCGGTCCATGGGGTCGCAGAGGGTCGGAATCGACTGTGCAACTGAACAACAACAACAAAATCTAAAAGTAACTGAGTACAACTATGTAGATATATTACAGATAAATTACTGGTGATTATATTGTCTGCAGCAGTTACTAGTAACCATGTTAGTTCCAACCAGTTACTTTCAAGCTTTAACTCTAAATATACAATTAAAATTGCAATCCAACAGAAACTTTAGAGGATGTACTGAAGGAGGACCTCCAGATACATTATGCCACCAAGCTGTCAGCTGAGTTCTGAGCCCTGAATGCATACACATATTAAAGGCAAGCAAAGCTTGCTAAAATATTCCACTCTCCCACATCAGCACAACATAACAAAGTGAAGACTTTGCCACCAGTGTCTTTTATAAAGAAGATGGAAATTAGAGAGCAAAGAAAAGTGCATTAATAAATGATAAAGGGTTACTGTTCTAATTAAAACCATGTAACTCTCTCACGCTAATAATTATCCACGTATTGCAAGACTGGTGATTCAAGCTTGGATGGAGAACACTGCTTTCACTTAGCCATCAGCCTGTATTGATGAATGGAATGAGACACACTGCGTTCCTCAACTTTACTGGAACTGCTTGTTCCTTTTCCTTATTTTTTTTATACAACCAATCATCTATGATATAATTGCTGCTCCATAGATTTTGAAAATCTGTGCAGAGTGTTACCCTAGCTACCAATGTCTATATGTCAATTCCAAATTACTTTAACTGTAGATTTTTCAGATTCAGACAAAGGTCAGGTCCACTGAAAATCTTTGTAAACTGGAAGGCTCTTGGTGGACTCTTGATGGGGAAAAATTACAATACAATATGGACAATAAAATAAAATTTTATTGTTGGTAAATAGAACTCAGGGGAATATAGTTTTTCAGCATCCGGTCCAGGCTGTGTTTGTGTCTTTGTTGTTGTTCCTTTTGGTACCTGATTTCACATTCCATAATTTTGCAAAGTTCATTGAGTTTGCAACACACATTTTGAAAGCTAACTCCACTGAACCAGAAAAGAGTGGTACATTTGTTAGTACAAATGTTATTGCTGTGTGCCATCTAGTCATATCTGACTTATAGTGACTTTAATAGGGTTTTCAAGATAATGTATGTAAGATATTTAAGGAACAGAGTTGGTTGTGTGATCTTTTTAAAACCAATGTCACACCTATCCTCTCCCCCCAATTAGTTTCCATGGCCAAACAAGGACTTGAACCCAGGTCTCCTGAGTCCTATTCCATCACTCTATCCACTAGACTACACTTTCTTCACTGTTCTGTCCATAATAAACTACAGTTTAAGTAGGAACATTTCTGTAATGCATTCCTGTGATTGTAATGCATTCTTGTGTTTGTAATGCATTCCTGTGATTGAACCTGTATGTGATTGTTTTGCAGTTTTCAGTTCCTAAAGATTCTCATTGCCATCTTTCCTTTCTTCCTCTGTAGCATAGGTGCCCATATTTACTTTCAGATAACATTTGTAAATCATAAAAATGCAGTGTGCATGTAGTCCCATATTTAGTCTAGCTGAGCGTGAGCCAGATTTAACTGTACGTAGAGCAGACCATGGAAACCAATGGTAATGTAAGTTACTTTTGACTATTTATTTATTTATTTATTTATTTATTCAATTTATATGCCGCCCTACTTGGTGCAACCGACTCAGGGCGGCTCACAAAACTCACAAATATAACATTCAACACTATAATCAATTAATAAAACATTTCAGCAACACTTCAAATAATACAAAATCAAAATCAAAAACATATCAGAAATTCCCAATCCCCAATCACAGTTACAGTTCAAAATCCCCAGAGTCCCCAATCATAGTTACAAATTACACAATATCAGGTCATCATAAAAGCCTTGGGGGGGGGGGCAGCAAATTTGGCCTGTGGACCCGGGCGACTGAAACCTGCTCTACACCACTGCCTATAAGGTTGTCTGATATTCCCATCTCTTTAACTACTTGCCACATTTTGTTGTGGTCCACACAGTCAAAGGCCTTGGTGTAGTCAATGAAACAGAAATAGACTTGTTTCTGGTATTCCCTTGTTTTCTCCATGATCCAACATATGTTGGCAATTTGGTCTCTAGTTCCCTTGCCTCTTTGGAACCCAGCTTGCACATCTGGTAATTCTCTTTCCACGTGCTGTTAAAGCGTATCATGTGAGCATGACCTTGCTGGCGTGTGGGATGAGCGCAATTGTTCAATAATTTGAACATTTTTTGGCATTGCTCTTTTTTGGGATTGGAACATATACTGATCTTTTCCAATCCTGTGGCCATTGCTGTTTTTTTTAATCTGCTGGCATATAGAATGCAGTACTTTAACTCCATCATCTTTTAGGTCTTTGAATAATTCAGCTGGAATAGCATCATCTCCACTGGCTTTGTTATTTGCAGTGCTTTTTAGGGCCTTTCTGACTTCACTCTCTAGGATGTCTGGCTCAAGTTCAATGTTCTTATCACTATATCAGGGGTGTTGAGGTCCTTTTTGTAGAGTTCCTCTGTGGACTCTCACCATCTTTTCTTAATATCTTCTTCATCAGCTAAATCCCTGCCATTTTTGCTCCATATCCCAGTCATTTTTGCTTTAAACGTACCCTTAATTTCCCCATATTTTTAAAAAAAGATCTCTAGTCCTACCCCTTCTGTTGTTTTCCTCTATTTCTTTGCACTGTTCATTAAAGAAGGTTTCCTTCTCTCTTCTTGTGTTTTCGGGAAGTCTATTCATTTGATTGAATTTTTCTCTTTCTCTTTCAGCTTTGCTTTTTGCGTTCCTTCTTTCTTCTGCTATTTTAAGAGCTTCATCAGACAACCACTTTTCTTTCTTACACTTTTTTCTTTTAGTATGCTTGTGCTTGCTGCCTCCTATATGATGTCCATAATTCTTCTAGCATTCTGCCTATCAAGTCGAAGCCATTAAATTTGCTCCACACCGCCACCGTGTATTCCTTAGGGATGTTGTCTAGGTCATATCTGTCTAGCCTCATCGTTGTCAACTTAGGGATGCTGCTTTAACATTGCTGGTCCCTGAATGAGAAAGGTTGAGTGTTGGGCTACCAATCCATCCCTGTAAAACTATAACAGCTAAAGAATCAGCAAGAAGGGTTTCAAGTAACTCTGAATACCTAGAACAAAACTAATTAATTAATTTCATTATTTCTTAATCACTAATATTTAGAGTCATTGACTTCAGGAATTGCAGAGTTGGAAGAGACTCTGCAGTTTATCTACAGTTGAACCTACTACTAATGCAGGAGTCCAACACAATGGTCATCCAACTTTTGTTTAAAGCATCCAAAGAAGAAGACTCTACCACCATCCAAGGTAGCCCATTCTAAGACTGTAGAGCTGTTATCAGGAAGTTCTTCCTAATAGCAGTTTTTCTCTGTGGTTCTACAGAGGGCAGCCATGATTGTGGGCATTTCATATCCATGTAAATAGGTGGAGGCAGGAGAGGAAATGCCAGGGGTTCTCCATGCCATACTCCCTTCCTATTTTGAATTTTTTACCTTTTCTGTACATACTGTAGTATAGATTAAGCAGCTGACCATACCATTAAATGCATTTGGATTTGTTTATCTCCTAAAATGGGTGAATTCAAATTATTTTTTGCTGCCCACATGATGTGAAGGCTGAAGTGAATCTATCCATCACATTTTCTCCCAAAGTAGCTTTTTTTTGTTCTAACAAAGATCTTTTCCTTTTTTTAATGTAGATACTAGTAGAGGATCTTCAGGCATAGTAATAGTTGTAGCGTTATTAAACTTAAGTACTAATTTTACTACTCTTTAACTCTGAGAAGAAACTCTCCTTTTTAAAATATATTTTAAGTACCCTCATTAACTAACTTCTGTCTTTTGATATATTTGAAGTACCCTCATTTTAACTTATGCTCCTTTTGTTGTACTATGCTGGTCTTGGACTATAATTAAGATTCCATACTTTTTTCATGTCAGAGCAATTTGAAAGGGTTTTGTTTAACCTGTGTTTAAAAATGTTGTGCATGTGTGATATCTGTAGGATTCTGTAGCTCGTGTTTAGATGATATAAGCAGTTGGGTGTGATGTTCAGGACCAAAGTAGTCACTTCTGGCTAGTAGGGCGGTATATAAATGTAAACAAACAAACAAACAAATAAATGCCTCCATGTGATTCCTCTGTCCGGATCCTCCTCATGGTCAGCAGCTTAGACCATACTATGTATAGGGAAGAGAGGCACCAGAAATCCCAAATAGGAAGGCATAGAGAACCTCCAGCTGTTTCTCCCCTACCTCCATCCATTTATAAAGTGTAAAGTGCCTACTATTTCAGTTCCACGCTGTAGGATCCTAGCGATGAACTGCTCTTAGGAAGAACTCCAGTACAAGTGGAAAAGGTATTTATGAAACTGTCAGGAATAAAATAAACCAATAATCTGTTGTTTATTTAAGTGACAAATAATTTTGCCTCAATGTCAAATCCAAGAGGAAAAGTATGACTGCAGCAGTTGCTTGCAGTTTTTAGATAAAGTAATGCTAAAGCATTTCTCAAAGGAATGGATTAAATGCTCATTATGTAAATGTACTTCCCCATCAATCTATCCTTTGTTCATTTAGATAGAGCAGCATGCCAATTCTATGTCAAACAAGTTCTGATTACAAATAAATAATTCAGCATTGAAATGCTTTCTCCAGACTAGGAAGAAGGCAACAAATTGGAGTAGAATGTCAATAAATTTACATGGATAAATTTCAATCAACTTTCTTTGATTGGATAATTACATTCCCAGTTTCCTGCAATGGCTGAGGGACAGGCACATCAGCTGGGCAGGAGGGGAATTGGAGTTAAAGGAGGGTTTGTACCTAACAATATTGGACAAGAGAAAAATCTAAAAGGGTAACTGTGCCGGCTAGTTTACCATATATACCAACCCAGAGGTTGCCAAAGTTTTTTTTTTGTGGTCACAACAGGGTACTAATTGACTCCTGAGAGTGGTAATGGGGAAAGAATTTGTCCTCCATTTTTCTCTGAATTTTTTCCCATCCCACTAACATTAGCTTTGTCTCATCATATGAACTTGTCTGGGAAAATTTCAGAATAATAATATTGAGGTTGAAGTAAACCCCATTCTTCCAGCACCATTCCCTCCATCTGAAGATCCAGTCTAGTTAGGACCTCCTTCCTGCCCATTCACAAAGTTTTTTCATGTGATGTCTAATTTGTCCCCATTTGCCTGTGAAAGTCAAAGAACGAGCTAAAACCAAGCAAACAGAAGGTTACTACGGTACTTAGACTTAAATTTGCAAGATAACTATTCCTAAATAAAACTCTTCATATTGGGTGGTTATCATCTTCTTTTGTGGTCATTTGTACAACAAGCTCCTGACCACTTGAAATACCTCCACTGGACTGCTATGAAGATGCAAGAGCAGCTGAGAAGATTGAAACAGGCCTTCCAATGAACTCTAGCCTATGTTTGATTGGATCTGCTCTGAGTGTTCTGCCATCAGCATTCAATTTTACTCCCATTCATTTCACCATCCCATGGTATATCGAGCAGTTAATTGATTACATTATATGGAAACGCATGCTTAGGAGCAATCATGTTAACAGCTTGGCCACCTCTGCATTCCAAAGATCCACCAAGGCCATGACATAATTGTCTGCCAAGATAACTGAAAACTCCACATCAGCAGTCAGGAAACTATTTGGATCCATTTGTCTCCTAGGCATACCATCTTAATTGGACCCCACCACTGTATAACCTTGTAGTTCCAATAAACCTAAAACCTACTAGGTAGTGATCTGTCCATTACAACAGAACTACTGAGAGTTCCTCCATACCCAGATCATTGCCTTCCTGCCTAGTACTGAAAACCAGGTCAAGAGTGTCCTCTGTAACATATAATTAGAGATCCCAGAGGAGGTTAAAGGCATCAGTTTATCTAGACTGGGGTGCCCAAACTATGGCCCATGGGCCGGATCTGATCCCCGATGCCAATTCATCTGTCCCACTCCACCCTCATCGCTCCCAGAAGAGGAAGTAAAATGCAGTTTATGAATGTGAAATATTGAGCTTCTCTGTACACAATTCAAAATTCCAGCAAATGGCCTAAGATTGCCAAATAATTTCATGTCTGGACCACAGGCTGTAGTTTGGGCACCCCTGGACTAGACACACCTCTGCCAGTTGCCAATTAGCTTGATTTTTTTATTTGAAATTGATCACACACACAAAAGTAAACATTAATTGCATTTCCATGTCTAATTGCTCAGGTACAGAGCTTTGAAGGAATGATAATCTGATGAGAGAATGTATAGTCAGATCCTACTGTTAACTGGTAATGCTTACTTTGTTTGACTTACAGCAGGTGACAGTGGCCAAATTTTGCACTACCATGGTTGCACACCTAAAGGGTTTAAGGGGTTACACATCCAAAACTTTGGATCCAGATGGACAAAACTGTCCATTTCATTTTCATCAACACTCAGATTTCTTAAATATCTAGTTTCTGTCCTTTCCATGCTCACTATAGATTTTTGTGCCACCTGGTAAAAAAATCAACTATATCAAAACTTTATCTCCGCCTTCTTAAACATACATGCCACAGGATCACAGGTCTTATAATTAATTAGCACTGTAATATAAATGAAAGGGAGTTCTACTCTGAGATTGCCAACCATTCAGAGAGCTCTCTATCTAATCCTTCAACATACAGTTTCCAATAGAGTAAGCAAGCAAATCATTTTTCACATGAAGACTAATTAGGACTTTCTTAAACTGGCATGCTCGTATTTCATAGCAAGAGCTGTCTCAAGCAGATAGGATCGGTCTGTATTAGGCGAGAAGATGATGCCCCCATTCTGCCATATTAAATCATCTTATTACATGCTGTCATCAGAAGAGGAGCGACTGAATATTGGGATTTCCTGTGTGTTGTTTGCAGCAGCTTTGGCAATGCAAATTCTAGAGGATAAACCAAGGAGCTTTCATCATTGGGGGGGGGGGGGAGACGACGACGACAATATTTTGAAGGTCTTCCCAGGAATTACAGGAAATATTTTGGTCTGTCAAACATTATCACATTATATCTGGATCAAAGATTCTGCATATCTAGTGTAAGAGTACAAACAAAATTATTTCTGAAAGCAAAGATATATATCTCTCTTTTAAAACTAATCACACTGACTATTTATTATTTATTATTTATTTTATTTTATTTATTTTATTTATTCATATTTGTACCAGGTTCCGTACCAGGGCAACTCAGAGCAGTTTAACATATCATAAAAACATCAACAATTCAGATTAAAATTTTAAAAGATTTTAAAAGATATTAAAAGATAGACAAGTTAAGGAAGAAGATGCCAAGGCCTACCAGTGGCTGAGAACATCGCCCACTCCTCTGGGCCCACAACAACGGCCTGAAGAAGAAGATGCCAAGGCCTAGTAGTGGCTGAGAACATCGCCCACTCCTCTGGGCCCACAACAACGGCCTGAAGAAGAAGATGCCAAGGCCTAGTAGTGGCTGAGAACATCGCCCACTCCTCTGGGCCCACAACAACGGCCTGAGGAAGAAGATGTCAAGGCCTAGCAGTGGCTGGGGACCTTGCCCACTCCTTTGGGCCCACAACAACGGCCCGAGGAAGAAGATGCCAAGGCCTAGCAGTGGCTGGGGACCTTGCCCACTCCTCTGGGCCCACAACAACGGCCTGACGGGAGTTAGTTTGTGTTCTGGTTTGGTTGTTTTATGTGGTTCCATTTTATAATTTTTATTGTACTCTTGTTGTTTTGACTGTAAGCCGCCCTGAGTCGCCTCGGCGAGTGGGCGGCAATATAAATCCAAATAAATAAATAAATAAATAAATAAATAAATAAATAAATAAATAAATAAATAAATAAATAAATAAATAACAGATTTAAAAAAATTAAAAAAACCTAACTCTTAAAGATTGAAAAAATTGAGGGAGAGAAGGGGCTCAAACCAACCAGCAAGCTGGGGTCATTGTGGAGCCCATACCCCATACCTTCCCCGCCAGTCATGTTTTAAATTCTTCCTAAATGGCATCAACTCTGTCTGGAGACGTAGCTCCATTTGCAGGAGTTTCCATAGGGCCGAGGCGGTATGGTATAATTATAATTTCATGTCAGAAATTATTCTGGATTGAAAAGATTTTTGCTGGAGGAACTCCACTCAGGGGATGCTCAAATGTGGCTCCTATCATGTCCCAAAGTTGTTTCCCCCCCCCCACCTAAGTGGTCCCTATTTATCTACTTGCAATTTCTTGTTTTTGAACTGCTAGGTTTGAGGAGCTGGGACAGAGGATGGGTGCCCATTCTGTCATGCAGTACCCAGGTCTCAAACTAGTAAAAACAACTTCCCAGGATCTGTTGGGGTGTGTGCTTGAGGCTTCCCCATTTCCCACACTACTTTCTCTTGTCTTTTCTCCCTGTCTGGTTCCAAAGCCTCCCTTTGCAGAAGACTACAATGGGGAATGAAGAAAAAGGAGGACGGGAAAGGGTAGAAGACGAGGGATTTGTAAACTTTCTGGGACTGCAAAGCTGAGAGGACCCCCAAGCCACCCTGGCTCTCCTCCTGGCTGGAGCTTATCCTGACTGATCAAACAGCGCAGGCAGAAACCTCTCCTGCCCCCTCTCTAAGACACCACTGCCTCCCCTACCTGTTTTGGCTGGTGCCTGGAACTGGAGAGAGAGGGGAGAGAAGAGAAAGGAGGAGGAAATGAGATGAGGACTTTACAAAGTTACACAGGCTCATTTTTTCCACCCACCCACTTGTCCTAAAGCACCTCTTGATTACAAGGATGAAAATGTCTTGTCCCAGGAGGTAATCAGGCCCATGGTGGCCAATAGTGACAGCGGGATAAGTCCCAGTGTGCCACAGTGACTAGCGCCTCATAGAGGCAGGCAGATATTTTTTTTCAAATGGTGGCAAGGGGCACCTTTAAACCTCCACTCTTCCCCTTGTCTCAAAACACCTCTTCATTGGTGCACTAAGACAAATGCTGCCTGGTAACAGCTTACGTCACTGGCTACACAAGGGTGCATCATTGGTCGATTGGTGCCTATTGGCCACCATGGGCCTGGTTACCTCCTGGGCCAAGACATTTTCATCCTTGTGACAGAGGACGACCAGTTTGATGACCAGTTTCCCTCCAGTCAAGTTGTATGATATCTAAAGCCAGCTAAATTATTTTGGTGCATGAAATAGAAAATTCATCAAATACTTAATCTCACTTTGACAGGAAAACTTCAGTAACTGGTGAAGTAACAAACAATTTCTACCTTTTCATGACATCCATAACCCACTACTTAAGGTGACTGCCCTATTTAACCTTATGGTAGGGCAAGCCTTACAGTATCTCTCTTTGTGTTAAGGACCCCTACCACTGCTTTTGCTGAATAAAGAGATGATGCCAATCTGGACTTATTTCCGAACCATATGGTAAAAGTTATGTTGGTTTATCTTAATATTTCCAAAAGAGGTTACATCATGGATTATTTTTGTCATACATTCTATGTATTAGAATTTATGAAGAGTTGTTCCTATGCTGTCAGTTTAGTTAAAATAGCTTCCTACAGTTTAACAGCCTATAACTTCTGATTGAGAAGCTTGATGGCAAGGACAATTAAGCAGAACAGAATAATTAACAAGAGCATTGTTGCCTTGCTGTGTCTCAGCCGATCATCTTTACAATGGGAGAGGACAGCAAGACCTTTAAGCAGCTGCAGTGAGGGAACAGCTGCCAACCTTTCTTGGGTGTAAATGACAAATGTAAGCTCAGTGTACTTGTTTTATCTTTTGTTCCAACATCTGTGATATAGTCTATATGCCACTAGCAATTACTTGTGGGATTCTGGTAAGGAAAATAAAATATGATTACAAGCACGGAAGCAAATATGATGAGTTATCATGGCCATTATGGCAAAAGAAAACAGATCTGGCACTCTTGAAATTGCTTAACTGCCGACTGAATGGAATCAATCAGTTTTGTTTGTGTAATATATTAACTCCTTTTAAATATTCTGGTGTTTTTTGGGTTTTTTTTTAAAAATCTCCCATCAAAATATATCCTTTTTATAGCAATTCACACTATGCACCTTTTTCATATTCAGAGCTGTGCTGCCAGAAATGCTCTTGTATCATAAATGTGGACCCAAGCTGTTAGCACTTCATGGATCATCAGGCAGGAAATGGAACTTCAATTGGAAGGGAAAATATAGACTTGTGTGTATACAGCTTATAAGTATCAAAATCATGCTAGTCTTTACATGGGTCTCATTTCCAACATAATTAAGGCCAATTCAAATGTGATTCCATCCATAAACTGACCCAAAATGTGTTTTTGTGTCATTGTACCCTCACCATCAGCTTCCACATAGGAAGCTGTAAAGTACATGCTAGTTCTCAAGTATATCTGCCCAATCTTAGAGCAAAGTGTAGTTTATCTGTGGTCTAAATATGTGGTCTTCTAGATATTGTTGTTCTGAAATTCCCATGATCTCCTACCATTGGGTAGCTGGAAAGTGTGGCTGTGAGTTGCTATCCAACAATATCTGACACCCATGGGTGCCCAACTTTGGGTTACAGTATTGGACTTAGACTGGAGATATGCACATTCAAATATGTACTTAGCAATGAATCTTCATGAATGACCTTGCTTCTTTGTCGGATAGAAGTTATGTAAGGACAAAGCAGAGCTTTTTATGTTATGCTTGTAGAATCTCCTTAGAAAAAAGGGTATTGCTGTAATAAAGTAAGAAATCTCAACTGAATTTTTAAAAAAATCAAAAGTAATTAGATACATAATCCTCTCATGATTGAGTACAATGAAGTGCATGGCATGAGGCTCATTCAAATGTTACTGCAAACTACCTGAAGGCTGCTAAGATGAAATCATTTTTCAATACATCTTCCACTTAGGTTTGACCATGATCTAGCCTGGATCAGGAATGAAATGGGGTTGGGATATATCATTATCCTTCTCTAGATTAGACTACAGGTCATTCCAAAAGAATGATACAGATCTCTTTTGGAGGAAACAAGTGGCTCTAAGTTTCTAGGGAAGCCGGCAACATCTTTGAAGTGCACCACTAAAAGGTTTTTTCCCACAAAGGAAGGGAAATTCATTGGTGAAGGAAGCTTGCCCATGATATTTTCTCAATGAAGGCAAGAAACAGAATTGTGTCTCTCTCCCTTACACTTACCAGCCCTGATGAAACTGGCAATTTATCTCATAGGTAATCATGGGGAAAACATCTAAGGTGGAAAGATCAATTGTGTGGGCCATGGCAGGCTTGTAGGGGCATTTCAGTGCATTGAGAAGTGATGTTGAAGTCACATATTCAAAGTATTTTCATCATCATTTTATGGCTGTGGGCTCTGCTAGTAACATAAAAGGATTTTTGCCAGTTGTGTGTTGACTGTGTTGACTGTGTGGCCCTCCCATTTCCTCAACTGAACAGCCATTTAGCATCTGGACATAGCAAAGGGAGGGTACTACATTAGGCACTAGACTGGCTGTGATCTACAATTTCCTCTCTTTTTCTTGTTAGGCAATTACATTGAGTTTTCATGACACTTAGGCTTGAATCTGTGTGTATACATGTCAAATGGATGATCAGCTCTCTTGTTTAAGTTTAGTACACAGAAGCACTTGATAATTGTAACTGCTATTAGATTTTAATAATGTGTTATCGACTCTTTTAAGAATGAAACAGGAAAATAGCAATACTCATTTCCCCCCTCCAAGGCAGCTTTTTGGAAGGAGAGACAGAGTTGGCAAGATCAGCTCAAAACTAAGCACAAAAATACTGTACTTATTGGTCTGAAATTTGTTAGGATTCATCCAGTTATATAACATTTCATCCAGTTGTTAGGAAGCAAGAAAGGAAGAGGTTGCATATCTCTTTCTTAACAACAAATCTGGACATTTAAAGCAGACCTATGGCTTTTGGGTCACATGCAACCTTGTAGAGATGTCAGTACAGCTTCTTCAAAGTTCCACAAATCTCTAAACCTTGAAAAAACCTGCCCCAAACCATCATTTTCAGTCTCCCCTCCCAACAGTTTCTGAGATGCCACAGTATGTCACCTAGATCTATTTCCCCTAAAAATATATATTGTCAGGCAGCAGTTAGCTAACCTGACATACCTGAGGACTAATGGCCTTGGGTAGTAATGTCCATAGGGATTAAATCCCACTTGAATCAGTCTTGATGGAGGGCAGCAGCTGGACCAGTGGTACAGGTGTCATGCTGCAATGCAGAATGCAAATGGAAAGCCACTGCATTATATTGTTCCCAGGACAATCTTCATGGCTGATCACCATGATGATAGGCAATGTTAGGAATCAGATATGGCACTTAAAGAAGTATTGGTATATGGCTCTCCAACATCCCCAGGAGGGCAACAAAATAGTCCCTGGAGCTTTAGCAGCTGCATTAAAGGCTCTTGTGTGAATTTGTGCACACATAAAATGCTGTATCTATATATCTGACATCTACATACTCCATCTGCTCAGAAGGAGCAGCTGTGTCTGAATGGGGAAATTTTGAAAGCTCCAGAAAATTGTTTCATCTCCAGTTTTGACTTACTATCTAGGCCAGTGATGGTGAACCTTGGCCCTCCAGGTGTTTTTGGACTTCAAATCTCAGAATCCCAAATCAGCAATCCTGCTGGTCATGTCTTCTGGGAATTGAAGTTCAAGAACATATGGAGTGCCAAGGTTTGCAATTACTGATCTAGGCTGTTCCAAGGAGATATAATGCTTGAACCTAGGATCTCTTTGTGTCTTGATCATTGTTTTTCAGATTATGACTCCCAAAAGTTCTTTAATGAAATGCTGCATCCTGACAAATGAGAAAAGTGGAGGGCAAAAGTTCTAATCTTTAAAATCTGAACCTAGAGGAAAACACAGATAGCGAGAGAGAGAGAGAGGTGGCTCCCAAAGATCATGTCACAACCTTTCCACCTCTCCAACTCCTCCTCAAAACTAAGCAGCGTAATGACTGTTTGCTCTACATCTTCATTTGCCACATAGGCACAAAGGCTGCCTTGTAATTTATGCACGACTTTGTTGATCAACAATAGTAAAAGCAATGGGCACACCCGATCTGTCAGTCTTCCAGTGAACTTTTGACATTTCCTCTCCCTGCTATTTGTTCCCTCTCCTGTTAGCAAACACGGTTGTGATGACAACACAAGCAAATCATAGGCCGAGGATTTGTATGCAAACGTTCTGTTTCCAGACAAACAGAAGTTTCTTCCAATAAGAGGGGGCAATGTTTTAAAAAGCCAACAGCTTTATGTCATTTAGCTTTCCTTCAGGGTACTGGTGGTGGAGAAATATAAAAGCATGACTGACAATGTAAACAAATGTGTATTGGTAGCTATATAAACTGGAGTAAATGAAAGACAGAAGCTTCCATGCAAAGTCACAGTTGACTTGTAGCAGTTATTTGCAAGGAACCATTAAGGAACAAGAAGAGTGACATTTGAGCTTCATTCTGATGGGCCTGATCCAAATTACACAAAGAGGCTTGGAAGATCCCTATGACATTTATGATCATTGCTTCAGGCCTTAAAATGATAAAGGCATTCATATGGAAGATCTCTATAAAGCACACCAAAATGAATTCCTTCAAAGGCAAGCATTTTTACACGTTGACATAGTTTCTTTCCTGACAATATGTGGGTTCAAAGCCTACTTTTAGTGCTGTGGAGGTTCAGACTTTACCTTCCCACACTCGTGAACTTAAGGCCAAAGGCCAGGGTGCCAAAAATGTCTACACATTTTAAGAGATGTTACTGATGTCTTACTTTTCAAAGTTGAATTGAATTATGGTAGCAATATGTAGTATGACATTTGCTCAAAAGAATGAATGCTAGCATCACCATGTGATAGGTAGGACAATAAAAGAAAATGGTGGGAAAAGATCTGTCATTTGAGGGCAAGACCATTTTGAAGTGGTATTTGAAATTTGAGAACATTGTGGAAGTACAACGACAATGGAGGCACGGGTAAGCAACAGAACCTACAACACAGCTAACAATTGCATGCATTCATAAACTTGAGACATGGTACTGTGTGTGATGTGTACAAGGGAAGATCCAGGAGGCCTCAGAAAGGAACAAGTCCTGCTTCTTCTGCTGTGAGGTTGGAATAGTTTACACACTCACCACAGAAGTATTTTTGACCCATTTTACTTCCACCAAGATGTGAGACCTTACCTTGATGAGAATTAGCCAGGACAATGGATAGGATGAAGAGGTGTGGTTGAGTTTTCCCCACATTCTTGTGACTTAACACCCTTGACTTCAACCTATGGGTGACCTTTAAGTATATGATGTACCATAGAACACCAGCTACACTGGCGGTACCTTGGGAAGGAATTGAAATAGCATGGACAGTGATACAAACAGACACTTTGGCTAACATTAATCAAGCAATAGTTCACCATAATCAGAAGTGTATGGGCACTGAATTGTATTAATCTCTTGTTATTGGCTCTTTGGCTTAGAAACAGATGAGCACTGACCCCTAGAGTTGGATACAACTGGCTTTCGAGCAAGGGAAACCTTTACCTTTACTATGGTATATATTGACTATTACAATTTTAATATAGTCCCTTCCCCCTTTTAAATGTGTATACATTTTCGTCACCCTCTGTATAAGGAATACTACAGAAATATAAATAATACCAGGTAAATACTTCATTCTTTATTATTGAGTCTGTCTATACTTTATTGAGGCTTTATTGAGTCTATACTATATTGAGGCAGTACATGAGTCAAGAAGCAACAGTTAGGACAGAATATGGAATGACAGAGTGGTTTTGAATATGAAAAGGAGTAAGACAAGGCTGCATTTTGTCACCCTGCTTATTCAACTTATACACAGAGCATGTAATGCGCAAGGCAGGGTTGGACAAATCACAAGTGGGATGAAAATTGCTGGGAGAAACATCAACAACTTGAGATACACCGATGATACTACCCTAATGGCAGAAAGTGAGAAAGACCTAAAGAAGCTTCTGCATAGGTTGAAAGAAGAGAGTGCAAAAGCTGGCTTGAGACTCAACTTCAAGAAAACCAAGATAATGGCAACAGGCCCTATCAGTCCATGGAAAATAGATGGGGAAGAAGTAGAAGCAGTGACAAATTTTACTTTCTTATGATCAAAGATCCATGCAGATGGTGATTGCAACCATGAGATAAAAAGGCAACTGATGCTTGGGAGACAAGCCATGAGAAACCTGGGGAATATAGTTAAAAGTAGGACTGCAGTGGCTCAAGTCACTAAGATGCTGACTGGGAGGCGGAAGGTCAGCAGTTCGATTTCCGAGTACTGCAGGACGGAATGAGCTCCTGTCTCTGTCCCAGCTCCTGCCAACCTAGCAGTTCGAAAGCAAGAAATTGCAAGTAGATAAATAGGGACCACTTCGGTGGGAAAGTAACAGCATTCCGTGCGCTCCGGTGTCTAGTCATGCCTGCCACAGGACTACAGAAATGTCTGCAGAAGCAGACAATGCTGGCTCTTCGGCTTAGAAACAGACATGAGTATCGACCCCTAGAGTTGGATACGACTGGCTTTCGAGCAAGGGAAACCTTTACCTTTAGAGACATCACCTTGCAAACAAAAATTTGTATAGTCAAAGTAATGGTATTCCCGGTGGTAACATATGGTTGTGAGAGCTGGACCATTAGGAAAGCTGAGCGCAGAAGAATAGATGGCTTTGAGATGTGGTGTTAGAGGAGAGTTTTGAGAGTCCCCTGGACAGTGAGGAGAACAAATCTTAGAAGAAATCAACCCTGACTGCTCCTTAGAAGGTCAAATAGTAAAGATGAAGCTAAAGTACTTTGGATATCAAATGAGAAGTGAAGATTTACTTGAGAAAGCCTTGATGCTGGCAAAGGTAGAGGGCAAAAGAAAAAGGGGGTGGCCAAAAATGAGATGGCTAGATGGTATTGTAGATGCAATGGGCACAAAGCTGGGCAGGCTGAGGAGGATGGTAGAGGACAGAAGTGCCTGGCGGACAATGGTCCATGGGGTCACAAAGGGTCAGTATCGACTGTACGATTGAACAACAAAATACTTAACGAGATACCGTAATAAGAAATTTTCAAGCCCCACACATCTTCCCACCTTTAAGCCAGAGCAAGCTGTAATGAACTGTGTCAAATTACATAAACGTTATGTGAAAATCAACATTTTTCCAGTTAATATTTTCATAATTTATTCAAATTGATTCTGCATAGCTGCAGTTTCTCCATTTTTTTTTTTTTTTGGAGAAAAATAAGGTATGCATGTCCACACATGGAGCAACTGACTGCTTGTTTAAAGAGAGATTCAGAAATCCCTCCAATGGTTTTATTCTTTAAAAGTCAGTGCAACAAAGCAACAGGCTTTGCCATTTAATTGCAATGGACAAAGCCCTATTTATACAGGCATAACATAAAGTTGCACATCTTAAATATGCTGTGCAACAAGGAATGCAATTCCACAATCAGTCACAAATCACCAGCACAATATTCTAGCAGAAGAACTTCAGAGATCATACTTCAGCCTTGGTGCTAGCTCAGCTCTCATGCGGGGAACCTCAAATTTTGTACACATAGAGCCAGCTCCACCTTCCTTACACAAAATGTGTGTAACTGAATCTCCCAGTGCTCTGTTTTTTATTTATCTTTAGAAAGTCATGCTGGGCTTTAGATTTGATGGGGCAGTGATGCTAGGAAAGATAAGAGTTTGGCCTTATATTTGTCTCACTGGGGGTGAAATACAAGCCTTATAACAATTATGGTGAGAATGTCATCCATATTGAATATGGAATCAACAGACAATGGTTTCCATTGTATTTATGTTCAGATTAGCATTCTCTGAATAGTCCCAGAAAACCAGCTTCCAGAATCATGAAGCTAGGAGGTGTAACCCAAATAGTAACTTTCATAAATTCTGATCAAAGTAATTACTGTAAGGACTTCATACCTTTGGCAGGCAAGAAATGATATTAATCAAGCTTCCTACCACCGTTGGCAGGGAGTTCCAGAATCTTGGAACAGCCATTAAGAAAGAACTCTCTCATGTCTACAATTAACTTTGGAAAAGAGTCATCCTCAAAGATCTTAAAATCAAAACAGGCTCATATAGGAACATATCATCTCAGGATATTCTAATCCAAATTTGTATATGGCTTTAGAGGTCACAAACAATGCTTGCAACTAGGGAGTTAACTGAGATGTATTACAGGGCTATATCCAACAGTTTGGTCACACTATTCTGACCCACAGAAAGCTTCAAACCCATATGCAAAACCATGCACAGTACATTATAGTGGTCCAAAGTATGGTTTTGGTTGGCTTGTTGTTTTGTGATTGTGTGTGGATTTTTGTTAATTCCCAGGCTGATGAAAATAAGATATGCCTATGAATCAAGATATGTAGAATTGACATGGATTTGAAATAGACTGATCCAGCTATACATCGGATACAGTAAATCTCCTTATCAAAAGAAGTATAGCAGCAATTGTCTTCTGTCCAGGGATCCGTTCAAGAGTGATGGGATTAGCTCAAGAGTTCTGCTCACTCCATGGCAGTTTTAAGGTGCCTAGATGGCTTCTATTGTTGTCTGTCCAGCCAGATGTGGGGGACTGTATTCATCCTAAATGGCTCCTATTGTTTTTACCTGGGCTCTCCCAGATGGCCTTTTTATGGGTTGCAATTCTTTTCCCTTCTAAAAGAAGAAACTATTGCACCATGTTAGTTTTCATTAATATTACAACTGCAATTCATAAGGAAACCCAATGCTTTCCAAAATAAAATTATTTTACACACATTTCTTCTTATTAATGGAGTAGAAGGATACCACATACTGTGCATGCACAATAATCTGTCCCCCTTTTGGTAGAAGATTTGAAGTTCCTACTGCATTAGTTTCATTTCAGAATAATGGAATATAATCCAATGCTCCAAAAATGCAGGAAGAAATTCATATGGAGGAGGGGAGGAGTTATGAAACATCCTTAATTGTGTCATTCCATCAAGAACAAAAGGTCAGAGTTCTGTTTTCCTTATTTGCTTTTACCTTTGTGTAGAAACAGAGTTGTCACCAGCATTTCAAGTCCAGGAAATAGAGTATGAAAATACATGAGTTCCTTTTTCAGGGGAATAATTGTGAATTCCATTGAAGTCAAGAGAGTTTCAACAAGAACAACAAACACGTCGTAGGGTGGATCCTGTGCATTCCTAACCTATCACCAGATTTCACCTAAAACACACTTCAAAGAAAATACATGGTGATTCCTCTGCTAACAAAACATCTGAGGAATTTCAAAGGATGCCCAAAGCTTTCAAATAAAACAAGGAAACTTTCTCATGGAGGTTTAATATTTGCATATTCCTAATAAGAAAGTCCATGCAAAAAGTAGTTCTACCTGAAGTATTGTCTGCTCACACAGTCATGTTTAAGCTCCCAAAGTATGGAAGAATCTATTTGATGGCTGCATAATAATATGTGTCAGTTACAAAGCTTTATGGAATGAAAACAATGACACTGAATTATAGTTTTGCAGGGATATTTTTATCCTCTGTAATATAGAAGCTACTGTATCAAAGGGCTTTAGGGCATTCTAAGGTGTGGGGGAGAAACTCAAGTGGTGCAGTCTATAAATGAAGTGTTGGCGACCGGCAGCAAGCACTGCTTATTTACTTTCTGTTTATAAACCTTAATGTGTGTTTTCCATGCATTCTGCTCCATGCCGATGATCACTAAGTACAAGAGTTCCTTTAAATCAGCAATGACTGTGGTTTGGCTCGCTCCAAACTATGTAAATTTATAGTTTGGTTGAAGGCTCCAGACTTCTTCTCTTCAATTTTGGCCTCTCCCTTTTGGAATATCAGTGTGCATATACCCCCTTATGTGGAATACTATGCAGCCTTTAGAACACTGTGGGTTTGCTGAGGGCAGGCAAGAGGACAGGAGGGTAGAAAAGAATTAATCTATGCCTGGCATGAGAGGCAAAACATAGCTTGATTTCTAGTCCTTGAGTGGTCATGGTATCAGGTCTTCTGTGGAACTGTTACTGCAAGTCCAAGGCAATTTGAAGACTGTATTGGTTTAACATGGCTTGAATGTGAAGGGACTCAAAGTGATTTGCATCTTAGGTTTGGGGAAAATTCAATGAGTGAAGGGGGGTTAACTCCAAGCTGCTTAGACACACCAAAATTGTCGAGAGTCTTTTGGTGACTGTCTTCACAACCCTCTCCAGGTTTGGTGAAGTTGGAGCTAGAGTGTTTGAGTTATGTTGACCCCCCACCCTCCAAAAAATCACTCATTTTTTGGGGGTGGGAGGGTCAATTCAATCCCCCCCAAACCAGCTGATGGTGGCCTAAGACCTTTGCACTGTACTGTTCATTAATTTACAACTATAGCAATAGCATTTAGAGTTATATACCACCCCATAGTGTTTAATGCACTCTTTGGGCAGTTCACAAGTAAATTAGCATTTTTTTTGCTCCAAACATGTTGGGTTCTCATTTTACTGACTTCAGAAGGTTGGAAGGCTGAGTCAGCCTTCATCTCTGTGAGGGATGAACTCACAACATTTTGGCTGCAGTACAGCAGTTTAACCACTGCCCCACCAGGATTTGCAACTCTTTTACACAAAGTGTAAGTCGTTTCAGGGTCACTTTGACCCTGTGCTGATTGTTGGCAGTTGATGGTGAGAAAGCAAAGGCAGCTCAGTGGTAGAAGTAACATTTGGAAGAAGCATGGAAATTTCTTTTTTAAACTGCTTAACATTTGAGACCGTTATGGTGTTAAGGACTCCATTCCTATTCTTCTTGTTGTTCTGCCATATCTGAATCTGAATATTGGCGATCCTCATGACGATCAGACATGAAGACTGTCCTGCGAATATAATGCGGTGGCCCTTCATCTGCCAGGGCAGGGCAGGCCTCAACTTGCCTGTGGGGGCTCAGCGGCCCCGGGGGAGGTGCCCTCCTCTGAGGGCTGGTGCCGCTTGCCCACGCCGCCACCGAAGTCATCGCCACCACCATCGCTGCTGCCATCTCCTCTGCCACCATTATTGCCATCGTCACCGTTGCCGCCGCTGCCATCGCCACTGTTGCCGTCATTGCCGCCATTGCTGCCGCCGCCATTGCTGCCACTGTCATCGCCGCCGCCGCTATCGCTGCCACCACCATCGCCACCGTTGTTGCCGCTACCGTCATTGCCGTTGCCGCTGCTGCCACTATCGCTGCGGTTGCTGCCGATTTTTTTAAAAAATTGGAGCCAAAATGGCTCCGATTTACTGCGCATGCGCAGAAACGCAATCTGACGCATTGCGCATGCGTCAGATTGAGTTTCTGCACATGCACAGTAAAATTAGAGCCAAAACGGCTCCAATTTTATTGTGCATGTGCAGAAACTCAATCTGATGCATGCACAATGCGTCAGATTGCGTTTCTGCGCATGCGCAGTAAATCGGAGCCATTTTGGCTCCAATTTTTTTTAAAAAAAATTTCTTTCGGTGAGTTGACTACCCTCCTGGAGAACCCTCCGGGATTGTTCCTACCGGTTCCAAGGAACCGGATGGAACCAGGGTCATCCCATCACTGGTCTTGTGACAGGACAATCTTATCAATGATTCAGCCAGCCAGTAGTGGGCTACCTTATGGGCAGCACACACTCTGGGCTTGAAATTTTTCCAATGATAGCAGGAGCATTGGTCACAGGGTCTCAACTAAATTGCTACACTTTAAATAAAAGCAGTGCATCTCATTGGAGGTCATTTGAGCTTTTACACAAATAAAGCTGATTGTGCAAAATGGTAATGAGCCTTTAAGGATTATAAGCATCAGGGTGGTTAATTGCTCTTTAAATGTTTTTAGTGGTGCTTGGGCTTCTCAAAGGAAAAAAAACACTATTTTATGCAGACATATTTTGTGCAAATTATGATCTTACAAGAAAAAGGACAGTCGTTGTACTACTCTTACTTAGAGGAGAAGAAATTCACTTAAAATCCTTGTCAAGGTGTCCAATCCAGTCAAGACATACTAAAACACATGAAAATTCAGCATTTAACAATGGAGTGGGCACCTGTGGGCTGCCAGATGTTTATGGCCCACAGTTTTCATCAGCCCTCTCCAGTATAGCCAGTGTGTGGAGTCATGGGAGTGATAAGAAGTAGTCTAGAGAGTCACAGTTGTCTACCTTTGCTTTGTGAATATTCTTTACAACTCTACCCTGACATAATGGCAAAAATCCTATTGCTTTGTGTAGTAAATTGCACTAGAACAGACTCATTCAAACAATGGGGATCTAGTGCATCAACTCCATTATTCTTCATTTATTCAAATAGGGCTACTGTAACTGTAACTCATTTGAGTGTGGCAAGCAACAGGATTTTGGCCATTGATAGCAGAACTCAAAAATAAAAACAAACAAAAACTGGACCCTAAATCAAACCATCAGCAATGCTAAAATATCTAAGGAAGGCAAAGATGACTCATTTAAATGCATATAGACATATCATTTTGTTTCTTTCATGTTGAGAAAATATCTATTAAAAAAGCCTCATAGTCACTGGAGTTTGTACAATGATTAAGGATAGGAATAACCCAGAGCTATCTAGCCCCAAGCTGTTACAGCTTATATCTTTATTCATTCTATGACAGTTCCAAATGGCATCCATTCATGGTAGGGGAAATATCGTTTTTATCAGGTCACTAGGTGTTAAGGGCTGTCTAAGCTAATTTTTTTTCATGAGTAACATTCATCATAGCCCACTTTTTGCAGTATGTTGTGACACTCAAGAAAAGTGAATGAAGATAGTGAGGCAGGGGCACTATAGTTTTATCAAACACATATGGGGGAAGCTGACTTATTAATATCTGTATGAGCAGACATACCCTATTTGCTGGACTATAAGACTCACCCCCCTCTTAAAATACACTGAAAAAATGGAGTGCATCTTAAACTGTATGTAGTGACCTATAGTGGGCTATTTTGGTAATAATGGGCTGCATCTTATACTCTGATGCATCTTATAAGCCAGCAAATATGGTACTCCACCTCCCCCTGCCCTAGAATGAAACAGAGAGAAGTAAATCAGCACTGAACAAAATATTGGCTTACGGGGTCAGAGGGAGGTGAGGAGCTGAAACAAAATTCGGAACAAACATACCCCTTCATCCTAGTCACAAGCCTCTCTTGCCTGGACCTAGCACAGCTCATCTTTTCCCCACTAACATCAATAAAAGTTTTTTAAAATGTGTGTGTTGGGGGGGGGGCAGAATAGGAAAAATAATAGCAATTACACTTATATACTGCCCCATAGTCCTTAGTGCACTCTCTAGATGGTTCACAATTAGCATTTTTGCCCCCAACCTGCTGGGTACTCATTTTACTGAACTCAGAAGGACGAGTCAATCTTGAGCCTGGCCAGGATTGAACTCACAATGTTTTGGCTGCAATACAGCAGTTTAACCACTGCATCCCCAGGGCTCTTTAAATACAACCACTCCATCCTCTCCTGTCTCAATACTTCTCTTTCCTTTCTGCCCTTCCAACATAGCATGGTTTTAGATTCTTCAGAAGCAGGACTTTGGACTCTGCCCATGCCGTTTGCCTAAACAAGCCTTCATTTGATCATTGTGGAGTTGCTTTGTATGGATTGAATTTTGAAAGTTACCTTAACTGCTGGTGGTCATGTTCATTTTGTAAAAAGTGTTAACTGGTCTACCAAACAAATGACACTATTGTGTATACAAAGAGTTTATTCCTCCTTTGCCAGGAACTGACACAGAACTCCTTGTTTCTGTGATCAAATTCCAAAAAAGAACGCTAGTCCTTGGGTTGTTACAAAGTTACATGTATGTAGCTTTCATCTCAAGATAGTATCTCATAATGGTTCTTTACCATCTGTTTCATTACCACATCTGACAAGCCCATTTTTATGTTAAATCAACCAGGTACACTTATTGTTCTATAACAAAGGGTTTTTCAGTTCAAATGACATGTAGAGATGTTGCAATTTTGTCTTTGAATGATGGGTTTTCAGTTCATAGTCTCTTCAGGTACTTAACTACATCTATCAATCATCTGTCAGTCTGTCTCTAGCTCTTTCTTTACCTAACTTAATGTCTATTTCACTATACGGAGCTAGACGTGCATCCCTATTGTTTAATTTGTCTGAGTCTGATGATTAGAATAAGAATAAGAAACTGAAAACAAATGTTAACAAATTAATGTATTATGGAAGAGAGAAATGTTTACTACTATTAAAACTTGGTGTTACTCAATTTCTGTTAATTACTTATAGGTCTTGAGAACATACTTACAGAAGAGAGACTAGCTCTTCCATTTCTCTCTGCCCACATGAACATTAACTGTCTTGTAAACCTGCATACAGGATGACATGTGTGAAGAGTAGGTCTCCTCTTGCATACAGGATCTCTTTTTAAAAGCTTGGAAAACCGGGGTTCTGAACAAGGCACAGGAAATTAGCTAGTCATTGATTTGGACAGACAAAATGAAATAATTTACACAATGCATAATAAGCTTATGGACTTCACTGTCATTATCGCAAGGCTATCAGTAATAATAGCCACCAGCATCAATGGCTTCTAAACCTGTAGGCAAAGCCAATTGTTGTTTTAAGTATGGAAGGGTAAACTGAATTCACTGCAGTTTGGACATAATTCAATTTATATTATTTAATTTAATTTTCACACTTGCATGCTGCCCAATCAGGAAACCCGACTCAGGGTGGCTCACATGATAATTAAACAATATACACAGTAAATATACAGTAATACAATATACAAAAGTCAATCTACAAAAACCACATATAATAATATACAACAACACAATACTTTACTATAATGGCCTCTCCACCCTGGCCACAGGCAAATTCCAAGGGTGCCGGCAGTGAGGTCCTGCCACCATAACAGCCTTTTCAAGCCCGGAGAGGAGTGGGGCCAAGGAGCGCCAGCAGGTGGAGGAGTCCTGGTGCCCATGGCTGGAGGGCCTCTTCGCCCTAGCCAAGACCAGGATCCAGGGGGGCAGCAAGTCCCGCTGCCTCCCACTGTCACAGCCTTTTCAAGCTTGGCCAGGGGCAGGGCCCAGGAAATATTTCCTTTACTCTCCCCCCATGTGTATTGTTTTTAAAAATGGAGCAAAACTGAGATGAAAATTAATTGATTCCTTTGGCAAGAGATAAGTAGCTAATGGGTTAAAGTAAAATCAGTTTCTGCATCTCCAATCTGACCATTAGGAACTCAATATGCTCATAAGTTTTGACAAAGCATGGCTTTGCTGAGTTGAAATGTATTGCCAGCCTCCCAAAAAATCTATGGAGATTCAATAGGCAGGTATATGTGAGCTGTCTATAGAGAGTACACATTTCAGTTTTCAAAGACTGTGTTTGTTGTAGAATTGTTGTATCAAAAGATGAGACAGGACAGCAATTCCAGGTCGTACAGATACAAGGGTCTTTTATTGTGCAATGGTTCACAGAGAGTATAGCTACTCAAATCTGAGAACCCGGAGGGGCTCAAAAAGAAGAGTTTATATACACAGTAGTAAACAGGAAATGCCTGGCACCTCCACCATGGCGTGGTCTTAGAGTCTTAACACCTTGGTATTGGTTCAAGGGACAAAGGAATTCAAACTAAACACTTACATTGGCTAATGGCCAATATTTACACTTATCTATCCTCTACTATTGGGTACTCTTATAAGACTTCTATTCTAATGAGGAAGGGTTTATTGCCTCAGCCTGAACAACAGGCAGGCAAGTTTTAGCTGAATCACTGAGACTCCAATTTGTAGGTTATTGAGAGGGCAAAGATAGAGACTCTTTGGTTTAATATTTTTCTATATTCTAGCATATGTTCTTTGAACACAGAACACAGCAAAATTAAAGAGGAAGAGAATCTTAAATGAGGAATGAGGCAAAATAGTGTGGCACTTTAAAGCATAAAAGATTCATGCCATTTTGTGAATCCAAATCCAATTTCTCTGACAAAAAAATCTGCTAGTCCTTAAAGAAGTACAATATTTTTACTTTCTCTTTTTTCTCTTTTTCCCTTTAAATTTCACCAACCTATTAATTTTAAACCCTACAAATTGAATAAAAAAGTGAGCCACCGAATTATTTCCTTCAGATTAGTTAAAAAGAAAGAAAGATTCACGAAAGCATTATAGCTCTATATCCTATCATTGGTACTAGTTTGCCCAAATTTCCTTTCTGACCTTGTTTCAAAGAGAAACAACAATGCTGTCGTTTCCACCGTAAGGGGGTAAGGAAAATGCCCTTCTTCTTGGCTACAGCAGATCTATGCAAATTACTTCAGTGGAAGGAACTTGCAATGTATCCTATTGGCTGTTTCACCTAAGAGCTTTTTGTCATGCCAATTTATTTCCCTGTGGGATTCTAAAGAACTGCGCCAGTCATAGTTTCTCATTTCCTTAGACCTCATTAGATAAAAAGCAAATGGACAGGGAGAAGAAATTGATTACAGTCTCTGCATTGCACACTTTCTGCAATTTAGTGAATTCCAGCCACCCTCATTTATGCCCAATAAGCCCAATCATAAATATAGAACAGAATAGGGTTTGCAGGTGGGGATAATAAAAATGCTTTCCCAAAACTTTGAAACTGAGAATTATCTATATTTTCAGATAAAAGAAAAAGCTGTGCCAGATGATAACAAAGTCCTACCCAGCTATATTCATCCAAGAAACTACAACACCCCCCCCCCCCGAATTCTGTAGTTGGAGCCATGACAGTGAGAATGGTATCAAAATACTGTGACTCTGTAGTGTTAATGCACACTGTTCTATATGGCATACCTGTGAATATATGGGCTTTGCCCATCTTAAATGCCCATTATTTCTATCTAGATTCCATCAGGGCTCAGCCTCCCACTCTCTCTTCTTCCTGTGTCCCAGTATTCCCCCTCCTCCCGCCCACAAGTCAATACTAACTTTTTCCATTGCTCAGCCCAGTGTAAACTTCAATTCCAAAAAATAGAAGTTCAGTTCACCCGTGTGCTCTTATTTTGGAGCCCCAGTTTGCGACCCAGTGAGGCACAGCACTTGCAGTGTCTGCCATTTTGGTGCCATTTTCCCAGGTCCCTTTGTATTTGAGAGATTCAGGGGCGAGCAGTGTTGTCTGTCCATGGAAGAGTGGTCAGTAGCACTTCAAAGAGCAGCTCCAAGCTGGGCCTGACTGGAATTTAAAGGCCCCTGCAGCTCCTTCCATCAGTTGCCATGAATGAATTGGTGGTGTCCTCCAAACAGGGCTGCACTGTGATGGATCTGTGCAGGGAGATCTGTGATGGATCTGTGCATGGCCATGAGTAGGGGCAGCATGCTAATTTGCACCTGCAGATCTCAGACTGACCAGAAAGGGCTGGAGGACAAGTTAGCACTAAAGAGAGCAAACTGTACTGCAATTTTGCCCTGTCAGGGTGATGGACACAGGACAAATTTTCTGTAAATATTGGGAAATTCAATCAAAGAAGCATTTATGTGCATGTAATTTATGCCCCTTCATCTTACAAATCAAGATCTACTGAAAGGCTGAGTGAACACTATCAAAGTAGATGCTTCCGGTCACAAATACCGGTAATCTAAACATTTTAACATTTCAATTTGTTTTGAATTATACCTATATTTTTGTCCCATAATTTTAAATTGGGTAATGTTCTGACACAAATAAAAACAAACCTTTGGTGTATGTGCTTGGCTGAGGAGCTAATGGAGCGAAGCTACCATCTGTAGAATCACCTCTAAATCAGAACCATCACCCCCCAAAAAAAATAAAATAAAAAAATAAAAACAAAGTCCCTATTCAGGCATGCACTTGTCCAAGTTATTTCCTCCCCATCCAGAAAAGTAACCTTCTTCAAGTTCTGTGTCACAACTTCTCCCTCTATTCAGGAAAAACAGAGAAGGGAACTGTGTGTTGGTGGTGATGGGAGAGAAAACATATAGGAGGAGGGGATGTTTGGGTGATGCTAATGCCCATGGTTGGTGTTTCATGCAGGCATAATACCTTGACAGAGCTAGACTATAGCTACCTTCCCAGTGCTTTTACTCTTTCCCACCAAGCATGACAGACTATGTCAGCTATAATAATAATAATAATAATAATAATAATAATAATTTGCCATAGAATGTGGGTGTGCGTGGCTTCATTGTTAAAATTACTAACTATGAGTAATATGGTTAAGAAAACATTCTTTGCATTCACACAGGTGCAGAATTAAGGTTTATTTGAACTGCAAACTTTGAATAGTTTATGCAACCTAAAAAAAACCTGTGATGCTTGGAATGGAAACTGGCTTTTCCTGTTCCTGTGAACTTGCTGTCCATTGGATGACTTCTCCTTTCAATGGTTTTTGAACAGGGGGACTGAAACTACTTGGGTTTGTGTTCTTCCAAAGGGTTCGAAAACCTTTTCTTTAGCGCTACAATAATCTCTATGTTGTAGACCATTTGTCTGTTAGAAAATGTTTAACTTCTGAAGCGGTAGCCATGTTAATCTGTGCCAGTATATCGGAGAGAAACAGAACAAAACAAAAACATGGCTGCAGTCCATTGCCTTGGCCAAGGAGCCGGCCGAGGAAATCCAGTGGTGTTGGAGGTAGTGGGAGTGAGGTTTTATGCCTCCTGGCTGTCCCTCACAGCTGCGGTCCATTGCCTCGGCCCGGGAACAGGTCAAGGAAGTCCGGTGGCATTGGAGGTGGTGGGAGCAAGGTTTTATTCCTCCCAGCCACCCTGCACAGCTGCGGTCCATTACCTCAGCCCGGGAGCTGGCCGAGGGAAATATGCCGTTCTTATTTTACAAGGGAAAGGGGAAATAGTAAAAATGTTCTTTTATATATATATATATATATATTTATGATCCTGATTTTTAATCTATCATTCTTTCATATAATAAAGCTGACTTTTTACAGAATGCTTTTGTACTTTTTGATAAGAGCATAAGCTGGTGGGAGAATTCCAGTTCATTTAATGGCAATGCTACATATTGCTACCTAATCTACACATTGCTAATTCCTACTTGATCTGGTTGGTTTGTAAGTATAAACAGCCAGGGCTGTAGCCAGGATTCTAGATGTGGGTGGGCAATTTGTTTTTGAGGATGGGCAACAAAGCCTCTTTTCAATGCATTCCTATGGGAAACCATGTTTTGCCAGGGTGGGCTAACTCAGGGTCTTCCCAGCCCACCATGGCCACTCCCTGACTACAACCCTGTAAACAGCCAATGATTGAAACCTAACATAGATTTCTCTAGCTTGGAGCAAAACCTTATGTACTCTGAAACAACGAAAGGTCTTATGCTGGCTTCCTGAAAGGGTCCAGGCCTCTGTCAGGTGTAACGAGTCCTATGGTAGTGAGATAACGGGCTTTGTTACCTTTATAGTATTTTAACAACTAAATCTGTGTAATTACTCAGATTAAGTTACTCTTACATAGAGAATACTCATACCAACTAAGTTTGCAGTATGCTGTGAATCCAACCATCTTAACTTCTTTTTCTCTTTCTTTGCCTAGCCTATTGTTTTGTTCTTTGATGTTGTCCTTCTTAAGCTTATAATCATTTGGGTGGTGTTTACTATGATTGCAACAGAAGTCAACTTAAAGTTTTCATTGCATGCTTCATATGTTATTGGTCATCCATATGTGTGGCTGAGATTTCGATGACAGCTTTTATCTCTTGCAATCTCACTGCAACAGGAATTAATGGCAACTCAGAGACATAGGCTATGTAAATGCATGTCTGGGTCTTTTCCTACCCATTTGGTGCAAAGAAAGTTGACTACTATAATATTTACTATGCAAGGTTTTCTGATATGTAAAGTGGCTTTGCAATAAAATAAAATAAATCACAGCAATCTGAGATGGTTCAACATTTGTTTCTAACTCATCAATTTGTTAAGTGAGCAGAATCTCATGTGCCAACAAGATGCAGGGATAAAAGCAAATGGTTGATGTGCAAGTACAGTAATTCAGCTGTGACAGGTTGCCAAGATCTGCCAGGCTGTCGATCACAGCTTGAAAAAGTTCTGTTCTGGACTACAGTTCCTGATTTTTCCATGGTCTGTGACCATGTTGGCTGGAAAATCTTTGGGGTTGTAGTTCTCCAAACAAACTCTTGGAAACTTTGATATTAGAGATTCACAGATATTGTGTGACCAAAATGTCATGCTCTATTACAGCTGTTGCTCTTCTCTTGCAGTGTCACATCCACCCAATCTAAGTTTTATTAAGGTCAAGAAGAAAGAGCTCCCTCTCCATCAACTCTAGGACTGAGTGTGGTACCCTAAATGGATTCTGAAGTCAGCTTCTGCAGAAAGAAAGGTTAGCATTTCCTGCAAATCTCCTTCATCCATTTTAGGGCCCTGGTGTTTAGGTAGATTATGTAAAATGAAGACTACTGAGTCAGTTCAGTTGCCTGAAGATCAACTGTTCAAATTACCCAGAACACCTTTCCAGAATCTCAGGCAGAAGAAAATCCAGTCACCTGCAGTGAAATCTTTTTCATTTAAGAAACACTAGGAATTAAACATGGGACCTTCTTAATACAAAGCCTGTAGGGAAAAACTGAGCTGTGGTGCCTTCTACATACAACTGCATCCTTTCCATTGAGCAGATTGTGTACAGATGTGTTCTGCAATCAGACCTTCATAGAGCAAAAATTTGGAGAAAGGCATTTCACATTGTGAGGCCCTCTCATTATCTGGGAATGGGGTAGGAAAGGGTTTTTTTAAATGTAAATGACAATTCATATATTACAGTGTACTCTTATTTAGCTTGAAGTTTTAGGTTCAGTTGAGTTACCACTCCCACCCCCCACCCCCACCACCACAAGGTGAAGCCCAGGCCAAATGACCATGCTGCCCTTTCATCGCAGTGCCTGTCTGCCAGCTAAAATCCCTTATAGCAATGGGTGAACTGATATCATCATAATTCTTGGAAGTAATCACAGATCTAAGCTTACAATAACATGAAAAGGTCCAAGAGATTTTCCATCCAAGTTCTTCTCTTTTTAAAAGGTCCTTCAAGAAGTTAGGGGACCCTGTGCCTTTCCAAACAGGGCCAGCATTGTCCTTAGAAGTGATCATATAGAATTGTTCCCTTTACCTTGAAGGATGTTAAAGACAATACAGAAAAATGGCAAAATATCTAATAAATTTCCTATTACTCTACACTGGCGAGGAATCATACACACCTTATAAATTTGCAGGCCACACAGGGCAGATTTTAAAAATATAGTAATTTTGAATTATTAAATGTGTTCACATTTGCTGGATATAGTTAAAGGTCATGATACTCTTGCTCAAGAATTATAAACATCACAGATTTGACTTGCAAATGAGTTAAATCAGGGGTTCCCAACATTTTCCTGCCAGGGGCCAGTTCCCGCGACCAATGCTCAGCTGTGCAGGCCAGAAGTGTGGCTGCACCCACTGCTTATGTTTTCAGCAGTGGCACCAGTGAGGCTGCCACAAATTGCACCATTTTGTGTCTTCTTGCACAACCTCCGCCACTTCCCAGAGCGTCGGGAGGCTTTTCGGAGCATTTTCACTCCATTTTAGGATTTCCCCTCGCCGCTTCTCTGCTGTGTTTCAGCAGCCAAACCACGGTGGTTGTCTTGTAAGCATCAATAACTCCAATAATGATCCATCCAAATCATGGAAATTTTACCTTTTTAGACTACGATCAAACCATCAGCATGGGTAACAGTCAGGCTCGCTGAAGGCCTTGGTGAGTTTTCAGTCACCCAAAATAGTAATGTTTCTAACCTCTAAGTATGATAATGATTACAGCATGCTGGACATCAGCATACTTAATCATAGGTATAGATATGTTTTGTCCCTTCTTGTTTGTCCTAATAAAGATATTACCATAGTACAAATTTTGGGGTTTTCCTTATGGCCAGCATGGCTACTTCTGCTTTTTTTGAGAGGTACACTTAACAAGCTGTAGATGGCTTTCTGCTGATTTCCTACTCTGCCTATTCTAACATGAAAGTCAGAGCTTGTATGGTAGTGGTGACACTGGTGCATGCCTGTGGTTTGTGGCATGTTTTGATATAAGTTCCCTGGCATTTGAGCCAGCTGCCGATGTCATAAAAAGAACACAGGCTTCTTGCTGCAAGCCATGCTTTGTGGCACGATCAAAAGACAAGTCAGCTGCTTAGAATTTGGTTTTGTAAAACATCTCTAGTTTCTTGCTTTTCATGTCATGGCCTAAAGGCCCCAGTTGCTCTAACTGTCTCAGCAACTGTTCCTTATATACCAGCAGGTACATAAGACACCACCTTGAATGCAATGATGCTGGTTGGTCATATCAGCAAAATACTGTATGCTGGTAAATAAAAGCCAACAGATGGGTCAAAATACTTGCTTTTCAATAGTCTCCTATTAGGATTCCTAAGTAAAGAGTAGTTAATTATGCTTCCTTATGTTTGCAGAAACAGCTGCCACATCAGAAACACACTGTGGAACCAGAATGTCTCTGGCAGAAAAGTTGTAGTGGGACTGCATTATTTATGAATCTCCGATCCCAAGGTTTACTTAAATCTTTAAAGAGATGCTTTTGATACAACAGTGGGAAGGGATTAACAGCAGTTGCAAAGACTGAGGAGTGTTGTTATTAAATAAAATCCAACAAAACCCAGCTCTGGAAGCCTTCCTTGGGAAACAAAAGAATGCACCAAAGGGAACTGTGTTCGTGACTTATGGTGACCCTAATAAGGTTTTCAAAATATTTGGCATATTTAAACAGTGGTTTTACCAGTGCTACTCCTCAGTGGTGGGCAGCAAAAATTTTCTCTACCACACCATGGGCGGAGCCTCTGTCATGGATGGAGCCTACATCATGGGCAGAGCCTACGTCATGGGTGATCTAGTCATGCCTGCCATATGGCCCTGTATACATCTGCAAACACAGGCAGCACTAGCTCTTGGGCTGTAAATGGAGATGAGCACTGTACCGTAGAGTTGGATATGACTGGCTTTTGAGCAAGGGAGACCTTGAACCACTTCCAGGGACAAAACCTGATGGGGCAGGACAGGGAGGTGGGTGCGGCCACCCACTTTCACTACCCCTCCCTGCCCAAAGGCCACCCAATTTTGCTACCCCTCCCCTCCCGGGGTGTGTGAACCTTTTGCTGCCCACCACTGCTATTCCCCTAGGGATGAGAAGGGATTTGATACAAGTCTTATCAGTTCATCATTCTGTCTCCTACACTAGTATTAGGAACATATAAAGATGAATAGACTGAAAACTTACTCTTGCGTTAGACAGATTTCTGAGAAAATATTACAAAAAATTTTGTCCCCAAGTTTTTTTATATATATGGAGCAACCTTTACTTTTTTCACACTAAAGATTTTTAAAACATCAAGGAATTTTGATCATGTTCATGGAAATTTTTGTAAGTTTTGGTATACTGCTTGATGTTTTTGTAAAAAAATAAACAAATAAAATAAAATTCTCACCTAGGAATATGAGGACTTTGTGGACCTAGAGCTAGACCAAAACATATGGGAACTTGAAAAAAATGTATTTTTTTCTGAAGTTTGAGTGCTTTGTAGTGTACTCCCTCCATCTCCATCTCTCTCTCTCTCTCTCTCTCTCTCACACACACACACACACACACACACAAACTAAAATGCATACAATAGTAAGACTTCATAACATTTTGAAAATAAGCAGCAAGAAAGGGCTTATTCAATGAACAGGTACCTGCAAAATGTATGCATTTTCTAATATTGATAAAAAGAACATATGGAAATACATAGAAAATCTGTGCAAAAATACATACCCATTTTCATGTGTACTGAAAAATATATAGTCAAATTCATTTTTCTTGGTGGAAAAATGAAATCTTAATTTTAAAAAAAAAAACCAAACTGAACAGATATGCCAAAAGTTTCAAAATAGGTTTCATACTGACTTTAGCATAACTGAGATGATGACAAATAATGTGAAACTGTAAAAAAAAATGCACACACCAAGTAGCTTGAATTTAGCAAACTTGAAGAAATGAGTAATTTTACCATAAAGCAATGATGCTCAAAAAGACAATGTCTTGCAATAGTTGTCTTCTCATTAAATAATCTCATCCAAAAGGATCTGGAAAAGCTCAGGAGACAACACATCTAAATGAGGAAAAAGCTGTTCAAACTCAGAAAAATATACATACTCTTGTGTTTTCACATTATTTTACATTGTATCAGTTTGATACCAGAGCTAAGAAAAAATAGAACTTCAAGATTCATGATCCTGTTTGTCAAATACAGTAATACATCAGATAACGTTAAGACTTGGTTCCACAAGTCTTAACGTTATGTGATTTTCAGCCTTATCCGATGCATGCATCTCTTGCTGCCTTGGCAACCATTCCTCTCCATTTTCTGATCTCTTGCATCAGCGCTCAGCTGCCTCTGCCTGCCATGAGGCATAGCTCTGTGCTCTGTAATTGGCTGGTCAAGCCTGGCTCAGTAGCTAGGCTGACTCCACATGGGTGAGGCCGGCTTGATCGTGCACGCTACCCTTGCCTGGGCCAGCCATGAGTTCCAGTGCAAAGGGCTGCCTGGGGAACCTGGTGGGAGCAGCAGCTGTGGTGGCTTGAAGGTAAGCAGGGCCAGGGCTGGGTTGGATTCGCTCGGCAGTACAGCACCCCATTGCTGGGGGTTGGGGGGGAGGAAGGAGGGAAGTGGCAGGGAGAGGAGCTTTGGCATCCTTTACTTCTTTATTACGATGCATCGGATAACGCTAGAAAGAACATTCTCAGGTGCAAATCTTTCCCCCAAATTTGTCAACATTATGCGGTTTTAGCGTTATCCGGTGCAATCGTTATCCGGGGTATTACTGTACTCTCTTTCATACTAGAGGTCAGAGGATAAATCCACAGATAAGTAGTAGTAGTAGTAGTAGCAGCAGCAGCAGCAGCAGCAGCAGCAGCAGCAGCAGCAGCAGCAGCAGCAGCAGCAGTAGTACTAGTCATTGTGGTTGTGGTTGTGGTTGTGGTTGTTGTTTCATATCAGATTATATATGAGAAGAATGTTTCCTATAAATTACCTGTGAATTTTTAAATTCTGCAAATAATTATATTATTTATAAATAATATTAAATTTAATTAATAATATATTTCTGAATTTTTTTGATTTGTTATAGCTTTTCCTTTTCCTTTATATTTTCTCTGGATTTTTATTTTGGTCCTTTGAAGCCTGTCTGATGGAAAGATTTCCTTTCAGTTATCTGGAAATGCAGAGGCTGCCCAATGAGGAATACTAATGGCAAATCATTGACTAGAAGCAAGTTTATTTATTGATTTATTTATGATTCATATTTATATAGCTGCCCACTCACCACCCAGTGACGACTCAGGGCGGCTTACATACTTTCTTTCATACTAGAGGGCAGAGGATAAATCCACAGTGGGGCAAGGCATCCTTTGCTGCCAGCACAGCCGGGGCGGCGAAAGCAGCCACATGCATGGCTGGGGCAGCGTCTTTGGCTGAGGCTCCTGCCGGTGGCCCTTTTCTATCCCGTTGGACAGGTGTTTCGTGTCTGGGGGAGGGCGGAAATGTCTGTGGCTGCTTGCGCAGCCGGGGCAGCAAAAGTGGCCACTTGCATGGCCGGGGCAGCATCTTCAGCTGAGGCTCCTTCCTAGGACAGGTGTTTCGAGTCCGGGGGAGGGCAGAGACATCCATGACTTCCCGTACAGCTCTTTATGCTAATATAAAACCTGTAGGATTATGGCTATCCTCTCATATATCTGTGGCTTTGAATTTTGTCTCGGGCTGGCTTTACTTTGTGTGGACAAACAGTTTTAGTTTCTGCTGCCACTTCGCTTCACCTCAGTGAGGTTCGGCAGCCATCTTTTCTCACTGGCTTTTTTCTTGCTCCTGCATTTCATGTGCCCCTTCCCAGAGCCAAATAACAGCAGGGAAACATAAATGCCAGCTCTATTTCACTTTGCTTCCCTGCTTCTCCCAGGCCATTTGTAAAGTCTGTCATATAACAGACTGAATTCAGTGAACATCTTCTAATACTGATACAAAAACAAAGTACAGCATGAAACAAAGCTGAGGTGAAACTTCAGATGAGATTTGTTAGAAATGCAATAAAATCAAGACTGAGAAATGTCCCTATTTCCAATTATTATGGTTTGGCTGCCTTGTGGGCAGTTGACTTGCATTGCATGACCACCTTGCAAATGAGCTGCATTGTTGAGCAATCCTGGGATTAATACATTATACATGTAATCAAGAGAATGGATTCCCCAACCCACACACCTTTTCTACTCAGGTGGTCTGGATTTCTCTTTCCGAGGACATGATTTGTTTCACTCTGGCAAACCTACAAGGTGCAATACATGTCAGTGCTCACAAGCACACTCATTCCTTGGAGCTCACAAGGTTTAAGTGGTGCAGCAGACAACTAGAGCACTCCATATTGAGTGGCATACTGATTTGTTGCTTTTACTGACGCTCACTTTAATAATAAGATCAATCTAAGTTTGTAACTGGCATCAGTTCATATGAGGACACTTTGTATATTTGATATTGCACTCAAGCATCATTGCAGAACTTTGAGAGAGAGAGAAAGAAAAGAAGAAATAGAAGAAATACAACCAAATAATGTAAAAACTAGAATAATCTTCCTGAGATTATGTTAGCTGGCTTTCCTCAAGAATCAAGCACTCTGGTGTCTGCTCAGAAACTCATCATCTTCCAGACTATTTCATTTTTCCTATTCTCAAGCCAAACTGGATTTGCGTGCCGAGAAACTTTCAATCTCATTAATTTTCTTCCATGCACATGTTCCAAAATCAGTTTGATTACTTAAGTGACCTATTCTCCTCCGACATTCCTAAAACTGAACATTTATTTGTACAGTAATATCTCCAAAAAGAAAATAAAGAAAAGCAGCTACTTTGTCAGGACAGACCCTACTATTAAATTTTTAAATTGACTTCTTTTTTAAATTTCAAAAAAAAAGTTATTTTTTTCTTTGTGGACCTGTTATGGAGGACTTCACAGGTAGAGAAATAATAAATCCTTTTTTATAAATAGTAATTAATGGATCACCTATTAGTCAAAGTAAGGAGGTACCTCAGGCAGCAGACATAAAGAGGCAGCATTGGCAATGAAATGGTGAAGGACATAACTGTCAGATTGATCCTCCCACTTTAGAGTGCTGTGTTAGGTTCACTGTCTTATCACTGCTATTGTATAGGGTTGGTATGTTGTCAAGTGGCAGCAGAACGCTCAGGAAACTGCTTTACCTTGCTGAGTCTTCACATGGAAAGATGAAGCACAGGAACAACAGAACTGGAGAAAAAGGAAGACAAATCACATTTCCGCTCTCTCTTTTCTCCCAGTAGATTAATACAACCATCCTTTAGCAATGCTTGGACAGATGAGTGGTTGGCGACCCTGCACAATCCTAATATCTTTTCTCAACAAACCTGGCCCTCCAGCTGTTCTTGAACTTTAGTTCCCAGAAGCCCTGATCAGCAGGAGTGCTGACTTGGGCTTCTGGGAATTGGAAGTCCAAAAACAGTTGGAGGGCCAAGGTTGAGAAAGTCTGCTCCAGATGGTCTTAGGTGAAATAATCATGAAAAATCATGTTTCCCTGCCCTGCATTTCTATACAAGGTTAAGATGCTAATATGTCATCAAAAGCACAACCTAAATGTGGATGAGGTGTGTGTATGGTGTGGGCGTGTTCAAGGGGGGGGGGGGTTCAGGGGTTCAACCTAAAACGTTAGTGAGGTAATTCTTCTGATGGATCAGACCACATGAGAAGTACAAGCTTTCATGTGAATGTAACCATAGCGTGAGCCAGCCCACTCTCATCACTGCAAAATCTGACAGATTATTTTATTTATTTATTTATATTTGTTTATCGCCCTCCTCCCCGAAGGGACCCAGGGCGATTTCCAACAATTTTAAAAACACTTTAAAAACATCAAAAACTTTAAAAAGCTTAAAAACTTAATTAAAAACTAGGTATTATAACTTGGACATACTGGGGGTCAAACCATCCAACTGGCTGGGGAAATTGAACCATCCACTCCACAGACCAGACCTGCCAGCCAGGTTTTCACTCCTTTTCTAAAGGACAGCAACTCCGTCTGCAGGCGTAGCTCTATCGGGAGGAGGTTCCACAGGGCCGGAGCAGACACTGAGAAGGCCCTCCTTCTAGTGCCAGAGAGTTGAGCCTCTCTGGCTGATGGCACAACCAGAGAGCCTCTCCGGTCCGCTCTGGTGGGTCTCTCAAGTAACTTGGACCACTACCATAAAGGGCTTTAAAGGTAATAACCAGCACCTTGAATTACACCCGGAGGCAAACTGGGAGCCAGTGCAGCCCGCATCCCAACACTACTCATGCAGCTGCATTCTGGACCAGCTGAAGCCTCCGAATGGTCACCAAGGGCAGCCCCATGTAGAGCGGATTACAATAATCAAGTCTGGAGGTGACCAAGGCGTGTGTGACCATGAGCAAGGAGTCCTGGTCTAGGAACGGCCGTAACTGGCGAATCACACGAAGATCTGCAAAGGCCCTCCTGGCCACGACTGCCACCTGCTCTTTGAGCAGTAGTTGCGAGTCCAGGAGGACCCCCAAGTTACATACCGGGTCTGTTTGGGGCAGGACTGCCCCGTCCAGAACCAAAGGTGGTAATTCCCGAGATAACACAGGACCCCCAACCCACAGCCACTCAGTCTTGCCAGGATTCAGTTGTAGCCCGTTGTCCCCCATCCAGACCTTGACAGCCTCCAGGCACCTGGAAAGGACTTCCACTGCATCGCTAGGGTCCCCACGGGCTGAGATATACAGTTGGGTGTCATCTGCATACTGATGATACCTCACCCCGTGAGAATGGATGATTTCACCCAGCGATTACATGTAGATATTAAATACGAGAGGTGAGAGCACCGAGCCCTGAGGCACCCCGTATTGGAGCCACCTAGGACTGGAAATCTCACCCTCCAACCGCACCGACTGGGTCCAGCCCCTCAGAAATGAGGAAAACCAAGCCTTGGATCCTCAATCCTTGGAGCCTTCCCAGAAGGATACCGTGGTCGACGGTATTGAATGCCGCTGAGAGGTCAAGAAGAGCCAGGACAGTTGGATGTCCGCCATCCCGCTCCCTCCAGAGATCATCCACCAGCGCAACCAATGCAGTTTCCGTCCCATATCCGTGCCTGAATCCTGACTGAAAAGGATCCAGATAATCCTCTTCATCCAGGAACTCCTGTAACCGCCATGCCACTGCCTTTTTCAATACTTTACCCAAAAAGAGTAGGTTGGATACTGGTCGAAAGTTGGCCATTATGGTTGGGTCGAGGGAAGGCTTTTTCAGGAGGGGGCGCATCAATGCATGTTTGAAAGATACCGTAAAAGCCCCCTCCCGAAGCGAAGAATTAATAATTGCCTCAACCCAGCCGCCAGTCACCATCCGGGCAGACTTAACAAGCCAGGTGGGACAAGAATCTAATGTACAGGCAGTAGCACGGACAGCTCCCAGGAGCCTGTCCACTTCTTCAGGGACAACTGGATCGAACTGATCCCAGATAACATGGCAAGTCTGTACCTCAGACAACCTCAGATCTAGAACCTTGACCCAAATTCAGTGCCCTCAGACATTCGCACACATGTCACGCAGGGATTGCAAAGTATGCTAATGTGCTGACCCACCCCAGTTGTCATGATCACCATACAGTGGATCTACATAGAGAGTCTATTTGAGGAGAGTCCAGATAGCAAATTTCAAAGAGCAAGCTGAGGTCTGGTTACTGGTAGTTCAAGCAACTCTAGTTTAAAGGATGTCCAGGGGTATTTTCAGGGTTGGCAGAGAAATCAGGGTCTAGGCAGGTAGGTCGGGGTCTAGACAGGTTATCCAAAGTCAAGCAGGGTGTCAGTCTTTGCACTGAAGAATTCTACCAATGCTGGAAGACTGCAACAAGCTTGCTTATAAGCCTCCCAGCTAATTGCTATCAGCTGGGAGCCTTCTCTGGTACTTGGTTCTACCTTGCCTGCATTTCAGGTGTAGTTGCCTTCTGCACTTTGCCCTGACTGAGGGCTGATCACTGTCAGAGTCAGACCTCTGATCTGACAGGTCATCTGCCAGGGGCAATAGACTTGGGCCAGAAGCAGGCTGAGATTCCAGGCTCAGGACATTCTCAGGTTTAGGTGCAGGCATAACTGGGCTAGGCAAAGGGAGTACCCCCTCATCCAGGTCATCCTCAGAGTCTGACAAGGACTGGATCACAACAGTTAACCAAGTTAAGTTAAGGAACATTAACTTGGTTACGACATTGTTGCAGAGAAAAAAACTTAATTGCAGTAAGTTAATATTTTCAAACCAACGGGAACACAGATTCATGGACAATGAGACAGACAGTGCCCCATTTGCTAGGAGCAGGAGGAGGAGGAACAATTTCTAAATCCTAAATAAACCTTAACCCAGAATATTGGCAAATGGCCCCTCAACTTCATTGTTTAACTTCTCCAGCTGTTAGCTACCCTCATAAGGAAGGCAGTGGATAGGTTTCAGGGAGATAGTGTAGTGGTGGCTAGCCTCAGGTTGCTGGTCCAGTTCTCATGGAATTGCTATGCTTGCTGCAATTTCCTTGGGACGTGGGGGAATGTGGGTCTTAGGGTAAATGGTCCTGAAGAAAAATGTTAGATTTTAGTGTGTGAGAGAGGTGGCTTGAAAACCTGGATGCTTAGCTCTTCCCACAAACCCAATCAGGTTCATTTGAGTCATCATGTAGATGTTTCTACATGTGTTGTATATAGGAAGGACTGTGGTGACTTAGTGGTTAAGATGCTGAACTTGACAACTAGAAGGTCAGCAGGTCAGTAGTTTGAGATCCAAATGCTGCATGATGGAGTGAGCTCCCGTTTTATGTCCCATCTCCTGCCAACCTAGCAGTTTGAAAGCAAGAAATTGCAAGTAAATAAATAGGTACCATTTTGGTGGGAAGGTAAACAGCATTCTGTGTCTAGCATGCCTGCCATATGACCACAGAAACATCTGCAGAAGCAGACAGTGCTGGCTCTTCAGCTTTGAAACAGAGATGAACACTGAACCCTAGAGTCAGATACGACTGGATTTCGAGCAAGGGAATCCTTTACCTTTACCTATACAGTCATACCTCACATAACAAATTTAATTCATTCTGCAAGGGTGCTTGCTATGCGAGTTTTTCGCTATGCGAGTCAGACTCGCATATTAAATTTTTCACTATGCGACTCAGACTTTCCCTATGGAAAAACTTGCATGACAAGCATTTCAAGGGGGGAAACTCACATAGCAAAAAAATTTCACTATGCAAGTTTTCCCCATAGAAATGCTCGTTATGCGAGTTTTTCCAAAGGGAAAAGTCCGATTCGCATAGCGAAAAATTCGTTATGCGAGTCGGACTGCTTAGCAAAAAAACTTGCTCGTTATGCGAGTTTTTCTCTAAGTGAAACGCTAGTTATGTGAGGTTTGACTGTATATACTATTTGTGTATACAGTATTTGCATGTCTTTAACCCTGAGCTCAACAGAAGATATTTCTTTCAGTTACAATATCTAGAATCCCCATGTGAGCTTGGCTGCTAGTGTGTGTGTATGTGTGGGAGGGGTGAGGTGGGGGATTATGGGGATTCTACTTTCAAAAAAGGTTTTGCCAGAAGTAGAAGACCTCTGTTCAAAACATTGGATATAGTAGAGGAAGATTTCTAATTTTTCTTAAACTGCTAAAATTGAAAGCTAAGGTGGGCATGCTCTGCCACTCTTGCAATAAATAATATTATCTTCACCTGAAGGAAGATTTTTGAGATAAACATAATCTATGTGTGGGAACCAGTAGATCCAGTGGGAACCAGTAGATGTGTTCATGATCCCATGAAAGAAAAATAAACAGCAGCATCTGGGAAGCAATTCTCAAAGTATTCCCATCTCCTGTTCAGCCCCTGAGGAAACAAGAAAAAAAATTCTACCTTTCCTCAATAATCGTACCTTGCCTTGGCTCTAGAAAGACTGGCACATGAACTACAAAACATTTTTGTTGTTGTTGTTAGGTGTGTTTTTTTTTTTTTTGCTGCTTAATTAATAGCCCTCAATTTGTGACTTAACTGGATGGTGAAGAAGGGTTGGTGAAACTTCTGTTCTCTTCTCTCACTCTCTCGTTTCTCTCTTCTTGGTAAGTGCAGGCATGTTTTAGTATGCATGACTCATACAACGTGTCCACACTTGTGTAGCTTTGTCTTTTTTTCTCAGAGTGCATGTGGCATGTGTTCAACACATCATTTCATTTACCAAAAACACCCCATATTCAAGGTTCGCTCCAACTACAGGAGCTCCCCCAGTGGCTTAGTGGTTAAGATGCTGAGCTGGAGACTGGAAGGTCGGGTTTTGATACATGTGGGCTGCACTTGGAGACACGAAAGGAGCCTCAATTGCGTGTCCCCTGAGCAGAGTTTCTCCAGCAAAAATCCTTTCAACCCAGAGTAATCTCTGACACAAAATTATACTTAGACTACAGTAGAACGTCTTTAATTCCCCACTGTGCCTCCTTAACATGATCACTTTCCAACTCTGCAGTTCTATGATGATATGATAAATGTTGTCTACTTCATGATGCCATTTAGGGATGACAGTCCTCTGGAGAAGGCTGGGTTGGAGAAAGATGACCTATACATTTGATAACAATAATGAAGTTAGATTAAAGGCCATTGACCCAATAAGTCATGTGAACATATGAGAAGCAGAAAGGGCTTTTTTGGTGGTCTGGCAGATCAGTTTAGTTTTTCCATTATAGACGCCTTTCAATTTACATGTTACTTGTCACTCCAAATGTTTAACAGCCAAGCTACACATCAGGCCTACTAAATCACAACAGATAGATGTTGCATCATGACAAGAAAGAGATCCCTATTAGTCAGCAGAAGATGGAAACATCCACCATTTTGTCATCACCATCTGATAATTAAATATATACTGCTTCTTAAAGTATATGGAAGTTCCATTTAGCTGTCACAGTTAATCATGCTGAGAAGATTTAGGGTGCTTACAATGTCACTCATGAATCAAAAGGAAAGAAAATTGGTAAATTTCACATGATAGCACATGGAATTGTTACCGGGGGGGGGGGGTTTGACAATGCCCAGTTTTCCCAATTAGAACTACAGTAATACCTTGGATAACACTAAGATTTGGTTCCACAAGTCTTGGTGTTATCCGATTTTCAGTGTTATCCGATGCATGTTAAAATCCTATGGGATGGATCAGATAACGTTAAAGCTCCATAGAGATACATTGTAACCACACAGGCTTTAGTGGTTGTTATCCATTCCATCCCATAGGACTTTAACGTTATTCGATCCCATTCTCCTCCTTAGATTACTTAACATTATGCGATTTTAGCGTTATCCGAGGTAAACGTTGCGAGGTATTACGGTACTATGCAAAGGAAGGAAAGAACTTTTCCAGAATCTGCTAAGACTAATTGTGATTAGGATGTTTTCTCGACGTTTGTGTTTCTCCCCTCCACTCTGCTGCCATAGCATTGTACTGCTCAGGCTGAAGAAGTTCCCATCTGGATTAAAAGACCCTCCGCTCTGTTATTTGAATGGTCTAAACAAAGATATCATCTACCCAGTGGTGGGTTGTCAAAATTTTTACTACATCATCACAGTGTGGGTGGAGCTAATGTCATGACATCATGACATCGTGGGCAGGGCCAAAGAAAAATAAAATAAAATAAAAATAAGCACACACACATACCTCTACCCACTGACCCACCCACAACACAAACCCCTAAATAAATTAAATAAATTAAATGAATTAAATAAATTAATAAATAAATAAAAATTACATTAAAATACACCCACCCACCCAAACACCCACCCACCCCAAGCACAAATCAACCCACCCATCCTAAACACAAACCTGACAGTTACCTGTTAGTATAAGTGCCTGGGCAGCACCATGTTGCAAGATGGATATGGTCATCGTACCAGTTCTCTAGGATAATATGCCTTAATGTAAATGTAAAACAGCTGTACCTCCTTAAGGGTTCTCCAATTGGAACAGCAATTGGAACAGCGCAGGTGTAGCTTATTGATGAGGTAACTCCAAGACTTTGCTTAGAAACCCCAAGCCAGGCTGCCAGGCCTGCTGGCCTCCAGGCCTTTTTAGGAACTGTGGTAGTACGTCAATATAGGTAAAGGTATTAAATACACATTAAAATACACACAGACACACCACATCCAAAGGTGAGTCACTTACCCTGGGGAGCAGGCTATAGGGAGATTCAGGCTAGGAGCTTCTCTTCCTCCTCCCCACTTGGGAGGACAGCAAGGAGGCCATGCATATGCACCAAGCACTGTAGGCGTGCATGCACACCAAGTGCTTGGTCCGCATGCGCAGTGTGGGAACCAGTGGAAAGATAAGCCCCGAAGGTGGTTCCCCCCAAAAGCTGCTACTGGTTCTCCGGGACACTGGGAAAAGTTACTACCAGTTCTGGCGAACTGGTGAGAACCTGTTACATCCCATCACTGGACCCGAGTGCTGCACGATAGAGAAAGCACCTGTCATCTGTCCCAGCTCCTGCCAACCTAGCAGTTGGAAAACAAGACATTGCAAGTAGATAAATAGGTACCACTTCAGTGGGAAAGGGGACAGCAGTCCATGCACTCTGGTATCTAGTCATTCCTGCCACATGACCATGGGAATGTTGCAGACACAGACAACGTTGGCTCCTTGCCTGAAAATGGTGATGAGCATTAGAGTCAAATACGACTGGCTTTTGAGCAAGGGAGACTTTTTTTGACCAATAGTGCAACAGTTGTTAGTAGAATAAAGTGGTTTGGCTCTAGCCAAATCTATATGCACAGCTTCAACACTGTGGACAGAAAGGTATGAGACCTGGCTGCAGTTAGTGTGTCAATGAAAGTACTCTGAGTGAACTTTGAGAGAAGAGGATGAGGAGAGGCTGACAAAGGATTGAGATGCCTCAAGAGATTTGGCACAGCCCGATGGTGAAGATTCATCCAGCAGTGAGTTCTCTGGGGAAAATGCTATTTTCAGTGTACCATTTAGGCATTGAGATGCCACAACCAGTTGGTCATGATTTACCGAGTGAGAGAAATACCTGAAGCAACTGCCCGCTCCCTCTTGCTCATAGGCCTCCACTTGTCAGCTTGGAATGTTCAACATTCCCTCCCATCTTCTAAATTATACCCATAGTTGTCTCATTTCCTTGGCTTTGTTTCATGTGCTCAGGGTGGGCCTCTCGGCGAAAAAAAATGGCATTACTGCAGTCCACTTGAGGGTAGGGAAACCCCACAAATAGGAATTTAATAAATCAATTGGGCAAGTGAGTGGGAATGTTTTCAGTTGATCGTTGTTCCTGTTATTATTACTGAAGTCAGGCATCCCAAAATGCTTCCTTCTGTATCTTTACATGATTCCAAATAATAAGAGGTATAGAAAATATGGGGGGGGGGACCCTATATTTATAATATTAGCCCAATTAGTGAACTACAAGCAATGTGTGATATTTACTGAGACAACAACAAAAAAGGGGAGGCTACTCCAGTAACAAAAAAACAATAGATTGTTGGGACATCCCCCCCCCCTTTATTGCTTTTGTTTTAATCCATAAACAAAACAAAACTGTATGTGACAAATGACTGAAGTTTAGGTACATTGCAGAAGGACAATGTGTCAAATTACACATAGGATGCAATTAGATATAGTTTACATTTTGGATGCCTGGTGGTACAGTCTGGTGTGAGCTATTTATCAGCTGTCAGACAACACTCTGGAAATCACAAACTAGCCTGACCGTGGGCTGTGCCTAGTCTGGACATTTGTAGTCCAAGGGTTGTTGTTGTTGTTTGGTCACAAGATTGAGTCTGACCCTTTACAGTTCTATGGACCACAGTCTGACCGGAGTACTGGTACTTTGGTATTGGTACTGGGTCTCCAGTACCAAAATGTATGAATGTATTCCATAATATCCACTCTCAGGTCTGACGAAGTGGACTTGGTCCACGAAAGCTAATATTAAAATACAGGAGTTGGTCTTTAAGGTGCCACAGCTTTTTGTTTTGTTTACTCTTTGATATGCTTGCACAGACTAACACAGCTACCACTTCAAAAATTTCTACTAGGAAGACCACCACCTTAACTATGTGGACTTTTGTTGGCAGGGTGATGTCTCTATTGATTATTATGCTGCCTAGGTTTGCCATAGCTTGCCTCTGAAGGAGTAAGCATATTTTTATTTCATGGCCGCAGTCACCATCTGCAGTGATCTAAGATCCCAAGAAGGTAAAGTCTGTCACTGCTTCCATTTCTTTCCCTTCTATATGACAAGGAGTGATGGGGCTGGCTACTATGATCTTAGATTTTTAATGTTGAGTCTCAAGCCAGCTTTGGCACACTCCTCTTTCACCCTCCTCAAGAGCATCTTTAGATCTTCTTCACTTTCAGCCATTAGAGTAGTGTCATCTCCATATCTCAGGTTGTTGATATTTCTCTCAACAATCTTAATTCTAGCTTGTGCTTCATCTCAGACCTGCATTACACATGATGTGCTCTGCATATAAGTTAAATAAGCATCATGACAATTTAAAGCATTATTGTACTCCTTTTCCTACTCTAAACCAATCAGTTGTTCCATATCCTATCCTAACTGTTGCTTCTTGACCCACATACAGTTTTCTCAGAAGACAGGTGAGGTGGTCTGGTACTGCCATCTCTATAAAGACTTGCCACAGTTAATGTGATCCACACACTCGAAGGCTTTGGTTTAGTCAACCATACAGAAGTAGATGTTTTTCTTGTACTCCCTTGCTTTCTTCATGAAAATGTTGGCAATTTGGTCTCTAGTTCCCCTGCCTCTGTGGAACTCAGATTGCACCTCTGGAAGTTCTCGATCAATGTACTGCTGAAGCCTAGCTTGTAAGATCTTGAGCATGACCTTGCCTTTTAGTGTAATTGTACAATAGTTCGAACATTCTTTGGCAATGCCTATCTTTACAATTGAAACATAGACTGACCTTTTCTAATCCTGTGGCCACTGATGTGTTTTCCAAATTTCCTGGCATATTGAGTGCAACACTTTAACGACATCATCTTTTAGGGCTTTAAATAGTTCAACTGGAATGTCACAATCTCCACTAGCTTTGTTGTTAGTAATTGTCTGTCCAGTGGTAGGGCTCCTTAAAAAAAAAGCTTGGTTAGAATAATTTCTGTATGCACAGAAAGTCCACTATAACAGAAATTGCTCCAAGCAAAGCAATCCTTTCCAATGCAATCTGACACAATCATTTGTTTCTGTTTGGTTGCACCCATAGTCATGTCTACCTTGTAGAATTAGTTTTGTATGACTTCTGCAGCAAAGCATCACACTAGAGGACTAATATATTCCTGAAGGTCCATAAACTACCTGATAGAGTATCCACTAATTCTCATAACACACTTACTCACAAGGCCATCTGTTAGATGAACAAATAAGAAATGTGAGAAGCTTTGAAGCCGCAACATGTGCTGTAGGCATTGTGCTTTGTTTTGATTTAAAGGGCAATTTCTAGGAGCTTGTTTTATTCTCTCCACCACTCAAAGCTGTCACCCCTGCCTCCTCTCCACTATCTCTGGATAGGGGCAAGAGTGTTCACATGAGAGCAATGGATCAAAAAGTAGGAGGGACACACCAATTCAGAACTTAATCATGGATCTTGAGGGCTTAAAAAAATCAAAGAAGCTTCCTTTCCCCACTCATTGATCTTTTTTTTTTTATCACTGCCTCTGATGTGGAATTCTGAAGAACACAGAAGTTTGCATCTTTTTGTGGAATTGCAGTTTACCTTAATAAAAGCATTTTTAGTCACCAGCACAGTTTTAATTCTGTTTCATTGATATATAAGTGAGCATAAGTGACTGGATGGTCAGCAGGTCAGCAGTTCAAGACCCAAGTGTTGTGTGAGATCCCATCCTCTGTCCCTGACAACCTAGCAGTTCGAAAGCAAGAAACTGAAAGTAGATAAATAGGTACCACTTTGGTGTCTGCTCATTGTGTGCTCCAGTGTCTACTCATGCCTGCCACAAGACAATGGAAACATCTGGCTCTTTGGCTGTATACAGAGATGAACTCTGAACCCTAGAGTTGGATAAGGGAGGCTTTCAAGCAAGGGAGACCTTTACCTTTACTGAGTGAGCATAGGATTGCAGCCACGGAAGAGAGCTGAAGACTGCTCTTCTGTGGTGAGTTGAGGATATTATGCTTATTTCTATTATGCATACTCTGTCCTTTCCTGTCATTTTTCACTCACAATCATAAAGCCTCTTGCCTCAGTGGGCTGTGCCTACAATAAAAAAAATGCCACCTGTTGGATTTTGGTTTATTGCAAAGACATTTATTTGCATAGACAAAATCAGCATGATGTAGTTGTCAGCACGTTGGGCTGGAATCCAAGAGATCTGGATTATCAACCCCATAGCCTCAGTCAGACTAATCTGAGCATAGGTTACCCATCTAGACAACCAAACCCATGTCTATCCCATAAACAAGTCAAAAGCTGGATTGAAATGTATCTAGTAATCCATTTCATCCAGGAGCCCCTTGAGTTAAGAAGCCACTTTAACTCCAAAACAGAACATTAGGGCCAGTAATTGTTTAACACAGAGGTTTTCAAGGAAGACTATTTCAACTGAGGTTTTTTAACTACCTATTTTAAGCATGGTGGCAGCCTACTTTGTTGTAAGGATGCATTTATCTACTTGCTTAGTCCTTCTCTGGCTGCTTTTGTATCACTCATTTTTTTATGGTCCTTCTTCATGGAATCCTGGGATCTGTTGTTTGATTAAGCTGTTTTTTTCCCCTAGAGAGCTCTCTAATGCACTCAACAACATGAAGCCTCAAAGGACACACAGCATGGTGAAACCAGGATACCTCTTGGCTTTCCAAGCCCCTTCTCAGGGTGAATAAATAATCTTTGATGAAGTCATTTTTCACAGATGTCTGCATTCCTTCCTACCATCAGTGGTTCATTTATTTTAGTTTCCAATATTTTTTCCTTTATTTCATGGACTTTTCTTTTTATCCATAGCCACTAGCTTATCCTGAGATGTAATATAAAGCTTGTCTCCAACTTACAGTGATGATGGTCAGACTTCGAGCATCAGGTTTCTTTCAGGTTGTCCATCAAACCATATGCTTTTCTTTGAAGGATTTGCTGGCTGCATATGTGACACAGAAAAACAGAAATGGAAAAGCCTATTGATGGATGCATCAAGCTACATGTGCATGCAAAACTACATAAGCTCCACTGGGTTTAAGAGCTGGATTTTCCAATTTCAGTGTTTCCCACACAAACTGTAATCACGTCTTCCATTATGTTTTTATACCTTTTACAAAACAGATTATCTGTAGGAAAATTGAAGGTGAAGACTGGGGTTTTAGGGATAAGTATATCTGTGATTTGTCTTCCATCTGTGCCATAACATTGACGTCATTGTGTGAACAAGAGAAGGGGTGTCTACTGCCACTTCATATAAATCCATCATAATCCTCCTAAATGCAACAAAAGATAAGTTTCTTTCTGCCAATATTCTTTCCCTCTTTAATTATACATCATGCACTACTATTGTTCCATAACAATCATAATCTTGCTTCTGTAAATATGTCTGTGTTCTACCTTTCTAATTTTTTTTCAAAATTGCAAAGTGCAGGCACCTTATGTTTATAAATCAAGCCTTTTATTATTTTTGGTCAAGCTTTCAGTTTTTAAATGGAGCCCTATTGCATAACTTGGTGTGAAATATTAACGATTCACCAATTCTAGCATGGAAATTTCTGCTCAGTTCAGTGCCTGTGTTGTGCCAACATTGAGCCCCTGAACCTTGTAAATAGCAGAGTATTAGTCACATGTTTGCAATGCCAGTGCCCAACTGGGAAGAAATCCAATCCAAACTTTGGGGAGAGAAAAACAAAGTGACAAAAGATGTTTTTGTTGTACTGTTAAATGCCCTACTCAGTTAAGATTATTGAATTATGTGCACTCCAAATGATTTGTATTCAAATAATGAAATGCTCTGGGCATGATTGTGTTCCATGTGGGCAATGCATTAGCATGTGGAAGATTCACCATTGGCTGTAACATAGGCATGGTGGTTTTTTCCTTGCCACTTAAACTTGCACACAGATATAGGGAACTAGAGCAAATTCACATGACTTTACCCATGACTTCTGCTTTGTCAAAGAATGTGATTTGTTTTCCATGCTCAGTTAGACAGGACATTACAGGTGGCTGATATGCCCAACCAAGTTTCCCCTGAATACAGTCACCCTATCAAAATGGGGGCTTGTTTTCTATTTACTTGTTACAGTTGTAGAAATTTCTGGCAGTTTTGTGGGCAGAGCAGGCTCATCACATGAGCTTTTGACTGGGAAGAAGGAGCAATTATTCAGGATGCTCATGTTAAGATTAAAGGAAGTATATACATTTTTAGAGGTCTTATTCAACTCTAGAAGCTTTTCTTCCAACAAGGGTGATTCTTCCTCGTTAAAACTGACATTCTGATGAAACTGCCCTGTTGAACTGAAAGCATTAGAGAATCCTGATCAAAGACTCTGTCTATTTGTGTAAACCAAAATTTAATCAATCAATTGTTGGGAGATTATTTTAATCTCAAATGCTCTCTCAGATGCAATCTCAAAACAGTGAGGTTTTGTTTTTATTTACTTTAAATGGGAAAGCATTTAGACAGGTAAATTTCCACTTAGATTTGAGACAGACAATACCTTTGATGTGGTGATGCACATCAAAGATGATTTGTAAAGGAAATCTCATGCTAACTTTGAAGTTCTAAAGAGGAAGGTTTCATTCAGTGACTCAGTTCATACATGGAGGATGTCAGCTCTGTTGCCCCCCTGCCCCAAGGACTGTTGTTTTAGCTGAGAAACAGAACAGTTAAAAGAAAGCGAAATGTCTATATTCAGGTAATCTCTTCAAATGAGCCAAAACTTCAATTTGTTGTCTGGTTTACATTTATTTATTTATTTATTTATTTATTTATTTATTTATTTATTTATTTATTTATTTATATTTGTTTATCATCCTCCTCCCCGAAAGGACCCAGGGCAATTTCCAACAATTTTAAAAACACTTTAAAAACATCAAAAACTTTAAAAAGCTTAAAAACTTAATTAAAAACTAGGTATTATAACTTGGACATACTGGGGGTCAAACCATCCAACTGGCTGGGGAAATTGAACCATCCACTCCACAGACCAGACCTGCCAGCCAGGTTTTCACTCCTTTCCTGAAGGACAGCAACTCCATCTGCAGGCGTAGCTCTGTCAGGAGGAGGTTCCACAGGGCCAGAGCGGACACCGAGAAGGCCCTCCTTCTAGTGCCAGAGAGATGTGCCTCTCTGGCTGATGGCACAACCAGAGAGCCTCTCCGGTCCGCTCTGGTGGGCTGGGTAGATGTCCTTAGGACGATGCGGTCTCTCAAGTAACCTGGATCACTACCATAAAGGACTTTAAAGGTAATAACCAGCACCTTGAATTACACCCGGAGGCAAACTGGGAGTCAGTGCTGCTCCCTCAGTAGTGGTGAGGCACGGGCATAACGCCTGCATCCCAACACTACTCGTGCAGCTGCATTCTGGACCAGCTGAAGCCTCCGAATGGTCACCAAGGGCAGCCCCATGTAGAGCGCATTACAATAATCAGGTCTGGAGGTGACCAAGGCATGTGTGACCATGAGCAAGGAGTCCCGGTCTAGGAACGGCCGGAACTGGCGAATCACACGAAGTTCTGCAAAGGCCCTTCTGGCCACGACTGCCACCTGCTCTTTGAGCAGTAGTTGTGAGTCCAGGAGGACCCCCAAGTTACATAATGGGTCTGTTTGGGGCAGGACTACCCCATCCAGAACCAAAGGTGGTAATTCCCGAGATAACACAGGACCCCAACCCACAGCCACTTAGTCTTGCCAGGATTCAGTTGTAGCCCGTTGTCCCCCATCCAGACCTTGACAGCCTCCAGGCACCTGGAAAGGACTTCCACTGCATCGCTAGGGTCCCCACGGGCTGAGATATACAGTTGGGTATCATCTGCATACTGATGATACCTCACCCCGTGAGAACGGGTGATCTCACCCAGCGGTTTCATGTAGATATTAAATACGAGAGGTGAGAGCACCGAGCCCTGAGGCACCCCGGCAGTGCTCTTGCCGTATTGGAGCCACCTAGGACTGGACATCTCACCCTCCAACCACACCGACTGGGTCCGGCCCCTCAGAAATGAGGAAAACCAAGCCAACCCTGTGCCTTGGATCCCCAATCCTTGGAGCCTTCCCAGAAGGATACCGTGGTCGACGGTATCGAATGCCGCTGAGAGGTCCAGAAGAGCTAGGACAGTTCGATGTCTGCCATCCCGCTCCCTCCAGAGATCATCCACCAGCGCAACCAATGCAGTTTCCGTCCCATATCCGGGCCTGAATTCTGACTGAAAAGGATCCAGATAATCCACTTCATCCAGGAACTCCTGTAACCGTCATGCCACTGCCTTTTCCAATACTTTACCCAAAAAGGGTAGGTTGGATACCGGTCGAAAGTTGGCCATTATGGTTGGGTCGAGGGAAGGCTTTTTCAGGAGGGGGCGCATCAATGCATGTTTGAAAGATGCCGGAAAAGCCCCCTCCCACAGTGAGGAATTAATAATTGCCTCGACCCAGCCGCCAGTCACCGTCCGGGCAGACTTAACAAGCCAGGCGGGACAAGAATCTAATGTACAGGCAGTAGCACGGACAGCTCCCAGGAGCCAGTCCACTTCCTCAGGGACAACTGGATCGAACCGATCCCAGATAACATGGCAAGACTGTACCTCAGACAACCCCAGCTCTATGTTTTCCACGCCAGGATTCAACTTCAGGCGAATCTGAGTGATTTTCCCAGTCAGATAATCTGCAAAAACCTCAGCAGACCCCTGACATCCGGGGCCCGCCCCCCCTACCGAGGAGGGACCTTGTCACCCGGAACAGTGTAGCTGGGCACTTATCTGCGGAAGCAATGAGTGAGGTGAAATACTGGCATTTCACCCCCTCCATCGCCACTAAGTAGGCCTTAATAGTAGCTCTAGCTAGTGTTCGGTCAGACTCACTTCGTGTCTTCACCCAGCAGTGCTCTTGGCGTCTCTTAGCCTGTTTGAGCACCCTAAGCTCCTCAGTGAACCACGGAGATGAATGGTGCCCATGAACATGGAGAGGCCGTAGTGGAGCGATTACATCCAAGGCCGCCACCGCCCTCTTATTCCAGAGGTCCACCAGCACCTCAGGTGAATCGCTACACCGGTTCAGAGGAATATCCCCCAGTTCCCTTTGGAATCCATCAGGATCCAGCAGTTGCCGGGGGCTCCTCGCGGAGAAGCCTCGCCCCCAGGAAGTCCAAAGTCACCAGAAAGTGATCTGACCATGGCACAGGTGTTATGTCTAGTTTCTGCAATTTCAGATCACTCTGCCACCGCTCCGACAAGAAAACTAAGTCCGGGGTGTGGCCCCTGCTCCTGGTCGGGCCCTGAATTACCTGAGTCAGGCCCACAGCTGCCATGGAAGCTATGAACTCCTGAGCCACCTCGGAGCCAATCCCCAACGATGGCAAATTGAAGTCCCCCAAGACCATTAGTCTGGGGAACTCCAACGCCAGCATCGTGATGGCGTCAAGGAGCTCAGGTAGGGAACCTGCTACCCTGCAGGCTTCCCAGGTAGAGCAGCCTACCTCTTTTTAGGCTGATTTGGTTCATGATTAAATTGATGATGGGGGGTGGCTAATGCATTCTATTTGTCACATGTAGGCTTCACATGCAAGCTGAGTGATTGAATAGGGCTAGACCAGGGATTCTCAAACTATGGCCCATGGGCCACATCCGGTCCATGGTACCATTTCATCCAGCACGTGCCCTTGCCGCTGCTGTTCTTTTTCTCTCCACCTGGCTTGGCATGTCCCTAATTCCATTCCATAGCATGGCAGATGTTGTAAAAAGGCTTACAACATCTTCCCTACTATGGATTGGCATTAGGGATTAACATTAGGGAGACACCAAACCAGGTGGAGTGGGAAAGGATGGTGGCAGCAGAAGCATCTTTCCCAGGTGCCGCTGTGGCCGAATGTGAGCAAGGACAGGTAGGACCCTCCTTCACCCAGTAAGCAGGGAAACAACAGCAGTGTGGGTATGGGTAGAGTGTTGACAGCAGCAGTGGTGGCATGGGAGGGAGTGTAGGTGGCCCAGACTGGTGTTTCCTCCACTGTCACAGCTGAAGCAGTGGCTGCGGCCACCACACGATCACTCCTCCTGCGGTGGAAGCAGCAGGGGGGGGGAATACACCAGTCTGGCCCCAAAACAGTCTGAGGGGGCATGATCCAGCCCCTGGCTTTAAAAGGGTGAGAACCCCTGTGCTAGACTGTAGCATTTAGCCAGCATGGTTACAATTGCCTGCATGTTTGGGAAAACTCGTTGTATAGATCAGTGTTTCCCAACCTGTGTTTTTTTCCACCACAGAAGCCTGAGTCAGTTCCCCAAAGCATTGAGCAGCCAATGTACTGTCTTAGGCTTATGGGAATTGAACTCCCCCTGTTGGGCATGGGTAAACCAATGGCGTAGATTCATGAGCATGTAGATAGAAGGATAACTGCTATCAGACAAACAGTTTCTCTGTTTGAACCTTTCTGTTTAACACAAGGAGGCTGAGGTAGAGTTAGAAGAGTTCTGTATTTACTGTTTCATTACATCTATGTGGAATTCATTGATGTGGCTTTTACTGAAGAACCATTCTGCATAGCCTTGGGCAAGCTACACAGTGTAAGAGCACCTGCAGAGAATGACAGAGTGGTAAACCACTTCTGAGTACATACCTTTGAATCCCAATGTGGGTTCACTTTTTGAATAATAAGAATTATATGTTGGGGGGGCATCAGGATTTTAGAGATGCTTAGATGGGGCATGGCCAAAATAATGTTGGGAACCACTGGCCTAGATAATTCTGGAAATTCTGTACATGGGAGATAACTGGAGAGCACAAAATTATTACATGATTATTACAGATCAATCTTTAATCATGTTGTGGCTGCATTCTATTTTTCCTTTCCCCCCAGACAAGATTGGAAACCCATTCAGCTAAATGAAAGTCATGGAACAAATGTTTGTTATAGTCACAGTCCGAAGCATAACATGGACTTAGCAGGACAGCTCAGCTTAGAATTTCATTACCATGTACTATCTACATTGATATGGAGACTAGACTGGGCCGTTGCTGTTTAGCCAAACTGGATTTGGAAAAAAAAACTCATGCACAGATGCATCTTTTTTCTGTCATAATCTTTTGAGTGAAAAATTAGCTTCAAATTCTAATTAACTGGCCTATTAGAATTGACACATTACTTGGGATTTCCTTATGTTGGAACACACAAGCACTTCCTCATCTAAAAGAAGCACACAGTGGGTGATGATTATGGTCACTGATTAAAATAAGTAAACAGATTGGAAAACATTAAAGTTTTATACTTCCCTGCCATCTGCTTTTCCCTCACATTGCACGAAACAATGGATTGGGTTTCTACCCCCTTAGCAAAGATACCGCAAAGTGCACCAATGGCAAGTTAACTAATTCACACAGTTTTTTATTCTCATATGATTTTTTGGCTTTGAACATAAGACAATTCATATCGCTAATGACACACCATGGGAATCAAAACAAACAATGGGCACTTTGTTTTGTGCACTGGGAAAGCAATTTGGCAGCCTTTATTTACTGGGATAGATTCATGTAAACAGAGATTACTTGTTCTCGTGGATGGTAGGAGACAGGTTTATACAAAATGGTAAGCAACAAATAGTATGTGGTAGATTCAGAACTGCAGGGCATTCCAATAATGATACGGAAAATATGGTGTCTATTATGCTGGTCTTCAGAGAAGGTTGATGGGTGTGTCACCATGTATTTATTTAATTTAATTTAATTTAATTTATATTCCACCCTACTTGCACAGGTGACTCAGGGTGGATCACATCCAACATACAATAAACAGTTTAAAACTCTAAAAAACAAATTAAAAGATTAAAAACCATTTAAAACTTTAACTAAAGTAATAAGTGGTACAAGAGGGATAAGAGGGTAAATGTAAGATGTTAAATAAGCCAGCGGAGAGGGGTCAATGAACCATTGACATAGTAGACAGTATTTTCTCACTGAACCTGCAGTCTTGCAGGCTTAATTTCTTCAGGAACATGTGTATGTCTGTTTGTATGATACTGTGAAGACTGTTTTCCCTAGACACTTCCCACTTTTCATCTGTAAAATGCCAGGCTTGATTCCTAAGAAGTGACAATAATTCCTAAGCATTTAACCCAATTTCATCAAGATAAAATCAGCATTTGAAATAATACTAATTTAAAAGTTGTAGCACAAACCCACTAACTCTATCTGGCATCTCACAAAACAAAACAAAACAAAATAAATAAAATAAAATAAAATAAAAAACACAGTAGCACTTTAAAGACTAACTGGTATATTTTTCTTGTTAGCTTTTGTGGATCAAGTCCACTTCATCAGACAAAGAGTGAAACTTACAGTCATGGTTTTTATACACCAAATTCAGGGGGTCAAAGGGAGACTAACACAGCTACTTTTCCAATAAATTTATCTGGTCTCTAATTGTACCAGTGCAATCATGCATTGTGGACTACTATACCAAAATCTACTTATTTTAAGGACACAGCATTTTCGATGCATTCTTAACCTTCCTTGATACTGCTGGATTGCAGCTCTCAGTGTGTCCCAGTTCACCAATATCTAGTGATTCGAGAATGAAAAATCACTCATTTATAGCAGGGATTCTCAACCTGTGATCCATGGGCTAAATACAACCTGCAGTGTCATATCATGTGGCCCACCACCACCTCCACCACACCAGGAAGTGTCATGTGGTGGAAGAAGTGACACCTGCGGCGGGGAAAAGAGGAAGACGCCGGGACCCAGGGGCAATGTCGGCGGCGGGAACTTTAAAAAGCCCCGCGCCGGCCGGTCCACCTGCTCCGCCTCCCCTGCCGCCTCCAGTGACACCTGCGGCAGGGAAAAGAGGAAGACGCCGGGACCCAGGGGCAAGGTCGGCAGTGGGAACTTTAAAAAGCCCCGCGCCGGCCGGTCCACCTGCTCTGCCTCCCCCGCCGCCTCCAGTGACACCTGTGGCGGGGAAAAGAGGAAGACGCCGGGACCCAGGGGCAATGTCGGCAGCGGGAACTTTAAAAAGCCCCGCGCCGGCCGGTCCACCTGCTCCGCCTCCCCCGCCGCCTCCAGTGACACCTGTGGCGGGGAAAAGAGGAAGACGCCGGGACCCAGGGGCAATGTCGGCAGCGGGAACTTTAAAAAGCCCCGCGCCGGCCGGTCCACCTGCTCCGCCTCCCCCGCCGCCTCCAGTGACACCTGTGGCGGGGAAAAGAGGAAGACGCCGGGACCCAGGGGCAATGTCGGCAGCGGGAACTTTAAAAAGCCCCGCGCCGGCCGGTCCACCTGCTCCGCCTCCCCCGCCGCCTCCAGTGACACCTGTGGCGGGGAAAAGAGGAAGACGCCGGGACCCAGGGGCAATGTCGGCAGCGGGAACTTTAAAAAGCCCCGCGCCGGCCGGTCCACCTGCTCCGCCTCCCCTGCCGCCTCCAGTGACACCTGCGGCAGGGAAAAGAGGAAGATGCCGGGACCCAGGGGCAATGTCGGCAGCGGGAACTTTAAAAAGCCCCGCGCCGGCCGGTCCACCTGCTCCGCCTCCCCTGCCGCCTCCAGTGACACCTGCGGCAGGGAAAAGAGGAAGACGCCGGGACCCAGGGGCAAGGTCGGCAGTGGGAACTTTAAAAAGCCCCGCGCCGGCCGGTCCACCTGCTCTGCCTCCCCCGCCGCCTCCAGTGACACCTGTGGCGGGGAAAAGAGGAAGACGCCGGGACCCAGGGGCAATGTCGGCAGCGGGAACTTTAAAAAGCCCCGCGCCGGCCGGTCCACCTGCTCCGCCTCCCCCGCCGCCTCCAGTGACACCTGTGGCGGGGAAAAGAGGAAGACGCCGGGACCCAGGGGCAATGTCGGCAGCGGGAACTTTAAAAAGCCCCGCGCCGGCCGGTCCACCTGCTCCGCCTCCCCCGCCGCCTCCAGTGACACCTGTGGCGGGGAAAAGAGGAAGACGCCGGGACCCAGGGGCAATGTCGGCAGCGGGAACTTTAAAAAGCCCCGCGCCGGCCGGTCCACCTGCTCCGCCTCCCCCGCCGCCTCCAGTGACACCTGTGGCGGGGAAAAGAGGAAGACGCCGGGACCCAGGGGCAATGTCGGCAGCGGGAACTTTAAAAAGCCCCGCGCCGGCCGGTCCACCTGCTCCGCCTCCCCTGCCGCCTCCAGTGACACCTGCGGCAGGGAAAAGAGGAAGATGCCGGGACCCAGGGGCAATGTCGGCAGCGGGAACTTTAAAAAGCCCCGCGCCGGCCGGTCCACCTGCTCCGCCTCCCCCGCCGCCTCCAGTGACACCTGCGGCGGGGAAAAGAGGAAGACACCGGGACCCAGGGGCAATGTCGGCGGCAGGAACTTTAAAAAGCCCCGCGCCGGTCGGTCCACCTGCTCCGCCTCCCCTGCCGCCTCCAGTGACACCTGCGGCAGGGAAAAGAGGAAGACGCCGGGACCCAGGGGCAATGTCGGCAGCGGGAACTTTAAAAAGCCCTGCGCCGGCCGGTCCACCTTCTCTGCCTCCCCCGCCGCCTCGAATAACGGTTGCTACTATGGCCACCATCAGCACCCGTCCTCAAATCAGGTTTCCTTGGCCCCACCGTTATTGCCGCCAGGAGTTATGGCGGATGGACAGCCCCTGGAGTGGGTTGGGGAGGATGTAAATGGGGGGTCACAAGGGAAAGTCTGCCAGCCAGAGGGTGGGGATTGGGCTCTGTCTGCTGGGGCTGGGGGTGTCCATGGGGCCCATATTGGTGTGGTAACGGGCATGGGGCGTTATGTCGGGAGCCGAGGGGCGGGCCGCACTCGGAGAACACGGGTCAGATGCTTGGTTGCTGTCCCGTGTTCTGGCCCCCCGGCTACACCTCTAGGCCCTGAGCAGAAGGTCAAGAGTGACCCCTCCCTTAGACTGCTGCTGGTGAATGCCAGATCAGTCTGCAACAAGGCCCCTTTGCTCGCAGATACCATTTTAGGGGAGCGGGCTGATCTGGCATGCATCACCGAAACCTGGCTGGTGCCAGAGGATGGTGTCCCTCTGTCGGAACTATGCCCAGCCGGTTTCGGTATTTGGCACCAGCCTAGGGAGAGGGGAAGGGGCGGTGGAGTGGCCGTGATAGCTAGGGAGTCTCTGGGAGTCACCAGGGCCACGGCACCACAAATTCCGGGTTGTGAGGCCTTGTTCCTACGTGTGGGCCCTAAGGGTCAGTTGGGAGTCCTGCTCATGTACCTGCCTCCCTGCAGAGTAGCAGACTCCCTGCCTGAGCTCCTTGAGGCGGTCTCCATGCTGGCGTTGGAGACCCCCAGGCTCATGGTCCTGGGGGACTTCAACCTGCCATCATTGGGGACCGGCTCAGAGGTGGCTCAGGAGTTCACGGCCTCCATGGCAGCCGTGGGCCTGACTCAGGTAATTCAGGGTCCTACCAGGAGCAGTGGCCACACCCCGGATTTAATCTTTTTGTCGGAGCTGTGGCAGAGTGATCTGTTTCTACAAAAATTAGATACCACCCCAGTGCCATGGTCAGATCACTATCTGGTGGCTCTAGACTTCCTAGGGGCTGGACTCCACCGCAGGGAGGCAGGGCCGATTAAGTGGGCCCGCCCCCGGCGACTAATGGATCCAGAAGGATTCCAGAGGGAACTGGGGGATTGTCCTCTTGACCTGCAAAGCGATTCATCTGAGGCCCTTGTCGCCGCATGGGATAAGAGAGCGACGGCAGCCTTGGACGCAATCGCGCCACTACGGCCTCTCCAAGTCCGTGGAGATAGATCTGCCCCTTGGTTTTCAGAAGAACTAAGGGAGCTGAAACGGGCGAAGAGACGCCGAGAGCGCCGCTGGGTGAAGACTCGAAGCGAGTCTGACCGATCACTGGTTAGAGCTGCTATTAAAGACTACCTAGTGGCGATAGGGGTGGTGAAGCGCCAATACTTCACCACCCTTATTGCCTCCGCAGATAATCGCCCAGCGGCCCTGTTCCGGGTGACCAGGTCCCTCCTCGGTAGAGGGGGGCCAGGCCCTGGGTGGCAGGGATCGGCTGAGGACTTTGCTGATTATCTGGCGGAGAAAATCTCTCAGATCCGCTCGAAGCTGAATCCCGGCGTGGAACGTATGGAGCTGGGGTTGACCATGGCGCAGTCTAGCCATGTTATCTGGGATCGGTTCGATCCTGTTGGCCCTGAGGAAGTGGACAGGCTTCTTGTATCTGTTCGCGCCACGACCTGTGCACTGGACCCTTGCCCTGCCTGGTTAACTAAAGCATCCAAGACCGTGGCAGCTGGCTGGATCGAGGCGATTATCAACGCTTCGTTAAAAGAGGGGCATTTTCCAGCACCCTTCAAACATGCTCTAGTGCGCCCCCTCATGAAGAAGCCGTCTCTCGATCCCACGGTAATTTCCAACTACCGTCCAGTGTCCAACCTACCTTTTTTAGGGAAGGTTTTGGAAAAGGCTGTGGCGCTGCAGTTACAGGAGGTCCTGGATGAAGCGGATTATCTGGACCCGTTTCAGTCAGGATTCAGGCCCGGATATGGTACCGAAACCGCACTAGTGGCCTTGGTGGATGATCTCTGGAGAGAGCGGGACGGAGGGGAGCCGTCAGTCCTTGCTCTTCTCGATCTCTCAGCGGCTTTTGACACGATCGACCATGGTATCCTTCTGGGAAGGCTCCAGGGTCTGGGGATCCAGGGCACTGTGTTGTCCTGGTTCTCCTCATTCCTGAGAGGCAGGACCCAGTCGGTGTGCCTGGAGAAGGAGAGGTCCAGCCCTAGGCCCCTGCAATACGGGGTGCCTCAGGGCTCGGTACTTTCTCCTCTCTTATTCAACATCTATATGAAGCCGCTGGGTGAGATCATCCGTTCCCATGGGGTTAAGTATCATCAATATGCAGATGATACCCAGTTATACATCTCTGCCCGTGGGGACCCAAGTGGTGCGGTGGAAGTCCTTTCCAGGTGCCTGAAGGCTGTTAAGGTCTGGATGAGGGACAACGGGCTACAGCTGAATCCTGGCAAGACTGAGTGGCTGTGGGTACGGGGGCCTGCGTTAACACAGGAGTTGCCATCTTTGGTGCTGGATGGGGCAGCCTTGCCCCAGACAGACCCGGTGCGTAACCTGGGGGTCCTCCTGGACTCACGGCTACTGTTCGAAGATCAGGTGGCAGCCGTGGCCAGGAGGGCTTTTGCACAACTTCATGTAATACGCCAGTTACGCCCCCTCCTGGACCGGGACTCCTTGCTCATGGTCACACATGCCTTGGTCACCTCCAGACTTGATTACTGTAATGCGCTCTACATGGGGCTGCCCCTGATGACCATCCGGAGACTCCAGCTGGTGCAAAATGCGGCGGCCCGGGTAGTGGCGGGGTGTGGGCGTTATGCTCGTGCTTCGCCGCTACTCCGGGAGCTGCACTGGTTGCCAGTATGTCTCCGGGTGCAATTCAAGGTGCTGGTTATTACCTTTAAAGCCCTATATGGTAGTGGGCCAGGATACCTAAGAGACCGCATCACCCCAAGAACATCTGTCCGGCCCACCAGGGCGGATCGGAGAGGCTCCCTCGTTGTTCCATCAGCTAGAGAGGCACGCCTCTCTAGCACTAGGAGGAGGGCCTTCTCCGTGTCCGCCCCAACTCTCTGGAACCTCCTGCCCATCGAACTGCGCCTGCAGACAGAGCTCTTGCCCTTCCGGAAGGGCTTGAAAACCTGGCTGGCAGGACATATTTGGGGACCAGGGAACACGGGTTCCCATACTAAGTGGCTTACTTAGGGAGTGCCACTTTGGATCTGGACCAGGGGGATACTGGCGTGTAGTTTGCACTGTTTTTACTTCAAATAATTTTAGATAATCTTTTAAACTTCATGATTTTATATGTTTTTATCTTTTACCTCTGTTTTATGACGATGTAAGCCGCCCAGAGTCGGGTTCTCCCGAGTGGGGCGGGGTAATAAATTCAATAAATAATAATAATAATAATAATAAAAATGGCCATCTGGCCCCCAAAGCTGTCTGAGGGAGCATGACCCAGCCCCCGGCTTTAAAAGGTTGAGAACTCCTGGTTTATACTGATAGGGAATGTTGGTGGGAAGCACAACTACCGGTATTTAGATTACTGAATCAAGTTATACATTTGGGTTCCAGATCTAACCAAGCAATCTGTAAATCAGGTTGAGACAAATTGAATAGGTTTTTTAAAAAATCAATAATTAGAACATAACCTTGTAATTGAAGCACATTGTACAACCATGGGATTTGAGAATTAATCTACCTCCCTGCTTCTTTCTTAGATTCCACAAACCAAGTTCAACAAATTATGGTTACATCAGGAATTTATTATCATGCACCCCAAGGTGTAATCCCTCATTAGGAGGTGTGGATTGGCCGGGGCTAGGATCCAGAAGCTGAGACCAAAGGAAAAAACCTAATAGTAATGATTAGAAAATTTCAGCATTTCTACATTCCAGTACAATCTGACTGAGTCTGCCTTCTAGGCAATTGTTGAAAAAGAGTTACCTACCGGTAGTAGTTTCCACCTTTTTCTAAGTGTTCTGATGCAGTATTTGTAGCTTTTTAAAAATAACTATTCAAATATATCTTATATTGTGTATTTTGAGACAGAAAACACATTGCAAAATTAAATCTTCTGATATAGTTCTCACCTTGTTTTAAAGTATCAAGATGCTGGAACTATCTGGAACTCTTTGCATATGACTTTTACAGAAGAGCCAATCTGCGTAGCCATGGGCAAACTATACAATGCCAGAACACCTGCAGAAGAACAGAGAAGATGTATTGAAAAACAATAACCTGAATCATTCCAGGGTAAAGCATAAATCTTGCCAGTTAATTGCTGCAATTTAAGAAGTTTTGCGCTGAATCACAATTTCTCATGTAAAGCAAATACCTGCACTGACTTCTTGTAACATATTTCTGTTGAGATTTACATCAGTTGACTTCCACTAGTAAGCATAACTTAGGATTCTGGCTGATATAATTTAAAAAGCATTGTTCAAGGCATGTGGTATAAAGGAAAAAATAGTGTGGACAGAGGGCAGAACACAGTTATAGATGAACACAAACTAAACTGACATGGATCGCAAATAATCTGATTCACCCATCTGGGAGTGACAGCTGAAAAAATGTGCAGAAACACACAGAGAAGAAAAGAAAATCAGAGGTGTGGAATGAACAGAAACATGCTAAACCAAGGCTCAGCCTGAATAGTAGGTCTTTTCTAGTTATTTCTGCCCAGGAGTGGTCCAATGGACAGTCTCCCTGATGAAGCATCTGCATAGAGAACCAAATGCCTTCAAGGCTTTTCCTGGTCATCTCTGGCACCATGGGACCATGGTGAGTGAGCCCTGCTACATGTAAGGGATTTCCTAGCCAGTGACTGTGTTGTCTGAACTCAATAATTCTATCAATACATCAGTATCAACCTGGGCAATAGCTAGTAAAAAAAATTAAAAAGAAGGTGCTGTTCCCTAGATTGTTCTAACGGGTATATATACTATCCGTTAGAACAATGTGTCTTTCCAGGGACTGGCAAAGCTTGTTAATTGCCTAATGTTTAAAGATCACTGACATATCAATAAGCCTGCTTAATGAATCATGTTAGGCCCTTATTTGTACCCATCTGTGGCCCATTGGAAAGGATACTTCATCCAGCTTTGGATGCTTAAGCCTGCTGACAGCACTGTGTTATTGTGATTGTTTTAGTAACATGTGGAAGGGAAGGGGGAGAGTGGCAAATGAATTTGACAAGAATACCAAAGCCAAACCAAATAAGTCTGTGAGGCTCTTCACTCAATAAATATACATTGCTTTGCAAATTCCTGGTTCAATAGATGAATTTCATAACTAACTGGCCTTTTTATTTAAGAGAGAGAGGGAGAGAATGGTTTTCTGTTAACTGCCTGTGGCTTAGTAAGTTAGCAAACAGGATTGAATAAAAATAGGACAGTTAATCATCATCTGCACAGACAGAAAGCTGTTTGTGGCTTAGAGCAGGTCATTCACCCTACCGTCATTTCTCAGTTACTATTTGTTGTGTCTGCATTGAAGCTGCAATGAACCTATTGCCCTAGCAGTAAACTAAGACATTCTATTCTCATCTCATTGGCATCTTGGATTCCAAACACTCTTCTCCCTACAAACCCAGTGAACCCAAAAAATCTTATATTCTTTTTTGCAGGGAGAATAGCATTTCACTAACAGAAAGAGCAAGCACATTGATTGAGACTTGACTCTGTACTGATTTTTCACACAGAATCCTTAAGCAATGGATGTGACTCAAAGAGGTAACAAAAATTGTGTCAGGTAGAATCTAAGGACACTACCGTCAGGGATTTAGTTCGTGAATTCGGTTGTGTACTTTTGATGAGTTGCCACAACAAAACTACAGGACTGAGGAAAATAAGGATTATGTCGTTTGAAAGATCATCTCAGCAACTTTCAGGAATGCTAGGACTCAATGGCTGGGAATGCTAATTGATGATGTCATTACACTTGGAAGTTACCCTGTAAAAATGACATTTTCGCTAGGGGCATCCAGTTGTTGGTGAGCCAGCGACCAAACTACTCAACTGATTATAGTGATCCAAAGTGTGTTAAATAGAGGATAAAATAACCTATGTTCTGGCACTATTAGAATTTTGTTTGGGCGTTCAAAAAAGTTTTTATGACAACATTTATCCAAAAGTCATCGACCAGAATCCTGAAAAAACTCAGATAAAAGGTCAAATCTGTCTGAAATCGACCAAAATCACTTTCCGTGATTGATAGAGGTTGCTGATGAGGACGTTGGATGGTTTTGCTCAGTTTCTGACAGATTTGTCCCTTTGATTTGAGCGCTTTTGTGATGTCATTCGAGGATATTTTTTTAAATGTCATAAGAACTGTTTCTGAAGTCTGACCAAAATTCTAACAGTGTCATAACAAAGGTTATTTTATCCTCTATCTAATGGACTTTAGATCACCTCAATCAGTTGCGTGGTTTGGTTGCTGGCTCACTGACAACAGGATGCCCCCAATGAAAATGCCATTTTTCTTTGGCACCTTTCGAGTTTAATTACATCATCATTTTGCATTCCTGGACTTTGGGTACTAGCATTCCTGAAAGTCACTGAGATGATCTTTCATATGGCATAATCCTTATTTTCATCAGTGCTGTAGTTTCGTTGTGGCAACTCGTCAAAAGTACACAATTTTCATTATATGCCAAACTCAGTCAGACCACTCTACCGAAACATAAGACATTCATCAAATTCACGTCAAAAAAAAGGATAATCTTGAATTTGAATAAATTAAAGGTAAAATAGGACTGTTTTTGTCCTTCCACTGGTGACACTGGAATTGGTTCTTTCAGATGAAAGACACATTAAAAGCACCCCAATTTCCAACTGAATTGAATGATGCATTCCAGCATCATATACCATTCAGATGTGGAAATAAATGAACATCTGGTGACAATCTTATCACCTAATCCACTTACCATTTGCCCTGAATTATTTGTCAATAACTGGAATAAGATGCAGCTAAGGGCAAATCCATGATAGAGGACATCATTCAAGCAGAAAATCATCTTGCTGGACCAATAATCGCTTGTTGTTCCCATCAACCATAAAAATAAATAAATGAAACAAATTAGTAATGTTGAAATAGGCTTAACAAATTTTCAGCTCAAATGTGGCATGTCTATCAATCATCATTAATTTGTCTTTTCTATGTTCCAGATTCTAAGATGCAGATATTCAAAACAACTGGATGAAATTGTATTTATATAATGAACTACATATGGCAAAACCCGGATTATCACGAGATTAGACATTTTCAGCAAGGTTAATGTGAGGCAAATTAACTGCTGAAATCAGGATTTGTGCAAAATATTATTCTGCATTTTATAGTTGTATTATCATTATACCTACAAACACATCACCTAACATTTGCTGTTGTATAAAATTTCGTATATATGCCCCATACAACTGTTCTTGCCACAGGATAGCAGAAGTAAATCTAATACAGTACTACTTTTATTAACAATTATATAAATATACCTTTAGTGTGACAGTTTCCATTATTAACTTCATCTAATCTCTTCTTTTTTATCCTTATCTTGGATTCTATACAAAATTATAAAAATCCTCCTATTTGAAATTAAAATAGTTATTTATAGATTTGGCTTTTTAAGAGACGCTTCATAAGGACGATAATACAGTTTAGCTGCATGCCTAGCCTAATCATTTATTAGGGGAAATAAAACATGAATATTCAATTTCTGCCCCAACCTGTTATCAAAAAATGAAGCCAGTATGCACTTGATATTGTAAGCTTTTATTCTCATGGGCAAAGATATGCATATATACATTCGTGCTTTAATAAATATACCAATTTATTTAAGGAACTTTTTAACCACAAGTTGAGCTTCAGTATAAAGTAGACAGTCACCGTATGCCAACACTATGTCTTCAGTACGTCTGAGAATCAGTAATTCAGTTGCTGTTATATTTCACCCAGGCAATCGTGTGGCTGGATTTCTTGCCTTCAGTTACTTTGTATAATTGTCCCTCAGTTACTTTGATGCCTCAGGCTGACACAAAAAGGGATAAGAATGAATTTAACACTGACTCATTCTTATCTCCAAAAAGTCAAATTTGTGATTGTTTCTTAATTCTTTTGAAAGATTACTATGTTTATTTCACTGCTAGTTGTCTTAGCTATTTCTGTTTGTGATCCATGAAACCTACACAAAGAATTACATTTCTAACATGATTGTCTGTACTCCAAGAGTTGTTCACTTCATTTCAGACTGAAGACATTTTCATATGAGCAGACTTGTACGCAATGCAACATGCCTTTGTCTTGATAGTTGTACAACTACAGTGAAAAACCACTAAGCACTGGCATGTACGTGGAAGTATATAGCCACCCATCATTTCTTACTGCATTGATAACTGGGAGACATTCACTAATCATTCGAATGTTATGGATGGAGAAGATATTTGTTTGGCCTGCATTTTAAAGAAATTTTAAAGATAATGCAGTTTAAAAATACTATTATGCTTCACTCAGTTTATGTCTCTGAATTATTAATGTAAATTTCTGCTTCTTTTATTTTTGGGTGCAACAAAATCTACCACAATTTTGGTCCTTGCAAGGAAGATGATGAAGTATTTTCTGTTGTTACTGTTGGAAGTTCTCACATTTTCAAGAACAAATTTCACATACATTTTACATCATGTGCAAATTGCATAAAAGTTGCTTCATTTGTTGGATGGACTTTTAAAGGGGTGTACAGAAAGAGCCTGCTCAAAGATTGTGGTATTTTTGAACCACAATTGAGCATACCTCAGACAACGGGCACCTTGTACTGGCTAATCTTTCTCACACTGTGTCAGGCGAAAGGAACTGTGGAAATGAATTCACTAAAAGGTGGTTTCATTTTGGCAACTGCATGTCTGGCCTAGACAGGGAAGAAGAATAATGGACTTAAAAAATTAAATGTATCAGATAGTTTGCTTGCATCTCTTATATCAAACAAGTGGTCCTTCTGTAAATGCTGTGTGTGCTTCACTTTGCCAAGGCACAAGATTTAAGCTTGCTGCAGAGATATTTTGCTCATTTTGCACACTGGGTACCCAATGTGGACAGAGTGACAAAATAGGACTCTGGAGACCAGGATTCAAATCTCCACTTGGCCTTGTAAACTAACTGGGGAAATGGAACTAGTAAAACCATCCCTTAACATATTTCTACTTTGAAACCCTATTTGGGTTACTACAAATCAGGTGTGACCTGATAGCGCGTACAGTAAGAGACATTTTGCCCATATTTGAGAAGCTGCAGCCCAAAAAGAATGAATGTGACTCGTTATCACACTGGGTGCAAGAAATCTCACTGGTCAATAATTTGCTGAGAAGTTTTCTTGGGGTGTCTCTCAAGAACAAGATAGCCAGATCAAGAACAACTACTTTTGTGAAAATTGCTTAAATCCCTACTTTGATTTGTCTGAGTGCATTTGGCCATGAATTTCCTTCATTCTGTTCAATATTTTTAGAACAACTTTCCAAAATGTACCAATTCCTTACCTATCCAATTGGAAGATCTTGTGTATATACCATATTTTTTAAAAATCTGAATGTGAATGAAAGTAAAACTGAATTAGTCATCTACCAAAGAAGAGATCTTTAAAGTGTAGTTCTTAATCCCTAAGAATTCTGAGATGTTTATTTGTACCATTTTAGGTTTTCATCTCTTTTTTTCCTGAGTGGTTTCTCATCTGTAACAAAAATAGGGCACGTGAGTAGAATGTGCTTCTCTCCATATTAGGAACAGCTGTAAATCTTATATCTAATCAATGCTCCCTCCAATCCATTTTTTTGTAAGATTTAATCATTAGCAGAATCTAATTTGAAATTATTCAGTACACAATCTGGATATTGTGGGGGAACAAAACTGACAAATGTGTCTATCCTACAACGCTGCTGATACTATAATATACTTTTCAGTGCTATCATTTTACACCTTTATCTGCCAGTATCCAAGTGCTGTGCATATATGAGAGTGAAAAGAGAAAATACACACATCACTCAATTACCTAACATTTAACATGACTCATCATAGTATTATTTCTGAATGCTGCTTGAAAAAACTCTGCATCTGATCTATACTACCAGCCAAATATGCAACAACTCTGTTTGAATGGTTAATTTACTGAGACAGATTAGACCGTGACTCAACTCCAGTGACATATCTTATTTTAATCTTTTCCTTACTTATGAAAGTGCTTTACAGCAGCAGTCTTCACTGTTTTTCTTCTTTCTGAAACCTTCCCTCCATTGTGACCTGATGGATGAGTCCTGTCAGATCGGACCAGACATTTAGCCAAACCAGAACTGAGTATACTTAATGGCCTAGGAGCAAGGATGCACTGGTAATTCTAGTCACTTCTATTCTCCATCAGCTGCGACACAAAGGAATAAAGGTCTCTCTTGGTTGAAAGCCAATCATGTCTGACTCTAGTGTGTGTGTGTGCTCATTTCTGTTTTCAGCCAAAGAACCAGTGCTATATATGTTTCCATTGTCATGTGGCAGGAATGACTAAATGCCAAAGTGCATGAAGCACTATTACCTTTCTCACTGAAGAGGCACCTATTTATCTACTTGCAATTTCTTGTTTCAAACTGCTAGATTGTCAGGAGATGGGGCAGATAATGGGAGCTCACTCTGTGGTGCAGGGCTCAGGTCTCGAGCCACTGACCTGCCAACCTTTCAGTCATCAAACTCAGCATCTTAACCTCTAGAGCCACCACAGCCCTTATACAAAGGAATACTGCCTCTAGTACTGGAGCTGATCTGTATAGGCACCCTGACCAGTAGCAGCAGATGGCCATTAGCTGCACAAATGTATCTAATCCCCTACTAAAGCTGCTCCATTAGAAATTATCACCACATCTTCTGATTGCAAATTCCCCAGGTTAACTATATGTTTATATGAAGAATTCTCTTTTTAATTTGTCCAGGACCTCCCATCAACTCAGCTTTAATCTATGACCCAAAGCTTGAGTATAAAGAGAGACCCAGCTCCATTTCCCTTTGTCCATTTTCACCATTGCATGCATAGTTTTACGTATTTCAGTCACATCTCTCTTCCCAACTCACCTTATTTCTAATCCAAATTGTAAGCAAGACTAGACCCTTCTAAATCTAGCCACTTTCGCTGCTTCTTGCTGTACTTGGATGGAACTACTACATACATGAAAGTATTTCTATTGCTATGTCACCAGGCTAGACTAAAGCTTCTACTAAGAGCAAACAGTTACTTTAAGGGAAATACATTCTTCTTTTTCTTCCTCTATGTCTAGGCCAGATGTGAAACTGCCAAAATGAAGCCACCTTTTGGTGAGTTTATTCTGCAATTAATTTTGCCTGACATAGTGTGAGAAAGATTAGCTGGCACAAGGTGGTCATTGTTGTTCAAAAATACCACAATCTTCGAGGAGGCTCTTTCCATATACTCCAGGGCAAGTCTTTGACTTTAATTCAAAAAGAGCATCTCTTAAATACTTAAAATATCTGAATGTTGTAGCACGTGCTTTTTGTTGTAATTGGCACATTAGTTTGCCTTATTTTGTCAATGGTCATTGAGAGGGCAGCACAGAAATCATTTTAAAGTAAAAATGCACAGTGGAGCCTCAGGTAGCAAATGGATTGGTTAAGTAATATTCCATTAGTGAAAGGAAATCCAGAGAAAATAGTGACTTAGTTAATAGATTTATTTCACATAACAAAGCTTTTTTGGGCTGCTTCGGCACCCACTGCCACTTTCCATGATGGCGGGAGGGTATTCAGAGCATTTCTGCTCCATTTCTGGAATTTTTTGTTACATTTTCATTGTGTTTTGGTAGCTTAAAAGCAGGGTTTGGCACTTCTGAGATGGTGGGGGGAAAGCGTGGTTTCCCATAAGAATGCATTCAAAACCAATTTCATCTGTTCCAAAGGCCAGAAAAAAGCAAACACACAGGGCCCCCCCCCCCCACAAAAAAGAAAAAAGAAAAACCACCCTAGTTTTTTCCTGTTCAAAACTCTTTATAAAGTGCACTGTGGAATTTTTTTGCCACCTTATAAAGAGTTTTGAACAGAAAAAATATATGTTTTTTTAAAGGATTAATTGATTTTCAATGCATTCCTTATACACAGAGCACATAATGCGCAATGCAGGGTTGGACAAATCAAAAGTTGGGATCCAAATTGCTGAGAGAAACATCAACAACTTGAGATATGCAGATGATACTACCCTAATGGCAGAAAGTGAGGAAGACCTAAAGAAGCTTCTGCTTAGGTTGAAAGAAGAAAGTGCAAAAGTTGGCTTGAGACTCAACAACAAGAAAACTAAGATAATGGCAACAGGCCCTCTCAGTCCCTGGAAAATAGATGGGGAAGAAGTAGAAGCAGTGACAGATTTTACTTTCTTAGGATCAAAGATCACTGCAGATGGTGATTGCAGCCATGAAATAAAAAGGTGACTGATGCTTGGGAGGCAAGTGATGAGAAACCTGGGGAACAGTTAAAAGTAGAGACATCACCTTGCTAACAAAAATTTGCATAGTCAAAGCAATGGTATTCCCGGTGGTAATGTATGGTTGTGAGAGCTGGACCATATGGAAAGCTGAGTGCAGAAGAATAGATGCCTTTGAAATGTGGTGTTGGAGGAGAGTTTTGAGAGTTTCCTGAACAGCAAGGAGAACAAATAGGTCGATTCTATAAGAAATCAACCCTGACTGCTCCTTAGAAGGTCAAATAGTAAAGATGAAGCTAAAGTACTTTGGACATCAAATGAGAAGAGAAGATTACTTGAGAAAGCCTTGATGCTGGGAAAGGTAGAGGGCAAAAGAAGAAGGGGGCGGCCAAAACTGAGATGGCTAGATGGTATTGTAGATGCAATGGGCACAAAGCTGGGTGGGCTGAGGAGGATGGTGGAAGACAGAGGTGCCTGGTGGGCAATGGTCCGTAGGGTCACAAAGGGTTGGAATCTACTATGCGACTGAACAAAAAAAATGCATTCCTATGGGAAACCACATTTTGGTTAAAGTAATTCTTCCTGTAAGAAACGTCCCGTGGAACATATTAATTACATTGATTGAGGTTCCACTGCATTTGGAAAGCCCGTAGATTCTAACTACTTTGAAATGCATTGTTTCATAAACAAAGAATAGAAACAGGAGAATGAATGGTAGGGAAAGAGTCATATTAGGGTCAGTTGGTTATGGTCTACCTAAGTTGTTTTTAATTAAGCTGCATTTTATGTCAACTGTAAGCCACCCTGAGTTGCTGTGGTGTGCGGGTGACGATATTAATACAGTAAATAAATAAATACAGGAGAGAGAGAAAATAGTGGTGGCCGCATCCATTACAATGAGGAGTGCTACTTTAAGGATACACAGAGGCACTTTCTGTTCTTTTGAATGTATCTGACCACTATTAATCTAGGAATCTTTTGGCTTAGAGTACAATTTTCAACAGCTCTCAATTTTATGCTTTGCAGCTGATGATGATCTCTCTCTCTGTGTTTTCAGAAAGCCCTCAGGACTTTTGAATTCTGGAGAGCTTTCAGTCTGTATACAAGAGATTGTAATTTACACCTCTAAAACTGGTATCTGATTCCAGCAGTATTACTGGCCTCCTTAAAATCCTTTAACCCTAGCAGTGTGTGAATAAAACAGCTTTACATAAGGCACAGATAACGGTGTTGTATGACAGCATGCTTTCAAGAGAAAATAGATATTAAAGCTGCCAGCACTGGCATTTATATAAGGTTCATTTGTGACATTTAAGATTAAAGGAAAATCAACCACTTTTTCGTCTGTTAACTGGAGCTGATATTCCTTTGAGCCCTGATCCTTTGATCCTATAGCATGCTATGATGACGGTGAAAGTCACTTTTACCATAATAGCTATACTTGCAGCATGAGTAACAGTTTTTTCTTTGTTGGTTTCACGATCTCATTACATCTCCTGTATATATATTATGGCCATTGTATATTCTTGTTTTTGGTATTGCATGCTGTCAAATCATTTCCCACTTACAATTATCCTAATAGGATTTTGAGGCATATGGAATGTTCAACTCCACCACTGATACAACGTAGTGAGTTTGCATGGCTGAGTGGAGATTTGAACGGTCTACTGATATTAATTCAAACCTCGTATCTCCTACATAACACTGAGTTGTTAATATACATGAGATCACTAGATAAAACACTAGATCCAACATTCTGTTCCCAAAGAGATGAGCCTGTCAAGAGGGCATGAATACAACTGCACCTCCATCGCAGTGCCCCAGTAATGAGGACCAAAGCACACAAGGGCAGCTTCACAGCTTGTTGTTGTTGTTCAGTTGCATAGTCACTTTGCGACCCCATGAATCCCAGCATGCCAGGCTCCTTTACCATCGGCCATCTCCCAGAGTCTGCCCAGATCCACACCCACTGCATCAACTATGCTGTCTAACTATCTCAACCTCTGCCTACCCCTTCTCCTTTTGCCTTCAATCTTTTCCTAGCATCAGGATCTTCTCAAGTGAGTCCTCTCTTCTCATTTGGAGGCCAAAGTATTTGAGCTTCAGCTTCAGTATTCGTCTTTCAAGGAGCAGTCATGGTTGATTTCCTTCAGGATTGGCTGATTTGAACGCCTTGCAATCCAGGGGACTCTCAAAAGTCTGCTTCACAGTTAAAGAGCACTAAGCGAGATAAAAGATGTTATTCCTCCCAAGAGAGGCATTCTCTTAACCTGTGTTTGCCTAATCAACATCCTGATGAAACTCTGTTGATGACAGATCATGAAACAATTGAAGTTTCATAAGAGGTGAAAAAAATAGAAACCAATTACATATTTTTACTATTTAAGTTAGATCCACATCTAACCATACTGTTACACTTTTTGAGTGTTAGGGCCATGCTATAGTAACATCTCATATCTTTAAAGTGATATGCTAGAGTCCTGACTATAGTATGCTATTGGTGCATCATCATGGGCTGTCAAATTAATTCTGACATATCAATCTTTTATGGGTTTTTGAATATTCAGACATGGTTTACCATTTCCTTCTGGAGGTATTCAAAGACTATCCAGTTTGCTCAAGGTCACACAAGCTGGCTCTTTTCTAATGAGGCACAGTGGGCATTTAACTTTTGATTCCATAGCCAAGTATATAACTCAAGGTGTGTCTTGATAGCCAAAAGAATCAGGTTTCCAATTGTAGGGGTTGTTGTTTTTTAAAAACAGGTTTAGATCACATGGTATTTTTGTCAGTTTATGCATCCTTTCTAAAACGTTGCCCAGTTCTTTTTTTAAACAGTGCACCATCACGACCAAGGACCCTTCTGATTTCTCCATCCCCTTCTCTGTAGGACTTTCTTTCTTTCTTTCTTTCTTTCTTTCTTTCTTTCTTTCTTTCTTTCTTTCTACCTACCTACCTACCTACCTACCTACCTACCTCCCCACTGCCACTAGTCAGCTATCAGGCAGTAAATCTCCATTCCATCTTTCCCTCTGCCTCTACTGCAGTGCCATTCATAGCTCAGTAGCATAGCATGAGGGGGAAGAGGGGGGAAGGCTGCCCCAGTTGGCAGTTTCCAGGGGGTGGCAATTGCGGCACCCCAGGCAGCATTTTTTTATCTTGTTTTTGTCTGGCTTTAGGTGAGACTTCACCTTCTGAATGTTATTGTTTTCTGGGTGGGAATGAGATAATCCCTTCTGGGAGCATAGAGATAGAGTTGATATTTGAAGAAGAAAAAATACTTTTTCTGTTTTAGAAATACAAACAGAACATGTTATACTAATAAAGAAGAATCACATAAGGAATAACCAATGCTTACCAAAATATTACAGAGCAACGGAAATATTAAAAAGAAGCTTCAGTACCCTTTTATTAACATATGTAAAAAGGAAGTTTAAAAGCCCCATTCAGCCTCAGTCAGCATTTTAAGAAAGTAGGAGTTTCAGTAAAATTGCCCCACCCAGCTTTATGTAATCTATCACCGACTCCTAAGACAATAGCGTGAAAGAGCCAAGCAAACAAAATCATAATAATTAGTCTCAAGGCTTCAGAGCATCTTCCAGGATGGATGGAAGAGTTCCTGTATGCCTAAATATGGTATGAAGAAAAAATAAGGAGATTCTAATTGAATTGAACAGTTTAAATTACATGGAAACATTTTTATTAATTTATTTGATATCCTAGATATAACTGCTGATAAAATAGAGTGAAAGGGTTAAGTCTGGTGTGTCTCCTGGCAGAAGAGAAAATGTCAGAAAGGAAGAATGCATTTTAAACCAAACTGCAGTTCCCAGCCTTTTATCTGCTGAAACCCAGACAGGGGGAGGGCTTGCCCATGCTCCTTCCAATAGCAGTTTGAGATCTTATAAATTTATTAAAAATAAACCTTTGCAGTTATCTTACATGCAAGTAATTATGGTATAGTATGGTGTTTGTGGACATGTAAGCCTAACCTTGAAGTGGATGGCAAATTAAAATAATGAGAGAAGCATATTTCATTGAAATCTCTCTCTCTCTCTCTCTCTCTCTCTCTCTCTCTCGAGAGAGAGAGAGAGAGAGAGAGAGAGAGAGAGAGAGAGAGAGAGAGAGAGAGAGAGAGAGATAGATAATAAAAATGTTAATTTCAAAATTGGGGTTACACTCTGTTTTAAAATCTGTGGCATGGAAGGGTAAATCTGGAGCGCTGCGGTGATGTCATCCTGGGTTAGCCAGGGGCCTATCCTAGCACCACAAATTTTGAAACAGAGGAGGCTCCGAAGATTTTTCTAACTCGACAATCGGCTTTGGCAAAGGCTGCAGAGGGGATGGAACTGAGTCAGAGCCTGCTTGGAGCAGCCAGGACAAAGCACGATTACAGCTACCACCGCTGCTGATGATGATGTCAGGCAGTGGGAGCAGATGGAGGGGCGGTCTGCGATGAGCCCAGATACTCAGTGTGGGCCCCATTAATGATATGCAGGAGCCTAATCGGGCCCGTGAGCCATAGTTTGGGTACCCCGACCTAAAGGAACTGCAAGCTTGAGTTTGGAGCTGCTTATAAGGGCTGTTGAGGACAGGACATTTTGGAAACTGCTCGTTCATATGGTCACCATAACTTGGAGGAAACTTGATGTCATGTTACAACAGCAGCAAACAGCTGAAGATACAGTAGAGTTCTAACAGTTATTTTTATCAGATATTTCAACTTGTTCACTGAACTACAAAGGGAGAGGGAAATAAAACCTCCCTGGAAGGGTGCGGTTTGTAATGAGTCAGCTAATATGCTGGACTAAGAGCATTACCTCAGTTATTTTCCTTGGAACTACAAACTAGACCTAAAGAGAGTCCCAAAGATGAAGGGGGAAAAAACACAACTGAAGGGTCTTTAATAAGAACTGAACAGCTGAAAGATAATATCGTGAAACTGTGGAAGCAAATTTTAATTACTCTTTCTTCATATGTAATTTTATCTTATCTGAGGGTAATATTATTTTGCTACAGATACAGTGGTACCGTGCTTAAAGAGCATAAGGCGTTCCACATGATTGCTCTTTAAGCGAGTTTGCTCTTTAAATGAAACACCATTGTAAATCACCAATTGTGTGGGGGGGGAATGCAAACCCCAATTTATTTGTTAAGCGAGTTTTTGGTTGGTTTTATTTGTTAAGCACAGTGAACATTCATAGAAAATTCTGCTCTTTAAGCGAGGCACTCTTTAAGCGAGGCACTCTTTATGCCAGGTTTGACTGTACTGCCAAAGGGACACAGTTGTAATGCATTTGTGCTTTATTAGGTAATTTCTCTGCCTGCCAATTTTTTTTTTTTTGAATGGGAGGATTCCCCTGCACACACACTTTATTTGGTTGCCCCCCCCCCCCACCGCCATTCTGGGTTCTTCTTGTCAGGGCAAGATTTGTGCCCTGGTTTTAGCCTCATCCAAGATGGAGATTTCAATGTATGGGAGAACCTTTAGCACATTCATTAGAGAGATTGGAATGTGAAAACATGCTAGCCCTCATGGATTAGAAGAAATGAAATCTGATGTGTGATAGACATGTTAAGCTGTATGATCATCGGCTGGATTCCTTTAGGGGAATGGCAAGGAGGTGGACCCTGGGGGAGGAGATATAACCCTGAAGGAGGAGGCAAGACACTTTTTTGATTCAACGCTTTGAGCTAAGGGTGAACTGCAAACATTTAGTTGCTTAAGCCAGAAGTGAGGCCCTTGAGCTACCTTAATTAGAGAAGCTTTCTTTATTTTGATGTGCTTTCTGAACTTTTGATAAACTTTCTTCTGTAACTTACTCTGATTACAGTATACTGTACTTTTAAAATACCTGAAGATGCCTGGAGTATTTACTTGGCTCTGTGCTACTTTAGCTACCATATCTACACTAATCTAATATCTTGAGTTTGCTTAGCTGGGAGGGCAGCAGCTTGGAAGCAGGAAGATCTACTCATGAGTAAATTTGTTCCTGACACTTCTGATATCTACCTTCCTGGAATCACTTTTAAAAATCTGCTCCTACTTTCTTTGGGGATTTTTCCTTCTTTTTTCCCCTTTGGTTTGTTTGTTTCTGTGTTTAGCTGGTCCTTTTCTTTCTTGGATCATACTTGCTGTTGCCTTGCAGGCCCACCTGCCTGCTGGATTCAAAGATAGAGAAAGCACTGAATGGTAGTGGAGAGGAAAGTCTCCCTGCATTCTAATAGTTTTGCATGGTGAAGTGATTGCACTTTTACTTCATTTATTTGCTTGTTCTTCTTGGTTTTGGGAGATGAGGCTTTTTAAAAAATTGTTTGCTTGCTTGCTAATTTTTCACCGCTGTATGTGCTTTCCCTGTTTGTTTGATTAATTTTTTGAAAAATTGCTATTATGTTAATTTACACTGTATTTATTCTGTTAAAAGTATGCACAGTCAAACCTCGCATAACGAGCGTTTCGCATAGCGAAAAATTCGCATAACGAGCAAGTTTTTTGCTAAGCAGTCCAACTTGCATAACGAATTTTTTGCTATGCGATTCAGACTTTTCCCTATGGAAAAACTCACATAACAAGCATTTCTATGGGGAAAACTCCCATAGCAAACATTTTTCGCTATTCGAGTTTTCTCCCTTGAAACACTCGTTTTTCGATAGGGAAAGTCCAACTTGCATAGCGAAAAATTCATTATGTGAGTCTGACTCGCATAGCGAAAAAAATCACATATTGAGCAGCCTTCCAGAACAAATTAAATTCGTTATGCGAGCTATGACTGTATTTTAATGAGTATGAGGAGACTGTTTTGTTTGGGTGGGCCATATGGACTTTGTGACTATACCCGTTTGCCACTGGTTTGTGTGGTCATTTCCCTCTTTTTATTTCTGATGTTGTATTGTTGTTGGTTGCTTTGGTGACTATCTGCCTGTGTGCCCAGTAGTCAGTGCCTGGCTAGCTATCTATTTCCTTGCTATTTCTGTGTTATTCTGCCTAGACTCTGAAGGTCCCTGCTGTGGGCTGATGGCTCTATAGCCTCTAATAATTATGACCTGAAAAGTTCTAAACAGATTGACATCTTTTCCCCAAATCCAGGCACAGCACCAATTTCTCAAAAGTCCAGACAGGCAAGTTACAGATATGATGAGCAAATGTCTGGATAAAACTAAATGTCTGGTAACCAAGTTTAGCCAAGCTGGAAAGAGCCACCATTACTGCACCTAAAGTCCACTATGGGAAGAGAATAGAACTCTGAAGACTCCTAAGAATTGGAAATCCAATATCTATGCCCTGTCATTTAACAGAGTCCATTTAAAAAATGGGGAAAAGAAGAGTTGTTCTCATCCTCTGAAAACCTGTCAAGGTGTAACATTTGATGTAGGTCTCTGAAGCAGGTATGGGGAATCACGACAGGCCACAAAGTCTTTCTGTTTCTTCTGGAACTTCATCCCAAGTTCCCATCCAAATTTTCCAGACTTTTCCCAGCAGTATTTTTTACTCCAACAATTGCTCAGCCAAAGTGATGAGATTCTTCTCTAAGGCATGGTGTGTCCTTACTTTGCTTTAGCCAAGCGTCTGTTGGGTTCTACCTCATAAAAGAAAGCGGCTTGGATTTTTATTTTTGTTACTTTGAAACAGACATGGCATTCTGGCATTTTCAAGTTTCACGCAAAGAGGTTGGTGCAGATCCCTGAAGGGTGCTGGGGCTGGAAAAATGATCCCTGGACAAATGGATTTTGCCTTGAAAACAGGTCATACAGATCTTCTATGCTATGTTTCTGGGAATCAGCCTAAATCCAGTGGACACAAAAATTAGATCTACCCGAGTTGAAATCCCAATTTTTAGGACCATATCTCTGGGCAGCACACTATATTAGTTGGATGTGGCATCCTGTGTGACACACACATCCATATCCTTCTGCTGTCTGACATCTTGCTGCTACATCCTGTCTGCAGCACCTGCTGCCTGAGGTAGCCACTTCACTTGCCTCATGATAGTGGTGTCTCATTGGTTAAGAAGCTTGCCTTGTTAGCTGGAAGGTCAGCAAGTTGGCAGTTCAAGACCTGGGTACCTCATGATGGATTGAGCACCCGTCTCTGTCCCAGCTCCTGCCAACCTAGCAGATCGAAAGCAATAAATTGCAAGTAAATAAATAGGGACCACTTTGGTGGGAAAAGATCTTGGGGACCTGACAGGAGGCTCATTTGCGCATCCCCTGAGCAGAGTTTCTCCAGAAAAAATCCTTTCAACCCAGAATAATTTCTGACACGAAATTATTATGGTAGAGCTGGCCCATGAAGGGGAACATCACATAAATACTTAACAAGAGGCACTCTTTAAAGGGAATGGGGGGGGGGGAGCAAATATACAATATACAAGTGTTTCAGGGTTTCATACATTTTTTCATGTTGGGTGGGTCTGACCTGCTTTTCTTTCCCAGGATCATACTGCTGCACTCACAATGCAAATGCCTGATGAGCAGTGACAGCTCCAATCAGGGACAGAATGAGGTTGTAAGTGAATTAATTTATGTAGAATTTTAGCTGAAGAACCATAGAGATTATATGGGCCATTAATTGTCCATGTTGTTAATAAATCTCCTAGATTTGGTTACATTCATAACACTCAGCCCAGCATCTAACTCATGGGAATGGACATTTGAAGTTCGAAAATCATGTGCTGTTCTGCCCACATTTATAGAGTGCCAATAGCTTTGCCCACCACAGCTATCCAAACTCAGAAACTCAATCATTCCTATTGATTCTGATACAAAGACTCTTTATGGAGACATATCATTACAGCAGTTTTGCATGCTGTGAGTGTGTGAATTCTTACCGCCAAGTAATTTCAGCTACCACAGTTGACGTCCCATCAACAGGAGTTGAGTAAGAAGAGAACTGCACAAAACACCACTAGCAAGAGAAACTTTATATGATGATGCTCGCCCCTCTCTTCTCCCACCAACCACCATGTCATGTTGAAGGAATTGTTTATCTGTGAGTAAGGTAAAGGTAAAGGTCTTTCTTGCTCAAAAGCAAGTCATGCCCGGCTCTTGGAGGTGTATGTGCTCATCTCCATTTATAGAGAAAGAGCCAGCACTGTCTGCATCTGAAGACATTTCCATGGCCATGTGTCAGGAATGACTAGATATGGAATCACTTAGAATGCTGTTATCTACTTGTAATTTCTTGCTTTCAAACTGCTCAGTTTGCAGGAACTGGGACAGAGACAGGAACTCAGTCTATTGGGCAGCACTTGGGTCTTGAATTACTCACCTGCCAACCTTACAATCATCAAGCTCAACATCTTAACCAGTAAACCACCATGACCCCTCTAACTGCTGGGTATTATTATTATTATTATTATTATTATTATTATTATTATTATTATTATTATTATTATTATTATTATTATTATTATTATTATTATTATTATTATTATTATTATTATTATTATTATTGAATTTGTACGCCACCCACTAGACAACGCAACTCCAGGCAGCTCATAGAAACAGTAGAGCATCTAAAACATATATACATAGTACATATTACAACACAGTAAAATACAGTGGAATAACAGCAAATAAATCATGTTAACATATCAATCATAAATCACAGCATAATAAACTACATCATAAAACATTGCAGAAAAAGAGAAAATAATTCATATGAAAAAGTCCCATAACAGTCAAATAACATTCATGAGACAAGTTGCACCCTGGCACCACAACCAAAGCCCTTGGTGGGGGCCCAGAGGTCAGCAGCAGGATCCTCTGCTTGCCGTGGCCACACCAACTCCTTTCTCCCCCTCCGGGAGTTGGTGGAGCCCAGAGGTCAGCAGCAATATCCTCCACCAGCCATGGCCACAGCGTCTCCTTTTATCTCCCTCTGGCCGCTGGTGGAGCCCAGAAGTCAGCAGAATTTCCTTAATCTTCTGCCAGTCCAAACAAGTGACATTGATGACAAAACCCTAGTTAGCAAGACATAGTTATTTTGTCATCTTCTCTCTGGCTTCAAGTGTTGCTATGTGTACTGCTCTGAGAGCACTGGTTGGGATGACTCTTTCAAACTCCAAATACTGTATCCAACATAGAGGATGCCACTGATGGGGGATGTGTGGAAAGCATGTGCAGAAAGGAGAAATATAAACAATTAGTCTGTTCTCTTTGGAATGCTTTCTCTAGAAAGAATGGAATTAATGACCAAATGGAATGTGTTATCTATGAAAAATATTCCAGGCTTCATGTTTATGTTCCATGCTCTTCCCCTGCCCTTTTCCAGTTTTATCTCTGCATTATTTTGTTTTGTTTAAGTCTCCTATTTGTGAAAAGGGGGGGGGGGGATATCATTGCTCTCCGCTGACTGTGTGGTGATTCAGCCAGATGTGCCTTTTTGCCATTTTTTTTCCATTTATATCTTCTCCTGGGCAACCATTTAATCCCGTTTTTAATATCCTTCCCAACACAGACATGTAGCTGAAACTCTAGCTTTACTCTTTGTAACAGGGGACCTGTGGCATTTACCGTTAATTCTCCTAGGGATCCCTTTTCATCCACCTGTGATCAGTTAGCAGATCAAAGAGACCAGACACCAACGAAAGACCGGAGGGTCCTAAATCATTCTCAAGCTGCTGCTTTGTAATGGTTTGTTTTGACGGAGAGACTGGGTCACATGGTTGCCCTGTTATGTCTGGCAGGCTGTTGAACTAGGTCAGTGAAACCTCCTTGAGGGGCAGGAAATCTGCTGGATTAAGTCTCTCAATCCCCCGCCCCTTCTTCTTGCCTGCAATTACATTAACAGCTAAAGCTCTCAAAATTAGAACTGTGAAAGAGAGGACAAATGCAGATAATAATACTCCTGACGTATTTTTTTAGCAGCATAGATTTCCATGGTTTCTATTCCGTCACTATCTTGCTTGCTTTCTTACAGGATAAGAGACTTCAGGATTTATGAGGCTCTAAAAAAGTGAGAATCAAGAGAGCAGAAATAATTCCACTTCATTCCAACAACCCATTTTGAGACTATGATGTGCTGAGACCTAAACTTTGGGCCAGATTCAATGGGCTGCAGTTGTGGGCTGTCAAAATTTTTACTACCCCACCATGGAGGAGCTGACATCATGGGCAGAGCCAATGTCATGATGTCATGGCATCATGACATCATGGGAGGAGCCAAATTAAAAAAAATAAATTAAAAAAATAAATTAAAATACACATTAAAATTAAAATAATCAACCAACCAACCCACCCACCCCAAACACAAATCAACCCAGCCACCCCCAAACACAAAACCGTCACCTACCTGGCCTGGGGCTGGGGAGCAGGCACTAGGCAGGCAGGCAGGCAGGTAGGAACCGCGGTGGCATGGTGCCAAACCACCATTGCGGCAAACCGGTGTGATGGCCTGGTGGTGCAGCCTGGCCCGGCCCAGTGAGGAAAGGCCGCCGCCACTGCTGCTGCTTCTCCAGGCACTGATTGCAACCTTTCCGGGCAGCCAAAATGGCTGCCTGGAACTGCACATGCATCAAATCTCGATTTGATGTGTGCACACTTCTATTGTTTAGTGCACATGCGTCAAATGGAGGTTTGATGCATGCACAGTTCTGGGCAGCCAAAATGGCTGCCCAGAAATACACATCCGGAGGGTGGCTGGAGAGGTGACTGAACCGGTCACCCAGGGGTTTACCACCCCCCGGCAATCCCCTCCAGATGGCTGCTACCGGTTCGGGTGAACCGGTCTGAACCGGTAGCAGCCCATCACTGGTGGGCTGCCATGATTCCGGCTCACTTCCTCTCTGTAACTGAAGTTTACCTTTGTGTTCATTAGGCAGTCTTAACTTGTATACTTTCCATAAAGGGAGTGTGTTGTCCTTTCTTTAATGGCGTCTCACATATGAAAATGTGAGTATCAAGAAGGGAAAGCTGCTATATCTCTGTACACTTCTTATGTGAGCCAGAACATGGTGTCTGGGGTGGGTGGGTGAGTCACAACAGCCACTTCCTCTTCAGACTGTTACTTTCAATTGTTGAAGAGGTGACATTGTCACATTGTCCTCCCAGAGCCAGGAATAAACACACAGAGACATTCATTGGAGTAAACTAAGGCCATACTTTGTTTCAAAATGAAAACAATCCCCTCCTTGCACTGGGGCCTACCTTGGTGTGGATTCCTAAGGCTGGGACCAGAAGAGGATACTCACCCCGCCCCAGGCCTTCACATGTGAGTCTCAAAGCCTCTTCGCCAAGCAGTCTGATAGACGGCTTACTCAGGCTGGCAAATCAAGGTGGCTCAATGTAATCTGTACCTCCAGTACATTGTGACTCTCACAGGCCATGCCTCATGCTGCCCCCATGCTACAGCATTGCATCAGCCAGATCTTGTGATCAGGTTGATCAAGTTGCAGAGCCTTTCAAACCTGCCCAATTATGTTGGGAACTCATTCAAATACTAGATATCCCCTCCCCACTACCCGCCAGTGTGACCAATCCCAGATTTGTCCAACTTCCCATGAATGACCAGTGTGGGAGAGGTGAAAACTCTCACAACACCAAGAGCCGGTGTTGCCGATTTTTTTTTAAAATTGGAGCTAAAATGGCTCCGATTTACTGCGCATGCGCAGAAACTCAATCTGCCGCATTGTGCATGTGTCAGATTGAGTTTCTAAGCATGCGCAGTAAAATTGGAGTAAAAATTGCTCCAATTTTATTGCGCATGTGCAGAAACTCAATCTGACGCATGCGCAATGCGTCAGATTGAGTTTCTGCGCATGTGCAGTAAATCGGAGCCATTTTGGCTCCAATTTTAATTTTTTTTTTCTTTCGGTGCGGCGTCCGGAATTGGACGCCTCAAAAGTTGACTCCCCTCCCGGAGAACCCTCCGGGATTGTTCCTACCGGTTCCAGGGAACCAGATGGAACCGGGGTCATCCCATCACTGCAGATAGTGCTTAGCTATGCAGCAGCGGAAGCTTAGCTCTTAATACACACATACAGTCTAGTAAAACAATGATGCCTTTTACTTTGGGTAAGGGAAAACTCAAACAATAGAAACAGTCCTACTTGGCAATGTACAGGACTATATACAGGTAACAGTCTGACTTCACGCCCCAAAGCAGATTGAAGGCTTGGTATTTTGGTAGCTCAAGTCCTCAGAGCATACACAAAGTTCTGCCACAGTGAACACTGACTGCAGTGTGCCTCAAGGCTTAGTCAGCTTGTTTTTCTCTCAGGAGTTCAAGAGTACCTGTAGTCCATTGCCTTTAGCAGTTTTCCTCCTCAGCAGTTCATCTCTCATCAGTCTTCAGTTCTCCTCTGTCAATTCTCCTCAAATTTGCCGGTCCCAGGTGGGCTATTGATATACTGTGATTTCTGCTGATTCATGCCCAAATTTCAAACAGCTGTGCACAGTCTCTACTGTCTCATATCCCAATTGTTAACAGCAGTGCTCAGTCTCTTAAAGGTACAGCGGCAGTGGGCATGCATCCTTCTACAATACATACATATGCCCTAACACTACATTTAAAGCATGGGTAGAAGTGACTAGATAATGTTACAGTTATGACAAAAACATAGTCTGGAATTAACACATCTTCCATTATATTGGGGTGGGTGGACAATAAGAGAATAAATTACAATCCTATTGTAAAGTAATGGAACAAAGGTTATATTGTTACCTTTTTGGATGTGTAATATTCACAATTGCGCTCATCCCTCACGCTAGCAAGGTGATGCTCAAGATAATACAGGATAGACTGCAACAGTATGTGGAGAGAGAATTACCAGAAGTGCAGGTGGGTTTCAGAAGAGTCAGGGGGACCAGAGACCACATCGCCAACATAAGATGGATCATGGAAGAAACAAAGGAATATCAGAAACAAGTCTACTTCTGTTTCTTTGATCACACGAAGGCTTTTGATTGTGTCGACCACAACAAAATGTGGCAAGTAATTAAAGAGATGGGAATCCCAGAACATCTTATAGGCCTCATGAGGAATCTGTACATGAATCAAGAAGCAACAGTTAGGACAGAAAATGGAATGACAGAGTGGTTTGGAATAGGAAAAGGAGTAAGATAAGGCTGCATTTTGTCACCCTGCTTATTCAACTTATACACAGAACACATAATGCGCAATGCAGGGATGGAGGAATCACAATTTGGGATCAAAATTGCTGGGAGAAACATCAACAATTTGAGATATGCAGATGATACCACCCTCATGGCAGAAAGTGAGGAGGACCTAAAGAAGCTCCTGATTAGGTTGAAAGAAGAAAGTGCAAAAGCTGGCTTGAGACTCAATATCAAGAAAACCAAGATAATGGCAACAGGCCCTATCCGTCCCTGGAAAATAGATGGGGAAGAAGTAGAAGCAGTGACAGATTTTACTTTCTTAGGATCAAAGCTCACTGCAGATGGTGATTGCAGCCATGAAATAAAAAGGCGACTGATGCTTGGGAGGCAAGCGATGAGAAACCTGGGGAGCATAGTGAAAAGTAGAGACATCACATTGCAAACAAAAATTCGCATAGTCAAAGCAATGGTATTCCCTGTGGCAATGTATGGTTGTGAGAGCTGGACCATTAGGAAAGCTGAGCACAGAAGAATAGATGCCTTTGAGATGTGGTGTTGGAGAAGGGTTTTGAGAGTTCCCTGGACAGTGAGGAGAACAAATAGGTCGGTCTTGGAAGAAATCAACCCTGACTGCTCCTTAGAAGGTCAAATAATAAAGATGAAGCTAAAGTACTTTGGACATCAAATGAGAAGAGAGGATTCACTTGAGAAAGCCTTGATGCTGGGAAGGGTGGAGGGAAAAAGAAAAAGGGGGCAGTCAAAAATGAGATGGATAGATGGTATTGTAGAGACAATGGGCACAGAGCTGAGCGAGTTGAGGGGGATGGTGGAAGACAGGAGTGCCTGGCGGACAGTGGTCCATGGGGTCGCAGAGGGACGGAATCGACTGTGCGACTGAACAACAACAAAATATTCACCTATTAATGTTTCTGTTACTTTTGTGGCAAATATGTTTTTTTTTTTTTTTTGAAAGGGTCTCCCTCCCCAGACTTGGGTTATTTTAAAAAACCTTTTAACAGGTTTGTTTTTAATTTTAAAAGTGATATTAAAAATAATTAGTGAAAAAATAAGAGGGCAAATGCAAACAACAAATAGCATTAATAGGGGAAATTGCATATTGAGAAATAATGCTTCTGTTTTAAAAGGAGTTTTCCACATTCAAAAATGAATCCCTGTATTTATAGGGGAAAGACTGACTTATTACTGCATCCCGTGATCTACTGCACTGCAAAGTGACTAGGCAGGGTCAGGTAAAGGGATGCCTGTGCTGCCATCATTAACTGAAATAAATAAGTCACAATACTGTCAAGAGAGAAATTCATGCTTCTCTGGATTGAACAATGGTGTTAATTTCTTCTGCAGATTTTGAGGTCTCAGATAGCTCAGGATGCTATATTTTGCCCCACATTTCATGCTACCTTGTGTGCCAGAAGCAGAGCTTAGAGAAATTGCTCCTGTATGAATTAGTACAAATATCTACATGACAGTGAATTCAGCCACACCTTCACTGCATACTGATCACCACTACAGGTGTATATTCAAACTGTGTTCTGTGAAATTGTGTTCATTTCCCTATGCCTTCACATGGGAGCTGGGAGGGACTATCCAGATATTATCATGGGTCGGTCTTTAGCTCGTTTGTGACTTTCATGAATGTGTTCTGTATGAACACAATGTACCTTTTGTGAGGTGACTCCAATACTAAAAAAACAAACCTACTGTACTGTTCCGTGGCTGATAGGTGAGTTTTTGCCAAGGTGTTTGAGTTCCCAGATGTAACAGAATCATTAGAGCATCTCGTCCTTGACTCTCCTAAAAGTTTCACTGATGATTTATATTGTATTTAACTCGTGTTGTGAGATGACTGTCATTAAGACTAAAAACCTAGTCATATAAGCATTAAATGCAGAGTATGTTAGAAAATGTTCATGAGAGCAGTAATAGTTTTTGCAATTATCCTGGAGGATATCCAGGTAATTACATGAATCACACAATGCAGGTTTTCCTAAAGAAATGATACAAGGGTCAACAATAAGTACATAGATACTTGTATGGACTTGTTAATATTTTTAGACTAGGCATCCAAAAACTAATTGTAGCTTTATAATATCAGAAATAAGGACATGTCGTTCTTCACCTCATGGTCCTGTAATGTTATGTCAACAGTGTAGCAGGGATTCTGTTTTGTCCCTTCAGGCTTTTCAATATTTGCATAGACTGCTGGGAGAGGTCATTCAGGGATTTAGAGTGAGTATACTGAGGACAAACAGCCCTTCCTTTTCATCCTATTCCTTAGCAGTGAAAGTGCTGAAGCAAAGCTTGGAATGAGAGCCAAAAAACAGAAGTACAGTATTGTCAAAAGTGGAGGTTCTGTGAGTGGGTAGCTCATTCATTCAAAGGGCTGGTGTTTAGCTATTGCTGGTTGTGTTTGCACTCCCGCTAAAGCTGTGGTGCACCTACTCAAGGGCATGGCTCAGAGGGGTGGGAGCTACATGTAGCATATGGATGCATTCACACTTGCTCAAAATTGCTGGGTTAAGGGACAGTGAATAAGGGACAGGGGTCAATGAATAATGAAAAGGGGTTTTCCTCCTCTCCAGTCATGACACTAGCCAGGTTGGTGGCTCCTATGACCAAAGCAGTAAATTCAGTTGCTTCATCATCAGTGACAGAGGCTTTAAAATTTGCTATAATCTCCTCCACTCACTCATTCTCATCCATACATAAAAGCCCCCAGAATTTTTGTACCTGCAGAAGGTGGCTTACAGAGCAAGACAAGACACTGTCTGTGGATATCTGGATTGGATATTGTTGAGTTCATGTTGCTTTGCAACTTCCTGCTTGTCAACTATTATGTGACGAATGAGACTAACATCCCACAACTGATGGCATTTCTTGATTCTTGAAACATGTTGCATGAGACCAGAGGCGTAGCTACCGCTGTATCAGCCGTATCAATTATACGGGGCCCCTGGGTTACGGGGGCCCCCAACGGCAAAAAAAAATTAGAGCAAAAATTTACTGCGCATGCGCAGAAACTCAATCTGACGCATTGCGTATGCGTCAGATTGAGTTTCTGCGCATGTGCACTTTATTGGAGCCATTTTGGGCTCCAATTTTAAAAAATAAAAATTCAGAGTCGGAGCCGCAGCTTTTCGGAGTGGCTCCGATGGTGGCCCTCAGAGGAGGGCACCTCCCCTGGGGCCGCGCAGCTCCCACGGGCAGGTTGAGGCCTGCCCGGGCTGTCCGCTGCTGCCGAACCATGGCCTGGGGACGCCTGTCAGAGTGCGCCACGGTCCAGCAGCGTAGGAAGGCGGGATCCACGGGGGCCCCTTGCCCCCAACGGCGCTTTCCAAAAGGGGCAGCAAAGCCTTGGCTCCTTTCCCTTCCCCTCACCTTGCTCCACCACCCGGGTCCGGCGGTGGTGGCAGCGACAGCAGCAGCGGCAAGCGGCTCCGGAAGAGGAGGAGGAGGAGGAGGCTGCAGTTGGGGGCAGCGCGCCTTGCCATGCGGCCCCAGGAGGGTAAGTGAGGGTTTTGTGTTTCGGGTGGGTGGGTGGTTTATGTGTGTGTTGGGTGGGTGGGTGAATTTTTATTAATTTTTTATTTTATTTCTTTATTTATTTTAATTATTTAAGTTATTTACAGGTTTGTGTTGTGGTTGTTTGGGTGGGTGGGTGGGTTGAGGTGTGTGTGTGTTTGTTCGTTTGTTTTAATTCTATTCTATTTTATTTATTTATTTATTTTATTTTTATTTTTGGCCCCGCCCACGACGTCATGACGTCATGACGTTGGCTCCCCCCACGATGTCATGATGTCATGACGTTAGCTCCGCCCCGCATATAAAGGGCCCCAAAACAATTTTTATACGGGGCCCCGCCAAGGTAAGCTACGCTTCTGCATGAGACGTTGCTTGTGGCTTTTTCAGGGCCATAGCTAAGGCTTCCTAGTACATGACCCAGTCAACTGGGCTTGGTGGCACAATCACTGCACCCACTCTTGTGAACCAGAGTTACACTTAAGCATCAGTTTCGGCAGACTGGGAATTAACTTTTTTGAAAATGGTGCCTAGATTGGCTGAGATATCTTAGGTGTTTACATAGATAATGTGATAGAGTTCTTATCCATCACATCTGTATCAGGAAGGTAGAGATGGCGAAGTCACTGGTTTTTACAAAATATGACTTTCAGAGTGTTTTTGGACGCACAGGAACAGCACTGGAACCATCCAGCAGATTCTGGGCAACATCTTGATCTGAGGCCCCTTCAAAGTAGGGCTGGATATAGACATTTGATGATGGCAGAAGACTTAGTCTTGAACTGAGAAGTCAAGGAGTATTCTGAGTTGAATACATCACTGATGGGATGTCCCCGGTTCTATACGGTTCCCTGGAACCGGTAAGAACAATCCCGGAGGGTTCTCCGGGAGGGGAGTCCACTTTTGAGGCGTCCGGTTCCGGACGCCTCACCGAAAGAATTTTTTTTAAAAAAAATCGGAGCTAAAATGGCTCCGATTTACTGCGCATGTGCAGAAACTCAATCTGCCGCATTGCGCATGCGTCAGATTGAGTTTCTGCACATGCGCAATAAAATTGGAGCAATTTTTACTCCAATTTTACTGCGCATGCTTAGAAACTCAATCTGACACATGCACAATGCGGCAGATTGAGTTTCTGCGCATGCGCAGTAAATCGGAGCCATTTTAGCTCCAATTTTAAAAAAAAATCGGCAACACCGGCAGTCCTCAAGAACGAGATAGTGGCAGCGGCGGCGCTGACGGCGGCGGCAACACAGGCAGTGGCGGCGATGATGGGAGCAGCGATGACGGCACCAGCAGCGGCAGCAACGATAATGGCGGCGGCGGAGATTGCAGCGGCGATGACTTTGGCGGCCGCAACTCTCCACGGGCGCCCCAAGCCTCGCTGCCCGGCGGCGCGCCTAGCCGGGCGGCCCAGGGCTCCCAGCCGCAACTCTCCACGGGCAGCCCGTGGAGAGTTGCGGCCGGGAGCCCTGGGCCGCCCGGCTAGGAGCGCCGCCAGGCGCCGAGGCTCGGGGCAGCCCGTGGAGAGTTGCGGCCAGGAGCCGGGAGCCCTGGGCCACCAGGCTAGGCACGCCGCCGGGCAGCGAGGCTTGGGACGCCCGTGGAGAGTTGCGGCCGGGAGCCCTGGGCCGCCCGTTTAGGCCCGCTGCCGGGCAGCGAGGCTTGGGGCGCCCGTGGAGAGTTGCGGCCGGGAGCCCTGGGCCGCCCGGCTAGGCCCACCGCCAGGCAGCGAGGCTTGGGGCACCCGTGGAGAGTTGCGGCCGGGAGCCCTGGGCCGCCCGGCTAGGCGCGCCACTGGGCAGCGAGGCTTGGGGCGCCCGTGGAGAGTTGCGGTCGGGAGCCCTGGGCCGCCCGGCTAGGCATGCCGCCGATGGGTGCTGAGGCTCAGGGCTGCCCATGGAGGGTTGCAGCCGGGAGGCCCTCGGCCACCCGGCTAGGCGTGCCGCCGATGGGCGCCGAGGCTCGGGGCCAGCCCCAATGGTCCCCATTGTAAGTGGGGTTTGTGTTTGGGGTGGGTGGGTGTTTGGGTGTATTTTTATTTAATTATTATTTTATTTATTTATTTTATTAACGGTTTTGTGTGTGTGGGTTGAGGGGTGTGTGTGTTTTATTTTTATTTTATTTATTTTATTTTTGGCCCCGCCTACAACGTCATGACGTTGGCTCCACCCATGACGTCATGACGTTAGCTCCGCCCCCACTGTGATGACGTCAGGGTGGGGTACTAAAATTTTTATCATCCCATCACTGGAATACATGTTCTGAAACCTCTGCGACCTTCTGCCAACTAGATGTTCAACAAAACCAGTAAACTGAGCAGGTTATGCCCAAAGTGTAATGGCACTTAATTGTTTGTTCTACAATACCTATTGTCCAAAATCCTCTTGTTAAAGTTACACCTGAGCAAAGTGATGATGCAGGCTTTTGTCATTAAACGTTTCCTATTCTTCTCTCCCCCCCTCCTGGTCCTAAGGCTCCCTGAGGATCTCCTTTGTCTTTGAGAAGCCTTTGGGAGCATTTAATACTCCCAAAATCATTGCCACCGGGATTGAGACTATTGGCAGTGATTTACTGATGTTAATGGCTCATGGATCACAAAAGCTTCCCCAGGTTAAAAAGGGGATCCAAAGAATATTTCAGAACCTGGTAGTGATGGACTAAGGAACTTTTAATGACAGGTAGAAGCCTGCAGATGATGAAATCAGTTCACCTAGGTATAACTGTACACAAGAGGATTTGGACCAGTATGCATGTTATCCATTACGATGCATACAACAATGTTTATTTAAAGAGATCTGCTTGGTTGTAACCTTGTTATTTTAGTGCACAGATAAACTCTAATAATGACCATCAGTACTTCAGAACTTATTTTGACAAATGATCAAGTGCAGGTCTTGCCAAGTACAGGCTGCGAATAAAGCACTGCAGCTGTGAGATACCCAGACATTTTGGGTAATAATGTTTTTCTCAAAATAATTGCCAAAAGCACAGGAAGTACAGCCATTCCTCCATCTGTCTGAAGCTCATCTTCTAAAGGTACATTGGTTGCTACACATTTCTTTTCTGCCTGCTTAATAATATTTTCCTATATTTTTAAATACTGTAAAATGAATTATATTCTTTTATTTACTTTCTCCCTATCATAGGTTCTTGCCCTAACTTATGCCGTATTAACATGTCATGTTTAATGTGAGTATGGTCTGAAGGATGTTATGCTTGTGCGGTTAGCTTTGCTGAAATCTTTTTTTCAATTCTTATTGTATATGGCCTAGAGAAGCCACCATGCTTTATCTCTTTTATTGTGTATAAAGACAGCACAATGCAATTAACACACCTTGTCCAATATTAATTGGATAATCATTGTTAACAATTTCACTCAAAAGCAGGGCCAAACAGAGATTTGACCATGGCAAAAGGGTCAATGCTGAACTGACATCAGGCAGCCTAGAGTCCCATGGAATTAATTCATTAATAGCAATAAGACTTGGACAATTATCTGTAAATCCTGAATGATAAGGTTATAGGGGCCCTGTTCAAATACAAGCTTCTTTGACAGGCATGCAAAGATTCAAGAAGGAGGATCAGTTCACCAACAATCCCAAATGAAATCACCATACTGTATCTTGGAACATTCCTTTGAAAAGAATGACTACAGTGACCATAGTATGCAGAAAGATAACATCCTCTTTCTACTGGTCAGCAATAGATGACTAATAGATGACTAGAGGTCCTCATATTCAATCACCTTAAAAGTAACCTGCCAAGCTCTATATATTTCAAAGGGATTGCTATTGATCCCACCTATTTCAAAATTTCCCCTTTGACCAAAGACAGTGTCCTTGTGCCAGAGGGGTAGTTGAAACGATGGAACATGCCATTTTACATTACTCACTCTATGGAGATGTTCATCAGAAACTTTTCTCCAATTTTTAAATTAAGTATCCTGGTAATTCGTATTCCTTTTATCTACAACTGTTTTTATCAGACCAGCGCAGCATCTTAGTGGTTAAGATGCTGAGCTCAGCGACTGGGTTTCAATACCCAAATGATGCATGGTGGATTTTGAGGACATGAAAGGAGCCTCATTCAGACATCCCGTGAATGGAGTTTTTCCATCAAAAATCCTTTCAACCCAGAATAATTTCTGGTATGAAATTTATTTATTTATCAGACCAGTCTGACTCTGTCTAGATCTCTTGATCTAAGCTAAATATTATTTAATAATTTGTACAGTGCATCATAATACTATTCTTAATCCTTTTTAGATTTTATAATTTTAAATGTTTTTACTCTCACTATCATTATTCCCTCACATCCAAGTCTCATGTTTGTAACTATAAGTTAATAATTTTATCCTTATATTGACTGGTCTATCAATATTAATATGACTTCTATTTTATTGTTATCTCAGTGTCATTGTTTGTCTTCTTGTCCATATGCTGGTCAATGACAAAAATAAACTATGTATGTTACTTCTAAAGGATCTTAGCTCCATGTTAACATACTTAAAATTCCATTGTTAGCTGCTAAAATCTAATTGGCCTACCCTGTCTACAGCTGGCTTCCACATCTGTCAGTGTTATAAAATACATTTTCAATATACTTTACTGACATTTGTCAAAAGAACATGGTACTGCATGTGAAGGATAAGATACTTTAAATTTGAGTTCTATATAGATTGGACTATAGGAAAGCAGATAAAATATCTTAAAGATGCCTGTTGGATTTCAGGGCAATCAAGAGTCCTTTTGAAAAAAAATGATTATTTGTAAGTTAAACATTACAAACTGACCTTTGATTCATATTTACCTCATTAAATCTGTATTTGCTTTTAAAAAAAAATCTTTCAGAAAGAAAAAAAAACAATGTTAATTATTAATCCTTTAGGCAGTTACTGTGATTACTGTTTGTTCACATTTGTATAAATGTTAATGCCAAATTAACACAGTTCATTGAATGTTAATGCATAATGCTTCCTGGTGAATCAGTTGAGTGGGGAACCCTGAATGTTAATGCATAACATTCAGGATTTCCCACTCAACTGATTCACCAAGAAACGTAGCTATGAATAAATATATAAAGCACATTTGTAATCCAGGCATTTTAAAATGTACTTATCACTTGCCACTGATTCACTTGGACTGACAGAGGCGGGGAAACCAGTTTCAGTGGACAGATCTCCACATCTATATGCACAGTTGTTGCCTGTGCCTATTAATTAAGGGTATATAGTAGAATTAAAATGCTAGAAGGGTGGTCTTTGTGATGCCACTGACGTTTGAGCAAGCAATGGTTGGGAGAGGGTGGAATATAGATTTGCTTGTAATGCACTAACTAATTAGTGAAATGATTCTTTTGGATTTACAGCATGCCAACGTATCTAGTGTTAAGGCCACATGTAATAACCTTGCTTTGATCTTCATAATCTCTTTATGTCAGAAGATGCATTCAAAATACTGAAATCGATATATGACTCTTTCAGTTGGCCTGTTTCTTTCTTTCTATTGCTCAGTGGTTTTTAAATAATTAATCCTTTCCTAGTGGATCTCAGTGTATGTTTGAACAGAACAGTCCTTTTCATATGTTATTTTCAAATAACATTATTCCAAATTCTGGTTAAGTCATCAAAAATATTATTTATATATTGTGAATCCATACATAAGGGGAATTCGTGACACCTGCTTCTGTTGCTGAAAATGTCATTGATCTCTTATTTCTTTGAAACTAAGCTTAAAGAGAAACATATGTTGCCACATGTCTTTAAAAAATTGAAATGAAATGCCATTGTGTTGAGACAGATAAAATCTGTGGAAAATTAAACTGTCTTTGTGACATGAAGGAATAAAATGTATCAATGATTTCTAATTACACTGTGATAGTATAGGATTCTAATTTATTACAAATTTAATGAAACATATATTTCTATGTTATAAGAAATAAACAACCCTTTAAAATCAAGAGTTATTAAAGGCTGAACATATCAATTTGGTTGAAAGATCATTGAACAGACCAAAAGAAAACTAGCTTGTCTTCACAAAGAAAAATAGCATAAACATAAAACACAGATGTGCTATCTCTTACCAGGACTGCAACTCAACATGTGGGAAAAAAACTCACTTGAAACTCACTTACAATTATTGTTGATGCTAACTGAACCAAGTAGGAAATATCAACTACAGTATTAGATCTTCTATTTCTTTAAACTTCAGCATTTACAATGGTTAATGCATTCTTTACCCAATTTCTTTTTACCCTGTTCTTTAAAAATAATTAAATCATGGACAGGAACCTAAATGGTAATGATATGGAATTTGTGGGCTTCCACATGTTGTTGACTACAGTTCTCATCAACTCTTACTGCTAGCTATACTGAAGATGAATGATGGATATTGTACTCCATCTACAGACTGAGGACCACAAACTTCCCAAGTTTATTTTAAAGAGATCACCCCAAAATATCAATTGGAAATAGCTTGTACAATCTCTTGTAGAATTTTTAGTGATGGCATTCTGATAAAATGCCTTCTCCAGACCAGTTTATCTGGGACTTTCCGTGCTCTGATCTCAGTGCCAAGTAAAAACATTTCTCCTTCTCTAGGCTTTTAATGCCTCATAGTTTTAAACTATGTAATCCCCCCACAACTTTTATTGTTATTCTGTTTTATTGAATAATTGATTTTTCTCCCCGTAGGAATGCTGGGAATGCTGTAACAAAATAGCAGAGAAAGGAAGAAAGTGATTTGCATATGTCAAATTTTATACTGATGATTGTTAGGACTGCCTTTGGACTATCTTCTATCCTGGATTCCAAGCTTTCGTTCATTTATGTATATTTTTAAAGTACCTCTCATGTGCTTATGGAAGGATTTTGCATCAAGGCAGTTTTCTTAAATTACTGGCAAGGCGAGACCTTGAAAAGAAACAATAGTGCTCTTTGTTTTACTTCCCCTTGGACGCCAGGAATCTTGTGAGGATTAAAAAGATTTTTCATCAAGATGTCATATGGAGACAGGCAAAATGAGCACTTTAGCAAGTATCCTTTACATCCTTGCCAAGTACATATGAAGGCATGTGGGAATAAAGTCAGCAGAAATATAAAAAAAGGAGTAATATGTGTTTGCCCCATAAATCAATCAACAATATGGGCAATATTAATTGATGACTGCCATTTTGTACAATGCATTGCTAAATGTCCATTTAATTGGATCTGATCTAGCTAAATTCCTGGTGAAATCAATGGGACAGTTAGGGGATGATTTAATTTCTACTCATTCAATAGGAACATAATTCAAATAAGCTAGTTGGTATCCAGCCTTTGATTTCACTTGAATTTCATGCACTGGCCAGCAATATACAGTCTTTATTGCATAAACATTGTACAGACATTTTCCTATATTGGCCAGGGAATAAGTTCAAAATTAACTTTTTTTTCCTGTACTAGACAACATATATAAAAGACTGTATGTTCAACTGTGAAATTATGCACAGTTCCAGCTTCAGTATGGCACTTTGACTCCTGCCTAAGCAACAATTACTGTTACCAGTTTAGGTACAAATTCCCCCATGCCTTCAAATGACTGTACAAATAAACTGGTGTTTCAACCTGACAACACACCCCTGAACAGGCCTAAGCTGGCCAATGACATGGTTCTGCCAACCATAAATGCTGTTGTAAAAGGCATCCATGGCGGTCATAAACGTATTTACAACAGCCATGGGTGCATTTACGGCAGCGTTTACAGCAGGTGCAGGCGCGTTTACAGCTGCCATAAATGTGTCCGCTTCTGCTTCCAGTAGTGGTGAGGGCAGCACTGGCCATATGAAATGGGCAGTAGTATGCCCACCCCTGGTTTAAACAGTAACTGTGAACAAAACATATTTACTCCTAGCTTTTAGTAAATTAAGAGATCTGACATAATGGACAATCTGAGATGTTCATAAATATAAAGACAGATTAGAGTAATTTTAAAAATAAGATTTGAAAAGCATTCACTTTGCTAGATGGTGTTTCAACTGTATATTATTAACATAGCTCTAGATGCACATTATTAATATTTTATGGTTTGATGATTATTTATTTGTTTTATTTAGATGAGATGATTTGCTATGTTTTAACTATGTTTACTAATATGATAATTACTGATTTTTCTTGCTTGTCCATGTCCTAGATTTAATTGTTGATTAGCAAACTCAGCAGTAGGCAAGTGAAAATCCCAAAAAGGTGAAGCAGCTTGAAATTAATTAAACAGACATCTCTAGCAGAATATCTATGCATACCATGCAGGGTGTTGACCTGGGTGCTGAAATTATGCTCTGGCCCAATTACACAAACACCACTCTCAGATGTTAAAGGCCTTTGTTATGAGTAAGCTTATTGGTGCAATCAGTTTTGGTTCATTCCAGGTTTTGTCATCAAGAGAAATTTAAGTAAGAAAAGTGTCAAGGAGACATATTAATAGGATGACTCTTTGAGGTGAAGATTTTTCATTTAAAGAGGTAGGAAGATGTGTAGAACACTAATACTGCAGCAAGTTTTGGAAAAATACTCTCTTGTGTTTTGGAAGCAATTCAGCTATTAATGATGGTTTACTCCCCATTGGTCCCTGTTCTTAACGACCATTCTATATGGTGGCTGAAACTCACACAGGTTATGTTGTGTGCATAATTGATTTCCCATAATGAACAAATGACTATATCAGAAAAGGTTTCTTCCTTTCTCCTGAAAGGTTACTCCCAAAAGGTTGCTAAACCAAAAATATGGCCAGCATATCTTAAAATCTGTTTGTCTCATAAAGTAACACCACAACAGCATATTCTGCAGAGTAGTGTGTTTATTTGTTTGTTTCCTTGACATACTTTTATGAGCTCAAAATTACATCTAAAGCTTTTCTCCACCACACTTCTGTTTTTCACAACTGCTTTGTAGGAGAAGTCACACTGAACTTCATGGTAAACGTAGATTTGAACCTGAATCTCATAGGCATCTGTACATCTCTGCCAATGCAAAGTTATAACCACCACATCCTTCCAACTTTTAGTACACTATGTTGGCTTTCTTATTGCTTAAATAAAATTATTTCAGCAATTAGCACATGCAGTTGAGTAACCAAGACTATCCTATACTCCAGTATCTCTCCTTGAAATCATAATTTCAGAACTTCTTAAGTTTAGACATTGCCATTGTAGGGTGTGACCAACAGCACTTCATGATATTGCTGTTCTCAGCTGTATAAAATTACAGCTCATATCAATATTTGCAGTGCTTAATGCTTCACCGTATTATAGTTCCCATAGTTCTTTTGAGGATGAAAACATATTAAATTAGTATCAAACCAATATCAAACTTCTATACTATACTGGGCAAATACATTTGTTGTGTGTGCCCCATTAGGGAATAGCTCCTGGAACAGTAGTACTTGAATGTGATCTGCACTGAGGTTTGTCTAATGTGCCATTTAAAAACTTCCCACAGCACCTTCACTGGTGTTGTTCAGGGTCATTGTAGGAAGGGGGGGATGGTTTCAAGGTGCCAAATTCCACTGCTATCAGATAAGCAACCCAAGTGGGTCCAAAGTTGGGAATGGATTTTCTATATTACAACATCCAGATTAGTCTAGCCAACATGGCCACCAGCCATGCTCTTGGAACCCATGATCTGGGAATGCCTGACTGTCATGCTAAACCTATTTACACCCACAACAAACATAATTGTCATTTAACCTGTGGGGCCACTTCTGTTCCTCAGAGAAAACTGAGAAAGCTCATAACTAAGACTGATAATATTCACATCAGTAATACATGGCAAACATAGACAGATATAGTGTTTATCTAAATGCTTATGTGCTGTGTGACAACAAACCCTATGTCGAATGTCTGAGATATCTGTACACCTCTTGATTTCCTGCTTTGTAAACAAATATAGTCAAATAATTAGCCGAGGAGAGCTATAAATGTTAATTTTCATAGGACACCAGGGGAATAACAAAACCTCACTCAGTTAATAATGTCATTCATTGGGCTCCTGTTTGCATAGTAACTGTGTAATCTCCTCAGAAACCTTCATGTTTCCTGTCACAGTAATTTGAGTCTTTTATTTAAAGATCTCTTGGTGCACAAATGCATGAGCTTGCCTGCTTTACCTCTCACCTTTTGGAATAGATAACATTAAATAAATGTCCCATTTTTAGTGAAGTACACAGGTCTCCTGCTGTGAATTATACAGGTTATGTTTTGTGACGATACAGCCTTTAGTAATGGGATTGTTTTACATAATTTACATGGGTTGTATAGTGGCCATGCATGTCTAAAGTTTGTGCAGAGAAATCTACTGAGATACATATGCTACTTTTCCCTTCAACTCCAGCTCAGCAGAACCTTTAACCTTTTAGTTGGAAGAACTAATTCAAAACTCTTATGGTTTATTAAAACCAAAAGTTCAGAATAACTTCATGCTAGGTTAACTGTCATAGTCACCAGTTAATTCCTCTCTAGGCAGAGCTTGGAAATGTTCTTTTTGTGGAGTACATCCCTTATAACCCCACAGCCAGCATTGCCACTTGGGACATATCCCCCCAAAAGTAATTTTGCCTAGATCTCGGGCCCAGTGAGATATTCAGGTTTGTAGTTCTGACAGAGTTTCAAGAATTATTAGTTAAATGCACTAAATGTGAGCCTCACAGCTGGCTGGAAAGCTCACTGAATTGGAGTACCTGGTTATGGAACATTAGGTCTGGAGCTTGACTCCCCATTGTGCTCCCAGGAAAAGAGCCAGCATCTGTCCTAAATCCCCCCACCTCCCAAAGAACAGTAAAACACTCTGAGTACTGATAATACTAGGTATAACATTAGATCATTAAAATTCAGAACTGACTGAAAAAAAATTATTTAGTTCCCCTGTGTGATCAGTCACTCTGGAAAATCAGGATTCTAAAAATGTGAGGAGACTAGATACATGGAAAGGACTTATGGTTAGCAAAATGGAAAGTAAGGAAGTGAGTGGTAATAGACATAGATAAAGCTAGTGTGCTCCTTCCCCTCATGTAAGTAATCCAAACACTTGAACAGTGGTAGAATAGAAAGGACCTGCTAATATGTTTTTGTGAAATCCCTACACAAGGGAATGGTAATCCTTTAGAATACATGTAAATTATGTAGGCTATACCAATGGTGCACAAGTGCTAACCACTTTTACCAAGCTTCTAAAGGTGAAATATAACCCTGAAGACCGACTACATTTCTGTTTTGCAAATACAGTAATACTGTACCTCAGATAACGTTTACCTCGGATAACGCTAAAATCGCATAACGTTAAGTAATCTGGGGAGGAGAATTGGATCAAATAACGTTAAGGTCCTATGGGATGGAGCGGATAACAACCGCTAAAGCCTATGCGGTTACAATGTATCTCTATGGAGCTTTAACATTATCCGATCCATCCCATAGGATTTTAACATGCATCGGATAACACTAAAAATCGGATAACACCAAGACTTGTGGAACCAAGTCTTAGCGTTATCTGAGGTATTACTGTACCAGCCTTGTTAAGTATTAGAGAAATTAGCCACCGAATCATGAACTGATCATAGAAGCTATGAATACAATCATGGTGAAAAGATTTGTAGTGTATTTTGGTAGGAAAACTGCACCAAGGAAATCCCAAGATCATTAGGATACATAAGGCATATGTTTTGTATCGTATTCTTCTTCTGCCATGTCTAGGCCAGACACGAAACTGCCAAAATGAAGCCACCATAGTTCCTGACTTAGTGTGAGAAAGAATAGCTGGCACAAGCTTTCCATTGTCCAGGGTGGTTAAAAAAAATACCACAATCTTTGAGGAGGACTTTCTGTGTACCCCATCATTGTATTATGATGGCTCAAATACTTCTAGCCTAGAGTCTACCTGCACAATGAGAGTGGTATCAACAGGAAATTGGTGTTGATTAACAGTTTTCTTTTCCTATTTTGCTATATCACATTTTACACCTCCGACCTAAATAAAAACTTTAATCAGCATCAGTCTTGTGCTGCTAATGACTTTGCACCAACATAACTGGAAAATTGGATTTCTGTCATTTTTCTGTCTGTCTGTCTGTCTGTTTGTCTAAACGTATATACCACCCCATTGTGCAAACACTCTCTGGGTGATTCACAGCAAATAAATTAAAACAAATAAAATCCAGATGCTATATACCAGGGATCCTCAACCTATGGCCCATTGGCTGGATCCAGCCCATGGCACCAAATCATCTGGCCCATGCCCTCATTTCAGCCGCTGCTTCCATTGCCACCTCCACCTCAATCCTTGTCTCCTCCACTTGTCTTGTCCCTAATAGCGCTCTGTAGCAGGGCAGCTGTTGTAAGCCTTACTGCTACTCAGTAGTTTTAGGGACATGCCAAGCCAAGCCAAGTGGAAGAGACAAGGATTGAGGCGGAAGCAGAAGTGGAAGGGTGGCAGAAGCGTTTCGGCTGGTGGTGGGTGCATTTCTTTTACCCATGTGACACAGCTTCTCCAGGCCAGCAAGCAAGGGAGCACTGTCAGGGGAGTGGGGGGATTTTGGGTGTGTGGTGGGCTTAGGGTGGTTGCCTCCACCACCAAAGGCAGTGGCAGTGGTGGTGGTGGTGGTGGGGACCACCAGTTCAGCCCCTCAACCATCCGAGGGAATATGACCTGTTCCCTTGCTTTAAAAGGTTGAGAATCCCTGCTATATACAGTAGATATCAACAAATAAATAAGCCTCTGTTACTAGCAGAAACTATAGAGTTAAAGAAATTAAAACAACTTTGAGAATCCCAGGTAAAACATTTATAAAAAGCAGCTTTAAATTATTCTGTTCTTACCAGTTTGTTGCTTTGGAAACTTCTGTTGGAAATTTGTTCTAAAGAGACAGGGCCCAAACCAAGAAAGCATGGTTTCCCCTGGAATGGGTAGCTCTTTCGTAGGAGAATCAAGTATCAAAGTCCTAAATTGTTAAGAGCTTTATAGGTAATAACCAGCATCTTGAATTGTGCACAAACATTAACATGAAACTGTGTGTTCAAATCTGCTGGTAACAGTGATTAATCTGGCTGCCACATTTTGGACCTGCTAATGTTCTGCAGTGGCTCAAGTGGTTAAGACACTGACTGGGAGACAGAAGGTCAGCATTTCAAAACCTGAATACTGCATGATGGAATGAGCACCCATCTCTGTCCCAGCTCCTGCCAACTTAGCTGTTCGAAAGCAAGAAATTGCAAGTAGATAAATAGGTACCACTTTGGTAAACAGCATTCTGTGCACTTCGGTGTCTAGGCATGTCTGCTACATGTCCACAGAAACGTCTGTAGACACAGAGCTGGCTTTTTTGCTATAAACAGAGTTGACTATTGAACCCTTACCTAAAGTTCTCATACTGACTTCAGAGGCAGCTCTACATAGAGCATTGCAGTAGTCTGCTTTGTAGATTACTAATGTATTAACCCAAGGTGATGGTCCCCTAGTGGATTAAATCCAACTTGAATATCTTGATGGAGGGTAGCAGCTTCATCAATATTGGCCTGTGGCTGAGAAGGACTTTTTATGCTGTCGCCCTTGGACATCCACCCAGCCAGGCGAGGAAGACTCTGCCGGGAGCGCTGGACTGACTTCACCTGCCAGCGCTCCCCAGCTCCACTCCACACTGGGCTTCCAAAAGACCGAGGCAGCGGGTGGCTTCCCTGTTGCCCTTGGACATCCACCCAGCAAGGCAAGGAGGACTCTGCCGAGAGTGCTGGACTGATTTCACCTGCCAATGCTCCTGAGCCCTGCCCCCATGTTGAGCTTCAAAAAATACTGTTGTGGCAAGCCGCTACTGTGGCTTCTGGAGCCTGCTTGTGGTTAGGGTGAGAGGCCTGATATTGTAGGATTATGTATTTTATATTATATTATATTGTATTATCGAGATTATATCATGTATATGTAATTTGAATTGTATTTTTTGTAAATTTTGTAACTTTGTTTTGTGGGGTGGGTTTGTCCTATTGCACTGCTGTATTATATTATTTATTTATTGTATTATATTTTAGTATTTTTGTTACATTATTTTACTTTTGATTGTGTTATATATAGATATAGATATAGATATAGATATAGATATAGATTTATTTATTTATTTATTTATTTATTTTTCCAATTTTTATACCGCCCTACTCAGTTGCGCCGACTCAGAGCGGTTTACATACAAAGAAAAACAGCGAGTTCATAAATACAACATATAAATATCAAAAGTAATCAATGTAAATACCAAAAAACATCTCAACATCATTACAGCATCACTACAGCATCAAAAAATTCAGTAAACATCAGTTTTAAACAACAATCCAATTTACAAAGTTATCAAATTCAGAGAAAAATTACAACAGTACCAAAAGACCTGACGCCACTGCGGCTTTTTAAGCCCCGGCCTGGCGGAGCCTCTGGGAGCAGGTGGAAGCGTCCTGGGCTGGATGGGGGGGGTGGCCTCCTCCCCGACCCGCAGGTGTTGCTGGCGGCGGCTCCGAAGTCCTGCCACCACTCCGACTTTTAAGCCCCGGCCTGGCGGAGCCTCTGGGAGCAGGTGGAAGCGTCCCGGGCTGGATGGGGGGGTGGCCTCCTCCCCGACCCGCAGGTGTTGCTGGCGGCGGCTCCGAAGTCCTGCCACCACTCCGACTTTTAAGCCCCGGCCTGGCGGAGCCTCTGGGAGCAGGTGGAAGCGTCCCGGGCTGGATGGGGGGGTGGCCTCCTCCCCGACCCGCAGATATAGATATAGATATAGATATAGATATAGATATAGATATAGATATAGATATAGATATAGATATGGCTCTGTGAACTGCCCTGAGTAGGTTTTTACCAAGTAGGGCGGTATACAAATAGAATAAACATAAACATAAACAAAAGGATTCAGGATCGGAAAGTGATTCATAGAATTGGATCAGAGTTTCGGGTGACATGCTGCAATGCAGAAGGCAAATAGATGGATATTCAAATGGATATATTCTCAGGACAATCCTCATAGCTAATTGCCATGATGATCACCAATATTTGAAATAGGATACAGCACAAGAAGAATAAGAATGTTAACCACTGTTGTTATGAATTTCTTATTCAGGTTGAATACAATTGGTCAATCAATCACAGCAGATATTTTTGCCTTCATTAAGAGGCTACATCTAGGAGTACACCCAAGCTGCAAACCTATTCTTCAGGCAATTGTCTCTGAGTCTAGCTGATCAGGCAAACCTACCAACAGTAGGTGTCCATCTTATCAGGATTCAGCTGCATTTTATTGTTGGCCAGACATTGCTCAGGACTTGTACTACATCACCTGCAATTAAAGAAATACAGAAATACAGGAGAAAATCCAAATCTCCATATGACTTTTCCCAGCTGTTTCATGTAGATATTAAAAAGCTTTGGGGAAAAGTCAAATCTCTGTTGGACTCAATAAAGGAGTCCTGAAAGGTGGAAGTCACCTCCCCAAGTTGTATCATCTGAGAATGGCCTTCAAGGAAGGACTGGACATTCCAAAGAACAAAGCCCCCAAATCCTAAACTTGATACTCATATCAGAAAGATACCATGATTGATGGCATCAAAGGTCACAGAAAGACCCAAGAGAAACAGCAGGAATACAAGGTTATGTCATGTTATGTTTTATGTTATAAATTGGTTTAAATTAAGAAATTTCTATAAGCTCTATAAGCTCTCACACACCAAGTTGTGCAACTCTGTATGCAACAGATAATGTCTATGAAGAGTTTAATTTACAGTAATTTGTGCCTAAAAGTTGTATTGTATATAATATATCCATCTTTCTTCCAGAATTGAGTTCCACTATAAATTATATTTAAATTCTCACTATCTTTCAGAACAGGGTTATACAATTTCAAGTCTAGACATTTATTGCACAGCTCCTGAAGCTGGAGGAATCCTTTCTACCTTGACTAGGGTGGGGATGTTTCTTGGCTTTCACTGGTGGAAAGTAAGATGTTGAGCTCCTACAGTCTGTGATTTAAAGGCAAATGGTGCAATAACCTTGCTGAAGCAGCCTGCCTGTGATAAACCATTAGATGGTAAACCAGCTTAGAACTCCACACACACAACAACTATGTCAGATGTTCAGAGGTAGGATTAGAATCAACACATGAAGAGGAGAGTGTGCTGTTCTCAAACCCTTTTGCCATTACAAGTCTGGGGACCCGGGAATGTGGGTTCTCATACTAGGTGGCTTATTTAATGGATTGCCACCCCTGGGTCTGAATGTGGGATTTGTGTATTGTTTTTAACTTGATGATTTTTTAACTTTTGATGTTTTTTATTGATATAGAGTGCTTTATGTTTCTACTTTTTATCTTGATGTAAGCCGCTCAGAGTCGGGTTCTCCCGATTGGGGCGGGGTAACAAATGCAATAAATAATAATAATAATAATTACTCTATGTAGGAAATGTTTCATAAAACATTGGTGCATGACAAGGACCTCCTGCCAAGAGGTCGATAAAAGACTGCTGGCTGTGGGCAGTGAGTGGACACTCCTGCCCTCCCTCTGGGTCCTGCCATCTTGCCCAGAGGAGAACAAAATTGCCACCAACTGTGGACGGTCAGAGGATGCTGTATCTATGATATCTAACCATATTGTTACATTGTATTGCTGGATTGTATTTTTTTTTGACATTGTATTGCTATATTGTATTGCTACATTGTATTGTTGGATTATATCTCTACATTGTATTGTTGGATTGTACTGCTATATTATTGCTTGATTGTATTGCCAAATTATTGCTGTTTTGCTGTGTGGTGTTCTATCACAGTATTGTTATGCCCTATTATTGTATTGTATTGTGTTGTGTTGTATTTGTCTTTATACCACCCTGAGTTGGTTACACCAAATAGGGTGGTATATAAATCAAATAAATAAATGATAAATTTGAAAAGGACTAGACTGTGAGACCTGGACCATTAGGAAAGCTGAGCGCAGAAGAATAGATGCCTTTGAGATGTGGTGTTGGAGGAGAGTTTTGAGAGTCCCCTGGACAGCGAGGAGAACAAATAGGTCAATCTTAGAAGAAATCAACCCTGACTGCTCCTTAGAAGGTCAAATAATAAAGATGAAGCTAAAGTACTTTGGACATCAAATGAGAAGAGAGGATTCACTTGAGAAAGCCTTGATGCTTGGAAAGGTGGGAGGGAAAAAGAAAAAGGGGGTGGCCAAAAATGAGATGGCTAGATGGTATTGTAGACACAACGGACACAGAGCTGAGCAAGCTGAGGAGGATGGTGAAGGACAGAAGTGCCTGGCGGACATTGGTCCATAGGGTTGCAGAGGGTCGGAATCAACTGTGCGACTGAACAACAACAACAGATTCTCTAATGGTGGAGTATCTCCACATGATCAGGAAATTTCAGAGTTTTTTATTATATGGAAGTGCAGTCTTCTTCTGACTGTTGCTGTCCCTTGGAAGGGCTGTGGCAACAGAAGGAGCAGGGTTAATCTACATCCTTCCCCACACTCTTGATTTTAACCCTTTTTGTGACCTCTGGGGTTGAGCTTATTTATTTATTATTTATTTATTTATTTACATTTTTTATACCGCCCTTCTCACCGGGGCGACCCAGGGCGGTTTACAACATCATAAAAGCATAGTAAAGCCCAACCCAAACCCATCAAAATTACATTTATAAAATTTAAAAAGTTTTTTAAATTTATAAAAATCCACAGGTCCCAATGATAATTTAAAAAGTTAAAAACTTAAAAACAAAAGATTAAAAAGATTAAAAGACTAGGGAGGAGAGTGAGCTCAAACAAGCCAGCGAGCTGGGGTCATGGTACCGCCAGGACCCCATACCTGTCCCACCAGCCATGTTTTTAAGTTCTTCCTAAAAGACAGCAAGTCCATCTGAAGACGTAGCTCAGTTGGTAGAAGGTTCCACAGGGCCGGAGCAGACACCGAGAAGCCCCTCCTTCTAATGCCAGAGAGATGTGCCTCTCTGGCAGATGGAACAACTAGAGAGCCTCTCCGATCTGTTCTGGTGGGATGGACAGATGTTATTGTTACGTCTGTGTTGGAGTTAAACGTTTATGTGGGGTGAGTGGGTAGGTTATAAGTATTCTAAGCAAATTAAATAGTTGCTACTTAATAATGTGAAGTCATAAACTTATTAGTAGCTCTATTCATAATTTAGTTTATAGCCTTTTACACATATTTAAGATGCTTGGAAAAGGAAAGTAAAAATAAAAGAAACCAAAACACCCATGAAAGAGCTACTACATAATAGTTCTTTGTGATGTGACCATGGTTCTTTGTTCATAACTTGGAGAAATAAAGCTGTGAGAGAGCACCCTCTTATTTTGTCTCCTAATTATTTTGGTGAGATCATACAGTGTCTAAAATGTTTTACTACAGTCCTCTGATTTTCATTGTTTGAACACACTTTGAATGATGAATCACCAGCTTAAACTGAACAAATGTCAACACATCCTTTTATAACTGAGTAGTTTTCACACTAGAGAGCCAATACAGTCTTGAGTTTTTGGCTGCCATTGGAAACCAAAGCCTGGTGTGCAGACAAAAAGCCTGGGAAGGAAACAGGCTATTGACTTTTCTCAAGAGATTTTGCTTAAGTTTTGACCCAGTGAGCACACATTTTATGTTCCTTTTGCAGTGACAAAATAATGCTTCCTTTTCAGTTATGTCTAGAGGGGTGAGACAGTGTGTTATCTTCTCTATGATCAAGATCTAAAGAGCCTGTGAGGATAAGGTACCTTACTCTCGCATAGGCCCTATCATTCTTCTGTGTTGCAGCTCCCTGGCTGCACAACCCAGGCATCTAGATATGTGTAGATAAGGTACTGTCAAGCCAAGTAATCACTCCGAGTCTCTTCAGGTATTTTAAAAGTATATCGAAATCAAAGCAAAGTTCAGAATAAACTCCTTGTTTAAGGGATAGCCCTGGCCCCACTTCTGGCTAAATAGGCTACATGATTGCAGTTTAAAAGCATAGCATCCAAGAGAATGTCTTTCACCCCCACCTTTCTCTGGGTTATATCTCTTTCCACAAGATCCTCCTCCCAGCCATTCCCTGAAGGAATTCCAACCAATGATCTTACAGCATGACATGTCTATCACACATTAGGTTTCAGTTCTTAGAAACCACAAGGCAACTCATGAGGCAAGGATGTTTACATTCCATTCTCTCTCCTTCTGATTTGAAATCCCCTTCTTGAAAGTACTAAAACACAAGGTATTTAGATGAATAAAAAGAAAATAAAAAAAAAACCACAGTTTAAAATGGGGCTCATTTCATTACAGAGCCCTAGAAACTTGGAGCACATACTAGTAAATAGCACAGTGTTAACTTATCAATATTACCATCCAGGGGCAATCAATGTAAATCTTTCCATTTAAAAACATAGTTCTATTGCTCATTGGATGTCAAATGACTGGCTAAATCTTTCACATTCTGATGTACTTGAGCAAACACTTTTTCAAGCAAATACCACCCGCTTAACTCCCTTTGGATCCCCCCCCCCCCCACAGAGCTGAACAAACTTTCAAGCTTGTGGGGCTACTTCCATGGACATCTATGCAGATTCTGGAAAGAAAAATATGGGAAACCAGTGATGAGTAGTACATTTTTCTGTAGAAAAGTGGCATTGTTGCAGTTCAGTGAGATGCTTCATTCACTGTATCTTCTAAAATATAAATGAGAAGTGGTTAAATGTGTCCCCTGGCAGAAAGAAATTGGAGGTGCTTGATCAACCACTAATGTTATCTGGGTTTGTGGGAGTGTACACAGCCCTGTTGTTGGCACTACTGTTGTTGGCCATTATTAAGGCAAAACAATAATCTTATTCTGATGATGAAAGTTAATAAACAAACTTCTGAAAGTGTGATGTAATATTAATTTCTTTGAATTAGCCATGGCATTTCCTGAATTTAAATATCACAAGAAATTAGGGCTTATTGAAAATCAGAGTGGAGCCTTTGAACATTCTACACACCATGCCAAGATAGTGGTAGGGACTGTTTCTAATGGAAATGCAAGAGGATCATATATACATAGTGGTAGAGCATCAGTTTTTGTGTAAATGGCATCTCCAGTTGGACAGCATGTGGTGAAAAAGAGCAAGGAAGTAAATGGACTTGGAAGTGGGGTTAGGGAATCTAATTTCTAGAAAATACATATTTGCACCAAAAATGTTGTATGAGTGGTATGTTTCTTATTTTAAAGGGAAACAAATAATGTTAAATTAAGGATCCTGTTCCTCTTGCACCTAGTTATAATGCAAAATGCAGATTCAGAACTACGATACTGCTAGCATTCAGTAGAAGTTTCTCCAGGAATCTCATCAATAGCTTGAAGCTCCATATGGTCCACTGGCAACATGCGACCCACTCCAGATCTATAAGGTCTCCCCTCCTTTAAATCTGGTTGTGTCTGACTCTAGGAGGGGTGCTCATCTCCATTTATAGTCAAAGAGCCAGTGATGTCTGTGTTTGCAGATGTTTCTATGGGCATGCCTAGACTCCAAAGTGCACGGAATGCTGTTTATCTTCGTACTGAAGTGGTACCTATTTGGTAAAGGTAAAGGTAAAGATCACCCTTGGTCAAAAGCCAGCCATAGCTGACTCTAGAGTTCAGTGATCATCTCTTTTTCAAAGCAATTTCTTGCTTTCAAATAGCTAGGTTAGCACAAGCTAGGAGCTCAGTCTGTCATGCAGCACTTGAGTCTTGAACTACTGACCTGCTGACCTTCCAGTTGTCAAGTTTAATGTCTTGACTACTAATCTACTGTGACCCCAGGTCTATAGGAAGGGCATAAAAACCTGCCCTATACCTTGTCAGATTGTTTGTTCCTCTGTCCCATTATTTACTCCTTTGACTACTCCTTGCTTATTAGGAATACAAAGTAGAGGACCTGTGCCAAACTGATGTGTCATACGAAATCGTCCTACAATGGGGTGAAATGAATGTGTGCAAATGTTTCCATGTATTACATTTAAGATTTGTTCTCTGGCTTTCAGCTTCTACATATTGTTTGCCTGAGTTAGACTGCAGTGGCAATAAAGATTCATGAAACTTCACTAACAGCTTCCTAATGAACTCTTTACAAGAAGGCTTTAGGGAGCTTTTAGCTTTACTGCTGCAATGAATACAAGTGACAATTGAAGGGGGGAAGAATTACAGCTACATTTATGTATGTAGAAGTATTAAGAAGTATTGTATTGTCTTCCATGCACTGTATTCTTTGGATTATGCAATTTCTTATACTAGTTCTTATTTTACAGCACTGATTTCCTTCCCTTAACAACCACTGTTTTTGTCTTATGGTCAAATCTTTTATTATCATCATATTTCTGTCCTGTTGCTGTTTAAGAAGAAATGCAGTAAGGAATGATCATGCTAAATAATATTATCAGCTAACTAGGCTAGGAATGAAATACCAAAGAGATCATAGCTAGCAACTTTCACTAAAAGGACTCGTTTCAATTATCAATGAAATATTATGCTTCATTATGACATGTCTCGCTAACACTGGTCTCTCCATTAATTCCTGGCATTAATTCTGTACATAAAATGAAAGAAAAACTTGAGAATGTAAAAAAGGAAAATATTGTGACTCTTCAATACAACAATGCCAATAGTTAAGTGGCATTGTTGCAAAAAAAATGCTGTGGATCATATGAGAACACTTTGTGGTGACGTATTTGTCTAGGGCAGCCCAAGATATTTTACTTCTTGACATGACAGACGTGAAGAGAATCCCTCCCACTCTGGATAACATTCTCAACTGGATTAGCAGTTGAATCTTCTTAGGAATCTGGCAATAGAATAGTAGCCTGGGGTGGGCAGGCTAGTTCAAGGAAGCCCTGGGCAAGGAAGCCCTGTCCTGCTCTTCAGTAGATGTGAACAGCTCAGAAGAAAATCAAAGAGGCTACCATTGTTATTCCCCAGTATTCTGGAGCCTGAATTGTTCTCTATCCAAATGCTATTCATTATGTACACTAGTGTAAGTGCAGTGGCATAAATTACAGTTGAAAATTTATGCTAGTTAACAAGTCATTGCCTGAATTTTTCATCATACATTGTTGCATGACAAAGACTACAAACAGCAGTTCATTAAGGAATAAAAATGTGCTGCCACAATTAATTTCATTGCATTTATAATAACTGCATGCTGTCAAGTCAATTCTGACTGATGGTGACCCTTTCCAGGATTTTCTACATATAAAGCACTCACAAGTGGCTTACCTTCTTCTAGAGGCATCCTGGGACTTTGCAGGTTGCTGAAAGACAAACAGGCTAGCTTTTCTCCCAGGATGCACAGTGGGGAATCAAACTGATTCTACACCCAGTTACTTAATTTACTGAGGGTGTGGTTACATTTGCAAAAAGTCATACATTTCTGCCTGTTCTAAATTATTTTAAAGATACAGTAGTTGTGTATACTTGGTTTTGGTTTAAGTGGGTTTAAATAACAGGTGACTACATGATGCACAGGTAAATGTCCAGTACTGTATTGTAGCCAAAATAGAGTTTTTACAAATGACTGGCTCATTATCTGCATTGGGGTAAAATGAATTGACTTGGGCTGTGTGCAACTATGTTTTAGGGATTTTGTTCTGAAATAAGTAAAATCTCCTCCTTTTAATAGACATTGTTGAAGGTAAAGGTAAAGGTCACCAGTAGGCTGTCCTATCTTGCACACATAAAATACAGAAGAGTCTGGGGAAGTTCCATTATCCATTATAATGGAAGATCAATGAGTTAAGAACTATCAAAATCTTATAAAATATCAACAGGAGATGAAGGATACTGTTACAGGATTAATAAAGTCTACAAAATAAGAGATATTTAAAATAGTAAAAGAAGTGGTTGACTTGAAAGAAGGAATGAATTCAGCAGTAAAAGAACTAGCAGAGTTAAAACAGGAAGTCAAAGAAGTAAAGGAAAGGGAGAAGGGAAAAGAAATAAGGTTGGTTGAGAATTAAAAAAAAGACTGGAGTATACGGAAGAACAACTGAGGAGGCAGAATGTAGTTATTAGAAATATTTCAGGGAAAAATCCAGATCAGCTGAAGTTGAGATTGCTGACTTGGTTAAATGATCTGAAAACAGGGATAGATTCTGGTCCTGAAGATATTGTGAGTGTTTATAGATTGATTAAAAAATAATAATAGAATGGGTCCAAGAAATGTATTTGTAAAATTTGCAGATTTGAGTGGGAAACTGAGATTGATGACACACATTAAGAAAGCAGGCTCTGGTGTTCTCAAAATGGAAGGGGTGGATATCAAGATCTACAATGACATAGCATTGGAAGAGTGTTACAATGAAGCCTGTTACAAAATGAAGCCTGTTACAAAAAAAATTGAGTGTCAAAGGAATTTCATATAACTGGAAGTTTGCAAAACAATTGAGGTTCTCACAGTTGGGTAGAGCCTTTTTGATCAAAGAGGATTCATATGTTTTGGATATATTGGCAGAAGAAAAAATTCTTGAAAATGGATCACAAGAATGGAAAGATCTTAAAGAAGCTTTATTTTTGGTAGGATCTAATACAACAAAGGTTACAACAGAAGAGGCTCAAGGTGCAAAAGGGGGAAGTTAAGATATGAATGTGATTTTGAAATGTATGAAATATTGCAGCTGAGGTATTGTTTGGTGAGAGATTATGTTTGCTTCACAGATGACTCATTTACCCCCACCTTCTCTAATAAGTAGAAATATTTTTTATTTGGAAAAATGAAGGGGGTCATTATTCTTTGTTTTTTATGTAGAAAAGTGTGGTTGGGTAGGGGTAGGGGGTAGCATGTCCTTTGAAATCTGCCAGTTGCTCTTTAAGAACTTAAGTGATGATAAATTATTAAATGCATTAAGATTTTGACATAGAATGTGAATGGTACAGGTTGTCCTATTAAGTGTAAATGGATGGATGTAGCCCTAAGAAGAGATAGACCAGATATAATATTCTTACAAGAAACTCATAGAAAGTGCCAGATAAAAATAATTTGTTTTTGGGTTGGACCCAGTTTTATGAAAAGGCTTTTGGCTCCTCCAAGGCAAGTGGGTTCACAATTCTGATATCAAAAAGACTGGGATTTACAAAAATAAAAACTATAGAGGATCCAGAAAATAGATATTTGATTTTAATTGGAAAAATATTCTAGGATTGATTATGTTTTTGTAAAAAAAAATGTATTGAAATATTTAAATGATGTAGAAGTAGGAATCTTTAAAGAATCGGATCATGCCAAGGTAATAGTAGAACTACAATTCAAAACAAACACAAAAGCAAGTAGAATTTGGAGGTATGACCTGAAGCTATTTAAAGATAAATTGATAAAAGATCAGATACCTAAAAACTGGGAAGAAACATGGGTATTTAATAATAGTGAAGAAATAAATGTTAATATAATTTGGGATACTATGAAAGCAGTATTTAGAGAAGAGTGTATCAAATTCATGAGTGTAAAAAATAAACAATATAGAGATAGGCAATTGGAGGTGGAAAAAGAAATTAAAACTCTTCAAATTAAACATGCTAAATCAAAGGAAAAGAATATTCTAGAAAGAATACAATTGTTAAAAAAGGAGTTAGTTGGAAGAGACATTGAAAAAATTAAGAGAGACTTAATTTATTTGAAAAGAGAACATTTTGAATTTAGTGATAAGAGTTCGAAAATGTTAGCAGGAGTTGTGAAGGAGAAGAAGGATAAAGGGGAAATAGAAACTTTAATAAGGGAGAACGTGGTAAGGTGTAATAAAACATCGGATAAAGTTGGTATAGTTAAAAAAATATCAACAATTATATACGGATAAGGAAATTAAATTAAACAAGTTGGAAGAATATACAGTAATAACGTTTACCTTGGATAACGCTAAAATTGCATAACGTTGAGTAATCTGGGGAGGAGAATTGGATCGAATAACGTTAAGGTCCTATGGGATAGATTGGATAACAACTGCTAAAGCCTGTGCGCTTACAATGTATCTCTATGGAGCTTTAATGTTATCCAATCCATCCCATAGGATTTTAACATGGATCGGATAACACTAAAAATCGGATAACACCAAGACTTGTGGAACCAAGTCTTAGCGTTATCCAAGGTATTACTGTATACAAAAAATATAAGGGGAAACATATAAAGGAAGAGCATAGGAATAGAATGGAAGAACAAATTACAGAGAAAGAGATAATAGATGTTGTAAATAAGTTGAAAGTGGGGAAACCCCCGTGAGAAGATGGATTACTCACTGAATTTTATAAAGAATTCAAACAAATTATTATTCCAAAACTAAAAAGGTTATATAATTATATATTGGAAGGGGGAGAATCTCCAGACTCCTGGATTAGATCCATTATAGTGTTAATACCAAAACTACGAAAATTTTTAGAATTTGTTGACTCATATCATCCAATTGTTCTAATCAATCAAGATGTGAAGATTTTCACAGCAATTATGGCAAACAGATTAGATAGTTTTATGGGGGAATATATACATGCAGACCAGGCAAGTTTTTTAAAGGATATATATATATGTCTGATTTAATAAGGAGAGTGTTAAATTTGTTAGAAATAAATAACAGAAAAGCAGGTGAAATAGGATTATTATCTTTAGATATTTTCAAGGCTTTCGATTCGTTGCCATGGGTTACTATCATGGAAATTATTATAAAAGGTGGATTCGGGGGAAAGTTTAAAAATGTAATTAATCAGCTCTATAAACATAGTTATGCTAAAGTAAAAGTAAATGATTCTTTTACAGAGGATATTGAGCTTAAAGAAGGAATGAGACAAGGATGCCCCCTTTCTCCCATTTTGTTTATTATGGCTATGGAGTTTTTGGCCAGAGCGATAAGGAGTGATTTAAATATAGAGGGGATAGAAGGAACAAAAATAAGTTTGTACGTGGATGATACTTTGATTATAATGAACGATCCTATATGAAATATGGAAAAGATTCAAAGTCACTTGGAAAAATTTGAAGAGGTAACAGGCTTGGAGATAAACTGGGGAAAATCAGAAGCAATTTTTAGTAATTTGAATGAGGAGGAGTTAGGGAAAATCAAGGGAAAATATAAAATTCAAATTAGGAAAAGTGTAAAATATTTGGGTGTAAATATTGTGGCTAATATAGAGGATTTGAAAAAAAATTAAATTATGGTAAAGTGAAAGATAAAATTAAAAAGAAAATTGCTCAATATCAGAAGTTGAGGACTTCTTGGTTTAGAAGGATTATCATTTGTAAAATGTGTTTATTACCAAAGATATTTTTTTTTTATTTGAGGTTCTTCCAGTTAGGAATTAGGAACTTTTCAAAACTTACTGAACAATTACTGCAATGGAAGGAAACAAGTAAGAATATCTAAAAGTTTATGGTACAGATCACAGAACGAGGGTGGTTTGGTGTTACCCAATATTAAAACTTATTACAGGGCATTTCAAATTAAATGTCTGGTAAAATTATTAACAATAAATGATCTTATATGGAAAGATATAGAAATGAATGTTTATGCAAAAAGAGATTTTTTGGAAAATGTTGCTTTAAATTTAAAATAAAACAAAACAATGTTCTAAAAGCAATAATAAGTGTATGGGTAAGACTAAAAGGTAAATTGGCAACAAATATCTCTCCAATAATAGAGTTGCAAGATTTAAGGACATTCCCGATTAAAAATCCAGAGTTATTAAAAAGTATGTTGCATAAATATGATGTAGTTTTATTGAAAGATCAGTTGAGGGTGAGTGAGGAGGAAAAACTAGAATGGAAATCTACAAGGAATTAAGGTTGAACTGGCTTCAAATACTATTGTTGGACCCCTGCCACCTGGGGTACTTCAAACAAAGGTGGGTAGGGCCAATCATTCTATTTCTAGATAAGCAAGATTGTTATTTTCAATGTATTTCATCTGTTTTAAATCTAGAATCAATGAAGGAGGGTAAAAGTGTTTTACTTTTTTAAAAATCATAACGCAAAACCCCTGTATTTGATACAGAGCAACAGTAGGCTGTTGTACTTTTCCCAGTTTGGTGCTGATCTGAAAGCTAAGTTTCAAAGTTATAAATTTTTATTTGGGCTGCCCTCAATTTTAAAATTGCCTTCTAGAACATTACTTTGCTGTGCAGCACTATAACTGGTTTGTGGCATTTAAAGATGAAGTTAGTTACTTATTTTAGAATATACAGTAGCTCCCTGGATCTTATAGTCAGCATACCCAATGGTAGCTGGTGTATGATTTAGCAGTGTTTTGTGCACTTTTATGAATGTATGCATTTTTTCAGGGCAAGTCAAGCTTATCAGATGTCGGACTAATACTAGATTCCTTACAAATCCCTAACTGAAATCTTTAGGGTTAACCCACATTGAAATCTCAGCTGAAACTCCATCCACCAGCTTGCAACATATAAAACTAAGTCAAATATTCCTAAACTTGCAATTTACCTTTGTCTGATTTCAGTGCATTTCTCAAATTTCTATTTTTATTATATGCCTTAAATTGATTTTTTTTTTTTTTGGACCAGAGGTGTGCAAAACTAATAAAGAATACAACCAAATTAAAAGACAAATCATTTCAAGCGGAGTATGCTGTCAGTGTCAAAAACAAATCCTTATGTTGCTCAGACAAATTTCTGCAATTGAAAGAATTATCTCTCGTTTTCTCCGAAGGATGAAAGATTACTTTTATAAGCTAAAAAAAGGGCAAAGCTGAAATTGAAATACAATTTTAAAAAAACAGTCGCAAACAACTTGGCTACTGTCTAGTCCTTTGGCTCTATTACCATCTCGCATCTCAATTCCAATTATACTCAACCTAATCCATTATTTCCTTGTACATTGGGACGTTCCCAGTAGACCTGTGCAGTTTCTGCCTGCAGGAATTCTTTTTGACAAGACAGAGAGATCTGTGCATTGCAAAAAGAGAAATATTTGGATGTGTCTACAAATGGGAAAACCTATTTGTGAAAACTTAATTAAATGTGACACTATTACTTGCACTGGCCAGTATTATTTTTGCAACAATGATAGATCCATGTAAAACATTTTAAGATCACGGCTGCCACTATCAGGTGAATTATGGGAAGAAAATCCCATCAGGTTCACTTTCTTCCACATTTAAGCTCCCATCCCAAATAAGAACTTTCCAGAAACTCTTTTAAAAAATGAATTTAAAGAAGACTCTCCTCCATTTGGACTACCCAAATTCAATAGCATGAAGACACCCAGATCACAACTGCCAATTATAAAGGTGTTGAAGGTGACACCTCTGACGAAAAGCGGCAATGAAAAGGAGACATGATGAATGTCTGTAAATTATGCGTAATACAGAAAAAGTGAGTCAGAAAAAATGAGATGTAAAGAAGAACTTGTAGCTATTGACTAGGATAGGGGTTCTCAACCTTTTCATGCCATGGGCTGGACCACACCCCTTCAGACAGCTGAGCGGGTTTGGACTGGTAAATGCTATAAATGCTACCATAAATGCTGCCATAAAACATGCCTGTGGCTGTCGTAAACACATTTACAACAGCCACAGATGTGTTTTATGGCAACATTTACTCATTTACAACAGCCACAGGCATATTTATGGCTATTGTAAACGTGTCCACTTCTGCTTCTGGTGCTGATGGCAGCAACACAGGCCACATTAAATGGTGCCACGGGCCAGGACCGGCCCGTGGGCTGTGGGTTGTGAACCCCTGGACTAGGACAATTAAAAGAGGGGGATAGAAAATCTGCACTGGGTTGGGCTGTGGATTCCTTGCAGTACCACTGGCTTAAGAGTGAGATGCCTTGGTATTGTGTGCATTCTCGTTTGCTCCCTTTGTTTTCCACAATGGTATTGTTATTGATTCTTGCTGATCAGTCAGTGCAGTTAATTGTGTCCATGCTGCATTGAAGATTGTATGTAGCTATCGGATGCTACTTTCCCCTACTGCTTGGATTATTTCTCTTGGTAGCTCATCTATTCCTGGTACATTGTGTTTAGGTGATTGTTTAATTGCTCTTCCTAATTCTTCAATTAATATGCATGATAATATACTGTTCTTTTGTAGTCTTGTTTTGTTTACTGTGGCACTCTCCTATGGTGTTGAGGCAGTGGTGGGATTCAATTTTTTTGTTTTACGTACTCTGTGGGCATGGTATGGTGGGTGTGGACAGGGGGAAAGCCCTGCATTGCACCCAAATTAGGACAACTTTATTTCAAAACTTGAATGGGTGGGGCTGGCCAGAATTTCTGCTACCTGTTCTGGTGAACTGGTGCGAACCTGCTGAATCCCACCACTGTGTTCTTTAAAGTGTTCTCAACTCCTTTCTATAAAGTCTGGGGGATCTATTAGTGCTCTTCAATTCTTGTCATTAACTATTTCACTGGGGTTATAATTCTTCTCTCTTTTCTGCATACTTTTAACTACCTTGAAAAATGTTCGTGGAGCTATTCTCCTGTTATCTACTAACGATTTTCCAAAGCATTCCTGGGATTCTTGTTTTGCTTTTTTTTATCCTGTTCGGTATCTCTATGTTGTAATCTATAGTTCATATAGTCTTCTTCCCTCCTCTACTTTCTTTATCTCTGGGAGCAATTGGTTAAATGCTATCTCCATGTTTTGTTCCAACTGTTCTGATATTTATCTTTGTTTGAGTTTTGCTATCTTAATTAATTCTTGGGTTTTGTTTGGTTCTCTTCTTTTAATATTGGGTTTATCATTTCTTGCTGTTAACTCCACAATTTTATGATCAGTGTTGCATGATCCATTGGGAATTCACAACATATTGCTGCAAATTATTCCTCTTTCAAAGCATTTGAAGGCTGTTGAATCTCAAACAGGCAATTAAATAACTTTTAAAAAACTACCTCATCTGTCAATACAGACCAAACTTAGCTGCTTTTATTTTTGGATTCTCCTGATGAGATGCAGGGTGTAGGGGTAGTCTATACAGGATAGACTGCAACAGTATGTGGAGAGAGAATTACCAGAAGTGCAGGCAGGTTTCAGAAGAGGCAGGGGAACTAGAGACCACATTGCCATCATATGGTGGATCGTGGAGAAAACAAAGGAATATCAGAAACAAGTCTACTTCTGTTTCATTGACTACACCAAAGCCTCTGACTGTGTGGACCACAACAACATGTGGCAAGTAATTAAAGAGATGGGAATACCAAAACACCTTATATATCTCATGAGAAATCTGTACAAGAGTCAAGAAGCAACAGTTAGGACAGGATACAGAATGATGGAGAGGTTTGGAATAAGAAAAAGAGTCAGACAAGACTGCATTTTTATCACCCTGCGTATTCAACTTATACACAGAATATATAATACGCAATGCAGGGATGGAGGAATCAGAATTTGGGATCAAAATTGCTGGGAGAAACATCAACAACTTGAGATACACAAATGACACTACCTTAATGGCAGAAAGTGAGGGAGACCTAAAGAAGCTGCTGCTTAGGTTTAAAGAAGAGAGTGCAAAAGCTGGCTTGAGACTCAATATCAAGAAAACCAAGATAATGGCAACAGGCCCGATGAGTCCCTGGAAAATAGATGGGGAAGAAGTAGAAGCAGTGACAGATTTTACTTTCTTAGGATCCAATATTACTGCAGGTGGTGATTGCAGCCATGAAATAAAAAGGTGACTGATTCTTGGGAGGCAAATGATGAGAAACCTGGGAAACATAGCAAAAAGTAGAGACATCAAATTGCAAACAAAACTTTGTCTAGTCAAAGCACTGGTATTTCCAGTGGCAATGTATGGTTGTGAGAGCTGGACCATTAGGAAAGCTGAGCACAGAAGAATAGATATCTCTGAGATGTGGTGTTGGAGGAGAGTTTTGAATGTCCCCTGGACAGCGAGGAGAACAAATAGGTCGGTCTTGGAAGAAATCAACCCTGACTGCTTCCTAGAAGGCCAAACAGTAAAGATGAAGCTAAAGTACTTTGGACATCAAATGAGAAGAGAGGGTTCACTTGAATAGGCCTTGATGCTGGGAAAGGTGGAGGGCAAAAGAAGAAGGGGGTGGCCAAAAAATGAGATGGTTAGATGGTATTGTAGACACAATGGGCACAGAGCAGGGTGGGTTGAGGAGGATAGTGGAGGATAGAGGTGCCTGGAGGACAGTGGTCCATGGGGTCACAGAGGGTCAGAATCGACTGTGTGACTGAACAACAACAACAACAAAACGGGGTAGCTGTCTGCAGCAACTATTGGGACTTCACCATATTGACAAAGGCCACTTGTATTGTTTGAACAGGAGAGTAGGCTAAACTCACCCATCCTAAAACAACCACAAGAACAGGGAACCCAGACCACCTCAGAAGGGACAATATGGAATGCTTTAAATTAAATAACTGTCAATTAAGTCAGTTAAATTAACAAAATTGCTTAATAAACTAAATTAAAAACAATTAAAAACACATCATCATAACTTTATAATGTTGGAAAAATTTTGCTCATCAACCCAGCAAAATCTCTCTTCTTTATAAGCGCTCTTTGCTTTGCAATTCTCTCAGACTGTTATTTATACTCCTTTGTCAATTTTTACCAGCTCATCAACTATCAACATTTTTTGCGGTGTCAATAAGTTTGTGAGCACTAGACATGATTTAGTTTTTCTAATATAGAAACTTCTATTTGTATTACTAATCCTCATACCTTTTGTATTGGTTTTAAAATTATAATTATAAACTATAAGCATATATGGCTTTATTTTGAATAATTTATTTATAGGATAAATGAGGTATAGTTTTTGTAAGCAAGTGAAGAAATACAGTAAAACCTCACATAAAGAATACCTCGCTTAAAGAATAATTCGCTTAAAGAGCAGAATTTTCTCTGAAGGGTTGCTTCACTTAACAACTAAAACCAACCAAAAACTTGCTTAACAAATAAATTAGGGTTCACAATCCCCCCCCCCTGCCAGAAGTCACAATTGATCACTTACAATGGTGTTTCACTTAACAAACTCGCTTAAAGAGCAATTCCGTGGAACGCATTATGCTCTTTAAGCAAGGTACAACTGTATGTATATATATATATATATATATAATACTATGGAAATCTTGATGAATGGTGATTTGTTGGGTGATACTGTAGTGGATCTGTTAACAGGATAAAAGCAAAACAAAATTTGGAACAAACAAAATCCTTCAATATCTGCTTTAAGCAGTTAATCCGAATTGTTTCTGGATACTTTAAATAAGAAAAGAAATTGGCAGTGAGAAAGATACTACTAAGTGTATAGTCAGGGAGTGGGATTGACCTTGCTTTTAGGCATAGTGAGGCAGTCAGCTGAGTCAGCAAATTGTTCATTATTTAATTAATTAATGTTATCATTGTATCCTTACTGTCAGAAAAAGGTGAGAGCTACTGGTGAAATTTTCTGCCTCATCTGCAAAAAACAACTTTGTTACACTTACAGTATTATCATGTTGACTTTGAGTAGGGGAAAAGGGTATTTGTTGCTCTGGTTTGGGTACCAAAATATTCCTTTCAGGTATTAAAGAAGTCAAGGCAAGCTTAGAAATTTGTGATTCACTTCCAAGTTTCAGAGTAGGTTTCCAGATCAGTTAGTTTATGTTCTATTCATATTCAGAAAGAAAGATATTTGTACACATGGATATCTACCTACCTACCTACCTACCTACCTACCTACCTACCTACCTACCTACCTATAAAACAGTTAATTTATTTATTAATTTCTTTTAGGAAAAGATAAGTCAGCGATGCTACACAGAGGCTAGTACTTACTATATAAATCGCCTTGACAAAATCTTATCTTGACAGTGTATACTAATAGAACATAAATTGAAGTTGCCAGGGGCCTCTAAGCTCCCTTTCTCTCTTATTCTCCTAGGAGAAGAATTATGATAAATTATAAGATAAAATCTACACTTCTTTTATTTCTGATTGGGGTTCCCCTCCCCTTTCCTCACAGTAATAAGAGTTAACAATGCAGGAGAGAAAAAGAAAGAAAACCCACCAGCTGGTGTTTTACAATGAGAAAGCTCTGGGGAAAATTACTGTCTTGCTGACAAAGAGAGGGCAGTGTCATTTACATAACCACATAAAACCCATGCCACAATGAAATTAGCCCTATCAGGATCACACAGGGATTTTTTTCACCCCTCCCCATACATGCTAGAGGCTTTGCATTTTTCTAATTAGAAAATTTGTGCTGATGATTTTGAAGCTTTCATTCTCTGGAGTTTAGGGAAAAGGAAGTTATACAGCAGGCAATTTTCCATATTTGCACTTTGGTAAATTAGGATTGCATTATACCATGGGGTTAATAAGGAAGAGAGGAAAGGTCTATACAGCAGACTAGCTACAGTAGTTTGCTATTATACCTACCCCACACGAAAACACATGCATTGAATCAATCCAAAGGCAAAGAAAACTCATTATGACTAATTATCGTGGGAAATTCAGAGGAAGCCAAAAGACAACCTTTACTAAATGGAAAATTCAAACTAAAATGTTGGGCACTGTCAAGACATTGGGAAGAAATGTAGTTCTTGGACCAAGCTATGCTTCTTTTTCTGTGTCACAAGCAAATTAAAGCAAATTTTCTTTCTAGTAACATTTTCCCACCCAACAATTCATAACTTTATAATTTCAAACATTTCTGTAAAATTATTCACAAGCATCAAAGGGACGTGTACTCGAGGCAAGCTGCTGAGAGTGTGCACTTTGCTGTCCCCACCCTGGAGGGGACAGGGAACAAGCACGCTCCATAGCAGGGCGGACAAGAGGGGAGGAGCCGGCCTTATTTAAGGGTCTGGCTCTCCCCCACCCCTCCCCCCCATTTCGTTTTCCTCTGGGTAAGTTGGTGTTGCTTTTCAGCTACATTTACTGGTTGCTCGACTTTTGCCAACTTTGCCCGGACGCTTTGCTGTGGGGGAGCCCATATAGCCAAGACTTTCATTTTTCCTCTGCTGCTCTCAGCTTCATTTCAGGAGGATCGTCTCCCTCATCACGAGCAGTTAGTGCCTACTTTAGGCTGGTTGCAAGCATCCTGTTTAAGAGTAAGATGACTGAGAGGGCTGTGGCAGATCAGCTGCAGGAGCTTTTGGATGAGACCAACTCCTTCAACCCTTTCCAGTCCAAGTTTAAGCTATGGCATGAAGCAGAATCCATCCTAGTCACACTGCATGATGACCTATTGAGAGAAGTTGACCTTGGGATAGTCTTCATGTTGCTCCTCCTCAACGTCTCGGTGGCCTAGTAATCTCCCACAGCAGCTCTCCAGGCTGGGTATTAGGAGGTCAGCAATGTACTGGCTCTGTTCTTTCTTGGGGGAGGGGGGTGTCTCCAGAAGGTTCATCTTGAAGAAGCTGTATCTTTCTCCTGGTGAGATTCCTCATGGGCTGATTGTCTTTCCTATGCTGTTCAACATTTCTCTGAGGCCATTGGGCAGATTGGTTGTGGATGTGGATAGATTTACTCACACATTTCTGAACTTGGCTGGTTTACAATGGCTCCCACTACAAGGTATTGACACTTGTCTATCAGGCCTTATACATTTTGGAGCCTTGATACTTGTCAGATAATCTTCTCCCAAAGATTTCTGGCCTCCAGTGGTAGTCTCTGCCCTTTGAAGTGTCTTCTCTGTGGATCTTCACTTAACCCCATTGCTACCCAGTTTTAAGCTGTTGAAAACAGCTCTCTTTAGAGAGGCTTTTGGAAGCTTGGTTGTCAATTAAAGTTAGTTAAGTTGTGTTTTTTAAAAATTATTATTATTATTTTGCTTTCTGATTTTTTCTGTGCCAGTTATACTTATGTTTATGTTATGTTTTGTGGGCAATTTCATTAGCTTATTTTCTTGTTCTGCCATGAAAACTGTCCTTAGAATATAATACAGTGGCCTTTCATCTGCCTTCCACATCACAGCATGACACCTGTACTACTGATCCAGTTCCATAAGTCACTTTCTGTCCCTCGGTCCTTTTGACAAACAAAGTCCTCATTAGCCCCAGGCCAGGATTGATGAAGCTGTTGCCCTCCATCAAGATGGATTCAAGTGGGTTTTAATTCACTTGGGGGTCATCACCATTCCCTGTGGACTTCAGCACCCAAGGCCATTAGTCCTCAGGGTCATCAGGTTAGTCACTGGCAGTATGGTCTACTCTATTACCATAACAGGATAACCTGGCCAGACAATTTTATCTTATATTAGCTTATAATTACTCTAAATTTGCCATTCCCAGTAACAATCTTGGATGTTGGTGTGTTTCCTTGTTTGTTTTCCTGTTTTGTTTTTTTTTTAAAAAATTGTTATAAGGTCATATATGTCTACTCTTGTTTTAATGGTTTTTGTTCATTGCCCAGAGTAGTTCACTAGAGATCAATGTAAAAGTAGAATGAATGAATGAATGAATGAATGAATGAATGAATGAATGAATGAATGAATGAATGAATGAATGTGTTTACTGATACATTAGTATCCAATTTATATAATACTTTGACAGTGTTTTCTTCCACCATCAGATTCTGTCACTAGGAATAAAGAAGAAAGCCATCTCAGGCACTAGAAACCTTGAAAAGGTAACAAATTATTTTGTATTCACTTTCTTTCTGTTGTGTGTTTACTGCTAAAAAAAGGGGAGAGGCACATGTTGGCTTTTATATGTCATGTGCCCAAAACTTACCAGATTTTGGATTCTATCTGTAACTTGAATTGGGTTAATGGGTGGCAGAGGTGGACATTTACTCCTCTATCTTAGGTAGCAAAATAATTTCAGTGACTGTGCACTGATAACAAGTCTCATCATGATCAGCCACTGAACCACCTATGACTAAGTGCATACCTGAGACTGAGACTGCCTATGTACAGGCTGAATATTTTGTGTCTGCTATGCATTACTCAGCACAGAGCGCAGAAAAAACATGTTATTCCATCCACTGGCTGTTAAGGTCTCAAGTCATCGGTGACCGAGCAATGATCCAGAATGGAGACTATTATGCCAGCCAGAGCAAGCCCACAGTGAGGCTAAACTGAAATGAAAATCATGCTGCATAGTTTGGAGCACCATGCATTTTAGATACACAAGCAGAAGATGACATGGTCTAGAAGTGCAGAGCAGAGCAGTTGTTTGGCTCCTCTCTTTAGCAAACTGCAAGGACTGAGGAAGTTCAGTAAGTCTTAGAGTCTTAGAAGATATTTTGCTGCCTAAAGTAGAGCAGGAACACCCACCCATGTCAAAGTACATAATAACTAATAATCAGACAAATTATTTTCTGTGAAAATCCCGCAACAGTTCTCTCCATCATTCAATAATAACAAACTGAATAAATGTTCATTTGTTACATTTTCATGGAGGGAGGAGTGGCAAGGAGCAGCAGCTGCTCAGTGGGCCTGGCCATAAAACCACCGCCGCTGCCACCGGATGCCCTCGGTCGACCCCAGACTGGAGGGAGTAGCGGTGAGGAGCAGCAGCTGTGTGGCAGGCCAGGCCATAAAATGGCTACTGTCGGATGTTTCTTGTGACTGTGGTTAGGATGTATACATTTTTCTTTTTGAAATATTTTTGAATTTTTTTGTGATTTGATGCTTTGTACTTGTGATTGTAATTATTTTGCTCTTTGTTAGCCGCCACGAGTTGCTTTGCGAGTGGGGCGGCATACAAGTTGAATGAATGAATGAATGAATGAATGAATGAATGATTAGTATCCAAAATTTCTTTCCCCAGGCAGTTACTTCACCCTGTTCTGTTGTAGGACCTACCATCTCAGCCTAATTTGTTACCCAGTGATAGTAGAGATCTTGTAGCTAAGTATTGTACAAATGTGGATATAGGAGTCGCAGAAGCATAAAGCCACCAGTGCACACAAGGTTTGTTGAAGTGATCATAGTCCTGCCCATTGTGGTGAGATGTAGTGGATTCTATTTAAATTTGAGAAATGGACATTTCAAATACAGCTTCATTTTTAGAAAGACTGATAGTGTTATGCAGTCTACTGCCACTATCACCCTTTTCTACTCTACAACACTCTTAGTCCCTTTCCAGCGATGCACTGGAGAAACTTGAAAGGAAAATCTTCAATATCTGCCAAGGAAGTTACTGCTGGTGTTGCTGTGTAGGATGTGTAGGATGTCTTAATAAACTCACTTTTCTGCTTTCCCAGAATACTAACCAATCGTAGAGGATAGCATACACTAGCAGACCATCAGAACCCCTGTTGCTCCGTTGATGCATGTGTCACATCATTTGCCCTGATAATGAGAAAAATAGCACATGTGAAACATGCTAAAGAGCACAAAGTTTTATTCAACTGTCAGAAAGGATATTGGTGTGATGCCTCCTTCTGATACATTCCATGGGTAACAGGAGCACAACAGGTGGCCCGGGTAGTGGTGGGGCGTGGGCGTTATGCTCATGCTTCGCCGCTGCTCCAGGAGCTGCACTGGTTGCCAGTATGTCTCCGGGTGCAATTCAAGGTGCTGGTTATTACCTTTAAAGCCCTACATGGTAGTGGGCCAGGATACCTAAGAGACCGCGTCATCCCAAGAACTTCTGTCCGTCCCACCAGGGCGGATCGGAGAGGCTCCCTTGTTATCCCTTCGGCGAGAGAGGCGCGCCTCGCCTGCACTAGGAGGAGAGCCTTCTCCGTGTCCGCCCCGACCCTCTGGAACCTCCTGCCCACCGAATTGCGCCTTCAGACGGAGCTCTTACCATTCCGGAAAGGCGTGAAAACCTGGCTGGCAGGACAGGTTTGGGGACCTGGGAACGTGGGTTCCCACACCAAGTGGCTTACATAAGAACTGCCTCCCTGGGTTGGAATATGGGAATACTGATGTGTAGTCCTGCGTTGTCTTAAATCTGTGATGATTTTTTAATTCTGATGTTTTTAATTCTGATGTTTTTAGTGATATTGAGTTGGGTTTTATTTCTGTTTTTATTGGGATGTAAGCCGCCCAGAGTCGGGTCCCCCCGATTGGGGCGGGGTATTAAATTTAATAAACAACAACAACAACAACAACAACAACAACAACAACAACAACAACAACAACAACAACAACAACAACAACAACAACAACAACAACAACAACAACAACAACAACAACAACAACAACAACAGGCCTGAAATGTTCTGAGAAAGATGAAAAGAGAGAGAAAAGGGGAGGTAGAGACAGGATATGAGGCCCCTTTCAATCTATTTCATTCTTCCTGTATTCAAAAGGTTCAATGATAGATGTTACAAGTAGCATTATGAAGAAACCATTTACAGTGCTGGTCTGATATACAGAGCTTGTGTTGAATAGTGGATAGAGTGTCAGCGGAAACCTGGGTCCAAATTTCCACTCATTAAGAGGTGACAGTGACCTCAAAAACGCATCAGAGTTGCTATAGGTTGGAAGCAGCTTTACAACACATAACAGCAGATTAACAATTATGTTTATTTTTCCAGTGCTCATTTTACCTCTCAGAGACTATATCGTTTCTTTTCATTTAAACTTACACACACAAGCTTCATGGCAAGCTGGGATCCACCTTAAACAAATTAACACCAATGGCATTTTCCCTGCTTCAGGAAAAAAATACATTCTCGGATACGAGTTGCGGCCGACAATGACAACCCACACAACAACAACACCCTAGTGTAACAAAACTGATTTTGGCATATCAGAAAACAAAACAAAATAAATAAAATAAAATAAAATAAAAAACACTGTAGCGCTTTAAAGACTAACTGCTATATTTTTATTGTTAGCTTTCGTGGATCAAGTCCACTTCATCAGACAAAGAGTGAAACTTACAGGCATGTTCTTTATATACCAAATTCAGGGGCTCAACGGGAGAAGGGGTGTGGGCAAGACGACAGAAGGGATGTGGGCAAAATGACAGACAAGCAAGCACAAGATTGCAGCTTCACACAGCCATTAGCAACAATAGATTATTAAGATAAACTCTAAATGACTCCCTTTCAATCTCAAGGTTGCTGAGAAAGCCCACTACGGTCTCTGATCAACTTGTGACCTGCATGTCGGGAGGGGGGGGGAAACACCTGTACCTGGTTTCTTTCTGTTTTACTAAAGAGAATTGGCAGGAAAGTTGTAATATAAAATCATATAGCAATCTGTGTATCAAATCTGATAATGTCCCAGAAACCCTTCACTAATATTTAGCCCCCTGTGATGGGTATCTAACAGATGGATGTATTTGATTTCTGCTGTCTCCCTTTCAATCCTAGTTTTGTAATTTCTCTGTTCCAGAATTGCAACTTTCAGGTTTTAGATAGAGTGTCCAGTTAGATTGAAGTGGTTTGAGACAGGTTTCTCTGTGTTGCCATTCCAGATGTCTGATTTGTGTCCATTAATCTTTTTGCATAAAGATTGTCCTGTTTGTCCTACATAAAGTACGGATGGACATTTCTGGCAAGAGATGGCATAAATCACATTGGCAGAAGCACAAGTAAAACTGCCTTTAATGTTGTGTGTGTGGTGCTCTGTGGCAACACGGAGAAACCTGTCTCAATGCCTGCTTTTAGTCTAGTGCCACCTAGGAAGGAAAATGCTTTGCAATAGCAAATCATACTGTTTTCATAGAATTGAGTTCCATCACATTAATTAAGATAAGGGAGATCCCGCTGTGTGCTTGAGCTGCCTGTTTCAACAAATAACAAAGGTAAGATTAGATAAGGATTAAAAACATAGCAAGTCAAGATCCTGTGGGACTTTAAAATTGAAACAGACAGACATTTGCCTCACAACACACCTAATATAATTGTTGTGGAAAAGAAGAAGGCTGGGTTTATTGACATTGCTATGCCAGGAGATGCATGAATTGAAGACAAACAACTGGAGAAAATAACAAAATATCATGATTTGCTAATTGAAGTCGAGTGTCTATGGAAGAAGAAATCTGTTATTATTCCCATAGTGATCAGAGCCCTTGGAGCAACACCTAAAGGACTCCCTGATGATGATGATGATGATGATGATGATGATGATGATGATGATGATGATGATGATGATGATGATGATGATGATGATGGACAGGAGTTACAAGCACCTTTTTCAGAGGAAGGAAAAGATTTCAGACTGTGGCTTCTTCTACATGCCTGAGGCAAGTGAACATAACAAGTATAACTGCAAATTTTGTCTGTAGAGTACCATATTGTGATCCAGGCACAGTGTGGAAGTATTTTAAGCAGGTAACGATTGTAAAAACATTTTGAAGTAAAAGAAGTACACAGGGAAACCCTGGGTTTTCCTGTTGCCACAGGCTGAAGAAAAAGAAATGCTATTACACTCCTTTATTGCTTTCCTCCTCCCAGGTGACCTTTCCTCATTTCCCCAAATACTTTTCCTTGCCTCATTCTCCCTTTTGTCCTTATACCACCTCTGCCTGGCCATTGGATGCTTAAAGCAGCAGCAAGTGCTTTTTGAAACTGGCATAGCTTCACAGAGGGTAGGCAATCAGTTGCCTGAGATGGGGCAGTATGGAAGGGGGTGGGGTTGGAGGAAAGAAAGGGGGAAAGTGGAAGAAAATGGAAGCCATAGTATGACATAAAGATGGAGAAAATGAGATGCAGTAGTGACATGTGTGGCAAGGTTGGAAAGTTAAGACGGAAAGCACAGGTGATGTGGTGTAAAGGAAGAAGGCAACAGTAAGAAAGAAAGACAGAGATGACACACAAATATGCAGCCATTCCTGAAGAGAAATTAATGCAATTTATACTGCAGTGGCTCAAGTGGTCAAGATGCTGACCGGGAGACAGAAGATCAACAGTTCAAAACCCGAGCTCCTGCCAACCTAGCAGTTCGAAAGCAAGAAATTGCAAGTAGATAAATGGGGACCAATTCAATGGAAAGGTAAACAGCATTCTGTGCCCTTCGGTGTTTAGGCATGCCTGTCACATGTCCACAGAAACATCTGCCCTGGCTCTTCCGCTATAAACAGAGATGAGAGTAAAGGCCCTGCAGGCACATGCTCTGATTGAGCTACCAAGTTCAAATAGGAATTTACTTTTCTTCTTGCTGCACCTTTTGTGATTGGGGAAGAGGAGGAGAGAAGCATAACAAGCTGGTAGTACCCTGTTATATTCTGTTTATTCTGAAATAATTGTAAGCTTTGCCTACATACCACTCTTCCTCCCAATTTGAAATATATGCAATGTGCTGGGGGAATCTCTCTTCCCCAGAGGGTAGAGATGGGGGGTGAGGAGGGGCTTCTCCAGGTGCTTTTTGGCTTGAACATGGAAGCTTAGAGACTGGAATTTTCTTTCCCATGCAATGTAAATCCAATCTTGTGTTTGAAGATCCATGCACTTACAAAATAATGTGAATGCTGCAGCCATGCAAATATCATGTAGACTGTGGCACAAATCTTGACATATCAGAAACATTTAAACTTCAAGGACTGGGTAATTATTCACTACTTGGCAAATATAGTCTTACTACAGTATTCTATTACATATCAATAGAAGAGAGTACAGACTGGTATCCTATCACAACCCTCCTGTCCTTTCTTTGTAGTTTAGGATACTTATTATAATGTAGTATAATAACAGCATAAATTGATATGAATGGGGAAAACACCATGTGTGAATGGTATTTTTAAATAACACATAAATGCTTACTTGCTAACAACGAATTCATTTTGGATGTCATTTTAAATGAGGAACATAATACTGTATCTTTTTTTTAAAGCAAAGAACAATAACTACTAGATAAATTGAGTTTTTGCAAAAAAAGAAATATATAGAAAATTTGAAGTGTCCTACTGAAGTTTCTGTGTTGTTTTCAAGGGCATCCCAATATAGAGAGAGTTGCAGTAGTCTATTTTTGAGATTACCAATATGTGAACTCAGTGGTGGGCATCAGCAGGTTCGCACCAGCTTGCCAGAACCGGTAGCAGAAATACTGGCTGGCCCCACCCATCCAAGTTTTGAAATAAAGTAGTTCTAATTCGGGTGCAATGCAGGGCTTTCCCCCTGGCCATGCCCACCATACCACACCCACAGTGTGGTAGCAAAAATATTTTGGGCCCACCACTGTGTGAACTAATGTTGTCAAGAAATTCATGTTCAGTTAGAGGGACAGCAGGGCAATCTATTAGATTTCTAGAGATGTAAATCAGATATGCCTTTGTTATTTAGCAATTACACTTACAATTGTGGTGGCCCTGATCACTGAATCCAAATAATTTGGACTCAAGAAAGATATAATGAAGTCCAAGCTAGATACTAAATGACCTGAATCAGAGCTGATGTCATAATTGGCCATAAGCCTGATGTCATCTGGCACACCTTTGTAAGGATTGGAGAATCCAGATATCATTCAATTATTCTCCACCTCGATCTGATCACATACTGCCTTTTAATGATTATTTGTCTTCATTTGGATGTTCCTTCTTTGTCTTCTGGTTGAGTGGAGTATTGAGACTCTTATCTTTCTAAAGCAGTAACTCAATGTTTCTCCTTTATAGTTCATGCCTATTGTTGCTGGTCCAAAGCTGGGGAAATCTGGAGGTCTCTGGGATTTGTGGTCCAAAAAAGTAACTTTTCCAAGTTTTACTCTGTGCAAGAGTCAAGAAAACAGTTGGCCATTTGGAACGATTGAGAACAGGGATGATTCTTTAAATAAAACATGGATTTGCCCTCTCATAACCCTCACTAAGTAAATTTAGAAACCACTGGACTACATGTATTTTAAAAAATAAAAATGAAAACAAATGAGCAGAATTCTTGCCAAGAGCTGTCAGCTTGATGTTGGTGTAGGAAGCAGCTATTTATCAGGGGTGAACTCACACTACCCTGTTCACACCTCTGCCATGTTCTATTTTCCCCCTCCTTTTACATGGTTTCTTTGAAGAAAATTTTAAACGTATTTATCTTAATTAGACACTTTCTGTAGAAGATCTTGCCTCTTTCAGCCACACTGAATGAGAATAACCACAAACTTCATGGAGTGGAAGAAAATAATACTTTTAGAGAAATTTAAAGAAAAAGAAGCCAACTTAGTAGAACTCAGCATTTCATACCTTTATAAGCCTGGCTGAACAGAAAGCCTAATCATGAATACACAGGTGCACATATGCAAGAGATGCAGGATAAGGTGACATTGCAACAGCTTGGAAATAATTTTGTATGGGATATTTGGATGTCATTGTGAGAGAGATGCAAGAAAATGTGTGAGACTCTTAGCGTCTGTCATGTTCTCATTTTAATACAGCAAGAAATAAAATACAGTAAAACCTCGCATAAAGAGCTCCTCACTTAGAGACTAAGAATTTTCTCTGATTGGACGCCTCACTTAACAACTAAAACCAACCAAAAACTTGCTTAACAACTAAATCGGGGTTTGCAATCTCCCCCGCCGCCGCCAGAAGTCACAATTGGTCAGTTACACAAACTCACTTAAAGAGCAATCCTGTGGAAAGCATTATGCTCTTTGAGTGAGGTACCACTTTATGTATCTTTTCTTATTCACAACACAGCTCTCAAAGAACAGTAATGATTCATAAGTATAATTATGAATTGCACACATACATTCTACCTTTTGTCACAGAAGCACAATGGATTTCACAAAGGGAACTATGACTGAAATCCTTTTGCTTTGCTTCATAGGCATTTTATCTTCCATCTGTAACATTCACTTATTTTCAACTGCCAATTAAGAAGTCATTGCTGCAATTCTTAAGGATATACTTACTCCCTCAAGGATCTCAGTGGAAGCTGCACAGTCCCCAGAGTGCACCCAGAAGAAAGGAACAGGAAATGACTTCTGAGTACTCTGTACCTTAGAAAAAACCCTGGAAAAGGTTGCCATAAACCAGAATAAACTTGATGGGCCATTATTATTTTTACCAGGACACATATCTATGTCCTTGTGTCCACAACCTAATGTCTAATTTGAATGTTTTTGCTTAGAGGCACAAACATGGTGGTCCATATGGAATAGATGGATGAATGGAGAGATTAAAAAAGAGAAAAAAAACATTTCTGAATCATCAGTTGGTATTTTCAAAAAGTGACAGTCACAGTAGCAATTTAGATTTTCATCTTTATTTAAAACCATAAAAACACACCAGATTGTCCAATTTTTCTTCTCCTCTGCTTTCTAATGAAATCAGTTTCCCGGTGAGAGTCAATTAGTTAACACACCGTGTTTGTGATTGAGTGGGGTAAGTAATTGTGTGAAGATAATGATTCCATTCTACTTAGATGATAGGCAGAAATGCTATTATTTGGCATGATAACACCCACATGCTACCAGCCATTAGCCATACTGGCTAAAGGATTTGGGGAACTATCTTCTGAAAAAGTAACATTTCTGAACTCTGGTCACAAGTGCATAGCAAGAAACAGTCATATTACCAGCTGGGGAAATCACATTTAGGGAGAAAAGAGTTCAGGAATAGAAATGTTCAAGAAGAAGCCAAAATGATTTGGTTCTTTAAAGACTTAAGCATGTGAAGATATAACTATTCCTAAGCATAGCAGCAACAGATGCAACAATAAAAAGCATCACAGCTGTCATTTGTGGAAATAGCTGCCATTACTTCTTAGCACAGATATGATGCTTGCCAATGACTGTTTGGAATTTACTCAACATTAGGGTAGCAAATTAGACCTGTAGTTTAGTATATTGTTTTTTTGGAAACTCATAGAAGTTATAACTGTGATCATGAAGAAAACATTTGCTTTTCGAAAAGAACTGAGGATGTTGCTTTGTGCCAGTTGAGGCTATTTGTCCATGAATTTGAGGTAAAGTTCTCCAGGACTTCAGACAGAGGTCTTTCGTACTAAGTGTTGCCTTATTTTTCTGACTGCAGATACCAAGACTTGAACCTGGAAGCACCTGGAAAAGCTACATTACAAAAGCTTGCAAAATCCCCTAGTATGGCCAGCACCCATGCTGAGTATGTACTTGGTGGTTGTAATAATATTTTTATACTCTAGGGTCTGGAAATAATTTTCAGTGCTGACTGGGAATTGTAGGAGCTGTGTAGGCCCCAAAACAGACATGATCCAGGATGTATAAAATACAGCTAACCAGATAATATGATATCCTAGAAACGTTGAGGAGAGTGTCAAACGTTCTTAATAATTGCAGCATTTGCCACCTGGGGCTTGCATTTTGCCCCACACATGACAAGGAGGTGGCTTTCCTATGCTATCAGCTGCTGCAAAGTCTTGGGGAACTTGTGGCCAGTCCATGGAAACATTTTTTACTCCCCCCCCCCTTTACGCTGCAGCACTGCTTCCAGGGATGGTGTGACAAGAAGGCTCACAAGTTGTGATGCCACTGTCTGCCTTGCTTCAAATGATCCAGAGATGTCCAGGGACTTGGACCCACCATCTCTAGTCTCCTATCATCACTTCTAGCTTTTCGGTGTGCCAGTGTTGCATAAGTACAATGTGGAAACACTTCCACACAGAACTTGCAGGCTCTATTGTCAGCAATGAGAGGAGAATGATGGTGCGTACTCAAGGTTTAAATATATTTTCCCCCACAAAAGTTGAATTTTTTCCTCCACTGGAGACACGGGAAAACGTGTTTAATCAGTACCCCAGGACTCACAAACCCCTTGAGTGGGTTTCTTTACTTCAGTCACAGTCATATGGAAATGGGAACAACCTAATTGTTTCCTACTATGGAAAATAAAGTGCGCTGCCATTTGCTTAGAGGATGCTGGTGAAATCCAGCCTTATACAGTACAGTAATACCTCGGATAACGCTAAGACTTGGTTCCACAAGTCTTGGTGTTATCCGATTTTTAGTGTTATCCGATGCATGTTAAAATCCTATGGGATGGATCGGATAACGTTAAAGCTCCATAGAGATACATTGTAACCGCACAGGCTTTAGCGGTTATTATCCGATCCATCCCATAGGACCTTAACGTTATTTGATCCAATTCTCCTCCCCAGATTACTTAACGTTATGCGATTTTAGCGTTATCCGAGGTAAATGTTATCTGACGTATTACTGTACTTATAGAATTCAGAACCTTTATTTCCTTTAGAAAACTGGTGGTTCTGAGAAAGAAATAAGCACAGCTACAGACACCCAGTGCAATAGATGGTTTCTGCCAAAGGAATGTTCAGTCACAGTTGCACACACATACTCATGGATTTTTTGCTGTGGAGAAGAATTTCTCCTCACATATATAGATACTTACTGGAACATATGTGAACTGTCATGGAATGAAATCCATTAAAGGCAGAGATAATTTAGCTGCACTCTTCTACTGGTAAAATATTATCCCCTCCCCCAACCACCCCCACCCCCGCAGGACAATAAAGGGTAGCTATGCATAAACACATGTTCATCAATCTATCAGAATCTAGTGTGAATGGCCAATAGAATATTGGGTGCTTCTTGGTTTCCTTGACCTTCAGACCTAAAAACAAGGTCGGACCCTTTCCTATTAGACAAGAATATGAGATGCTCTGTGCACACACACATATTCAAGCCGTCACCCCAGGGCAAGGGCAGAGACCTCTGCAATAGACAGACTTCCCCTGTATAAATGTGTTTTCCCATCATAATAACAGGCATCTCATTAGTGGGCACATAATTGGCAGTTGGATGTGATACAGCAAGTCACAATACTGCCTTTATACTTCATAGGTATGGAAACTAGTTTATCATAATTACACTAGGTCAAGTGGCTTGGCTAGAGTGACTTAGAATGAGGCAGGAAAAGAAATCTCTCTAAGAAATTAATCTCGGGTCCAAGACATTTTACTAAAGATCTGACCTAATTATTAGCTAAGAAAAGGAAATGCACCTTCAGGGATCCTCCTTAATCGGATGTCTTATGCTTATATTAGCAATCATAACCTTCTTGAATAATTATATACTGAGCAAAAATTGGCAAAAAGCAAATTAACATATTTTGAGAACCTGCATATCACTGAGCAAACATTTTAAGATATCTAGGTTATGACTAGATAGAGCATGATTGCTATTATTTCCTTCCCATTGTGTCAAATTCTGTTATTGGAACTGCATCCTATTAAATGCTGTTGTTTTGAATTTTGGATCATGTACTAATGGGAGCTTTCCTCTCAGAGATTTTGGTGAAGTAGTGGGGGCAGATGTGGGCCAATGTGATGGGCCAAGGGTACAAATTTTCACCTTCAGCATAAACCAAAGGCTACACCAGGCCCAGATATAGTAAAATAATATATATATATATATTAAAAATGCCTCCAATTCATTTCAAAAAGTCCAAAAATGGAAGCTAACAGACATCTACTCTTCATAGGCTTCATGTCCACATTTAGCCTATGAGCTGCACTTTACCCATTTCTGGTACTGGAGGAAATGGATCATGCAGTTTCTCTGCACCCTGTGGTCCAGATTCTCACCAAGGTGCTCACCCCTCAGAATTATGTTTCAAATGAAAGTAATTCACATTAAATGCATAAAAGTGTTCAAGATATCTTTTACTTTGGTCCACAAGCAGAAATGTATCATGAACTTCAGGCCTATTTTAAACAAAGTGGTATTTAACATTTTTTAAACACTCCCCTGTGTGTTTCAGTGGCTAAGTAGGGGTGCTGGCCCAGGACTCTTGAGTCATAGTCCATTACTTGATCCAGTACACCACACTGAGTATATCCATCTTCCATAAAATTTAAATACTATATAATCTTCTTTAAGCCTTTTAAATGAGGCAGCAGAAAACCAGCACCAGTCCTTCCAAAGTCAATAAAATGAGTATCCAGCATGTTGGGGGCAAAAAATACTAATGACCTTGTGAACCACCCAGAGAGTGCGCTAAGCATATAAGTGTAATTGCTATTGCTATGTCTCTGTGTGAAAAAGAGACAATATGAACTGCAGTTTTCAAATCCAGGTAGCATCATGTCCGTAGTATGCAAATTTCTTGCTTATGCAAATTTTGTGGTGGACTAGCAAGCTCTCCTACTAATTGCCTATTCCAAATCATTCTTCAAAGTTTTGAATTGCTTAATAAACAGCACATAGAAACTGGACTTTTATTCTACTCAGCTGATGTGATGCAGGAGTGCACAACTTGTGGTTCATTGGCAACTTTTGTCCTTCCTACCTGTTTTGTCTACTCTCCAAGAACACTATATTTTTACTATGTGTTCCACACCACCACACATTAAATAGTGTAAAATGAGTGAACTTTACTTTATCAAGGGCAGAGCTTACAAACATTAGGGTTCCTTTTCCCAATTGTTTTTATTTATGCTACTATATAATAGTAGTAGCATAGTGGAATTGAATAGTATCTCTCCAAAATGCTTTTCATTTAAGAAAGAAGTGGATTCCTAGCAAAGTAAACAGAAAAGAAATCCTAGAGAAAAATGCAGGGCTTCATTTGCTTGGCATAGACACAATAGTGCACATTTACAGTTCAGAGATAAGTAGGTCACTCTACAACATGGGTGGGCATCTCCAGTGGGGTTTGGGACCAAACGTTTATTCTCACCACCCTTTGTATACTGCAATAGTGAGGGCCAGGGTAGGTGGGTGGATGCAAACAATACAACCAGAAGTGACCTCATCCTCTTACTTTTTTGACTGAATGTTCTCTCAACTCAGCATTTGTTCAACTTCTCTTGTACCAATAATACTGGTACTGCTACCCTGTATCCACACAACGAGGAGGTGAAACTTGTGTCAAGAAAGTCAAAACAGGACATAAACTTGTCTTGTGGATGAGTAAAACAAGAAGTGAAGGAAGAAAAGTAAACTAAGTGCATACACAGAGAAAAAGGAAGATATGCAAAAAAAAAAAAAAAGAGGAAAATTTATGTTGGGAGTGAGAAGTTAGGGAGCAATTCTAGATGTGTGTAGTCAAAGGGTACTAGGGAAATCAATACCCTCCCAATGTGTGAATATGCAAATATCAGGATGATCTATTCAAATCTATGACCAAAAAGTCACATGGAAAAACTGAGTCAAATCCCAGAACAACTGGAGACAAAATCAATGATTGGGTAGACTCATAATTGCATTATGATTACATTAGTCATCTTTTGGGAGAAGATATAGGCACTAACATTATTTATTTTATATTTCAATTTACATGCCGCCCTACTCGGTGCAACCGACTCAGGGCGGCTCACAAAACCCACACATATAACATCTCATAAACATCAACAGTATAATCAACAATATGTTATGCAATCCCAATATATCACAATATGTTTGAGATTAAATACAATAGAAAATACAGTATAATACAATGCAATGAAACAGCAAAATAATGACAGATACATCAACATTGTCAGTGAACAGTATATCATAAAAATAAAAAAATAAAAAAAACAATTACAGTCACTTCCCTCCAAGCAGACAATTTCATTTACTTCCCTCCTAATGGCCAGTTACAGTTACAAACAGCAATGCATTAATATCATCAGTACATATATCGTAAAACACTTACAATACAAAACAGTCACTTCCCTCCGAGCAGACCATTATAATCACCTCCCTTCAAACGGATAGTTATGGTAACTTCCCCTCCGAACAGGCATTGAGGGGAGATACTTCCCCAGCCCCGGGAGGGTGGGGCTCAAGTCCAGCTAACAGGCGGCATTCTGCTGCCGAGTAAAGTCTGTGCTTTTTGCCCCGACCCCAGGAGGTTCCCTGGTGTCCCGAGACTCGGTGTGTCAAGGCTAGCTGAGCGGCAGTATTGCTGGGCAGTATCCCAGCACTGACCGCAGCTTTTGCTCGGTCCCAGGAGGGCTAAGCTCGAGGACAGCTGAACGGCAGAGTTGTTATTATTCCTCTGGGGCCGGATAGTTTGAAGGACGTCCAGTAAAAGCAGCGGCGGTGGCAGGGATCTTATAGCCGCCCGCCACGCTCAGGTGTTGCTTCTCCAGGCCGGATGGTTCAAAGGGCATCTGGTCATTACATTAGCTCTAGATCTTAGTCCAAATACCTGTTCAAAAACCTCAGGGTAACATTCACCCCTTCATTGATTCTCAGTTTAACTTACCTTAGTGACCCATGTGGAAAATAAAATAGAATAACAACACCAAGTATGCTAGCCTGAAATTCTTGCAAGAAAATCCAAGACACAATGCCCAGGTCTATTATTTAACACCCACCATCATAAATCACATGGCATAAACTGTTGCAACAAATCATCACTAATTGAGAAGTCAGTGCTTGTATTTTTCATAGTGCATCAAATCATGCAATTGGTGTGTGACTGGAAATATAAGCCTGGATTTCTTGGGAGATGATACCCCAGTTTCTCAGCACACACAGAAGGAAACATTGCGGGGATGGTGCCTCTGGATTAGTTTAGCTGTGCCACCACAAGCCTTCCCTTTTAATAGCTGCATCTGCAAGAGTCCACTGCATTTAAATTAAGAAGATTAATAATATCTGCATGCCTTCAAGTCAATTCTGATGTATGGCAATGCTTTCCAGGGTTTTCTAGGTAGAGAATAAACAAAAGTGGTTTGCCATTCCCTTCTCCTTGGGGCATTCTGGGAGTATGCAGCTTTCCCTTAGTTCTATAGGTTGGCTTTCCCCAGGAGGAACAGTAGGGAATCAGACACTCAACATCTGATATTTAAATCTCTGAGCTATTCAGCTAATCTAAAATAACACAGAATATGAGCAAACTCATAATTGTTCTTCAAGATGGGCAAGAGAGGGAATTGTGAATAATGTTTTCAAAGCATTTTCAGCTCCTTAATAGGCTGGAGAAATAATAGTTTATGGGGTGGTGACGGCCCTGTTCTATTTTTCTTTGTGATTGACTCATTCTTCTCTCCCTCTCCCTTTTTTCTTGGGCTGTTAGCAGCTGAAAGGACAATGCTATATCTAATTTTAGATACAATGCTGTGTCTAATTTTAGGCTGTTCAGCATTGTTTCCTAGCTCCATCAGGCACCTTTACCTTTCTTCAGAGCGGGCAAGATACAAAAATACTCCATTAGTTACTGTTGTACAGAACAGATACCTCTGTACTATCTTAGCTGAGGATCAGAAGGTTGGCTTTGCATGGCGATGCTTCCAGGTCAGATCTCGGGTAATATCAGGTAGTGAGTCTGAGACCTGGAGAACTACTGCCTGTTAGTACAGTCACTACTAAAATAGACTATTGAACTAATTCAGGGAGAAGGGGGAGTTTTCATTCTGTCACTATTTTAGATTAAATTTCCTACAGTTTCTTACTATCAGCTACACTGTCTGAGACTTCTGGGAGCTGGTGTCCATAATACCTTGGAGGGCCAAAGCATCACCACCGACCCCAAGCTAACTAGACCAATAGTCTGTCTTGGTCTAAAGCAAAGTCTTCTATTCCTAATCCACACAGCAGCTTTCCTGGGATCCAAATGGCAGTGACCTTGGAAGGAGATTTGTTTATTGATCTACTTCTTTTGATGGTATTTCAACTGCTCTTCTCCAAGGCAGGACCTGAAATGCTTTTCAACACATAACCTCAAGAATGGCATATTGACTAAGGATATTGGGGTTTGTAGTCCAAAACACAATCCTTCCAAGCTCTGAAAGTAAAAGATGAAAAGGATATGAAATTTGAGTTTTCCACTGTTTGGGAAAGTGATCATCCTAACAGAACTGAGGTATGTTGTTGGGGAAGTGATTTTTTCCCCCTTGTCTTCTTTGATTTTCATCCTCCTTACAGAATGTCAGGGTGCTCTTGGTTGGTTTTTAAGAGAGAGATCAAAGTCAGCTTTTCAGGTCTTGCTGTTCTCGTTCTCACTGTGTTCTGTTTTCACAATGCTGAACAGAGCTCAATTTACCAAGCAAGTGACAAGAGTTCCCATTTGTCATTACTTTATTGTTTGCTGACCCCATGGGAAGTACACTCTAAAACAACAATGTGGAAAAAATGTTCTTTTGGTAAGATTTGGAATGCTATGCTTGCTTTCATAAACAGATGTTCCCATGTACACACGAAAACAAAAACATGCAGAACTAGCCTTATGTTAAATCAAGCATTCATTTCTTGTTTTAAATCAGGAATTTGTAATGTTTTCCTGCCATGGGCCAGCCCTGCCCCTGATACAAAGCTACACGGACCAGAGACATGGTTCCCCCCACCGCTTCTGGTGCTTCTGGTTTCTGCAGTGGAAGTGGCTTGGCATTTTCATGGCTGCTTTTGCAGCCTCTGCTGCTTCCCATGGCAGCGGGAGAGTGTGCAGAGCATTTCTGCTCCATTTTTGCAATTTTTCACCAACCCAGAAGTGCCGAAAATGCAGCAAAATTGTGGCAAAAATTTAAAAATGCAGCAAAAATGCTCCACACACCCTTCCTCCACCATAGGTAGCAGCAGAGGCTGCAAAAATAGCTGAAAAAACACAGCACTGCTGCTGCTGTGGAAACCAAAAGTGTCAAAATGCAGCAAAAATGCAGCAAAAGATTACAAAAATGGAGTAAATTATGCTCCACATGCTCTCCCACTGCCATGGGAAGAGGTGGAGGCTGCAAAAGCAAAAGAAAAAATGCTTTCTCAGCACCTTTGAGATTGGAAGGGAGACATTTAGAGCTAATCTGAATAATCTATTGTTGCTGATGGCTCTGGGAAGCTGTATTGTTGTGCTTGCTTGTCTGTCATTTTCCCTTCTCCCTTTGACCCCTGAATTTTGTGTCTAAAAACCATGACTGTAAATTTCACTCCTTGTCTGAAGAAGTGGACTTGATCCACGAAAGCTAACAAAAATATAGCAGTTAGTCTTTAAAGTGCTACAGTGTTTTTTGTTTTGTTTTGTTTATTTTGTTTTGCTTTCGGATATGTCAAGAAAAAATGGCATGACACTGCCATTGCAGAAACCAGAAGTGCCAAAATGCAGCGTTTTCAGCACTTCCAGAGGCAGTGGAGAGCTTCCGGTGGTGGTGAGGTTTCCACCGTGGGCTGGATTAATTGGTGCTGTGGGCCATAGTTTGTGAATGCCTGTTTTAAATGGTCATAGCCTTTTTGGAGACCATTCAACATCAGAAGGCAGTGGATTCAGACTGGTGGGTTGTTGGTTTTTTTACATATAATGAAATCATTGCCACATTGGCTACAGACCCAGTACTGTGATCCATGCACTAGCCAATCACGGCATGAACAACTGCCCCAGTATAAAGCAATAAAGTCAGATGGTAATCAATGGACCAGATAGACCAGATAGACAGAGTGCCAGAAGAATTATGGACAGAGATGCGGGACATCATGCAGGAGGCAGCAAAGAAAACCATACCAAAAGAAAAGAAGCGTAAGAAAGCTAAGTGGTTGTCCGATGAGGCTCTTAAAATAGCAGAAGAAAGAAGGAATGCAAAAGGCAAAGGAGAAAGGGGAAAATACAATCACTTGAATACAGAATTTCAAAGAAAACCAAGGAGAGATAAGGAAACCTACCTGAATGAACAGTGCAAAGAAATAGAGCAAAACAATATCAGGGGTAGGACTAGAGATCTTAAAAAAAATGGGGAAATCAAGAGAACCTTTAAAGCAAAAATGACCATGATAAAGGACAAAGATGGCAAGGAGTTAGCAGATGCAGAAGAGATTACGAAAAGATGGAAAGAGTACACAGAGGAATGCTACAAAAAGGACCTCAACACCCCTGATAATCACAATGATGAGAACATTGAACATGAGCCAGACATCCTAGAGAGTGAAGTCAAAAAGGCCCTAAAAAGCACTGCAAACAACAAAGCCAGCGGAGATGATGGTATCCGGGTTGAACTTTTCAAAGCCCTAAAAGATGATGGAATCAAATTATTACATTCTATATGCCAGCCGATTTGGAAAACACAACAATGGCCACAGGATTGGAAAAGATCAGTATACGTTCCACTCCCCAAAAAGGGTAATGCCAAAGAATGTTCAAATTATTGAACAATTGCGCTCATCCCACATGCTAGCAACATGATGCTCAATATAATACAGGATAGACTGCAACAGCATGTGGAGAGAGAATTACCAGAAGTGCAGGTGGGGTTCAGAAGAGGCAGGGGGACTAGAGATCACATCGCCAACATAAGATGGATCATGGAAGAAACAAAGGAATATCAGAAACAAGTATACAGTAATACCCCGGATAACGTGAGTACCGTATAGCGTGAAAACCGCATAACGTTACAAGATTTTCGGAAAAATCTTGTAACGAATAACGCGATTTTTAACGTTATCCGATACAGTCGTTCTTAGCAACAGGGTGGCTGGAAAGCTAAACAGGGTTCTCTGTTCAGCTTCCCAGCCACCCTGCAGCTACGGAGGCAGGGATGGGGAGGCTGGAAAGCTGACGGGGGCTCCCCCGTCGGCTTCCCCAGCCACCCCACAGCTGCGGAGGCAAGGGCGGGTGGCTAGGGAAGCTGACAGGGAGTCCCCGTCAGCTTCCCCAGCCACCCTGCAGCTGTAGATCGGATCCTCTGATCTCTCAGGAGCAGGCAGGGGACCCGATCCAAGCTGTTTCTGGGCTTCCCCAATTTTGGGGTCTCTGACCCCCCCCCCCGGGTCCAGGGAGGTGTGGAGACCCGATCCAAGCTGTTTCTGGGCTTCCCCAACGTCCTCAGCCAGTGCAGCAAGCCAGAATGTCGGGATTCGAACTCTGACATTCTGGCTTGCTGCACTGGCTGAGGATGTCAGGAAAGCCCAGAAACAGCTTGGATTGGGTCTCCACACCTCCCTGGACCCAGCAGGGGGGGGGGTCAGGGACCCCAAAATTGGTAAAAAAATGGACTTTTTAAAACCAATTTTGGGGTCTCTGACAACCCCCCCCCCCGGGTCCAGGGAGGCGGGGAGACCCGATCCAAGCTGTTTCCAAAGTTCCCCCACCTCCCTGGACGCTGCAGCAAGCCAAAATGTCAGGATTCAAATCCCAACGTTCTGGCTTGCTGCAGCCTCCAGGGAAACAGGGCTTTTTTTAACATTGTGTGATCAATGTATTGCACAACGTTAAAAACCGGATAACGATGGGACTTGTGGAACCAAGTCATAACGTTATCCGGGGTACTAATGTACTTCTGTGTCATTGATTAAACTAAGGCCTTTGACTGCGTGGAACACAACAACATGTGGAAAGTAATTAAAGATATGGAAATACCAGAACACCTTATATGCCTCATGAGAAATCTGTACATGAATCAAGAAGCAACAGTTAGGACAGAATATGGAATGACGGAGTGGTTTGGAATAGGAAAAGGAGTAAGACAAGGTTGCATTTTGTCACCCTGCTTATTCAACTTATACACGGAACACATAATGCGCAATGCAGGGATGGAGGAATCACAATTTGAGATCAAAATTGCTGGGAGAAACATCAACAATTTGAGATATGCAGATGATACCACCCTAATGGCAGAAAGTGAGGAGGACCTAAAGAAGCTCCTGATTAGGTTGAAAGAAGAGAGTGAAAAAGCTGGCTTGAGACTCAATATCAAGAATACCAAGATCATGGCCACAGGCCCTATCAGTCCCTGGAAAATAGATGGGGAGGAAGTAGAAGCAGTGACAGATTTTACTTTCTTAGGATCAAAGGTGACTGCAGATGGTGTGTCAGGAAATAGACCTATTTCCTAATGTCTCCCAAGGCTTGAAATTGCTATTTTTCAGCTAGGCCTCATAGAAATGTATGCCTTACAAAACTGCCACGATGACTTGTTGACATTACAGTGTTCCTGTGCTGTTATCTTTCTAGCCGGCCTAGTTAGCAGAGCCTAGCCATGTTTTGACTAGTCCCAGAAAACTCTGCGTGCACGTGTGTAAACAACTATTATTTTGAGAAAGTTATTCTCTGTTGCTCCTTGTTACGTGATTGGCTAAAGCTATCCCACTTGATGGCAGATTCTCCATTTTGCAGAGAAGTGAGGGTTAGTACATGTCTGGATTGCAATGGCTTAAGACCTGTTTTGATTTAAGGGTTCATCTCTGCTTCTCCATGGGTTAAGACCCCTGACTGTCTGCTGGCATGATTTTACTATGATTACCTAAAAGATCTTGGACTGTTTACTGGACTGATCTTATGGATATGACCTTTTGATTTCTGTTTTTCCATGAACATTCCTACATGAACCTGATGCAATAAAACAGCTGTTTCTCTTTGAAGATTGTTGTTTTCCTTATCACACACACACGAAGCAACTTATGCTACGTTACCAGAAGCCTCCTTTGTTTTGCTCTATGTTTAAAGGCCTTACTGCCTGAGCATAGTAAGAGTTCCTTTTAATCTCCTCGGTTCTCCCAGAAGTGGTGAAACAAGGGTTAAGTTCCAGTGCAGAGCAAGAGGCTCAGGAACGGTAAGGAGGTGCCCTTGTGAATTGGAACAACCGGGTGCATGACATGGTGATTGCAGCCATGAAATAAAAAGGTGACTGATTCTTGGGAGGCAAGCAATGAGAAAACTGGGGAGCATAGTGAAAAGTAAAGACATCACATTGCAAACAAAGATTCGCATAGTCAAAGCAATGGTATTCCCTGTGGCAATGTATGGTTGTGAGAGCTGGACCATTAGGAAAGCTGAGTGCAGAAGAATAGATGCCTTTGAGATGTGGTGTTGGAGGAGAATTTTGAGAGTCCCCTGGACAGCAAGGAGAACAAATAGGTCAATTTTAGAAGAAATCAACTCTGACTGCTCCCTAGAAGGTCAAATAGTAAAGATGAAGCTGAAGTACTTTGGACATCAAATGAGAAGCAAGGAGTCGCTTGAGAAAGCCTTGATACTGGGAAGGGTGGAGGACAAAAGAAGAAGGGGGCGGCCCAAAATGAGATGGCTAGATGGTATTGTAGACACAATGGGCACAGAGCTGAGCGAGTTGAGGAGAATGGTGGAGGACAGAAGTGCCTGGCGGACAGTGGTCCATGGGGTCGCAGAGGGTCGGAATCGACTGTGCGACTGAACAACAACAACAAATCAATGGGTATTTGTGTCACAGTTTGGTCCAGGTTGTGATGGGATATTTAACTCCTTTTTCGTGTGATTAGCTTGTGTATATTCCCCAAAAATGCCTGTTTTCAACATTATGGATCAATGTTCAGAGATACTGGGTTGCTGTGTTTTTAAACTGATGTTATGATCTCTCTACAGTATTTCCATTTGGTTCCCATATGTATGATTGCTTTAATCAATCCAAGTTGGCTGGCTGTCCCTTTCCTGAAACTACATCATGATCCTAAGAAATAGGAAGCTTGTCTGCAGAAAGGAAGCAAGAAAAAGTTTTGCATTTCTTTTTAACTGTTGCTAAGGTACCCACGTCTTTAATGTGTTGTGTAAATTAGCAATAACTTTATAAAATGAAATATTTTCTCTCTACCCTTCACAGGTGAGCAGAAAGAAAGCCTCCCAGTTCTCAAGATTGTTACATGACTTAGGCAAATCATGGAGGAGGAGATAGGAGGGTGTGTGTGTTGTTTTTCATTTCATTTTGTTTTCCTTTAATGTTGCCTCAAATCATAGAATCATAGAATTACTGAGTTGGAAGGGACCTATGAAGCCATCAACCACAATCTGCTGGTCAATGCAGGAATCCAAATCAAAACAATCTTACAGATGGTTGTCCAATTTTCTCTTGAATGCCACCAGTGTTGGAGCACTCACCACCTCCTGAAGTAATTGGTTTTATTTCTGTACTGTTCTAACAGTTAATAAGTTTTTCTTGATATTCAGTCTATATCTGACTGCATGTAATTTGAGGCCTTTATTACATATTCTGTACTCTGGGATGAACTAGAACAGATGTTGTCCCTCCTATGTTTACCTTTCAAGTATTTGAAAACTGCTATCACAGGGGTTCCCAACCTATGGCATGTGGGCTGGCCTCAGCCCCTGACAAAATCCCATCTGTCCCATTGTCACCTCCGCCACACCTGGAAGAGGACACAGGTGCATTTACATCAGCCATAAAACACGCATGCACGCACATGCAAGTTCTGTCCCAAACAGACCTGGTGCATAATCTGGGAGTCCTCCTGGACTCACGACTACTGCTCAAAGAGCAGATAGCAGTTGTGGCCAGGAGGGCCTTTGCCCAACTTTGTGTTATTTGCCAGTTACGGCTGTTCCTAGACCGGGACTCCTTGCTCACGGTCACACATGCCTTGGTCACCTCCAGACTTGATTATTGTAATGCACTCAACATGGGGCTGCCCTTGGTGACCATTCGGAGGCTACAACTGGTACAGAATGCGGCTGCACAGGTAGTGATGGGAGGCAGGGATTATGTCCATGCCTCACCACTGCTTAGGGAGCTGCACTGGCTCCCAGTTTGCCTCCAGGTACAATTCAAGGTGCCGGTTATTACTTTAAAGTCCTACATGGTAGTGGACCAGGATACTTAAGAGACTGCATCGTCCCAAGGACATCTGTCCATCCCACCAGAGTGGACCGGAGAGGCTCTCTGGTTGTGCCATCAGCCAGAGAGGCGCACCTCTCTGGCACTAGAAGGAGTGTCCGCTCCGGCCCTATGGAACCTCCTCTCAATAGATTAACGCATGCAGACAGAGCTGCTGTCCTTTAGGAAAGGAGTGAAAACCTGGTTGGCAGGTCAGGTCTGGGGGATGGATGGAACAATATCCCCAGCCAGTTGGATGATTTGATCCCCAGTGCCTCTTAGCTGCAACTCCTAGTTTTAATCTTTTAACCTTCTTTTTAATCTTTTAATTAGTTTTGAATTGTTTGATAGTTATTAATGATGTGTTGTAAATCGCCCTGAGTCACTTCAGGGAAGGGGGTGATAAACAAGCATGAATAATAAATAAATAAATAAATAAATAAATAAATAAATAAATAAATAAATAAATAAATAAATAAATAAATAAATAAATGTGTCCATGACTGTTATAAACACGGAAGTGGGTGCATTTATGACAGCCATAAATGCGCCCGCTTCTGCTTCCTGGGCAGTGGTCTGGCCCACTCAGCTTGGTCAGCTTGGTCAGGCCCCCGACATAAAAAGATTGGCCACCTCTGTGCTATCATATCCCCCCTCAGCATCCTTTACTCAGTGCTAAACATGCCCAGTTCATTCAATCTTTTTTCATAGGGTTTGGTTTCCAGTCCTCTGATCATTCTTGTTGCTCTCCTCTAAACCTGTTCGAGTTTTTTTTTAGCATCCATCTTAAAGTGCAGTGTCTGGAATTGTGGGCCCCACATTGGGAACTATTGCTTTAGATAGTCCTACAATGAGCTTAGAAGCTATGCTCTATGGTTAAAATGCAACAGTGTGTAAATGTGCAAATTCTTTGTGACTATTTAGTATGAAAATCCCTTGTGGAAGTATGGTTTTTGTACACCATTTAGTGAATGAGTTTTCCAGCTGAAACGAATGCCGTGACTCCATGACGGTATAGCCTGCTCTATAATTTACACTAAACAAACCTTCCCTCTCTCTCCTTGCTCAATTAAAATAATATGTTCTGCAAAAGAAACTCCAGATGAGAATACCATAAGCAAAAGGCAGTGAAACAAAGAAGAAAAAGAGAAGACATTTTTATGTGACAGTAGCTGGAATATAATTGCATCTAGGTTTACAATGCTATAAATGGCTTCCAGTAGCTGGTAGATGCCCAAGTCGTAGGCATTAAAAACAGGAAAGCTTACTATACCCTTAAACTCAGTCATAGAGCCTAGTACCAAAGTAATATTACTTTAAACATTTCTTAATGCATTTTTAGACAGTTATGGAAAATTATTGTATGGTAGGTAAATGATAGGTGAATTCAACCACACTACCAGAGATGCGGGACATCATGCAGGAGGCAGCAAGGAAAACCATACCAAAAGAAAAGAAGCGTAAGAAAGCTAAGTGGTTGTCCAATGAGGCTCTTAAAATAGCAGAGGACAGAAGGAATGCAAAATGCATTGGATAAAGGAAAAAATACAGTCACTTGAATACAGAATTTCAAAGAAAACCAAGGAGAGATAAGGAAACCTACCTGAACGAACAGTGCAAAGCAATAGAGGAAAACAATATCAGGGGTAGGACTAGAGATCTTTTCAAAAAAAATGGGGAACTCAAGGGAACATTTAAAGCAATAATGACCATGATAAAGGACAAAGATGGCAAGGAGTTAGCAGATGCAGAAGAGATTACGAAAAGATGGAAAGAGTACACAGAGGAACTCTACAAAAAGGACCTCAACACCCCTGATAATCACAATGATGAGAACATTGAACATGAGCCAGACATTCTAGAGAGTGAAGTCAGAAAGGCCCTAAGAAACACTGCAAACAACAAAGCCAGTGGAGATGATGGTATCCAGGTTGAACTTTTCAAAGCCCTACAAGATGATGGAATCAAATTATTGCATTCTATATGGCAGCAGATTTGGAAAACACAACAATGGCCAAAGGGTTGGAAAAGATCAGTATACGTTCCACTCCCTAAAAAGGGTAATGGCAAAGAATGTTCAAATTATTGAACAATTGCGCTCATCCCTCACACTAGCAAGGTGATGCTCAAGATAATACAGGATAGACTGCAACAGTATGTGGAGAGAGAATTACCAGAAGTGCAGGCGGGGTTCAGAAGAGGCAGGGGGACTAGAGACCACATCGCCAACATAAGATGAATCATGGAAAAAACAAAGGAATATCAGAAACAAGTCTACTTCTGTTTCATTGATTACACGAAGGCTTTTGACTGTGTCGACCACAACAAAATGTGGCAAGTAATTAAAGAGATGGGAATTCCGGGACACCTAATAGGCCTCATGAGAAATTTGTACATGAATCAAGAGGCAACAGTTAGGCCAGAAAATGGAATGACGGAGTGGTTTGGAATAGGAAAAGGAGTAAGACAAGGCTGCATTTTGTCACCCTGCTTATTCAACTTATACACAGAACACATAATGCGTAATGCAGGAATGGAGGAATCACAATTTGGGATCAAAATTGCTGGGAGAAACATCAACAATTTGAGATATGCAGATGATACCACCCTAATGGCAGAAAGTGAGGACGACCTAAAAAAGCTTCTGATTAGGTTGAAAGAAGAGAGTGAAAAAGCTGGCTTGAGACTCAATATCAAGAAAACCAAGATCATGGCAACAGGCCCTATCAGTCCCTGGAAAATAGATGGGGAAGAAGTAGAGGCAGTGACAGATTTTACTTTCCTAGGATCAAAGCTGACTGCGGATGGTGATTGCAGCCATGAAATAAAAAGGCGACTGATTCTTGGGAGGCAAGCGATGAGAAACCTGGGGAGCATAGTGAAAAGTAGAGACATCACATTGCAAACAAAGATTTGCATAGTCAGGGCAATGGTATTCCCTGTGGCAATGTATGGTTGTGAGAGCTGGACCATTAGGAAAGCTAAGCGCAGAAAAGTAGACGCCTTTGGGATGTGGTGTTGGAGAAGGGTTTTGAGAGTCCCCTGGACAGCGAGGAGAACAAATAAGTCAATCTTAGAAGAAATCAACCCTGACTGCTCCTTAGAAGGTCAAATAATAAAGATGAAGCTAAAGTACTTTGGACATCAAATGAGAAGAGAGGATTCACTTGAGAAAGCCTTGATGCTTGGAAGGGTTGAGGGCAAAAGAAGAAGGGGACGGCCCAAGATGAGATGGCTAGATGGTATTGTAGAGATAATGGGCACAGAGCTGAGCGAGTTGAGGGGGATGGTGGAGGACAGGAGTGCCTGGAGGACAGTGGTCCATGGGGTCGCAGAGGGTCAGAATCGACAAACAAACCATCAGTAGAAGGCCAATATGGCTGTCTCTATCAGCGATTTTTGAATACTGTTCGATAAAACCTTTGCTATCCTTTTGGAAAACTAGCCGGGGTTCTTCTGGTAAGGTCAATGGTGGCAGATATAAAAAACCATCAAATTCAAAATCTGGGAAAATAATTCTGGAAATACAATTCCTAGAACACGCTAGTTAGAATTAATAGGCACCCTAGAAGTCTTAGAACCCCCTAGTTAGAATTGATTAGCATCAGGGGACTCCTGATAATTTTATTTCTCTGCTTGTGGTGCTGTGTGCTGAAAAGTTCTACTGAATGTCCTTGCTGCGTATTAACCATGTATACAGTAAAGTTTAATTGTTAGTTCCAACCACAACAGGCTCACTGGATGAACAAGAACTAGGTTGCCTCCAGTTTGGACTAAGAATTGGGTGAAGCTATTAATTCTATGAAAGGATAGTTAAAATAGATTCAACTCCAGGTTTGATGCACTGAAACAATACGACAACATTATACTTTCTATATTTATTTATATAGATTTCCATCTTTCCTTCCAAGGAGCTCAATGTATCTTATGCTATTCTTTTTCTCTTCATTGTTTTTTATCATTACAACTGTCTTGGAAGGTAGTTTCATAGGTGAGTGCACACTCATAACTGTACCATCCAAATCTTAATCTGGTATAATGAAAATCATATCACAAACTTGTTGTTGGGTCATCACACTGATCAAATGTGCACATGGCAAGGGACTTGTAAATCACTAGTATTTTAAAATGGATGCTACTGATCTTTCAACAAGCAGTTACTACTTCACATACAAATACCTGTTCTGAATCCTCTTGTTGGTGAGATCACAACTTTGTATGTGCCCATCTAGGTTGCTCCATAGCCATGGAGAGGGGAAAAAACAGGGAAAATTCCCACCCTCCCCGACACACACACACACACTTTGTGGATCCAGTGCTATGGAGGGGGCAAGAATTACACTTACTCTTTCTCTCTGCAAAGAAGCAGGGAAAGTGTTAAATGAAAACATCCAATATGCTGATGGAGTTCCTTAGCCCCATCAACATTTTTCTCATGGAAGCATCCTTTAAAGGCTTATTCTTCTCTTAAATGGTGTCCCAAGTGCCCAAAGCACTTGGACACCTAATTTTTGATCAAAGTGATTGGGCTTCTAAAAGAATTGCTCAGGGTGAGTTTCGGGTGCTCCAGCATCTTTGAAAAGCAAATGTATTAAGCTCTCGTCCGGACACACTCTTCATTTTGCCCCACTTTGTCTCAGTTTTCTATGCATCTGCACAGAACTTTGGACACACTGTGATTATTCTGTTCTACTTTATATAGACTATCATATAATGGAGATAATTCTTACATGCCTAATCTACCTAATAATTTGCCCAATATTCATATTTTTGCCACCATGTTCCTCAAGCAGCATGTTTGTGTATGTTTTTACCACCTTTTGAAATCTGTGTGTGCATTTTTCTAAAGGAGAAATATACTTTAAAATTCAGAAGAAAACCATGATTTTACTCTTATTCATTAAATGCACATGAAAACATGGATCAAATAAAATTCTCACCCATCTCTGATCTGACCCAGTGGTCCTTTAAAGATCAGTGTGTCCTAAAGATTGCATTTATTATTATTATTATTATTATTATTATTATTATTATTATTATTATTATTATTATTATTATTATTATTATTATTATTATTATTATTATTATTATTATTATTTCGATTTATATTTCATGATGCTCATTCATAGAGGGTGAAGGGATGGAGGGATAATTTATGTAGTATATTTGGTTGCAGACCCAACCAATTTATGAAAACAATGCTTAGATTATTCAGTGAGGAGTTAATTGGTGGTTCACTGTATAGGTACAGAAAATCCTCCTCCATCAAAAAAAAATATATATCCATAAATAGTTGGCTTCTAGAAGTGTCTTGAGATTGTAGCGCATATGTTACTGATGCTATGGCTCAACTCTTTCCTGTCTTAAATAATAAATTTGGTCAAGCTAGCTGTATTGGAAAGTATTTGATTTTACTATATCCTTTTAATCTGTTTTTGTCAGGTGTGATTTCACATTCTGTCCTAGAAACTGGTCTTCCTTTCCTTTTGTCAAAGCAGGTAGCTATCTGATGTTCTCATACTCCTAATTTAAGTATCATTTTGAAATAATGCTAGCATACAGTATTTTGTTTTCAGGCTGTGTATAAAACTAGCACAGTGTGTCATTTTATTCCTAAATAATTAAGGAAAATTGTTCCTGTTATTAAACTGAGTCAGTAAGAAAGGATCTCACAGTCTGATCTGCTAGTATTATGGTCACAATGCCCTTTTCTAAAAGAGAAAGAAACAAAGAAATCTGTTCTACTGTATTACAGATATTTTCTTTTGAAAGTTCTAAGACACAGTGACATGTTCTACTCCAAGCAGTTCAGCACACCATGCCTTTGATAAATCCAAACTGTCATATTACCAGCTAGAAGAAAATGGGACAAAGAATAAAGTGTGTCTGTGTCTGTCTGTGTCTGTGTCTGTGTCTGTGTCTGTGTGTGTATGTGTAAGGAAGACTATGGCATCATAGAGTGGCAGTAGTAGGTGTTTCACCTGGATTTCACATGGTTAACCCTCTCAATGCCACAACCAAATATTCTGCTTCATTCTTCCAGTAATGTTATATACACATTGCTAGGTTCTATTTCAGTGTCCTGCATTGACCTGAAACAGGTATCTTTCCTGTAAAGAAATATTTAGGTCAAAATGGAAAAGAAATAGATCACCAGAAATACCTTTTTCTTTTCAGAAATGGGGATGGGAAAACCCAGACATATTTTTAGACTTATTTCCTGGCATTCACTGGTGGTGCCGAGACCCACCTTGCCTATCTGCAATGAAAGGTTTGATAGGAAAGAATGAATTGAGAACATTATAGTCAAAGATGGGAAAATAAAACATAGGGCTTGCCTACACAATGTCACTGGAGCCACCTGAATATGGTCATTATAGGGTGTGTTTAGTTCTTGTAAAACATTTGGTCCAATTCTCCCATTCAAATAACATACACTCCTCAAATGAACCTATTTAACCTATTTCTTTCCTCTCTGAAAAAGAGGTAAGCAGGTAAGAAAGGGAATGGAAGTGAACATTGCAGAAGGGAACATGACTGGTGAGCTAATATAAGAACAGGACCAAAATATTCTGTGCCAGATTTCATTAATATCCAGTGTGGTTTAATGGAAGGAGTGATGGACTAAGACTCAGGAGAAGTGCGTTTGAATCATTGTTTGGCCATTGAAACTATCTGGGGTGATGCTACTGGTTAAACCATGCTTTAAATGTCAGCCATACCTTGAAAACATGTGACAGATTGCTATAAGTCAGATACAACTTGATTCCACATAACACACTCATTTAATATGAGTATTATTACTGAAGTCTGGAGTTGGTATTTTATGTCAGATATTGACCACTAAACTGATGTTACCTCAGCTCTTCACTAGAAATTCCTGTAAGTGTTCAATAAAAATATTTTGAGTTGAGTTCTTAAAGAATACATCATTTATGAATAATTAGGAGCTCTGGTGGCACAGTGGCTAAACTGCTGTACTGCAGCCAAAACATTGTGAGTTCAGTCCTGACGGAAAACAAGTTTGACTCAGCCTTCCATCCTTCTGAGGTTAGTAAAATGAGTACCCACCATGTTGGGGGCAAAATGCAAATTAACTTGTGAACCGCCCAGAGAGTGCATTAAGCACTATGGGGTGAAATTCAAGTGTAATTGCTATTGCTAAGAATGATGTAAATGCAGTGTTGAAACTTTCAGTGGAGTTTGCACTGCTGGGGTGGTAGAACTGGTAAATCCATTCCTTAAACATCTCACTTACTGTGAAATCCCTAAGAGGATCTCTATAAGTTGGTTCCAACTTGGTGGCACATAACACAAAAACATATTTGTTATCCTAAAAGAAAGTTCTATAGCAGAAACTTAAGGTAGAAGGGCTATTTCTACAAAATAAAAAAAAGAAGGTAAGATAGAATTACTCCTGCAACAGCTTATGGAAAAAATGGGCAAACTGCAGATGAACCACTTTTTTATGGCAAGAACAAGCATTCTTGAGGGTACACAAGAGCAAAACCAAATTAGAAGATGGAGGAAGGAGCTCACTAGGCAAGGTACATCATTAAAGGAGGATATAGCTGAAGATCTCAATCTCCCTTATGTCACTTTATTTTGTCTTGGGGAGGGGGGGGATGTGTAGTTTTATTTATTGAGGAGTTGTTCATTCTAAAGCTGCATGAGCTGCTCCAGTAAGTCATTAATACATAGTAAGATATCTCAATTAAATTTGGACCAATTAAGTAATGAAACAGTTAACTGTTCTTCTAATTATGATGTGGAAAGAGTAATTTTTTTAAAAAAAAATAATGAAATCCTAGAATTTGGAATTTGATTATTTTGGCACCTATTTAATGTGATGTTTCTGATTGATTAAATTAATTAGTGTAATTAGTACAACAACCAGCATTTTATGCTTGTCATCTGTCACATGCTGTTAAATGTAGGCTGCTACTGCATGTCATCTGTCAGATAGGATCTAATACTGACAAAATCTAAAAGCCACAAACAGCATTACCTTGATTAGGACCCATGAAAGCACTGTACACTTTTGAGAAGGGGAGCAGCAGAAAGACTTTTGCAGAAATACTTTTTAGGCAGAAGGTTAAGTTGAGGATAAAGAAAAACTGGGTGTGAAGCTGTATTAAATCTGTGTTTTGTAGCAACTTCAGCCAAAATTTAGGGAGGTCTAATCAATGTAATGGATAGTTTTGGAGTGGGACTCAGACACCTAGGGCATGGAAACTCCTTTAAGGGATGACACTGGTAAACCTTAAATATCTCACATATATTTTCACATATATATACTGTATGACCTTTGATTATGCTATATGTTATATTACTTTTGATTGTGTTATATGTATGGTTTCTGTAAACCGCCCTGAATCGGTTGTACCGAGTAGGGTGGTATACAAATCTAAATAATAATAATAATAATAATAATAATAATAATAATAATAATAATAATAATAATAATAATAATAATAATAATAATAATAATAATAATAATAATAATAATAATATCAGAAATCCCTAGGAGGGTCACCATAAGTTAAAGTAGATGTGTTGGCCCATAATACAAGCAGATGTGATGGCCCGTAATTAAACCTCCCTGATTTTTAAAATATTTAGGGGCTGCCTTGCTCATGATCCACCAGCCTTACAGCAAGACTTAGTGAAGACACAGCGCAGACTGCGGAATTCTCTTCCATGGAAATTACATTGGCCCTTGCTCTCTTTCTGATGGCAGTCATTTATAAGTAAAAACTTGTATAATCCAATGCACTTTTTAAAAAAATTAAATGGAAGAAGGTTCAGTGGCATAATTGCAATTATTTGCACTCCACACATTTTCTTATCTGTACTCTTTAAGTCTATGCATTTTTTGTCAAATGCATCTGTGGCAGTTCCACAGTGTGGCCATTTTGAATGGGGAAATGGGTCCACCCCAGGGACAGGACAGGAAGTGTGGCCTAAGAGAAGCCAATTGAACCTTGGCCTGAAAACAGATTCCTCACACATCACTAGCAAACATTAACCTTGTTTATCTCAAACGACATGCTTCTGACAGGTTCATTTGTTTACTCGTGGTCTATAAAAGTAAGCCTACTCTAACACGAAATTGTTACATATGATACAGATGTATTTAGGGGCATGTGTCAAAGGCATCTGAACCAGCTGTGAGAACAGCTTGCCCAGGTTTGCTCAAGTGCAAGAGCTGAAGCAGTTCCATTTGACACGATAAGCACGGCATTGAGAGCTCACTGCTCTTATTTCCCCAGCGACTCTGATAAAAGTAGTCTACCATGGCAATTGTCAACATGTGATTACAACAAAAAGGCTTATAAGATTTCCAAGGGCAACTCCAACTGCATCTAAACCTGCAAACACTGTTGCTTTGTTACCACTTCAAGATAACTTCTCCTTTGTAACAGAAATGTGTTTGTTTGTTTTGTCACAAACTAGATCAGATTTGTTAATCCATCTTTTTAATTCAGTGGCACTAAAGTGAATTCATAATCAGAAAAAGGGTAAAAACAGAAACAGGCAAAAAGAAACAGAAACAGGCAAAAAGAGAGGTCATGAAGCATAGTGTAGTGTGTTTTCCAGAAAGGTCTATAGATTTTCATTCTAGAGAATCTTTCTGAAACAGCATTTGAAATAGGTGGCTCATTACTAGTGTATTTATTTTACACCCAATTTCTACCACATTATCAGTGTGTGGAAATGGGTGGACTTTGGAAAGTTATTGCTATTTTAATATCTTATTATTTTAGTCTGTTGCATTATCATTTCAGTCTAACACAACTGTTGAATGACTTACCAGGAGTGGGTATACAGTCTTGATTTGGGAGAAATCTTTTCTACCTTCCAACATACATTTGTAATGTACACCATGATAAAGTGTCCTGCAGGACTCAAAAGCTAGCACCTAAACTAGGTAAAAGCCAGAACAGAACTAAATGGACTAGAACATGGATTTCTTAATAAAAATGTTGATGGCAAAAATAGTGAGACAAATATCCAAATAATATTTTAGACCTTTAAGCTCAGGCAGTGAGGTATCACACTGCACATGGGGGAGGGGGAGCCTCACCATAGTTAAGCAATGTGGAGGAGGGGCCCAGCCACCAGCCTAGCTTTTGTGTCTGAAGCCTGTGCTCTCGCTCTGTTCGCTGGGCAGACCCAGTGGAGCACGTTGAGGGCAGAATGCTTCCATTGGGGCTCCCCTGTGGCCCAGTTCGGGATGGCTCATGGCCTGATACCATTCTGCAGTCTGGTGGTTCAGGACCCCTGGGGTTTTAAATCAAGGAAGTACAGTGGGAAATTGAACTCCCACCATGGAGCCATCCAACAAATCTAACTGTGTGTCATCAAGTCAATTATCAGTTATGGTGATGTTTGCTAGGGTTTTCCAGTTAGAAAATACACAGATGTGGTTCACCATTCACTAATTTTAGGGACATCCTGGAACCTTGCAGCTTGCTCAAAGCCTCACAGGCTGCTGTTATCTGAGGATGCACATTGGGAAATGATTTGGATGCACTTCCAAATTCTAGCCCTGCAGCCAGAAACCTAAAACAATGAGCACTTGTGATTGTATAAGGTTTGAGGTTTAAGGTTTATGACTGTAAACTGTTCCTAGATGGGTAGCATAATTTAACTAAATAAAACATATAATCTTTATGTTTAGAAAAACAACAACCACCTGAACCAAATTATCACAAATTTGAAATACAGAGGGGGAAAAAATATAGAGAAGTCCTGGGTCTAGAACCTATTAATTGTCTATGCCCAACACATTCTCATTCATAATGGGAACTTGGTCCCTTTTATGCTTCTCAACTCTACTTCTCTGTTTTGAGATTCCTACTGTTTTGATGTTCAGTTTAGAAAATGAAAGACAGCGAATCTCTCCTTTTGTGCCCTCAAAGTGAAAGGCTATTAAATTTTCAGCACCTGATAATATGTTTTTATTTATTTATTTATTTATTATTTATTAGTTCACATTTATATTGCCGCCCACTCGCCATGGCGACTCAGGGCGGCTTATAGACAATACATTACATTACAATGCAATACGATGCAATATGTTGGGATGGGCATAGGGCGGCAAGGTCCTCAACCTGCCCAGGCTTCTTCGTCCCCTGGCAGTTGGTATAGGCACAGGGGGAGGGACGGCAAGGTCCTCATCCTGCCCTGGCTTCTTCTTCCCCTGGCAGTTGGTATAGGCACAGGGAGAGGGGTGGCAAGGCCCTCATCCTGCCCTGGCTTCTTCTTCCCCCGGCAGTTGGTATAGGCACAGGGGGAGGGACGGCAAGGTTCTCATCCTACCCTGGCTTCTTCTTCTTCTGACCTTCTTCAAACCATAGGTTGCTTTTAGGCAACCTATGGTTAGAATAGTCCCCTCACTGTATCTTTTTTTTCTATAGTAAGTGCAGACAGTATTTCTCATCACTACAAGAGAGGAGGATAGAAAGGCAGTAACTGGGGAGTCCCAGAAGGACTGCTATAAAATGATTGCATAAATTCTTTGCATAGTAGTTTGTTTATTTATAGTATGATGAACTTCAGTTGTCTACATTAATGTTGATATATACAGTAAGCATAAATTGTCCATCTCAAGTTCCTAGATAGAGTTCCACATCAAGTTTTGAAAGCCATTGAAGGGCTTCATCTGTGACACTATGCAAGTCCCCCAATGTGCCTCCAAACACATGTAAAGGACACCTAAATATAATGTGGTTCACCATTTGGTCTTCTTCCTCACAGTCGCATTGAGGAGATGGCCTCCATCCCTATGTGAACAGTGGCTTCACATCTACCACAGCCAGTCCTCACTCTGTTTAGCATCCTCCACTGCTGTGTGGGAATGGAAAGTCCAGCTGGGGTACAAGGGGCACAGACAGGCCAGTCTGAAGAATTATTGGTCTATGCTGACTATCAGGGAAGTTGTTAAGTACTGTCCAACGTACACTACTCAAGGGGGGTTGTGATTGAGTTATGAAGCAGAGATCCAGGGTGTAGTCTTTGTTTCATCATGCAGACAAAAAGGAGGCCTTATCTTTGATGGCGTGAAGAAGAATCTATGGGATGATAGGTTTTCTTACAATAGTGGTGTGCTTGCTGTGTATCTCAATCTGTATAACTTTTTGTGGAAGTTTGCAGACTTTTATCCATGTTTTAAATCTACTTTTTTAGGTTTTGCTTTCTTTCTAATAAACATTATCAATTCCATGCTGGTGACTGGAATTGGATTTGGTTAAGGGGAATCTTGTACTAAATCCACCCCTGCCCATTCTGGCTACAATCTACCAGAATAAATATTACGGTAGCTATTATACATTTAGGCCTTGATAAGGTAAAGGAGGTGGTAGCAGCAGATTTTACACAGCTGGTCAATGAACTTAGCCTGACTGTGTATCTTCTGAGGATTTCTCCAACTCCAAGGTGAAAGAGTACAGGGAGGTGGAACAGACTTTGGAAAGCCAGGTGGAGTACTAGATTTCATGCCAGTATTACCGAGCCATTCATCAGTATATTTCCTCTGTGTGTTTCACATCAATGAGCTGATGCTATGACACCTCCCTAACTGATCCCACAAAGAATTGGGTGAAGTGGTTGTGTTGTTGATGTTTTTGCTTTGTTTTTTGCTTTCCTCACTTTGCAGCCCAGGTTGCAAGGAGACAAGAGACAGGGAATGCAATGAGATTGTCATTTCAAAAGGGAGATGAGGCATTAAAGTAAAACTATCAGCACAAGGGAAAGTTGCTCAGAAATTGGACTCAATGGAATAAGGTGTTTCTGACAGCGGCAGTCTCAACATGCTGGCAGAAATCTTTTATCTTTTGCCTAGGTCCATATTTTTATTAAAACTCTGATCTTAAAAGTCTTATAGCAGGCAAAACTCTTATATGAAAGAGACATAAAGGAAGCATGGGCTTTTCCCAATTAAAAGTTACATAGTGGTTATTTAATTGAGAGAGACCATACTATGCTATAGCAGCTGCTCCTGATTTCACAGAAATGTTTGCTACTCATTACATTCCTCCTACTGTGTAGATTTTAACTACACTCTTGTTGATTTAAATGGTTTTAATGGGTTTTGTTTTGTTTTTGTTTTTTTGCTTTTAAATGTTTTATGGTAGGACTGGTTAATATGATTGTATGTGAGGTTGGTTTTTTTTTTTTTTTTACTAAAGGAGATTTTATCTGGTCCACCCCCCCCCCATGAGTTTGTAAACACTATCTTTTAGAGCAAAAGCTAGGTATAAATGAAATAAATAATTTTTGCTTCATTGCAATGTCACCCTAGGTTATTCCTGCCAATACCCCTTTACACAAATACGGGTGATCACACATGCCAGAAATTGAGTAGAATCGATGTGAGCTGAATTGCTTTTTAAAAAATCCTGCTGACTGAAGCAACTAATATCCATGAGGGGAAAAAAACCTGACTTAATTGGAATTACCCCTTTACCATCAAATATTTGTGGTATAATGTTTGGGCCACATTTATTAAATAAATTGAATCCCCTGACCTGTGGAGGGTCTGGTAGTGCGATTCCTGATACCGGAGCAGGAGACACTTTGTCCCCTCTCTAGACATGATGGGTAGATCCCCTTGGCAGTGGTATACCTTGGAGAGTTACTTCCCAAGCTGGCTAAGTCAGAGAGGTAGTCACATGGGTGGTTCTAACATTATTCGCATGAATGGATGTTGGATGTATCACAGAGGTGGCTCATGGTGTCTCCTAAGTGCTCAACTGATTCACTCGAATTGTGCTAGGCACCCAAGTTTAACTTGTTCAATGATGCTTTGACCCAGCACTACCTGCCTACTACCCTAACTCTGCCTAAATGTGACCTATTTAACTAACCATGCCCCAAAGCACAATTGTTTTGTGGCCCAGAGTAGGATAGGTGAAAAATAAAACCCTTTTCCATTTGTCAATCCAGTAGATGGACTACAAAATTTCCTGTCCAGTCCATGATGGCAACCCTAACACTCTAGGCACAGGAAGGATGGGCAGGAAGTTGCAAACAAGCAAAGAGGCCAGATCAAGGCAGGGCAGGGCTTAAAACAAGCCTCTTGCCCCACACCTGGATCTATGGGCTGGAATGTTCGGACACACTAGGCTCTTCAGCTGAAAGGGGCTAAAGTCCCTCCTTCATCCAGGCTTCATTGAAGCTGAATGTACAGAAATAACAATCTATGAAAAATATATCAGCTTTAACTGTGTCAACTCTGGAACAAACTGCAGGGTGCATATAGCAGGACTGCACCTCCTCAGCACTACCTTCCCTGTTGAGTCTCAAGTCCTTCCTTTCTCACACATGTTTTCTGTGGGCCTCAAGTAGAACCAACTTGTTAGAGGTGCCATGTGTCACAGGGAGACCTTCTTTCTCCAGAGCCTGCTCCCTCTGAGTCCTTCCCTTACAGCCCTTTCCACACACACATGGCTAATTGCCACTGCCTTCATTTGTGCTGGTGCTTCTCCTTCCAAATCCTTTGTGCAGAAGGTGCTCCGTCTCTCCTCTCTGGTTCTTCCCCACACCCTGGCACTGGCAGATGCCAGCAGCATGACTCCAGCAGCTCAGCAGCTGTGCTGGTGGAAAATGTGGTGGTGGGCATACTGTGATCAAGTCTGTTGACCCCCACTCAAAGCCTCAGACTGAGGTCACCAGTGCAGTACTCATATTCCTTCACAGCTGCTCCCCCATACATTTTCCAGATTAATTGAACAAGAAGGAAGACTTGTGTTGGTAGCCTTTTTAAAATCTGGAATATTCTTCTTTTTCTTTCTCCTCCTTGGTTTACTAGATTTTACATGGATTTAATATGTATGTGCGTGTGGAAGGAATATTGTGTTCAAGCTTTGTGTGAATAAGTCATGTAATTAGAACAATGTGCCATCTTCCATTTTCTTCCATTATGGTTTTTTTTTTTTAAACTACGCATCTGGAAATACACAGGTAGCATCAATAAACATAGGGCAACTTGGAACATCTATTAAAGGGTACAGGTGTTTTTGCCTTAACCATATGACCTTTAAATGGGAACAGTGCAAATTGGGGAACTTCCATAAATGACCCAATTGAAAAGATACACATACATGAGAATTAATAAGCGTTTTTATTTTATCGACAGTAAAAGATATAACACATTTATAAATGGATAGCTTCCATTATTTTAATTTGTCCTGTATTAAAAATAAGGAGGTAAATAAATCTCTTTAGCCACACCACTCCCTTTTAATTTTAATTTAATTTAATTGTTTGATTTATATGCCACCCCACTCACTTATAGCAACTCTGGGTTGCTATACATCATGGTTACAATATCAAATAACAAGGTATAAATAACAAGAACATTTCAAGGAAACTCCAGTCAAAGTTACAAAATGAACAGGAGTCACAACAAAACAATAGATCACAACTACAAATATCATATAACAAAATATCAGATAAGAAAACAATTATAAAGTACTGTTTCAATACATTGTACAAAGGATTTCAAAAATACATAATCAGAACAGAGCATCAACACTACAATACCGCGGCCTCTCCACCCTATGGCAAAGTCCTGCCACGTGCAGTGGCCCTCTGAGCCCTGGTCCTGGGGTGGGGGCCATGACGCCGGCACAGGTGGAAGTCTTGGTGTCTGGCAGTGCATAGCCTCCCCGTCTGCGCAGGAGTCCCAGGGCAGGTGGTGGAATCCTGCCTCTGTAGCAGCTTTGGAGCCCTGGTCATGGCCATGACACTGACACAGATGGAACTCTCAGTGTCCGGTGGTGCACAGCCTGTCCACACGGGAGTCCCAGGGGAGACGGTGGAGTCCTTCCACCATAGCGACTTTTGAGCCCTGGTCCCTGGGTGGGGACCATGATGCCGGCACAGGTGGAAGTGTTGGCATCCAGCCTTAAAAGTGATATCTGGCCTTAAAAGTGTGACCCTTGAACCATCAGCTCACTCAAGTATCTTGCCCATAGAATAGACTTATTCTATGTTGTTCTGCCTGGCTGAAGAGTAGGGGTAAACCTTGGATATGGGATGATAAGTTTTTGGTTATTTTTGGTGGCAATATTTTAGCATAATGTGTTTGTGAATTTCATCAGCCATAGCCTCATTAGCCTCATTCACCTCAACAACTCACTAGAGGTGGAATAAAACAGAGAAAAATGATAGAATCAAATAATGGTTGGAGATTAAGAACAATCTTACATTTTGAAAGCACAAAAATGATTGTAAGGGTCTCTTAACGAATGTACCGAACCTTTCAGCTTCCTGTATCATTTCATTTGTTCCTTGCTGGTAGTTTACCTTGTTCAACAAGAACAACAACAAAAAGCCATTTAGATTGGATTTATCTACAACTTTACACCCTGTAGCTGTTCATTATGAAAAGCAACTAGGAGTCTTAACAGCTTGAGTGATACTCCTGTTTGGGCTGCCATGGCAACCTGTCTGTGTATTAAAGTACAGTGTCACATGGTTTGGTTTCCTAAGGCTAATTAATTTTACTAATTATTGCCTAACTCTAGCTGCAAAAAGTGTTAGTAACCTAGTAAAATCAACTGTGGAGAATGCCTTGCTTTTCTGCTATATCCTTCTGACCCAACTACGCAGAGATAAAGTCATTATTCATAATATTTAAGACCTGCACAAAACAAATGCCACAATATGATATGAGGCTGGACACAGAGCCCTAAAATTGTATATTGCATACATTTATATATTCAATATTGCTTTTTTATCATCTGAATTTTTAAAGTAGGTTAGAAAGAATTCTGGGGTTATGCTTAAAAGACTGGCAGTGAAGATGGCTTATTTCACCAATTTTATGAAGGATTTCTAGAAAGCCAGCAACAAGAGACTGAAAGAACAAGAGAAGGGGGGACCCCAAAGAAAACCCATAACAAACTATCTACTGATCCTTTCCACACTATGTAAATAGCCTAATATATTAAATATTTTGAATATCTTAATTTTTTGGAATAGTAGCCATGTTAGTCTGTGGTTCAGGCATATCAGAAAACAAAACTAAATAAACAAAATAAAATAAAAATAAAATAAAAACACTGTAGCACTTTAAAGACTAACTGCTATATTTTTATTGTCAGTTTTTGTGGATCGAGTCCACTTCTTCAGACAAAGAGTGAAACTTACAGGCATCGTTTTTATACACCAAATTCAGGGGGTCAAAAGGGAGAAGGGTGAGGCCAAGCAAGATGACAGGCAAGCAAGCACGACAATACAGCTTCACACAGCCATTAGCAACTTTAAAGTGCTACAGTGTTTTTTATTTTATTTTGATTTTATTTTGTTTATTTTGTTTTGTTTCCTGATATGCTTGAATATCTTAAATATCTGAAAAAAACTAAAAATCAGCAATATTGTTTTATGGAGCAGGACATAGAATACATTAAAAAAACTAAAAGACATTGTTTTAATCTGATGTAATATTAAACACCTTCACACAATTTGATCTGTATGTTATTAACAACAGCAGCAATAATAATTCCTCCAGCAACAACAAGTGTCTGTCTAGACTTTAGGGGGCAATGAACAATTCATCATGTATCAATAATGCAACATCTCCCTGGCAAAACTAATTGTAGCAAATAAGACATTTTCAATCAGTGGAGAGAAGTTCAAGGGAGGGGGGGCCAGGAGGGAGATTTGAAAAATTGTCATGACAAATTACCAGACAATGCACAATAAAACACTTTCTGCAGACAGTCTTTGCCATGGTGACTGAAGAGAATGAAAAATTAATAACATCTCAGTGGTCTGTTAGAAAAAGAAATTGCTTTTCTCCAACAGAATAGATGATGGTAGCCTTGTGTTTAAAGTACAGTCAAACCTCGCATAAGGAGCACCTCGCTTAAAGAGTAATTTGCTTAAAGAGCAGAATTTTGTCTGAATATTTGCTTCACCTAACAAATAAAAGCAAGCAAAAACTCACTTAAATAAACTGGGGCTTGCAATCCCCCCTCCCCAGAAGTCAAAATTGGTCACTTCCAATGGTGTTTCACTGAAAGAGCAAACTCGCTTAAAGAGCAATCCTGTGGAATGCATTATGCTCTTTAAGCGAGGTACAACTGTACTACATTTAAACATAAAGGGCAGAGATGTAAGAATTTAGCATAAATATTGAAAGTATTTTCCCAAATGTTTCTTCATTAAAAACTGGTGGTGCAGCAAAAAATCAGCTTCATACAACAAGGGCAGGGAATGTTTGGCCTTCCAGCTGTTGTTGGACTACAGTGCCTATCAGCTCTCTGCAGTGTAGGCAGTGGTGAGATATCATGACAGTTGTAATCTAGCTGCATCTAAAAAGCCACTTTTCTTCCCTTTCAATTCATTAGTGTTGGATCTGAACTACACTATGGATTTTTCGAGAGTTAACTGAAGGTGGTTGCCTCAGCTCCCTGCTCCCTCCATAGTCTATAAAAATGATTCGTACATCCAGAAATGAATTTCTGATCATTGTTCTTCATATCAGGACATATATTACCAGTTAATTTCCAATCACAGTTCAAAAGATGATGGGCAACATACATTTAGAGCAGTGGTTCCCAACCATATTTTGTCCATGTCCCACCTAAGCATTTCTAAAATCCTGATGCCCCACTTTGTGACATATAATTCTTATTATTCAAAAAGTGAACTCATATTCATTTTCCTATGGAAAAACTCACATAACGAGCTTTTTCAGGGGAAAACTTGCATAGCAATTTTTTTTTTCATAATGGGAGTTTCCCCCATAGAAATGCTCATTATGCAAGTTTTCCATAGGGAAAGTCTGACTTGCATAGTGAAAAACTCACTCGTTATGCGTGTTTTTTGCTAAACAAGTCACTCATTAAGCGAGGTTTGACTGTATAGTGAGGCAGAGAGTGGCTTTATCATATAAGACTGAGCCTTAAACAAATGCAGAGTTTGCCATACTCTAAAAAATGTAAGATTTTTTTTACCATCTGAAGGAATGCAGAAATGAAATATTCTGTTTTTTAATTTTTTTTAAAAAAAGGGGGTAGTTTCCATTTTAAAAAAAAGTGGGGTAGAGGAACCCTGGTGGTTAAACTGCTGTACTGCAACCAAAAGGTTGTGAGATCAATCCTGATCAGGACTCAAGGTTGACTCAGCATTCCCTCCTTCCCAGATTGGTAAAATGAGTACCCAGCATGTTTGGGGCAAAATGCTAATTGACTTGTGAACCACCCAGAGAGTGCACTAAGCACTATGAGGCAGTATAATAGGTGTGACTGATTTGCTTTTTGCTTTTATTTTATTTTCTTAATGGTTGTTTCCTGGTTCTCATGGTGCACTAGCACTAAAATGCCTGAGAAATACCATAGCACTAAACTCTGCCCACACACCCACACACCATAGATGGGAGAACATAAAGGAAACCAAGTATTGTGGAAGGAGGGATGGTAAAAACTTGAGAGAAGGAAAAAAAACTGTATTTAGAAGAGCCCTGAGGTGAAAGGGATGAAATTACACATGTCACCTCAGGGCTCTTCTAAATACAGTTTTTTTTCCTTCTCTCAAGTTTTTACCATCCCTCCTTCCACAATACTTGGTTTCCTTTATGTTCTCCCATCTATGGTGTGTGGGTGTGTGGGCAGAGTTTAGTGCTATGGTATTTATCAGGCATTTTAGTGCTAGTGCACCATGAGAACCAGGAAACAACCATTAAGAAAATAAAAAACCTCTTGAAAAAACCTTCCCTCGACCCTATGGTAATTTCCAACTACCGTCCAGTGTCTAACCTACCTTTTTTAGGTAAGGTCCTGGAAAAAGCTGTGGCGCAGCAGTTACAGGATGTCCTGGATGAAGCGGATTATCTGGACCCGTTTCAGTCAGGATTCAGGCCCGGATATGGTACTGAAACTGCACTCGTCGCTTTGGTGGATGATCTCTGGAGAGAGCGGGATGGAGGGGAGCCATCTGTCCTTGCTCTCCTCGATCTCTCAGCGGCTTTTGACACTGTCGATCATGGCATCCTTCTGGGAAGGCTCCGGGGTTTGGGGATCCAGGGCACAGTGTTGTCCTGGTTTTCCTCATTCCTGAGGGACAGGACCCAGTCGGTGTGCCTGGAGAAGGAGGAGTCCAGCCCTAGGCCCCTGCAGTATGGGGTGCCTCAGGGCTCGGTACTCTCTCCTCTCCTATTTAACATCTACATGAAGCCGCTGGGTGAGATCATCCGTTCCCACGGGGTACGGTATCATCAGTATGCTGATGATACCCAGTTGTACATCTCAGCCCGTGGGGACCCAAGCGGTGCAGTGGAAGTCCTTTCCAGGTGCCTGGAGGCTGTTGAGGTCTGGATGGGGGAAAACGGGCTACAGCTGAATCCCGGTAAGACTGAGTGGCTATGGGTAAGGGGCCCCGCGTTGACACGGGAGTTACCAGCTTTGGTTCTGGATGAGGCAGTTCTGCCCCAAACAGACCCGGTGCGTAATCTGGGGGTCCTCCTGGACTCACGGCTACTGTTCAATGAGCAGGTGGCAGCCGTGGCCAGGAGGGCTTTTGCACAACTTCGTGTAATACGCCAGTTACGCCCGCTCCTCGACCGGGACGCCTTGCTTACGGTCACGCACGCTTTGGTCACCTCCAGACTTGACTACTGTAATGCGCTCTACATGGGGCTGCCCTTGGTGACCATTCGGAGACTGCAGCTGGTCCAAAATGCGGCAGCCCGGGTAGTGATGGGGCGCGGGCGTTATGCTCGGGCCTCTCCACTGCTTAGGGAGCTGCATTGGTTGCCAGTTTGTCTCCGGGTGCAATTCAAGGTGCTGGTCATTACCTTTAAAGCCCTATATGGTAGTGGGCCAGGATACCTAAGAGACCGCGTCACCCTAAGAACATCTGTCCGTCCCACCAGGGCGGATCGGAGGGGCTCTCTTGTTGTACCATCGGCTAGGGAGGCTCACCTCGCTAGCACCAGGAAGAGGGCCTTCTCCGTGTTCGCCCCGGCCCTCTGGAACCTCCTCCCAACTGAGCTGCGCATGCAGACAGAGCTCCTGTCCTTCCGGAAGAGCTTAAAGACCTGGCTGGCAGGACATGTGTGGGGTTCCAGGGATGTGGGATCCCATGTGGGGTGGTTAGTCTAAGGATTTTACCCTTCTGACGACACCCCCAGATACTGTTTTAGTCTATGAATTTTTAAATTTTTTATTGATGTGTTTTAACTTGGGTTGTAAGCCGCCCAGAGTCGGGCTTGCCCGATTGGGGCGGGTTAGCAAGTATGAAATATAAATAAATAAATAAATAAAATATGAAAAATATTGTAATAGAACATTTCAGCTTTCATTTCTCCAGGAAAGATTTTGTTTTTTATTTTTTATTTTTTATTTATTATTAGATTTATATTCCATTCTCATTGCCAAAGTGACTCAGAGAAGCTAACAATGTTATAAACGCAAATATAAATACGTCATAGTATAAATAATACGATCAGGAAAATACAATACAAAAATTCAAACAGCAAATTCAATACAAAAATTCAAGCAACAAAACCCAACAAACAAACCCACAATGTCCCCGATGAAGCCCGGGCTCAAAGTCCATGGCGGAGCCCAGGGCTCGATGTCTGTGGCAGAGCCTGGGGCTCTACTTCTGCGGTGGGACCTGGGGATCGACGTCCGCGACGGAGCCCAGCACAACATCTTCTACGGAGCCCAAGGCATAGAGTCTTTGATGGATTGATGCCTTTATCCCTTCCTGGGCTGGGAAGGGCTAGCTCCAGCACAGCTGTGTTGGCGTCGTGAAGGACCTGGTCCCACTGCAAGTCTCACCACCTTTATCCCCTCCCGGGCTGGTAAGGGCTGGCTTATCCCAGTCTTTCTTTCTGGTGTTTAAGATAGTGATATTTTTGAACCACAATTGGTATTCCCTGGGCAACAGCAACCTTGTACCAGCTAACCTTTCTCACACTAGGCCAGGAGAAAGGAACTGCAGAAATGAATTCACCAAAAGATGGCTTCATTTTGCACATTCACATCTGGCCTAGACACAGAAGAAGAAGAATCTCACTTCATCACCCACCCACCCCCATGGGATAATAGTCACATTTTAAGCTTCCAATAACATATATGGAGGTGAATGGTGTTAAAGACATTGGGTGATTTAATAGCATTGGAAAGAGTGGGGCAGTCATACCATAAATGGGACAATGATCTTGTGACTTCCATTCTCACCTTCAAGCTAAATGCATCAAAGTAAGCTCAGTTGTGCATAAAAATAAATTGCAGGTCATTTTCCTTTCAAAAGAAAAACCAGTACTGGAGATGGTTCTGCTATGTTTATCCATAGGTGTTTTGAATGCACTGTGGATATAAAGATATAGTTGAAGAAGAAGCACTAGAAGCACACTGCACTTTTAATTGTGGCATAGTGTGTCTTGTCAGTGGGATTTTCCTGCTATGTTTGCATGCAAGGAATTATCTTCATTTATAAAATGTAATATTCTACAGAAGGCAGCATGGTTTATCCTGAGCTAGTAAGGCACCATCAAACATGTATTTGCTTTGAAAGGCATGGGGCTTGGTACATTACAGTTATTTGCACAATGTTTTATGTTTTTCTTGATAAGGCTGCTTCACAAAAGGTAGATTTCAAAGAATTTATAAAAACATTTAAAGGTGCAAAGTTTCCTTGCAACTGTAAAATAAAGACCAAACGTTCATTTCACAGTGCATAAAATATGGATTGGAAAATATGGATTTTCTGACAAAACAGAATATCCTATCCAGGTGTGATTAGGTGAAGGGCTTTCCCTGCTGATTAGTGAAATGAGTTGGGCAACCATGAGGAGAATTACAGTTATACAAGAGGAGCCCTGCTGAACTATTCTGCTCAGTGAGCTCAAGGGTTGCTAAGCCACTTGAGGATGACCAAAATAATATTTGTCTGATTTGCTGGGATTTTGCCAAAGTGGGGTCTTCAAAAGGCAGTGCAAGCATAGGATTGCCCAAGCTAGTAATAGACCTGAGTTCTTTACCATTTCTTAGTAAAAATGGAGCTTGTTATCCACAGTGACTAGGACTTTTTGGACAGTGTAGTCCGGAGAAGGAACTTATCCAGATGTTGACCATGCAGTGCTGGACTGGTTTCAAATTACAATCTTTGCTAAGTCCCAGCGCTTGTTGTTGTTGTTGTTCAAAAAGGTAAGACTACATCTTTTGGAATAGATGCACACAACATGTTTATAGAGCTTTTGGTCCAATGTAGCTTTTCTTAATCACGTTGTCTAACCCAAGGAAAGGGTTTTGAAACTAGATCATAGATTACTGATCTGCATTATGCAGAGTGGACATGGTAATATTAGTTTACCTCAGAGGTTAAAAGGTGTGTCTGTTTTTCTGTTGCACTTACATATTTGTTTCACCATTTCATTAACTGATGCCCTTAAAAATATTTTGACAGAGAGGGACTACAACTACATCCCAATTGGCCTTGCTTCTGTCCTCTCCCAGCAACCATAGTACAGATTGTGTGCTCATCTTCACCAATGACAGCAGTCAAAATGGTCTATAGGATACCCTCATGTGCTCATTGTCATTCAGTTAATAGAATGCTACCATTAACATAGTACCGTTCATATGACACCAAACAAGGAAAATCTCATAAACTTTACCTTTACCACTTCTCAATGTGCATATAGCTTCAGTTGATAAAGTAAAAATCAGCAGTTTATGAATGTGAGATAATGTGCTTCTGTATCCATGATTCAACATGTTAGGAAATGGCCTGATATTTTACTGCACAATGTTATGCCTGCGTTGCCAGTAGGAAAAAGGATACCATGTTTAACATAGAAAAAGGCAGTCTGAATGTTGATGATACCAATGACAGCAGTTAAATGGTCTACATGATATCCTCTTGTGCTCACTGTCTTTCATATTTGTCAAAAAAAAAATAGCCATTTCCTGGCATTTTAAAACATAGATACAGAAGCACATAATCCCACATTCATAAACTGGAGATTTATTTACTGATGATTTGAAGCTATATATGCAGTGCAGAGAACCCCGTGTGCAGTATCAAAAAGCTAAATGTTAGTTGTTTGTTTTGATCTGCTGTGTGCTATTTGTTATCTTTTTGTTCACTGCCTGGAGTGGGATACCACCCAAATGGGCAGTATAGAAATAAAATAAAATAAAATGATGCTGGAAAATGAGCCCCTCAGATTGGAAGATATTCAATATGCTACTGGGGAAGAACAGAAGACAAGGGCAAGTAGCCCCTGAAAGAATGAAGTGGCTGGGCAAAAGCTGAAAGGATGCTCAGCTGTGGATGGATATGATAGTGAAAGGAAAGTCCTATGCTGTAAGGAACAATATTGCGTAGGAACCTGGAATGTAAGATCTGTGAATCGAGGCAAGCTGGACATGGTCAAAAATGAAATGGAAAAAATGAGCATTTATATCTTGGGAATCAGTGGACTAAAGTAGATAGGGATGGGCAAATTTAACTCAGGGGACCATTATATCTATTACTGTGGGCAAGAATCCCTTAGAAGAAATGGAGCGATCCTTATAGCCAATAACAGAGTGAGGAAAGCAGTAATGGGATACAATCTTAAGAATGACAGAATTATCTCAATCCAAATTCAAGGCAAACCATTTAGTATCACAGTAATCCAAGTCTATGCCCAAACCACTGATGCAGAAGATGCTGTAGCCAACCAGGTCTATGAAGACCTACCACCCCTTCTAGAACTGACTCAAAAAAAAAATGGTGTCCTTATCATCATAGGACACTAGACTGCCACAGTAGGAAGTCAAAAGGTAACTGAAATAATAGGCAAAAATGAAGCATGGCAAAGGCTAATAGAGTTTTGCCAAGAAAATGCACTGGTCATAGCAGACACCCTCTTTCAATAACCTAAGAGGTGACTGTACACACGGACATCACCATATGGCCAACACTGGAGATGATGGTGCTCTAGAAGAAGATGCCATTAAAGTATTACACTCAGAACGCCAGCAGATTTGGAAAATGCAACAGTGGCCACAGACTTGGAAAAGGTCTGTCTACATTCCAATTCCAAAGAAGGGCAATGCCAAATAATGTTCAAATTACCATGTGCTCATGCCCAAGATCTTACAAGCTAGGCTTCAGCAGTATGTAGATCAAGAACTTCGATAAGGATAGGTTGGATTCAGAAAAGTCAGGGTAACTAGAGACCAAATTGCCAACATTTGCTGGATCATGGAGAAAGCAAGGGAGTACCAGAAAAACCTCTACTTCTGTTTCATTGACTACACAAAAGCCTTTGACTGTATAGACCACAATAAACTGTGGCAAGTCCTTAAAGAGATGGGAGTACTAGACCAACTCACCTGTCTTCTGAGAAATCTGTATGTGGGTCAAGAAGCAACAGTTAGGATAGGATATGGAACAACTGATTGGTTTAGAATAGGAAAAGGATTATGACAAGGCTGTATATTGTTACCCTGCTTATTTAACTTATATGCAGAGAACATCATGCGTAATGCAGGGTGAGAAGAGCATAGGTTGGAATTAAGATTGCTGGGAGTTGTATCAACAACTTGAGATATGCAGATGACACCACTCTAATAGCAGAAAGTGAAGAAAACCTAAAGAGCCTTTTGATGAGGGTGAAAGAGGAGAGTGCAAATGCTGGCCTGAAACTCAACGTAAAAATACTAAGATCATGGCATCTGGCCCCATCATTCCCTGGCAAATAGAAGAGAAGGAAATGGAAGCAGTGACAGACTTCACCTTCTTGGAATCTCAGATCACTGCAGATGGTGATTGCAGTCATGAATTTAAAGGACACTTACTTATTCGGAAGCAAGCTATGGCAAACCTAAGCAGCATAATAAAAATTAGAGACATCACCCTGCCAACAAAAGTCCGCATAGTTAAAGCAATGGCCTTCCCAGTAGTACTATATGGCTGTGAGAGCTAGATCATAAGGAAGACTGAGTGCAGAAGAATAGACGCCTTTTGAATGTGGTGCTGGAAGAGACTCTTGAAAGACCTCTAGACTGCAAGGAGATCAAATCAGCCAATCCTAAAGGAAATAAATCCTGACTGCTCCTTGGAAGGACAAACCTGAAGATGAAGCTCAAGTACTTTGACCACCAAATGAGAAAAGAGGACTCACTGGAGAAGGCCCTGATGCTCGGAAAGATTGAAGGCAAAGGAGAAAGGGATGGCAGAGGGTTAGATGGGTAGATGGGATCATTGATGTGGTGGGCATAGATATGGGTGGATTACGGAGGGTGGCAGATGACAAAGAAGCCTGGCGTGTGGTGGTCCATGAGGTCACAATGGGTCAGACTTAACTGTGCAACTGAACAACTGCATTGCCTAGCCCAAGTATTGTATAAAACCTTTAGTAGAATTAAAAGATGGATTAAGTACCATTGGAAAAGATAACAGTGTTGACTAATTCTATTTAGATAAATCTTCAAGGGATAATCAGTGTGATTTAGTGGATAGAAAGCCCTTAGGGTTCCAAGAAGTCAGTTCTGATTTGACCACACAATCTTCAAGAGCCATACATGAACTGGAGGAGTCTCTCCATGTCACTATAATAATACATTTTTTTTAATGTAGGGATGAAGGTTTTCCAAATTACATGATACATTTCAATGGCAGGGAACAGTATAAACCAGGATCCTGGCCCTTTTATTTTTGCTTACTTCAAATGGCTCTAAAACATTTTGTGTGCCTAGCAAATGAGCTAGGCTTCTTGCAATCCTGTGCATAGTTAACTGTGAGTAAATCCCACTAAATTTAGTTGGACTTCTAAACGGATATGTGTAGATTTATAACTGCTACAGTCAAGCACAACTTTACATAAATCCCACTGACTCTAGCATTTACTCCTTAGTGAAACAGTATAAAACTGCAGATTTACTCAGGAATAAGATCTTTGTGCTCAGTAGAATTTGTATCTGAATAAGTGTACTGAGGTCATACCTTTTCTAAGAAGGGATAGAAAGTTGCAAAAATAATTTATCCACTTGTCATCAAAGGTTATATGTTTGCCCCAAGATAGTAACACTGCCGTTTCTTTGAAAAATTCTTTCCAACAATGTGCTAAACATTGCTGGCTACCAACTGCCAGTATTTTCAGATTCTTCTAATCTTCGAAATCATGGTAGGAGAGGTACTATCCTTAGTTTTACGATGATTTCACCTTTCAAACACTTGACCTGTCCTTTGCACAACTTCATCATCAACATTGTTTTTTCTAAAGACCCGCAGACTGAAATGATAGTTCGCAATCCCAATATTACACCAGACACTGAGCTTTAACAACTGATAGCCTCTGGCATGGATGTCCATCCCTGAGTGCATCCAATATGTATGTCCAGCCAATTTAGTAAAACTTAGCTACACAAAGTGGTTTGAAATGAGTCAATGGACCAGATAAGTTTTCCACAAGTAGCTTGGCGCAATCTAAGCTTCACTCTAAGCCAAATCAAATGCCTTTATCCCCAGAAGTACTCAGAAATTTGGAAGGGTCTCTAATATCTCCTATGGTATGAATTTTCCTTCTTTAAGCATTAGTATTAACAAGAAAACTTGAGTGGAATTTTATTATGCAATTTTTAAAACGTCTTAAATCTATCCTTCCTATATTGAACTATATCACGCTCCCTCATGATCAAGTTTTTAAAACATTTTAATATTAATAGTGTGCCTGAGACTGAACCCATGGTAACCTAATAATGAAAATGCTAACAGGTAGGTGTCAAAAATACCACATTTTGTTTCTGTTCTTATTGTTGTTATTTCTCAGTATTGTTATTATCCAAAAGCCAACAATTTCTAAGTACTTGAAGGTGAGATTACATGTTTCTCAAATCATTTTTCTTCATTCCAGGAAGCAAATTAACAGCTATTGGCTATGATCTGATCTGATCTGATTTCCATTTTATTTTAATTTCTTCCCTTAGTAGTTGATATCTTGCAATAATTGTATTTTCTGTTCTTTTGAGGTTGTTTTTGATGGAAATCCAGCTTTTATGTTTTTCTATGTTGCTTACGGTATATAGAAATAAAACATCCATCTTATTACAATAACTGTTTTAACCAGGATAACTTGCTTGTTCCAGTATAGAATTGGGCTTTTGTTTTCTAAAACTAGGGTTAACTGGAATGTGTAATCTAGAAAAAAATATGTGATATTAAGATTTAGCCAGCTACTGAAAAATTATCTCTGCAATTTAGTTATGCCTGAATACATAATCTATTGATGCTAGTTTAGGGTACCCATGGGGGACATGAAATAAACCTCCCTAAAGATTGCTACTCCAGCGATCAGGTGTCCCCTGGGCAAGGGAGATTTTCCACCAGCTAATCCTTTCAATCAAAAGTAGAAATTACAACAAAGAGACATTTTAACCAATGACCCTTCTCAGGGCCCAAAGGGACAGTGATATTGGTCAACATTGAAGGAATATCCTCAGTTAAATAAAACCTGTTTTAGTAACTCTGCAATAAACAAATGTGTTGGGTTCACATATGTTGGGTTTACCTCATCTAGCAGGCAGGCAGAATTCACTAGCAGAAGTTCTGAGCAGATCTTACACTCAGAATCATGAGTGGGAGCTCAATCACCTAATTTACCAGACCCTGGTCCAGCAATGGGGATCCCTATCACTAGATCTCTTTGCATCCCGCCACAATGCAATGGTGACTTCTTCTTCTACATAGCTTTTGACCAGGAAGCTACATGAGGCATTTCGGTCTCATCTTATTCTAATGTGTAGACTAGTTAGCTGTGACTATGTCACGTTGCCCAGGATGCAACATATTATTTCAATATGCTATCTAGTTATTTCAATATGTTGCTATAGTTTTTAAAATATAAACACAACATTATTTACATATATATGAATAATTAGTATTTGATCATTTTTAAAATTGAGAGGTTCTGTGGCAAAAATACAATGACAATTATCAGGTGCTGATGTAGACGGTGTTTTTGCCAGTTCTAATTTTTTTAACATCACTCTGCTTTTCCATTGCATACTTTCAATAGAGCCTTATAATAAAACAGCATTGTTTCTTTCTTATTAGATCCAGAAAAATATCAGCTGTCAGATATCAAAGACTGAAATTGTTTGGCATCAAATAGTCTTGAAGAGTATCTGATTATTCCACAAAGAGCTAGAGAATGGTTGACAGAAAAATGTGAAATAAATTTCTGGGCTATAAAAAGAACATTATTATGTAGATGTACACAAATCTATTTTTGTTCCATTTCTGCTCTAGTCAGAGCAATGTTCTGTTTTGTCAGTTTGCCTAGCTATAATGCAGAAGAAAACTGAGATCAATTTTACTTGTTTATAAGTCTTCACCACACCCCTCTATGAACTCATATTCTAATTATTAATTATACACAAGTTCCTTTTAAATAATCTATTGTTTGCTCCTTGCTGCAAAACACAGGGTGAATGCAGTGGAGACTTTTCAAAATGCAAAGTGTATTTGTGATTACAAATGGTATTTATAGAAAGATATTTTTACATGTTGTCTATTAATAGTCACTTGAAGAAAAAAAAGGATAAACAATACTGATGTCTCAGTCTCGCTAAAAGGAGTCATTATTCCCCTGCTGACAAGTACCGCTTGCACAAGGCACAATGTTATGCCTATTGTTCGGATGTGTATTTTATAACTACAAAATAATGTTCTGTTTATGTCCTTTGGCCAAGGGCGGTGATGCCTGCTTTCCTTGACCAACTGTCAAACTATCTCTGTGTACTAAATGATGCTTAACTTGTCCTTCTCACAAATCACTAGAAAGACTGTGCACAAATTCAAGAACAATGTGAAGCTTCGTCTTTCCAGTATATAGTAGGTAGAGATTGGAAGTAGATAACTAGAGAGAAAATTTAAACGTGGATGCTATGGTGAGCATAGGAAAAGTATTGAACAGAAGATGGTGTATTTCATCTTCTGATGCTGTGAAGAAATTCCAAAAAATTACGGGTAAAGTTCGCCTAGGTCTAGAACTACAGAAGTCTTTGCCTGTGTGGAGTCAGTACAATTGACTATTTTTGCACAAACATGAAACTTACCACTGTGCAATTGCTATTTGGCGGCCTGTGACTCTGATTTCACAGGCAGCACTGAAACACTGAAGGCAGCACTGAAACAGCTATGCATGCATACATAGTCTTTTACAGCAATCAGGCACAGTTCCATTCCTGACACACACTTAACCTACAACTGGCAATCAAAACTCCTGTTACTGAACAAACATATCTATACAAACCTATATGCAGGTACACAATACATGTGGATTGGGACATAGGCACTCAAAGTTAGGACCTTATGGAATAGATACTCAAAATACTTCACTTTGATGGGAAAATCCACATACATATATTTAAAAATCAGAAAGTTCATATCAGAAACACCTCTGACTCATCAAAAGTTTCACCCAGCTCTCTGGTAGATTTCCAGGTAAGAACAATTTGAATATTTAAATATTTTCATTTCACTTATAATCCCTTCAGTTGTTTTCATTGGCTTGCTGTTTTTCTACATGAGCCATCACACAGCATCATGTTTTTGTATTATAAACAATCCACATGAATAGCATGCTAGAAGCTGATGGATTTGAGGACTCAGTAGTCATTGTAATAATGTTCAGAAAGGTTATTACAAACTATGCTAATACTACAAAAAAGTTACAATCCTGTATGTTGAAGTTTAGTGGAAAAATATAGAAGACTACTATGGTTTTGAGAATGTATGAATACTTATTAGATGAATAGAAAGATGGAATGAAAGTTGTTGGAGTTTTGGCAATCTTGCTGGCAATTCTGCGTCATGGTTTTGCCATTATGATAGCACTTTGTGTGGGTGGGAAAGCACACCCACTCAGAGTCAGCACACATACCTTATAAGTAAATAACTGTTCTCTTAAAAGGTGGAAATAATAAACCCATTTTCAAAGTCACTGCTCCTCTTAATTCCTTCATAGAAAGTGACCCTGCTAAGGTTGTCATTAACTTTCCATACAAGTTGTAACACAAGAGGCTAAGACTTGAAGATATAGGAGGGATTTTCTTTTCCAAACTGTGTGAATCAACAATTATATGACAAAAACTGTAAATATTGTGATCCATGGATGTAAACACTGGCTTTCTAAAATCTGGTGTAATTAATTGTCTGCCTCTTACTTGCTGACAATGGGAGTATCGTTATGGTTTTGCCTAATGAAGTGTCACCAGATGGGTGGACAGGGACTTAACAGCAGCTCTTCTGGTGGCTTAGTGGAGAAGACGCTGATCAGGAGACTTGAAGGTCAGGTTTCAATACCCAAGAGCTGCACTTGGGGACATGAAAGGAGCCTCATTAGGGCATCCTCTGAGTGGAGTTTCTCCAGCAAAAATCCTTTCAACCCAAAGTAATATCTGACAGGAAATTATTATTATAAGGGATTTAACAAAAGCTTTATACATAGCCCCAGCTTTCAGATCATGACACCCATTAGAATTTGAGATGGGAACAGAGGGATGCTGCTGGCAATCTTACATTTGGACATCGTCAAAGCAAAGTAGAGTTAAATGGACAGCTTTTACTTGCTGAGACTAACTTAAAACTGGGATGCAGGTTCCCACTGCCTTTCTCTTGGAATGTGATTTAGACTCACCAGATTTGTTGAATGATGTAGGAATGCTTGTTTGCTTCCACTGTAATTTTTTCTGTGTAAATAAAGCAATCTTTACAAAGGTCCTGAAAGATGCCCATGCTCTCTCCTTCAAAGGAAATTAAGCCCCCTTATTTTCCCCACCACACCCCATGGGTCTTGGATTTTGCTCAGAAAGGTTTAAGCTAAGTACTTACGTGTATCTCAAAATTTCTACAGCTATTCCTTGCAAAGCAAGAAAATTCCAAACCACGTATATTTATAGGGAAGATGAGTAAAAGGTAAAGGTAAAGGTTTTTCTGCCAAGTTCTGTTGAGGTATAGGAAGCTTTGGGGATGACAGGGGTGGGTGGGAATCACAAGCAGACTATTCATCAAACTACATGGCTCAAGTCACTAAGACGCTGACTGGGAGGCGGAAGGTCAGCAGTTCAATTCCCGAGTACTGCAGGACAGAATGAGCTACCGTCTCTGTCCCGGCTCCTACCAACCTAGCAGTTCGAAAGCAAGAAATTGCAAGTAGATAAATAGGGACCACTTCGGTGGGAAGGTAACAGTGTTCCATGCACTCCTGTGTCTAGTCATGCCTGTCACATGACCATGGAAACATCTGCAGAAGCAGACAGCGCTGGCTCTTTGGCTTAGAAACAGAGATGAGCACTGCCCCCTAGAGTCAGATACGACTGGCTTTCGAGCAAGGGAAACCTTTACCTTTACTACATACACTTTAGGGTCTTCAGTCAGGTTTGAAGGTCTCTGAAATGTGTTTCCAGTACACTCACTACCAGTAGCCAAAACAAAACAAGCACATATTCTTTTTAGCGAAGGGTTTCTGGGACATTATCAAATTTGATACACAGGTTGCTATATGGTGCTAGATATTTTATATATTATATTTTGGTGTATTACAACCTTCCTGTCAATTCTCTTTAGCAAAACATGAAAGTAACCAGGTACAGTGTTTTTGTTTGTTTTCTGACATGCAGGTAAGAGGTTGATTGGAAACCAGAATGGGCTTTCTCACACCTTTGAGTTTAAAAGGGAGACATTTAGAGCTAATCTGAACAATCTATTGTTGCTGATAGCTGTGGGAAACTGTATTGTTAAGCTTGCTTGTCTGTCATTCTGCTTGAGCAAACCCTTCTCCCTTTAACCCCTGAATTTGGTGCATATAAACCATGCCTGTAAGTTTCACACCATGTCTGAAGAAGTGAACTTGATCCAGGAAAGCTAACAATAAAAATACTGTATAGCAGTTAGTCTTTAAAGTGCTGCAGTGTTTTTTATTTTGTTTTCTGATACAAATATGCTTAGTATTTTTAGAATTATGCTCTATGTACTGTGTTTAATATTTACATTACAATTTTAAGGGAGACACTAAATCTTTCATTTCTCTCTCTCCATCTTTCTTAGGCAGCAACATCTAAAGATTTATTTTGCACATTTACTAGACTCACCTCTATGGGTGCACCTTTGTTTCTCAAGCTGCTGCAAAGACTAAAAGAAAGTGTTCTGCTTTTTCCTCTCTCCTGCTCTCCTCAGCCTCTTTTGAAGGGATCACTGAACTGTGGCATGTCAGGAATTAGCTGTGCCAGTATGTATATAACATTGCCTCAATATGACCTATAATGATGACTGTGGTGCATGAAGCAAAAGTTTGAAAAGGCCTGCAAGCAAAGGTCAGAAGGTTGGATGCTTGGACATAAATTATTAACTGTCAGAAGAGGGTTTTCATTTTATGTTAAAGGAAAGATTACTTACTGACCCTGGGGCTATGTCAAGAAATTGAACTAGAGATGGCAGGTGATGACAGAAGGTAAAGACTGGAAGCCTGGATTTGCATCTTTCAACTTGACTGACCCTGGATTGGTCACTTAGCCTCTTTTAGCCTCTCTGTTTACCCTCCTACTCAATGGTTATATTAACAGTTATGCTGTTTAATTCTCAGAGGCATTTCTTGTTGGCAGAGATCACTGAGTTCTTGAATTCACAGGAGCTGTAAAAGTAAAATATGATGCCAAGATTGAAAGAAGGCTCATGGATTTAAAATTTCTCTTGTAGTGGAAGGTTGGTTCATTCTCCTCACGGGGTAACACTGCAAAATGCTTACAATAACTTATTCTATTTTCTCAGAGTATGTTTGTTTTGTAAAGTAATAAAAGTCATTGTCAACCATTTCACTGATGCATTCACACCCAGAGAACACCACTGAAATTTAACTGCAATAGTTTCCTTATGGTCTTCTCTCAATACACAGGGAAATTCATTTCCTGTCATTTATTAAACATGTTATTTTCTTTTTGTTGTTGTTCAGTCGCACAGTCGATTCCGACCCTCTGCGACCCCATGGACCACTGTCCGCCAGGCACTCCTGTCCTCCACCATCCCCCTCAACTCACTCAGCTCTGTGCCCAATGTCTCTACAATCCCATCTAGCCATCTCATCTTGGGCCGTCCCCTTCTTCTTTTGCCCTCGACCCTTCCAAGCATCAAAGCTTTCTCAAGTGAATCCTCTCTTCTCATTTGATGTCCAAAGTACTTTAGCCTCATCTTTATTATTTGACCTTCTAAGGAACAGTCAGGGATAATTTCTTCTAAGATTGACCTATTTGTTCTCCTCGCTGTCCAGGGGACTCTCAAAACTCTCCTCCAACACCACATCTCAAAGGCGTCTATTCTTCTGCGTTCAGCTTTCCTAATGGTCCAACTCTCACAACCATACATTGCCACAGGGAATACCATTGCTTTGACTATGCGAATTTTTGTTTTCAATGTGATGTCTCTACTTTTCACTATGCTCCCCAGGTTTCTCATCGCTTGCCTCCCAAGAATCAGTCACCTTTTTATTTCATGGCTGCAATCACCATCTGCAGTGAGCTTAGATCCTAAGAAAGTAAAATCTGTCACTGCTTCTACTTCTTCCCCATCTATTTTCCAGGGACTGATAGGGCCTGTTCTCATTATCTTGGTTTTCTTGATATTGAGTCTCAAGCCAGCTTTTTCACTTTCTTCTTTCAACCTAATCAGGAGCTTCTTTAGGTCCTCCTCACTTTCTGCCATTAGGGTGGTATCATCTGCATATCTCAAATTGTTGATGTTTCTTCCAGCAATTTTGATCCCAAATTGTGATTCCTCCATCCCTGCATTGCGCATTATGTGTTCTGTGTATAAATTGAATAAACAGGGTGACAAAATGCAGCCTTGTCTTACTCCTTTTCCTATTCCAAACCACTCCGTCATTCCATTTTCTGTCCTAACTGTTGCCTCTTGATTCATGTACAGATTTCTCATGAGGGCTATAAGGTGTTCCGGTATTCCCATCTCTTTAATTACTTGCCACATTTTGTTGTGGTCGACACAATCAAAAGCCTTAGTGTAATCAATGAAACAGAAGTATACTTGTTTCTGATACTCCTTTATTTTTTTCCATGATCCATCTTATGTTGGTGATGTGGTCTCTAGTCCCCCTGCCTCTTCTGAAACCCGCCTGCACTTCTGGTAATTCTCTCTCCACATACTGTTGCAGTCTATCCTGTATTATCTTAAGCATCACCTTGCTAGCGTGAGGGATGAGCGCAATTGTATTTGCTTAAATCATCTTAAAAAAAGTCCTCATGAGGGTAACAGAGAAAAGCATATGGAAATCTGTTATTAATATAACAAGAAAACACATAAACAATATGATTTATAATCAATAGAAGCAAGTACTATGAGTAGACAATCAACAAAACATTCATTAACACCACAAATTGTAACACTATCCAATTCTAAAAGTACTCCTCTCCTCAGACCAGAATCAATAGTACACAACTACTAGCCCAAAGCAGGCTTCTAACATCTAATTTGTTGTGGTTGTTTTGTTGTTCAGTCACATAGTCGAGTCTGACCCTTTGCGACCCCATGGACCACTGCATGCCAGGCACCCCACCCTCCACCATCCTCTGCAAGCCACTCAGATCTACACAATCATGTCTAAAGACCATCTAGCCATCCCATCTTCTACCCCCGATCTTTCCCAGCATCAAGGCCTCCTTGAGTGTATCCTCTCTTCTCATTTGGTGTCCAAAGCACTTTAGCTTAAATATTTGTCCTCCCAAGGAGCAGTCAGGATTTATTTCCTTCAGGATTGACTTATTTAATCTCTTTGCTGTCTAGGGTATTCTCAAAATTCTCCTCCAGCATCACACTTCACATACAAACTATTTTTCTGCCTTGTCTGGGTTGTCCTTTAGTTTATTCATTCTTATCCTATGAATTTCTGAGGCCAGACATCTTCTTGAGTGGAAAAATGAAAAGGAGAGTTGTATATGTCATCCAAATACTGATGGTAGTGCTCTACAGAACTCCAGATGACCCCACCGGTGGAAGAAACACTGTTGTTGTTGTTCAGTCGCACAGTCGATTCCGACCCTCTGCGACCCCATGGGCCACTGTCCGCCAGGCACTCCTGTCCTCCACCATCTCCCTCACCTCGCTCAGCTTTGTGCCCATTGTGTCTACAATACCATCTAGCCATCTCATTTTTGGCTGCCCCCTTCTTCTTTTGCCCTCGACCCTTCCAAGCATCAAGGCTTTCTCAAGTGAATCCTCTCTTCTCATTTGATGTACAAAGTAATCATTCCATATTTGTTTTCAATGGCATAGAGCAGTTGGCCCAGTTCAGATATTCATTCTGCCAATGCTCCAATTAATGTGATGGGAAAATAGTTGAATTTTTCTTCTTTCAGTTATGCATTTAATGTGATATAGGTGCTCCATGCTGAATTAGAACAGGGGCACCAAAACTGCTAAGTCTCTGAACCAAGATGTCATGAAACAACTTTGATTTGAAAGGCTATCTACATCTTTCTATGTACAGTAATACCTCATATAACATTAGTATCGAATAACACTAAAATCACATAACATTAAGGAATCTGGGGGGAAGAATTGCATCAGATAACATTAAGATCCTATGGGATGCTTCAGATAACAACCGCTAAAGCCTGTGTGGTTACAATGTATCTCTATGGATCCCATAGGATTTTAACATGCATCAGATAACACTAAAAATCATATAACACCAAGACTTGTGGAACCAGGTTTTAGTGTTATATGAGGTTTTACTGTATAAAGATACACTGAAGGACTGCTCAATTTCTAATGCTCCTAAGATGTTCAGAATTTGGGGAGGGGTTATAAACAACTTGGGGGAATTTCAAAGATACTGATCAATGACCTTAGCCCCATCCAAAATGTAAACACATGACATATGGACAGTGGCAGATTTTTACTTTCTCTGTCCTTCTCCTGAGCTTTGCAAATTGAAGACACTTTACTTGAAGAGTAGTATGTACTACCCTATCTTAGTTCTCTGTTTTATTTCAAAAATTGGAAACCTAAGCCAAAATCTAGTAGCTATACATTTGCTAGCTAATATAATTTTGCCAAGATAAGACACACCAGAAAAGACAATAAAGCTAAGAAAAGCAGAAGATGGCAACGAAAAAGAAGGATTAAATACAAGCTGGATGGATTTTATAAAGGAAGCCATAGCCTTGAATTTGCAACACTTGAGCAGTTCTGTGATTCATAGGAACTCATGAAGAAATCAACCCGGACTGCTCCTTATAAGGACAAATAGTAAAGATGAACCTGAAGTACTTTGGACATCAAATGAGAAGATTCACTTGAGAAAGTCTTGATGCTGGGAAAGATAGAGGGCAAAAGAAGAAGGGGGTGGCCAAAAATGAGATGGCTGGATGGTATTGTAGATGCAATGAGCACAAAGCTGGGCAGGCTGAGGAGGATGGTGGAAGACAGAGGTGCCTGGCGGGCAATTGGTCCATAGGGTCGCAAAGGGTCGGAATCAACTGTGGGACTGAACAACAACAACATGAAGGTCAATCATTGGTAAGGTTACCACAAGTCAGAAGTAAAGATTAATACCTACTGGATCCTCCTTTCCCCATCAGAATTAGCAATAACATTTTCCATCACATCCCATGGTACACTACAGAATATTTTGTTTTTTATGGAAGGCTGCAGGTTTTGGATGGGGAGAAGGAAGTTCTTTTTTCCACTGACCAGCAGTATCAATGAACACCTTCAAATCTTTGCCTTAGTATTTGAGATCAAACTGATAGTGTCCACAAAAACCATCAGAAATACTTTCTCACAATAATGAAATCAAACTTAACATCAAGCTGGCATACAGAAGGCATTTCCTGAAACTGGCACCATCAAAGAATCTTAAACTCTCCATCGGTATAATAGATAATACTTTTTTAATACCTAGGAATTAAAAATGCTTAGATTAGCTGGGTGAAGGAAGGAGGTACTAGATTAAAAGCTTAATATTTAATACACTGTCTCTTACATTCCAATCACTATTATTTTGCTGTGATAAGTTAATGCAATTAGTTTTTACAGATCATTTATTATTTTATCATTACCTGCTTTAATTACTTTAATTACTGTTTTTTAATATCATGTGGTTTACATTTACTCTTTCTGTGAATGTTTTTTTCATCATTCTGTCATTTTAATACATTTTAAATTATTTTTATTTTGAGTATGGTTTTGAGTTAACCCTCCATATGTTTCCTGTTACAAAAAAGGATATGAATCCTCCAATCTCATTCTTACTTCCAAATTACACAGGACCAGCATATAGAGAAATAATAATGCCCCCCTTCTCAGAATGATTTAGTGCTCTAGTTAGTTTTTTTTTCTTCATAAAAAACATATTTTCTTAGAAATCCAACCTTGAGGATTTCTGCTCTATTAAATGGGGTGTAATTAATGCCAAGCTGACATAGCAGCATAGACAAGAGTATGAGGCCGAAACAATTATTTAGGTTTGGAATGCAAATGTGCACAGCATTGTTCTGTTCTACATTGTGAGAAATAAATAATACTTGTAAAGGTAAAGGTCTCCCTTACTCGAAAGCCGGGGGGGGGGGTTGCTCATCTGAATTTATAGCCAAAGATCAAGTGCTGCCTGTGTCTGCAAACACTTCTGTGGTCATTTGGCAGGCATGACTAGACATAGGAGCACACAGAATGCTGTTGCCTTTCCTGCTGAGGCAGTACCTATTTATCTCCGTGCAATTTCATGCTTTTTAAAAAAATGTTTAATTTTTATTATTTAATACAATTAACAAAAAAGAATTAGAGAAACATAAACAAACAACATCACAATACATATCTTCTAACATACAAATACATTACAATACAATACTAAACATATTAAAAATAAACAAATAATAATAATGTGTAACCTTTTTTCTTATATCTTGTTTATTATTACATATATATTCCTTATCCTTATAGTCTATAACCACTTATATATTTAACTATATGCTGTTATTTTTTAAACACAACTATATATTTTATTCCTTACCTTCTAATACTATAAAAATTTCCACTTAAATTCCATCCTAACATTATATAATAATATTTTTTTAAAAAACCCACAAATAACACTAAAACACCCCTGTGCTATTTACAAAGCCCTGGAGATTGCGATTTCCCTTTTAACACATATCTTCCCAAAAACTAAGTTGTATCGGTTTCTCTCCTTTATCCTTTTTCAGTGTATATTCCAGGAAAGGTTTCTATATATTCCAAAATTTATTTTCCTTAATGATACCCTTTCTCAAATTGATTTCCCAAGTTAATTTATCATTCAATGCAATTTCCCACATTCCTCTACCAATCCTCCATTTTTACGTGAGTATCTTTCTTCCAATTCCTTGCACTACCTTGTCTTGCTATTGCCAACATAATGTATAACAATTCTTTTTTATTCACATCTATATTAATATTATCCACTTCATTCAATAAGGCAGCACCTGGTCCCAACTTCAGGTCCACACCCATTATTTCTTTAATTTCTTTTTCAATATTCTTCCAAAAACCCTTTACCACATTACAGCTCCACCACATGTGCTCATATGTCCGCAGTGTACTCTTACATCTCCAACACATTTTTGTTTTTGTATTATCCATCTGGTACAGCCTAATTGGGGTCAGGTACCACTGCCAAATCATTTTATAATTATGTTCTTTGACTCTAACAGATAAGGTTTTCATAATCCTTCTTTTCCACTTACTTTTCCAACTTAATTCTGTATTTTTTATATTCAAATCTTGTTCCCACATTGTTTTTAATGACTGGAGTGTCTAGTTGGCTATTCTCTACCAGAGGCGTAGCTACCGCCGTATCTGCCGTATCAATTATACGGGGGGGGGGGAGGCCACGGGGGGCCCCAACAGAAGCGGCGGTGTCAGTTTTCAAAAACTCAGGGAAAGTCCGTAAGAGAGCATGGGCTTCCACTCCCGCTCTTCAAACCCACCCGCCATGCCCCATGATCCCACCCACCCTCACCAGTACCTGTTTGTGTCGCTTTCCTGAAGGCCCAAGTATTAACGACTAGCGGCAAGGCTGAAGAAGCCCCATCGCTGGCGGTGGCCAGATCAACCCTGACCGCCTCCAGAAGCAGCAGCAGCAGCAGAAGCCAAGGCAGCCCACGGCGCCCTCTCCTCACGAGAAGGCTGTGCCGCCCCATCCCAGCTCCACACACTCCAGGAACTGAGCCCACCCCAGGTGGGGAGGCACTTTCATTTTTGTGGGCCCCAGGGCCTCGTTACTGCCCGCGCGGATGCGCAGGCGGAGGCCTACGGCTGGGCTCCCAACCGCTGAGCGCGCACCTTTGCCAGGGAAGGCCTCGTGCGCTGGGGCAGTTAGAGCCCGTCGGGTTCCTCCTTCTCTTCCAACCTCCCCTGCCCACCCGCTTCCCCCGTCCCAGGCTGTGGTGGCTCAGTGGTTAAGAAGCTCGCCTTCTTAGCTGGAAGGCTGGCAAGTTTGGCAGTTCGAGACCCAGGTACTGCATGATGGATTTGAGCACCAGTCTCGGTCCCAGCGGTTCAGGACATGGAACTTCCAAGAGGTAAAAAAAAAGGACGCGTCTTGAACCGGCCAAACCGCACTTGGTGTATTTTTTTTCCTGGAGCTGGAAAGGGCGGGTGGATGGCCAGTGATCTCATTTTGGCCAGTGGCTTAGTGATTAAGACGCTGAACTTGACGCAATTTTTTTTCTTTTGTGAGAAATCTTTACCCTTCCTAAGGGCCCCCAAACAAATTTTTATACGGGGCCCCACCAAGGCACGCTATGCTTCTGTTCTCTACCTTATTTACTACAAGCTAAAATCCTGGGTTGCTAAACTAAAGGAGCTGCAGCTCAGAACAAGAAACCAACCACTTGTGGGCAGAAGTCCTATTTGTAAGTAATGGCATTCCTGACTCCTACACTCACACAGACATGCAGATACACAGTAACGCTTGCAATACAGGTACACAACAGTTGATGCTAGTTTAATTTCTTTGGTTCCATTGTACAGAATACTGGGATTGATATTTTAGTGAGGTTCTTTAAATTTCCTGCTGTAGTTCAAGGAATTGTGGCACAGTTTTCCAGCAAATAATGCTAAGTGTAACATCAAACTACAAATTCCAGGTCCCTACGGTGGTGCCATGGAAGTTCAGGTAGGGTAGACTGGCATAACTATGCAGAATAGATACAGTTATAGACAGAACACACACACACATAGAAACTGGCTATCTTAAAAAAAAAAAACAATTTAAAACTTTCTTATTCAAGGAAGCCTTTCAGAACGTTATCCCTTTAGCAACAAATTAGCCAGTCACTTGACCCTCTGTGCCCTCAGATAGCAGTTATTTTATGTCAGGATAGATTTATTTAGTTGATTTATTTTTAATTTGTTGTGTGTTTTATTATGTTATTTTTATATTTGCATGTACACCGTTCAGAGTGGGAAATTTCCCAAATGGGCAGTATAAAAATGTGATAAATAATAAATAAGAATAAGAAGGAATGGGGAGAAATCAGCCTGGAGACAGAAAATACATTGAGAAGCAATTCCATGAGATACTTGTAAAGCTGGAGTCCAGCCTGAAACTCAATGTTCATGCTTCCTTAATTAGGGATGTTGAACAGTACACCAAGTGGACTTAACTGATGTCTCCAGGAATGGCTGATCAAGGAAACTCAACAGCAGATGTTGTTTCACCTGGATCCTCAAGGTACTACCAGACAAGAAGCTAGGTTCACTCCCTCAACACCTCATTCCAGTTTGAATCCACTATCTTCACTAAAAGGGAAAGTAGAGTGTCTCTTAAATAAGTTGAAGTTACCACACACTGGCCTAGCCTCCTTTATTGTTTTTATTTTTTGATAGACACAACCAGCTGTTCCAGTAACTCCAGTCCTGCAGACAAGCCGAGGTGACTCATGTGTTCCGACTGGTTAAAAGACTTCCCAGGAATCAAGGACTTATTCTTTCTCACAGAAAAGACTACCAAAGGTAGCAAATGACATGACCTATAGCAGTGTATCTGCTTTCTTTCATCAACAGGCAGCTTGCACATTTCATAACCTTTTGCATAATAACAATGTAGATACTGATTTGAACATGAAATGTCCACACTATCTATGGTGCTGCATTCCATGGTATTTCTGAAGATTGCTGTTAATTATTGCAATTGTCTCTTGTTTGTAATGGAGAAATTTGACCTCAGTTTTAAGGATTTGAAAAATCTAAGGATGATTAGAGAGAAAGATATTGAGAAGAAAGTAATTTGAAAGAGTGGCAGAATTATTGCTTTATATGCCATACTTATGTGTCATGATAGGATAAAGTTATTTCCATATGACCTACTGAAGCTGGTCCTGATTCTATTTTATTGTTAACTGTGCTGAGAATTTAAGGAAGGCGAAGCTTCTCAAGCAAGCAAAAGGCTAAAGGAATAACACAATTCAGATTTATAGATGTGGAAAGAAATCAAAATGAATAGGTTTTCATAACCATTTATAGGTGATGGCTTGCTGCAATGCAAGACTCTTTGTTCCTGTGAGGCACATTGTCAAGGAGGGTTTTCAATCTACAGCACAGGGAGGGAAACTGAAAACTAAGGATGAATGTAGAAAATAACAGGTGCTTTTGAGGGGAAATGCATGTATATTGACCTGTCTGAAGGCCAAAACAGAATGGTCAACAGCCCAGTTTTTGAAATTCTAGTATGCTTCCTTAAAGACTCTACAATGGTTTCTCCATCAACCTCTCAAAAAAGTGTCCTGATGCTGTAAAGAAGTGTTCTGGGGGGAGGGGAAGTGATGTGCTTAATATAGGTTTGTTATGATTGGGATGGTTGGAACTACTTTTTTCATTTCCCCCCCAAATAATCATTGCTGCATGTTTGTGTGCTTTCTAAATTAAATGTCAAGTTTTTCCCCCTATAAAATTTATGAATACATCTGTGGACTTCAGGAAGTTTTTGTCAAAAAATGAACTGTAGAAAACTCTCACCCATCTTTAATGGTAAAGCCATTACTAAATTATTAAATTGTATATACATCAAATGAGAAGAGAGGATTCACTTGAGAAAGCCTTGATGCTGGGAAGGACAGAGGGCAAAAGAAGAAGGGGACGGCCCAAGATGAGATGGCTAGATGGTATTGTGGAAATAATGGGCACAGAGCTGAGCGAGTTGAGGGGGATGGTGGAGGGCAGGGGTGCCTGGAGGGCAATGGTCCATGGGGTCGCAGAGGGTCGGAATCGACTGTGCGACTGAACAACAACAAAGATGTTATCTAAAGCGGTGGTGTCAGGAACAGGAAATTTGGATTCACCAATTTCTTTGCAAAATCCATAGTGGAGCATCCACATGTATTTTGCATTGCTTAGGTAGGGTGAACTTATAGCTTTCTTTTCAGTGGAGTTCTACTTTGGATGTAACAATGAAGGTGGAAAACAAAAAGATTGGGTCCTCTGAAGAGTAAAGTTGAAAATTGGCTTGAGGAACCTTCTGAAAGCACTGGAGATATTCAGAATTGTTTGTAAAGTGTTCCCTTGAGAAACTTGTTTTGTTTCAAAATGTGTTGAGGAATGACAAACAACTTTGAGAATATACTGCTGTTTTCTGTGTAAAAGAAAAATACTGAATAATGATCTGTAATTTGCCTCTCAAAAGTTTTTGCATTGTAAAAAACTATTATAGTTATACCTCTCTTAAAGAGCATAATGCGTTCCACCGGATTGCTCTTTAAGCGAGTTTGCTCTTTAAGTGAAACACCATTGTAAATGACCAATTGTGACTTCTGATGAGGGGGATTGAAAACCCCGATTTATTTGTTAAGCGTGTTTTTTGTTGGTTTTATTTGTGAAGCAAAGTGAACATTCAGAGAAAATTCTGCTCTTTAAGCGAGTTACTCTTTAAGCGAGGCACTCTTTATGTGAGGTTTGACTGTACTTAATTTAATTTTATTTATTTTTTAATTTATTATTACATTTGCTACCCCGCCCCAATCGGGTGAACCCGACTCTGAGTGGCTTACATCAAGGTTAAAAAATAGAACAATCTACATCAATGCCATTTAAAATTAAAACTTAATACCAACTCTTTAAAAACCATAAAAAGTTAAAACAGTGTACAAGCTGCACACAGAATTATATAAAAATTCAGACTCAAAAGGGTGGCAGTCCATTAAATGAGCCACCTAGCATGAGAGCCCACATTCCTGGGTCCCCATACTTGTCCTGCCAGCCAGGTTTTTAAACCCTTCCGGAAGGGCAGGAGCTCTGTCTGAAGGCGTAACTCAGTGGGCAGGAGGTTCCAAAGGGTTGGGGCGGACACAGAGAAGGCTCTCTTCCTAGTGCAGGCGAGGTTTGCCTCTCTTGCTGATGGAACAACAAGGGAGCCTCTCCGATCCGCCCTGGTGGGATGGACAGATGTTCTTAGGGTGACGCGGTCTCTTAGATAACTTGGCCCACTACCATATAGGGCTTTAAAGGTAATAACCAGCACCTTGAATTGCACCCGGAGACATACTGGCAACCAATGCAGCTCCTGGAGCAGCGGTGAGGCATGAGCATAACGCCCACATCCCACCACTACCCGAGCCACCACATTTTGGACCAGGTGGAGTCTCCGGATGGTCATCAGGGGCAGCCCCATGTAGAGCGCATTACAATAGTCAAGTCTGGAGGTGACCAACGCATGTGTGACCATAAGCAAGGCATCCCGGTCTAGGAGTGGGCGTAACTGGCGTATTACACAAAGTTGTGCAAAAGCCCTCCTGGCCACGGCTGCCACCTGCTCTTCGAGCAGTAGCCGTGAGTCCAGGAGGACCCCCAGATTACGCACCGGGTCTGTTTGGGGAAAGACTGCCCCATCCAGAACCAAAGTTGGCAGCTCCTGTGTTAACACAGGGCCCCTTACCCACAGCCACTCAGTCTTGCCAGGATTCAGCTGTAGCCCGTTGTCCCCCTTCCAGACCTTAACAGCCTCCAGACATCTGGAAAGGACTTCCACCGCACCGCTTGCGTCCCCATGGGCCGAGATGTATAACTGGGTATCATCTGCATATTGATGATACCTTACCCCGTGGGAACGGATGATCTCACCCAGCGGCCTCATATAGATGTTAAATAGGAGAGGAGAAAGTACCGAGCCCTGAGGCACCCCATATTGCAGGGGCCTAGGGCTGGACTTCTCCTTCTCCAGACACACCGACTGGGTCCTGCCCCTCAGAAATGAGGAAAACCAGGACAGCATTATATAATTATATAATTATTATAAATAATTAGAATTTTAAATTCCTGAACTTATATATCTTGTATTTTCTCTTTTTGTTGAGCTTTAATTAGCTGCATTATATTTCACTTACTGAGCCAGCTGTTCCTCTGTGTAGAAAATTGCTAATTTTCTAACTTCTTGTTTAAACTTTGTCCTACTAAAAGCCATCCTTTTGCCAGTAAATGATTTGAAGCTACAGAAGCTACTTGTGCCAGCAAGTTGAAGCAACTATTTTTAAACCTGTGGAGACAGGAACAATATACTTTTTTTGTTTGTCAAAACTGACTGCTTCTGGGATGGCCTGTTTTTTGTTTTTACTGAGGAAACTAAATATTTCACCCATGACAAGCACGGAAAAAGAGGAAAAGGGCTCACATTCCTGATGGGCTAGCAGTTCCTTTTAATTCACATTAACACCTCAGTGACTAGTTCGTTTGGGAAAGACTGATTCCAAGTCATGAATGTTTAATATTGATGTTAGGCTGGTGAAAGATATATTCGGTTTGCTGAGATCTAGCTAAAGAGCCTTCTTCAACTTGCCACCCTCCAACTCCTGATATATCATTCCTGGTCAACAAAGGCAATGGTCATAATAGCTAGGTTGCTGATGATGGGAATTGTAGTCTAACAAGGGAGATATCCCACGATGGGAGAAGGATCTATCCTTTTAACTGTTTATTTCATGGACTCAGTTGTGTGTGTGTGGGGATGTTTAACAGATCTATAGCCTGCTTTCAGATTAAAATTGAAACAGTGTAAATTTAGGTTGGGCATTAATTCACCAACCTGTCCATGTCTGCATAGGAGGACACAGACTGATGCCCCAAATGTTATCTGTCTTTTGGGAGGCAATGCGATCTGTTCTCAGTTTTGGTCCATGCTAGAATTTGTGAGATTTCAGAGCTTCTGGGGAAAACATTCCCAAGAATAGGGAAAAGCAAACATCTATGACATGGAGGAATGTTGCCGAGAGCTATCAGAACTAATTCTGATGGAATTATTAGCCTACACCCAGCACAGAAAACACGTAAAAAAATTGAAGCAGTAAGCAGCTATTAAGAACTTCGGTGTTGACAAGACCACATCAACAAGCAAAGAGAAATCAAAGTAGACTGAGGAGAAATGCAGACCTTAAGCAACCTAGAGTGAATCACTAGAAATCTATACAGGGATGTAAGTAAGTTGTTGCTGGTTTTTTAAAGAGGGGGTCGGAATGCTACACGAGCAGCAAAGTCAATGTGGTATAGAAACATGGGAAAGATGCTAATTTGTTTAATTTGGAAATGATTTTAACAACATTAATACCCAATACTCAAACTGGGACTCATTGCCTTGTGCCAATCTATGGCCCTCCATAAGAAACAGAAGGCTAATAGACTGCTTTAGTTGAATACAACTAGAGCAGTTTCCTAGAAATGAGTGGAACTTCTGCCTGTTGATGTGTACAAAGTCCATTGATCTGGAATAGTCTGCTCTCATTAGAATCAGCACTACATTTATCTCTGAAGGAGCAAAGAAAGTTAAACATTGCAGGACTTGTAATTGTGTACAATACTGGACTATAAGTCTGACAATGATCATAAGAAGTGATTCAGAAAAACAGAGAATAAGGTTTGGAGTTCTATTATGTACCCTGAAATTTGCTTTTATTTATATGAAAAATATGGATAGATAAATTTTTCCATTTCCTTTATCCGTCCAGGCAGAAAAGCCTTGAATGCGATTAACTCTGGGAGTGGGGGGAAACACCCTCTAGCATTTAAGTTCCTGCTGTATTTTATGGAGTTCCTGTATCATAAATCAAAATCACTTAATAATATAGATCAAATGCACCACATCAGAGATGGGGTCCTTGATTATTAATGAAGAATATTGAAGAAGGATTAATTGTGGCACTGGATGTTTAAATCATTACAGCAAATGTCTGTTCCCCATGAATTTCACAAATACCTGAACAGAATGGACATATTTTGCACGGCTTTTGAATTGACATGAAATATGATTAGCTTTAGAACTTGGCAAGGATAGCAAAGGCTTTTCTGGAGACTAACTAAAACCCTTTTTATTATAACATTAGACTTTCAAGTACTGCTTTCTTTGTTGAAAAGGTTCTTTATGTTGCCTGTTATGCTCCTTATTATACACAGAGATTTTCTTTCTTGAAAATACAGTAAAACCCTGATTTACGTAAAAAGTCTGTTCTGTAGCTTCTTATGTAAATAGGGGTTTTACATAAATCAATGCATCCCCATAGGGATGCATTTAAAAATGGGCTTGAAATTGGTTTTCAATGCATCCCTATGGAAAAACCACACCTTGTGTCCCTAGTAGCCATGTCTGGTAATGACATGCAAATTCCACCACACACCTTTTAAGCTCCCAACTAAATTGTGCACTCTCCGATGCTCGTTCCCAGGCAAGCCATGGAATTTATAATTTAATTATTTATTTATTCAGATTTATATTGCCGCCCACTCACCAAGGTGATTCAGGGTGGCTTACAGTCAAAACAGCAATAGTACAGTAATACCTCAGATAACACTAAGACTTGGTTCTACAAGTCATGGTGTTATCCGATTTTTAGTGTTATCCGATGCATGTTAAAATCCTATGCGATGGATCGGATAACGTTAAAGCTCCGTGGAGATACATTGTAACCGCACAGGTTTTAGCGGTTGTTATTCGATACATCCCATAGGACCTTAAGTTATTCAATCAAATTCTCCTCCCCAGAGATAAACGTTATCCGAGGTATTACTGTATAGTAAAAATCATAAAATACAACCTCACAAAACAACCAAAGCAGAACACAGACTAACTCCTCTCTGGCCATTGTTGTGGGCCCAGAGGATGGGGTGATGTTCTCAGCTGCCTGCCAAGCCATAGTGGTGCCATCTTAGAATTACAAGACAGTGAAACCCCTTAAGTGACTCAATTTATTTGCATAAATCAGGATGCCAATTTATGCAAAAAAAAACCTCTTACTTAAGTTGATTTTTACGTAAGTAGAGGCATACGTAAATTGAGGTTTTACTGTACTTCCTCAGAGCACTTTGAAACTAGAAAGGGAACTTGCCCATTTTATACTGGACAACTGCAAACCATTCTAGTTGAACAACTAATAGGGATTCACACAGATTCTTAATCAGTTCATTAAATTATATTATTCCATGTGGTTATGTATGGTGCCGGGCATTGTTGTTGTTGCCATCGGCCACAACTTGATCCAAGCATACAGTAAAACCTCAACTTATGTATGCCTCAAGTTACATAAAATTTGAGTTCCATAATGATTTTGCACTAAAACCAGTGATGGGATTCAGCAGGTTCGCACCAGTTCACCAGAACTGGTAGCAGACATTCCAGCTGGCCCCACCCACCCAAGTTTTGAAATAAAGTTGTCCTAATTCCAGTGCAATTCAGGGCTTTCCCCCTGGTCACACCCAATTTCCTATGGGTTTGCTTTGAGTTATGTAAAAAACTCATTTTTCCTATGGGTTTGCTTCAATTTACATAAAAATTTCATTTTTTCTTTGGGTTTGCTTCAAGTTACATAAAAAGTGATTTATGTAAAAGCCTACAGAATTGACTTTTACATAATTAGGGGTTTTACTGTACTTTCCCCCCTGCCCCTGGGAGCCAGGAGGTCTGGTCTTGGAGGCCAGCTTGTTCTGCGCCTCTTTCGCCCTCTGAGGCAAGCAGGAAAAATGCTGCTGGCATGACTATGTTTAAGGTGGATCTCAGCTTGCCAAGAAGTGACCCACACACTATGATCTTGGAGCCATCTCCTGCAGCAGATATGAAATGAGGCATGCAGGATTAATACCGGGACTGCAATGAACTGCCGCAGCCTTGAGGATATTATCAAGATCCCCCTTCACAGCCAGTCCATCTGCCATGGCCTCTTCTGCCTTCATGACCATTGGAAATCAGAGTTCCTCCTCTGCTCATTTTGCCATTTGGCCCGATATGATGGTTTCCAGTAGCATTTCTTCCACTGAGGAGACCATCACCCCACCTAAAGGGGCTCATCCACCCATAGCCATTGGCCCCTTTAGGGAGTCAGGTTATTTACTGCCGCCCAACACTCGGTGTCTAGTCACTGGCTGTATGGTCTACTCCATTACTGTAGTGGGATGTCTGGCAAGACCGGCATTATAATTAACCATATTTAAGTCTATTTGATTTCAATAAAAGACTGTTAAGTTGCATGGTTGATTCCCAATTGAAATAAAATCCACAGAAGATTTTTGGGTCCTTCAATTAAGGTGGCCTATATTTTAACATTAACAGAATATATGTTCATTATTTACTAGGTCTTCCAAATCCCCAAATCCACAAGGAGGATTTGTGGTGGCAAGGATATATGGAACTCCTTTGGTAAAATACAGCCAGATTCTCATATAGACAAGTTGCCTAGAAGTAGAGATCTCCAATTCATTGAATGGACTGCTTTAAGGAAACCTAACCTGAACATAGGATTCCTCATATTTGGGTAAAACTGGCACAGCAGGATACTTGCCTCACCAATACCCGGGTTCCTCTTGTTACCCACCCTGTGTGGTCCTTCATGATATGGATTGTCAGGGTAACCTTTTGCACCAGTTAACCTAGTTAGGAAGACAGGTCTCTTTCAAAAGAAATGTTCTTACATGCCATCGAGTTACCTACAAATAATAGTATCTTATCAATGAGTGACTTCTAAAATGTTCTGTCCTCAACAGCCTGGTTCAGCTCTTGTAAACAAAATCCTGTGCCTGTCTTGATGGAGTCAGTTAATCTTATTTTTAGTCTTCCTCTTCTCGTTGCCTTCAAATTTATCAGCATTATTTTCCCGCAAATCTAGCCTTTTTATGAGATGGCCCTTTGGACAGCCTAGCTCTCAGAGATAGTTCAGATTTGCCCTAGGATCTGTTTGTTCATCTTTATGGCAAACCAGGGTAGCTACAAAGCTATCCACTAGCACGATATTTCAACTGAGCATTTTTTTTAAAGTGGGAGCCATGCTAATCTGTGCAAACATATCAGAAAAGAACCAAAACAAAAACAAACAAACAAAAAGTGTTGTGGCACTTTAAAGACTAACTACTATATTTTAATGTGAGCTTTTGTGGATAAAGTCTACTTCTTCATACAGAACAGTAAGGCTAAAAGCAATCATTTATAATGGTAGGTTAGTAGACCTATGTTGCAAATTGTGTGAGTGCAGCATTTTGAACCTGGTAATGACTTGACACCTGATTGATTGATTGATTGATTGATTGATTGATTGATTGATTGATTGATTGATTACATTTCTATACTGCCCATCTGGGAGGTGTTCTGACTCTGGATAGTTTCCAGTGATTATTTATTTAAACTCCATTTTCTCATTTCAATTTAATGCTCAAAGTAACTTGCAATCTTCATAAAATAATAAAACAAATAAAAGCAAATTGAACTATAAAATCATAAATCTTATCAGATGGCCAAATTAGAAACGTACATTTCAGTGTCCTGGTAGCATTCAGGTGTGGTATGCAAAAAGAACTTTATATCTGTGAGCAATGAGGAAAATATCACTATAAAAGCAGGATTGTTGAGCAAAGCACGGAAAATCTCCAAACAAGGTAACTTCGGAAAGAGGAAATTCTCATGCATTTTGCCTCAGCAGGGAATTGGTGCTGGGAATACCAATAGTATTTTTGTCATGATTCAGTGATTCACAATAGGGATAGTAAAACACTGTGCTGTATTTTCAGTTCCTTGAGCTAGACACAATTTCAGTGAGAATGTTGGTTTAGCCATTGTATTTTTGCACTAGAGGGATTACAAACAGAGTTTCAGCCAGCACATCACAACCATGAGACAAAGGCAAAATATATCCCATTAAAGTCAGGTTATACTGGCAATGTAAACTTGTCCTTCCCCTCAGGAAATTATGGTGTTAAAATGATAAATGAATCATGATTTGTTGAACACAATGGTGTCTAAAATGGAAAAATAGCTGCGCATTTTTCTCGGGTTCTTGAAATAGGAATATTTTTTTAAAGGTTCTGGATATACACCAGTCTCATAAACAATCTTTGGTGAATGTTGGATGATGCTGAACAAAGAGCTTGGTCACGTCTGCATCCTTTATTCTCTCTTTCCCCCTTATTCTCCTTCTACCACGCCGTCCCCTGTCCGGTAACAGAAAATGCAGAAGGCACAAATAAAATTGGGTAAGCAAAGAGGGAATAGATGAACAGTTCCAGATATATAGCTGAATGATAAATGCTTATTAAATTTTTGGAGGAGGACAAAATATTAGTATTGACTGTTCTCCCACGTTGCAACTTTTTGGCTGAAATCCAGCTCAAGTCACTAAGATGCTGACTGGGAGGCGGAAGGTCAGCAGTTCGATTCCCGAGTACTGCAGGACGGAATGAGCTCCCGTCTTGGTCCCAGCTCCTGCTAACCTAGCAGTTCAAAAGCAAGAAATTGCAAGTAGATAAATAGGGACCACTTCGGTGGGAAGGTAACAGCGTTCCATGCGCTCCAGTGTCTAGTCATGCCTGCCACATGACCATGGAAGCATCTGCAGAAGCAGACAGCGCTGGCTCTTTAGCTTTGAAACAGAGATGAGCACTGACCTCTAGAGTCGGATACGACTGGCTTTCGAGCAAGGGAAACCTTTACCTTTATTAAGATAAGTAAAGTTGTAAGTTTTGATCCTTTCCTCATTAGCACCCAAATATCCCTTGTGCTGGAAGTGTGTGAACATGCTGACATGGTGCATGAGTATATTATACTCCCCCAAGACAAAAATTGCGGAAAGACTCTTTTTAATTTACTGGCAAGAAATAGTCTGAAATGCACAACTTTGCTTCTGTAATGCAACAAGATTTTGGCAATCATTTCTCATACTACTACTACTACTACTACTACTACTACTACTACTACTACTACTACTACTACTACTAATAATAATAATAATAATAATAATAATAATAATAATAATAATAATAATAATAATAATAATAATAATAATAGTCACATCACATGTTTAAATTACTAGATCTTACTAGAAAGGTGTTTTTGCATGGGGCAATGTGATAGTCATGCTAGGACTATTCCTTGATCACCACCACTCTGCGAATCTCATGGATTAATCCTGGGTTACTCCATCCCTGAATGTATAGTAATTTTAATTGGTGAATTTTGACTTTTCATCTCTTTTTAATTTTTAACCTTTAAAGTTTAACTTCCAGAGATGGGTGGGTATTTTATCATGGGTTTTATTGTTGATTGTGTTTTTAACTGTTGTTCGCTGCCCTGCGTCATTTGTGAGGAGGGCGGCATAGAAGTGTGACTAAATAAATAAATAAAAATAAAATAGTAGAGGTGAAATACATAAAAGTGCCTTAGAATAAAGGATGACAATGTTTGTGTATGTGTGTGGCTGTATGTTATAAAACTTACTCTCATGTTACCGATAGGTTCTTAGTCCTATGTGTGGAGTATTCAGAAAGAGCATCCTCAAATATTGTGGTATGCCAGCTTGTGTTCCTTGCTAATCTTTCTCATGTAGGGTCAGGCAAAAGCAACTGCAGAATGAACTCGCCAAAAGGTGCCTTCATTTTGGCAGTTTCACCTCAGGCCTAAACACAGAAGAAGAAGTCCTATGTATTCCAGAACCTATGTCATGAAAGATGTTGAAAATTCACTCGAGTTTTGATTCAGATGATAAAGATAGCTTAGAGGTGCCTTGTTGAACATCTGGATTACAAGCTGAACAGGTGTGCCACAAATTAAATGGAAAAGTCTGTCCATCCCTACAAACAGCTACAGCTGAAAGTTACGTGCCATTGTGTCTACAGCTCTCCCTTGGGCATGCACATCTCCCCCCCCCCCACCAAACTAACATTGTTTGCCTCAGTAAATCTCTCCCCCAAAGCCCTCAGGGCTGTTAATGTTGTGCAATGCAAATGTTTGCCTCAAATTCCCCGACATTATCCGATTTTAGCGTTATCCTAGGCAAACGTTATCTGAGATATTACTGTACTCCATGTTGCATTGAGACTTGGAAACAAGTGATTCTTTTGAAATCAATGGCCTTCAGACATGGAAAGTTTATGCAGTGAGAGTAGACCACAGTTCTTGCTCTTTTCTTAGAGAAAAAAGAATATATAGTCCATGTTCAAATATTAATCAAATCTACCACTGAGACAGGATGAGGCTTGCTGGATAGCTCAGGCAGTTAGGTAAAGCCAGAGGATGAGAGTTTGATTCCTCAATGGGGCTTGCAAGTGAAAAAAGACAGCTTGTTTAGCCTTGAGCTAGCTGAGCAGTCACAGACATTCTCAGGAGAAAGGAATGGTAAATAACCTTTGAGAACTGTGTGCATAGAAAACTCCAGAAAAGGTCACTGTAAATCAACGTTGACCTGATGGCTGACAATTATTAGTATACTTTAACTTTTTATTTTTTTTAACCTTTTAGTGTAACGAATGTGTTTATTTGTGTTTTTAGTCTTGCATGCTGCCCTGAGTGTTTTGATAAGGGTAGGATATAAATTTGATTAATAATAATAAAATAAATGAATAATTAAAATAAATAAATTATTCTACTGAGAAACACCCGGATGCCGGACCAACTGGGCGAGGAGGACTCTGGCCGGGAGCGCCTGGATTCGTTTCACCTGCCGGCGCTCCCGAGCCTCGCCCCCACGCCGGGCTACAAAAGCCCCTGCAGTGGGACGCTTCCCCGCCGCCCGGATGCCGGACCAACTGGGCGAGGAGGACTCTGGCCGGGAGCGCCCGGATTCGTTTCACCTGCCGGCGCTCCCAAGCCTCGCCCCCACGCCGGGCTACAAAAGCCCCTGCAGCGGGACGCTTCCCCGCCACCCGGATGCTGGACCAACTGGGCGAGGAGGACTCTGGCCGGGAGCGCCCGGATTCGTTTCACCTGCCGGCGCTCCCGAGCCTCGCCCCCATGCTGGGCTACAAAAGCCCCTGCAGCAGGATGCTGCCATTGGCCATTAGGTACTGAATATTGATTATGGATTGTAGCCAGAGTATATTGTGTTATATTTATTTTTATTTCATTTTTGTCTTGTTGCACTGTATTTTATTTTATTATTGATTTATTGTAGTACTGCATCTTGATGTCCTGATGTTTTGTAACTGCAATTGTTATTGGAGATATATATACTATATATGTTATATTTGTAATAGTTGTAACTGTTTTTATGCTATGAATATGCTATGTACTGTAACTGTTTCTTCTGTAAGCCGCCCAGAGTCGCTATGCGAGTGGGGCGGCATATAAGTCGAAAATACAAATACAAATACAAATACAAACAAGGGGTACACAGAATGAGCCTCTTCAAAGATTGTGGTATTTTTGAACCACAATTGGGCATACCTGGTAACAGCAACCTTGTGTTGCCAACTAATCTTTCTCACACTAGGCCAGGAGAAAGGTACTGTAGAATGGACTTACACAAAAGTGCCTTCATTTTGGCAATTTCATGTCTGCCCTAAACACAGTAGAAGAAGAAGACTGAGAAACAAGTGGCCAAAAGAGGGTAGAAAGTGGCTACGTCCTCTCTTCTAGTCTATGGTAACTGATAATTGGCTCTTTCTCCATCCTAATACAAGTAAAACCTCAGATAACACTAAAACCTGGTTCCACAAGTCTTGGTGTTATATGATTTTTAGTGTTATCCGATGCATGTTAAAATCCTAAGGGATCCATAGAGATACATTGTAACCACACAGGCTTTAGCGGTTGTTATCTGATGCATCCCATAGGATCTTAATGTTATCCGATGCAATTCTTTCCCCCAGATTGCTTAATGTTATGCGATTTTAGTGTTATTCGATACTAATGTTATCTGAGGTATTACTGTATAGCACTCAAACATCTAGGTATTCTTTTGCTTTTTTATAGTTTGGAGGTAGGACTACAAGGGTTCCTTCGCGACCTTGTCTATGGTGAACGAGGGGTCTTTGCCACTCCACCTATCCCTTTTGGGGCCCAGGGGGAAGCTGGTGTGGAATCATGCCATTGGGTTGAAGTTTGAAGGGAGGGGCATAGGTTTTCTTGAGGGGTGAAGTTTCAGGAATATTCTTTGCGGGTCGGGATTTTGTCGCCCTCCCACCCTCCCTAAAAATCAAGGTAGCAAAAGTGGTTGCAATATTTTGGGCCAGGTAGGAAATATGGGTTTCAGCAGATTGGCCGAGGTGAGGCTGTTTTTGCCTACCCTATATCGATGAATAAGGGCTTTCGGGCACAAGTATTCTGTGGAAAGTACGGAGGGGGAGGGGATTTTGATAGGGGAGGGGCTTCATCAGATCCTAATTTGCCACCATTTGGGGATTCACCTGTTGGGTGTGGTTCCCCCTCCCCTTTCTTGTATGGTTATCTTTCACCTCCCCCTGGAGGTTGTTTACCCCCATGCTTCTTGCCCCTGCATTAGGTTATTATTTCTTCTCCTTATTGTCACTAAAATAAAGTGGCTGTTTGTATTCCATGTAGTCGTCTTGGTCTTCTTTGGGGTGGGGAAGTGGGGTGGCAAAGCTCCAATCAGAACAGTGAAAGTATTATGACCCAGTTCCAGTATAATTTGTTAAACCATTTATGGTAACGTCAAGGGAGGGAAGGACTGTGTTGGTAGAGCCCTCATCAGCCTCCTCTCCATTTGTAGATCGCAAGACTATGATGTTAGGTCAGATCCTATGTGGCATTGTGTTATTTGGCAAAAAGAGGGATTATTAGGACCCATGGGGTTTCTCACCTCCAGATGAGAAGAACATAAAGTTGTTATTTTTTTCTTATCAGGGATTCCTAATTTGTGCTGACTGTCTCTGTGCAAAAATTTCGACCTTTCCCCTAGGCAAAGGAAACACATGAAAGTGCAAAACAACTTGCTGATAGTTGTGCTTTTGCTGTTGTTTTAATATACTGAACAACCCCTCTGACATCTCTGGTTCTTAAAAATCCATGCACAAAGCAGTGACCACCATCATTTTGTGTATGGTGTTACTCATTTATACAGTGTTATTTGTGCAATTTTGCTTCCTTCGTGAGAGGGCAAAAATCTTTCCTTAGTCTCTTCTTTTGTCCAGAGCTCTGTAAAATACAATCAAACTGCACATAAAGAGTGGCGCGCTTAAAGAGTGCCTCGCTTAAAGAATTTTCTCTGAATGTTTGCTTCGCTTAATAAATAAAACCAACCAAAAACTCACTTAACAAATAAATCGGGGTTTGCAATCCCCTCACACACACAATTGGTCATTTACAATGGTGTTTCGCTTAAAGAGCAAACTCACTTAAAGAGCAATCTTATGGAACACATTATGCTCTTTAAGCGAGGTACAACTGTACTAGTTCTGGAGCCCAAGGTATAATTTTGCAGTTCTTCATCTTCTCATGTAAGGATGAGACAAGAGCATGTTCATATTCCTGGTTGGAAACACGTTCCTCTAACATTTTTCATTCTATTTCTTTTCCAGGAATACAAAGATAATTCACCTTTGAGCAGGACATTTCTCCTGTAGTTCTGTTGTTGCCCTTCCAGTTTCTATTAATGGTCACTGTGATAGTCTTCTTATCATGGGCAAGCAAATTTGGCAGTTCATCAGGGTCAATTTTCAGCAAGGAGGACCTTTTGGAACCAAACAAACAGCTAATTTACCCACCTCACCATGTACGGAAAAAAAAAAAAACAGAAATGGCTAGAATTCCAGATTTTGAATATACCCTTAAGGCTTCCAGGAGTTACCAATGAGCAGCAGCAGCAGCAGCAGCAGCAGCAGCAGCAGCAGCTTCTTCTTCTTCTTTGCTGAAAAGAAGAATGTTGGAGAGAAAAGTGGCATATAAATCAAACTTGGGACACACATGGATACAGATTGTCAACATTGTGCTAAGTAGGAGCACTAGTGACAAAACTGGGGAGAAATTTCTGTTCCTATTCTTAGCCCCAGAATAAGAATAATGAGTCGTGTGGGTTTTCCTTACAATACAGAGGGTGCCAAAAATGTATACACATTTAAGAAAAGAAAAAAAAACCTGTATTAAAATTGTAATACTCAATATATACCAATAACAAAAGATGAATACAAGTCACATTTGATTTCTACAATTACAAGAGGTGCTCAAAGTAGTTACTTCTGATTACAGTAAACTACTGCTTGAGCAACATTGATCAAGGTGACCTGGATCTTCCCTTATGGACATCACACACAGTCCCTTATGCCTCAAACTTATCACAAATGTGTGCAATTGTTAGGCATGTTGGAGGTTCTGTTGCATACTCATGCCTCCATTGTCGTTTTACTTCCACAACATTCTCAACTTTCAAATACTACTTCAAAATGGCCTTGCACTCCTCAAATGACAACCGTGCTTCTGCCATGTCCTTTGACTGTCCTGCCTGTCACATGATAATGCTAGCATTTTCTGAGTAAACATCACTCTACACATTGCTACCATAATTCAATTCAATTTCAGAAAGTAAAACATAGACAAAATTTCTTAAAATGTGTATACAATTTTGGCACCCTCTCTATATAAGCAAGTATTTCATTTTACAGGTTCTGGTGATTGCTCCTAAATGATGCTAGTGTGTGAAATTCACAGAAAAGATATAAACGGTTTCTTTTCTAACTCAGCTCCCAATCAGGGCAAATGGTTTAAACTGCATGGTGTTACTAATAGAGTGTTTTCAACCAAACATATGGTCTTCCTTAAGAGCTGATGGTGTTGGCAGAACAGTCCCAGCATGAAGAGGGAGATGGAGGGAAAGGATGGCAGGTGCTCCTCAACAGATCAGCCAGTACCCCAGCTGCGATGACAGTATGTGTTAGCCAGCTGGTTCCTCGGGCCAGACACGCTAACAGGATGACAGCTACACACCTTTAAAAGCACACCAGCAGGCATGCTAATAGAAAACATCTCCTCTTATGCAGGAATATAGAATTCTTGTAAAATGTAACAGTGACATCCATTGAACATTGAGATCTCTCGATCTCTCTCTCTGCTCTGCTGAATGTAAGGTTTGAAAAAGTTACTTTTTGGGACCTCAGTTCCCAGACAACATGTACATGTATAATGTTTTGCAGAATAAGAAGTCACTTCTTTGCCTATCACTATGGCTTGGAGTTCTTCATTCCACTGAAAAGTAATTGCATGTTCAAAAGCAAAAGAAGTGTGTGGATATAGTAGTGGGAGTACAGTTCCCTCTTTAGTGATGTGCAAAATTTACCACAAAAATAATTTCCTGGACAAAACTTAGTTAAATGAGAAATACAGTTTCAAACAAATCAGTTACAATGAGCAATGACATATTGGGGCTTTAAACATTCATTTATGTATTTATTTTGTTTGATTTATACCTCAAGAGCTTGGGATAGGCAACTATATATTGATTACAGAATTCTATGAAATATGGTAACATTGGTCTGATTCCAGTCTACATTTGTTTTGCATATATTCAACTATAACGCTGTTCAACTGATTCTGTGATGTTGAATTTTTCAGAAGTGAAAATTTACATCTATGAAATGAAATAAAGAAAATGCTTGCCTTTTTTTGGCTCAACTTTCTCTAACTGGAGCTTGGAAGGAAGCCATACTAAATTCAGGACTGTAGGAAATGCGCTCACAAATTACTTTTGCAAAAGTAAATTCCTTGAAGTTCTGTCTTCAGTGCATGCATACTTCCTTAAGCTATGCATTTATGAGAGAAATGAATCACAAGATTTAGAGACACATGCACTTCAAATAGCAACCATGTTTCAATCTGTACATATGTCTGGGAAGTACAATTCAGGTTGCTTCAATTGAAAATGTGAACCAAATGGTCATCAGCCTTACTTTCCACTGCTGGTACACTTACCAAGATTTTGGCAAGTCTCCAATGAATGCTCAAGCCAGGTGTCAACCACTAAGAACATTATACTGCATTACAACATTATGTGGCAGAACAAATCAACATTCTACAAATGGAGGCAAGTGAAACAAAAATGGTAGCTTTGGAACTGGGCTTTGGAGCAACATGCAGTTTCACACAGGTGTAGCAGGCAGTCTCCCTTGCTCTGTGCCAAACTTGCGGGAGTTTGCACAAATTTTATTCAAGTTATAATTTTTAAAGAATAAAAACATTACTTTTCTGCTCCTGAATATATAACCCCAAACATACCCAGATTTAAAAATAAATTGAAAGGGGTGGGGGAAAGCAGTTTTGTTATCTACCTGCTTTTGTTTTATTTGGAGAGAATCCAGGTTGCAGAGGTAGGTTAATAAATATGTTGCATTTTTATTTAAGATGTGGCCCTTTTTAGGCATTGATTGGACACTCTAATTTGGCCCCATGTCCCAGAAGGTTGGGAACCACTGTGATAGTGTGCTTATTTGAACCAACAAGGTTAAAAATAAAATCATTCATAGCTCTTGATTGCAATTTTAGTTACAACCCCACTAGACCAACAGACAGTACAGTCAAACCTCGCATAACGAGTGTTTCGCTTAGCGAAAAACTTACATAACGAGCAAGTTTTTTGCTAAGCAGTCTGACTCGCATAACAAAAATTTTCCCTGTGGAAAAACTTGCATAACGAATGTTTCTATGGGGAAAACTCGCATTGAGAATATTTTCGCTATGCAAGTTTCCCCCTTGAAATGCTCGTTATGCGAGTTTTTCCATAGGAATTTTGTTTGTTTCGCATAGCAAGCAACCTCGCATAGCGAGCAACCTTGGATAATGAATTAAATTCGTTATGCAAGGTATCACTGTATAAGAATTTTATTATTGTTTTGTACTGTTGTTGTTTTGATTGTAAGCCACCCTGAGTTGCTACGGCGAGTGGGCGACAATATAAATCTGAACAAACAAACAATATAACTGAATCTAAAATGAAACTCAAAGGATGTTTTGCAGAAAAGTGTGTTGTGATTTGATTTTCTTTAAATACAACAGACAATTCCCTTTGCATTTCATCCCTGCCTCCTTACAGTTGCTTATAACAACTTTGTATTTCACTGCATCCTAAAACATGATCCTTGGGTTTCCGAAAGAAACAATCGGCATTATGCACTGAGCATGTTTCTTTAATCTCCCTTCCTAATGACAGCAATAATTAAGTAATGTTGACAAGCTATCATTTGAGGATGAGATTCAGATGCCAAGTCTTTCTTGACAAAAGTAGGCTAGAGCATTAAAGCTTAATAGGTTGCTGGCAACCTCCCAAGGAGGCAAAGCAGAAAGGGCAGGTGGTACTGCACTCCAATGACCGGGGGGGGGGGGGGATGAGCTGACATTACAGTACAGTACCAGTACTTTAAATAGATTCTTCTTTCTTTGCAATTTATTATTTTATTTATTTTTTACATTTATATGCCGTCCATCTGGGATACCCAAATTCTAGATTTTATAGAATTCTTCTCTTTGACCCACAAAAAAGAGGAATAATTTTGGTACTGAAGGGGAAATAAATTAATGTTCCTTAGCTTGATGGTTATTTTTATTATGCAATGACAACTTCTTTGAATCTAAAATTCTGATTGCCATGTTTGCTGTGATTGTAGGATCTCTCATTTTTTTAAAAAAAGTAACTTCTCTGGACTCTAGAAATAACCTTTGACATCTGAAATGTAGGAAATTCAAACAGAATTTCTCACTGGTGACTCCTATTACAGGAGATGGTGCATGAATTGTGCCAGTTGAGAAGAAACATCATGTTGCTTTTGAATCCTCTTTGTCTTGTGGGTGGCAAAAGAAAATTACAATCTAAATAGAAAGATATGGTAAACTTTCTTAATATGGCTGAAATCACTCCCAAGCAGGAAAGACAGCATCAAGTGCTTGGTCACACTCCAGTCACAACTAATGTATCTGTCATTCTGGTTGATTACTCTTTACCTCTTTACCTTGTAACCTCTTTACCTCTGTATCTGGTGTGTATAAACCATGCCTGGAAATTTCACTCCTTTGTCTGAAGTGGACTCAATCCATGAAAGCTCATGGTAAAAATATAGCAGTTAGTCTTTAAAGTGCTGCAGTGTTTTTATTTTGTTTTGTTTTCTGATATAACTGATTCAGAGTTAACAGGGGCTTTCTCAGAGATTGGAAATGTTAACTTTTTTGGATTATAACTTTCATAGTCCTACAGCTAGCAGTATACAAAAGATCAAAACAAAAAGCAACAAAAATAGTGCTTATCCATATCTAGAATTTTGTCAATGTGAAGTACCTCCAAAACATCCTTGCATTTAGCAAAATGTTTATGAGAGGAGTTATTTGTGACAGCAATTTCAGAATTCATCTGTTTAGTAGTTGTCTGAATTTATTTGGGCTTGTATCAAGCATGTTGTCGAGACTTTGAGGGCTATCAAAGCCTCTTTCCATTATTCTACAAGGCTTTCCTCACGGAAAGCATGTAGCCTATGGGCACATGCCCACGGGCAGCAATTTGCCCCACCCTCCCAGAGAAGAGAGAGGACCTTGCACACTTACATGCTGGTAGGGGAGGGAGGAGCCAGTGTCTGCCCTTATTAGGGCTGGCACCTCCCTCCCTGACCCTCTTTTACTAAGCAGCAGGAAGAACCATGTGCCTTTTCTCCACAGTTTTCATCTCTTCTTTTTCGCTTTTCTACTTCTTGCTGGGCCATTCGGCTGAACAGGCACTGCGGGGAAGTGGCAATTGCTAACTGGTCTCCAGCCAAGGGTTTTTTGTTTACCCTTGCCTGTGCATGCAGACATGCCATTTTGGTGCCTTCAGACATCGTCTCTCTCACCCGCTCTCTTTTCGGTCACATGGCGGGTGGATTTTTGGTTATGCTCTCCCAGGGTCAGCTTTGCCATGGGAAGTAGATGCGCTGGGCCCCATGCTGGCCAGATGACCCTGTGGCATCTTCCTTCCCTGCTGGTGGGGTTGCCTGACCCCCCCTTACCTGCAGGCTGCACTGCAGCCATAGAGGGGTTGCCCACCCTCTCTACTGTGGTAGCCCCTTCTTTACTCACCAGGTGGTCAGCCACCCAGGTGGGTGTGTCCAGGGAGGCTGGGTGGGAGGACTTGGCCCTATCCCTCCAATGCTGGGTTGAGGCCTTGGAGGATTCAGGCTCCTTTGCCCTGTGCCTGTGCCCCGTGCCTGCTGGAGACATGGATTACGTGGCATCCACTGCTACAGACATCAATGTCTGTGTTGAGTCCACCAGGAAGGTTGACTCTGCCTTACATCCATCTGAGGTCAGTAAAATGTGTACCAAGCATGTTGTGGGCAAAATACTAATTGCCTTGTGAATCACTCAGAGAGTGCACTAAGCACTATGAGGTGGTATATAAGTGTAATTGCTATTGCTTCAGGATAGAGGAGGGGCTAAATTATATTTAGTCTGCTCCCTCCCATCCAAACACACCAAGATACTTTTGCCTCTATGGTGAAGTGGATGATGAGCCATTTCACCATGTGGGCAAATGAAACAGTTCCCTTGCACTTTTGCAGAGGTGCAGGGAAATTGTTTAATTGTTTTTACAGTTTAATTAATTTTTAACTGTTTAATTATTATTATTTTCCTTTTCTAGCTGACCACTGGATTGAATAGGAAGTTAAAAATGAATCCCCTGTGTTTCCCATTTACCACCCATCTAAACCTGTTTGTTGAGCAGAGGAGCAGGAGAATTGTTTAACTGAAACAGCCTTGTCAGCATATCAGATATTGACAACAGAAGCATTTTATTTGTTTCCAAGCCTCCTTTCATGCAAAGTTCCCAACATCCAGAGACAGTAGGAAGAGTGTATATTTCAGTGCTGCAAAGAATAGCAATAGCAATTACACTTATATACCACCACATTGCACTTAGTGCAATCTCTAGGCACTCTCTTGCTGGATGTTCCAATAATAGCACTTGGCTGAGAGGTTGTGGCACTTCAGTTCCTGGGCAATCTGGATGCATGGCACCCAGGCTGACCCAAGGAGCACAAAAAAGTGCACAAAGTGCTCATCTTGACATGCTCCTAGTTTTCAATTTTTGTCTTGTTATACAACAAATCTGTACATTAGGAAGGTGAAAAATGTTGAGAAAATGTCTTCTCATTAGAAATTTTCTGAGAATTTTCACCAAAATATTTTCCTGTAGCAGAGATTTTTCATATTCCATGGAAATAAAAACTTCCTTTTTATTTTGTCCATTGCTGCTGCTGTTGTTTGCCTGCCTTTCTACACTAGAAACGGTCACATATTGTGCAGCTTAAAACCCTTTCTGAACAATTTTATGGAAGAAAGGAAATTTTGCACAAGAGTTGCAAAAACTCTGTATAGACTGATACATTCCCCAGAAAGGAAAGTTCACAAAACATCAAAGTAAATATGAGAATTCTTTTTTTATTCCAGAGAGAAAATGCGCTGCAAGCAGAAGACCAAAGGGGCTTTGTTAATTGATTTTTCATTTGTTTTGGGCTTCTTACCAAGCAGTATCCATTTATCTACTTGCAATATCTTGCATATGAACTGCTAGATCGTCAGGAGCTGGAACAGATGATGGGTGCTCAATTTGTCATACAGCACTCACGTCTCGAACTGCTGACCTTCTGGTCATTAAGCTCAGCATGTTAACCACTAGGCCATTATGGCCCCTTCATTAAACTTACTTTACAGTAATTTATTATCTAAGCAACAGGATTTTGGCCAATATCTCAGGGTGAACAGTACAAGAGGAGAAAGGTCGATTTTGCTGTGTTTGGTGACTGTAACACTAAATACCCCACCTCCCCCTCACTTCCTGCTGGTGTTACTACTCAGTGGCTCAATGTAAGGCATTTTATGAGTCTTGAAATTTAGATACCATATGAAAAAGAAAATAAGCAAAGATTCCAGAAAATAGTGGAGTCTGAAAGAAATGCTGACCTGGCCCCAGGAATATAAAGAATGGAGTATAGGGGGTAAAAAGTCTGGCAGTAGCTATATTGCTACGAATGTGCCCGCCAAATGAAAAGTAGGTTAGGTATCTCAGAGCACAGCGTGCATAAATATGTTTAAGCAATGAATGGGAGTTTTACATGTCAAAGGAGAATTGCTGAGAAAGTTTTACAATGGAATCTAATTGGAGGTGTGAGTGTTATTCTTAGTAAATTTTCAAAGGCAGATGCAAATGTTTAACACCACTTTACATGGAGCTGCATATTTAGCGCTGCGTTATTATGACTGAGTTAACAGTTTAAGAACCCTAAAGGAAGGAGGTAAGAACAACAGCAGAAGAACATGTTATGTTCCCTGATCCTTCTTTCATGTTTCAAGGGAAATGTCTGGATAGGATGGGGAAAACCAATGTGGTGCCTATGTTTGTGCAGCATCTTTTTTCCTTCTGAATAGACATCATTCCTCCCCCCCCAAAAAAAAAAATTTTTTTTTTCCAACACTATCCAAAGGCAGGAAATTTATGAATAATATTGACTCCTTGTCTCCTATCCTAGTCATTAAATAAAAAGGCAACTATTTCTTGGGAGACAAGCTGTGAGAAACCAGGGGAACATAGTTAAAAGTAGAGCTATCACCTTGCAAACTAAAGTCCACATAGTCAAAACAATGGTATTTCCAGTAGTAATGTATGTTTGTGATTGCTGAGCACAGAAGAATAGCCCCTTTTGAAATGTGGTGTTGGAGGAGAATTTTAAGAGTACCTTAGACAGCAAGGAGAACAAATAGGTTGGTCTCCAAAGAAATCAACCCCGACTGCTCCTTGGAAGGTCAAATATTAAAGATGAAGCTAAAGTACTTTGGACATCAAATAAGAAGAGAGGACTCATTTGAGAAGGCCTTGATGCTGGGAAATGTTGAGGGCAAAAGAAGAAGGGGTGGCAGAGAATGAGATGGCTAGATGGTATTGTTGACACAATGGGCACAGAGCTGGGTGGGTTGAGGAGGATGGCAGAGGATAGGGGTGCCTGGCATGCTATGGTCCATGGCATCACAAAGGATTGGACTCAGCTATACGACTGAACAACAACAAAAATCTCCTATCCATTGTTGCATTTGTAAATGACCCATTTACAATGAACAGGCACCTAAATTTCATGTTTGCCCAGCATCCTGTACTTCATTTGGCTTCTAATTGACTTATGCCTCTATGAAAGGGAATTGTTTTTCACTGTTTTCATGCCTCTTCCCACCTTCCTAAAGTGTTATAAAAATCAAATAACAGGAAAGAAAATTCTTCCTTTCTCCATCTGTAACATCTGCAGAAAATGACAAAAAAGAACAACAACAAAAAACACCTGAGCTATATCCCAGCTCATTTGTCAGGTGACCTCACTACGGGGTGCGGGGGGGAGCAGGAAATGTCCAGACTTTTGTTTGTTTTATATGATGTTGTTTGCCCTCCCTGGCTCTGGGGAGATTTAACAAGCCAACTGTATGACAGGAAACTCAGGAGGGGAAAGTAGCCAACATGGTCAAAATGCTATTGTTTTCCTCTGGAGTTCAGGAGGTTCATTTTCACGATGTTGTTTTCCTATCAACATGTTTTTGAGGCAGTCTGGAATGTAGTGTCTTAAAATAACCAGTTCTTCTTTTTTCCAGGGTGGAGAAGAATGCCATTCAATCCTCCTCTTTTACACAGAGAAAGAGAGAGAGAGAGAGAAAGCAGGTGATATGAGGCAAAGCCTTGATAGAGGAACATCTGAGAGGAATTGGAAGATCTTACCTCAGGTCTTCTGGATGCTGGCCAATTCCTAGTTTAAGCCATTAAACACACATGCACTCTGTCTAAATTAGTGATCAAAGGAGACCAAATATCAGCCCTGCTCTCAAGAAATTTGAACTGATACTCTCATCCAAGCTCAGAGGAATTCATGCCAATTTATGTTTTTGTAATAATAAACTCTCTTTCTCCAACCCCCAACTCCCAGTCCCTGGGCCTGTCATGGGAGGAGAGAGATGGGAAGCATTTGCAATGAACCATTTGCCAGGCCTCACAAACACATTTTCAAGGTTACCTCCAGATTTGTTGAGGAAGTTTGACCAACAACCATAGGACTCTCAAGAGGCTCACAAATAATATAAGGCTCCAAACAGGATCTGGAGGCAGCATTGGGTTGGGGGTGGGTTGGGTTTGAATGGGAAATGGGATCATAACCGTAAAACCAAAGAAAAATGCAGACATTTTTGTAAACAAGAGGAAACCATCAGAGGGTGAAGCAGAGTAGTGGCTGAGATATGATGTAATGTTCAATGGAATTATATTACCTGATCTGTCTTGTACCACAGCAGCAACAGTGGGATAAATTCTGAGTCTGGTCTACATCCTGAATGAGACAGTATAAT